>JAFBJR010000146.1:4466207-5078677 GCA_016785285.1 Brachirus orientalis | reverse complement strand
CCTATACGGAATAATGAACGTAGTTTACAGGTCTGGAAAGTAAATCACATACAACAGTGCCTGAAGCGTATTCTCTTGAATGACCATTTGCTTAGAACTCCACTGGTTGGAAAACAAGTCTGTTTGCACTTTAAGTTGATGGCAAAATGATCCTATATCTCACTTCATTCACAATAACCTTTTTGTTAATGGTTTCTAAATAATTACAGTACATGCTGAAGCAGGCTGTGGTGTGCTTTAGGATGTGGCTATGGTGTGATTGAGAGCAGGAGGCCTGACCATTTCATTCAAATGGTCTGTGCTAGTTTTTTTTAAAAAAAAAACAAAAACAAAAACAAACAATGCTAACATTTGCTAATTAGAACTTAAAACAAATATAAATTATAATTCTGTCAACATATGTTAATGTAATGTCAGCAAAGTAGACAGAATAAATGTTCAACCTTACAATTTCAAATCATATAATTTGTAGCTATGAATGCCTGTTAATGAAATACTGATTGACACTGATTAGGTTTTTCTTTTGTACTAAAAAATATAGAATGAAACTTAAATAGGTTCATATGTAAACACCTATAAATTGAAAAGTTATTTAAATTAACATTTTGCTGAGCTGAAACAAGCTGAAAAGTCATAAATCTTGTAGTGTTGTTTCTCACACCTTCACAAATATTCCAGCAAGGATGTTGACAATGGTAAGAAGAATTTTTGTTGTCATCACATACACACACACACCCCAAGATGATGTGGACATTCCTCCAAAGTTTGATATAGGAAGCTTGATTGAAACACCAAAGTGCAGGAGAGGGTTATGAAACTTGGTGAGTTGCCATGTAACCAAAGTCCTCAGAGCTGCTGCAGGTAGGACATTACCTGAGCTTTATCATTACTCTGTTTTCTAAAACCACAGCGCTCAGCAATCAGGAAGAATATGTGAGCTCAATGATAAGGTTGTTTCTTTGTAATGAAACCATTTAGATGTGCAACAACTTGGCTTCATGTTGGATCAAAAGACATTTCATTTACAGGGGAGTATAAAAATTATTTTCTGTCTCATCCACCGCAAAATTATTCTAGGAGAGAGGAGCCTGTGAGCCAAAATTATTATTTGGCCCTTTGATATTATGTACCTGCAGATTGCCCAAAAATGAAAAATGAGAACCAAGCCATGCCCAAGGGAAAATCCATTCTTTGTGACTGTAACCGTAGACTTGTAGCCTCAATCTTGTGGAAGAAATCATGATGCAAAAAGAAAAACATTTGATTTTCAATAAAATTTTATTTTATTAACTGTCTTGTTTCTGTTGTAGTGTGTTTCTTGTTCCTCTTTTTACAGAAGGCTGGCTGGTTAGTGGGGTGGAGTTTCTGAGTCACACATCTGCTGGCTTCAGGATCCACGATTGCCAGTGTGTCTCGTTATCTCCTTTTGGGTATTCAGATCTCTACGTGTCGCTGTGCTCGCTTCTTTGTTTTTTGTTTTTATGTCATGCAAAGCGTTTTTCCTAATTCCTCATTTTTCCTTTCTTTTTCAGTTATAGACTCAAAGCTCTGCCCAGCAAGTCAACAATCAAGTGTTTGGCTTGATTATTTCTTTTTGTAAATAAATAAACTTTTACTATTAAATTAGCTACAAGGAATCAACCTGATTCCCTTGAGGCTCTGATTTGCTTGGCTATCTGCATAGATAACCGCATGAGAAAAGGAAGCAGGGAACATAGAGCTTCTAGACAGGCCTCTCAGTACTCCAGGTCTTCTCCCTCGGCAGCACCAGACTCACTCCTGTTGCATGGCAAACAACTGAGACTGGGACTGTGCATCTACTGTGGACAATCTGCACATAGCCATGACTGTAACTTGAGACCTTGTAGAGGAGTTTCACCCAGGGAGAAGAGCATCCAGGTGACTCTCACTGTTTGCACTCCACCAAACCCGTGTCCTTCGGTTGTTTCACCTCCTGATTTGTCTTCATTTTCCATTGTTATCATGATTTGGGTGAGGTGTTTAGTAAAGACAGGGCACTTTTCGTACCTGTCATGTTCAGTCTCCTGGCTGGAGGAAGTTTTAGTTTTTGCTCATTTCCTGTTTTATTTGGCTAACTTCCTTTTACCCCACAGCACTAGTTTTCACCCTGTTTAAGAGGCTGGCTGCACGGCTGGGTGTGGAGCACAATCTGCACAGCTGTTTCCAATCCTCTGATTCGCCATGGCCTACTTACCAGGATTCTGCTTCCCCTTATCAGCGCGTCATTCCTTCCTAGTCTAGTAACTCCACGACACCTCGCTTAGCAAACTTAGTGCTTCATGTTCTTCCTAGTTTTTGTTTCCTTCATGTTTCTGGGCAATGCCATGACTTTTTGTTCACTTATTTAGATACCTTTTCCTGAGCTACGCCTAGCCAGACGGCCAGTCTCAGCGTTTTTGTTTATCTCTTTATGGACTGGTTACATTTAGTTTTCGTTTTATGTAAATAAATTTTTAAACATTTACTTTCCTCTGGTCTCTGCTTTTGGGATTCCCCTTTTAGTTTACATTGATTCTCACCGAATCATTGCAGTACCACCACATAGACCATATGACTGCTCCATTGAGCTACTTCCCTGAGAGGGAAGCCATGGAAAAGGACATCTTCGAATTCCTAGCTACTGGACTAATCAGACCCTCGTTCTCACCTCTCAGGCAGGGTTCTTTTTCATTTCAAAGGACAAGACTCTCAGACCCTGTATCGACTATAGAGGACTCAACTTCCTCGAGGAATGGTTCTGGTAGCCCTCTATGTCTGGGGATGTGCAGGAGTTTGTTGCGGCTTGTACCACCTGTGCCCAAGGGAAGGCTTCTCACCATTCGTCAGCTGGTCTCTTCCATCCCCTGTGCATTCCTAGCCGCCCCTGGTCATGCATTGCCCTGGACTTTCACTGGTTTACCTCCCTCCAATGATCATTAGGTAATTCTAACCATCACTGACAGATTCTCCAAGTGTGTTCATTTCATTCCACTCCCTAAATTAGCATCAGCCCTCAAAACTGCTGATCTCCTGGCTTCCCATGTTTTTCACCTCCATGGAATTCGTCCCTGACAGAGTTCCTCAGTTTTCATCCCATCTGGCAGGTTTTCTGTAAGGCATTCGGTGCAACTCCCAGCCTCTCCTCAGGGTACCACCCCCAGACAAATGAACAAACTGAGAGGACCTGGAGTTGGCCCTCCATTGTGTCACTGCTCACCACCGAGCCTCCTGGAGCTCCAATCTTCCGTGTGTAGAATATGCCCACAATTCTCTCACCAACTCCTCCACCAGGATGACCCCCTTCATTGCCAGCTATGGATTCCAGTCTGTTCTTGTCACAGGAAGAGGAGGTCGCCGTGCCTTCCGTTAGGGCTCATCTTCATTGCTGCCCTGCCGACCAGAGCAGCCCTAACCTTGTGTGATGCAAGGAACCAGCACCTTGCAGACAGACACCAAGCTCCAGCTCCCATCCCGGGGAGAAGGTGTGGCTGTCTTCCCCTGACCTCCCCCTCCAAATGGATTCCAGAAAGTTGGCACCACGTTATATAGGTCCCTTTGAGGTGGATCGGGTCATCAACCTCATGGCTGTAAGGCACAAGCTTCCTCCTGTCCTTAACATCCATCCCAACCTATCACTGAGTTAGCCCCTCATCTGCATCTCCCTCCACCCACCCAACTCATTGTTGGCCTCCCTGCACACACCGTTAAGAAATTCCTGGATGTCCAGCGACGGGACAGAGGTTTCCAATACCTGGTCAACTGGGAGGATTATAGTCCTGAGGAGAGATCCTGGATCCAATCTCATTAATCTCTCTAATTTGTGTGTTTGGCAGGTACAATGTTTATATCTTGCAAGTGCTGAAAGATGCCCATTGATTCCAGTGAAGGTCTCTCTAGAAAAGAATTTTGAAGTGAGCTGATACATTAGTAACTGCATAAACAAGCTCCCCATTCTTGAGTGAAGAGTCTGAGCTGGACTCTGAGTTGATGTCCTCTGCAGGTAGACATGGTGATTGAGGTTTTTAAATGATTCCCCAGATTTTGGTATTGCTCGCAGCTCTGGCTTATATGTAGATATTTCACATGTGCACTTAATGACATCAACTCCACCCATAATTTCAGTATCAGAATCAGAATCAGTATCATTTTTTGGTGAGATCCATCCTGCTGGGTGGCTTATTATTATTTTCTAACAAAGGGTTTTGGTTAAATGCAGTCAGGTTCTGTATGGAGTGTAGATTTAGGATCAAAGCTGTCCTGTTGAGTATATATCTATTATATATATTCTATATTCTATTATATCCTTCGCATATCTATTCTAAAATCCATGGCCACATTTAGTCTCTCTGCTAAAACCTTGCAGTCAATGTCAAAGACATTTGAGTTATGTCACTCAAAATTTCTGTGCTTAATTTCTTTTTTTTTTTTTAAATGCAAACAAATGTCCTTTTTCAAATGAGTTCACACTAAACTGATTAAGCCTATCCACTCAATGTGCAACTTCTTCAGGATAATGGGGTTTAGATCTCGTGTCACCTGGTGACATTCCTGTTTTGCACACAGAGAGTGATTGGTTTAATGTCAAGACAGACTCAGGCAACAGCAATAGTGTGCTAGTAATGTGAGACAGCCGTAAACAGGTTGGAGTATGACTGAAAACACAAATGCGTGAATTCTATTGCTCAAAAAACACTCCCTCAGTCAGGTCTGATAGTACTGCTTGACAGAGCCCATTTTCAGATGAAGCATACAAGTAATATTTGTTAATATATGTTTCTGTTCACAAAGCCCAATCACAGTGATGTCAAAATAACATCAACAACAAAAATAACCAAAATGTATGCACTGCAGCATTGACTTAACTTTCTCAGACTTCATTTTCCCTCCAAACCCAGACTTGTTACATTTGAGCAAATTTGCTTTATGTAAAAAAAAAAAAAAAAAGTGAGATGATGCTTGTTTCTTAAAGCACTGATATCAAAGCTCAGCACATGATCAGTGAACATGACATCTGTCTATCACATTGACGTGTAAGTCTCTTCGGTTTATCTTTAGCATATTATTCTCCACTTGCCACATGACATGCTGTCAGCAAAATTCTTCAGTGAAGCAAATAATCAGTGCAGAGACACATTGCATATCTGACATGGAGAAGCAGACAAAAATCTATTTTCTGACATTTCTATCTAATTACTTCACACATGATTCAGTCACATGTAACACATAATTTCAGTTTATATTGATTTAGTAAGAGAAATACTCACCCTTGTGTGTCTTTACTTGATTTACTTGGTCTTTAAATAGCCAACTATTTCAAACAACATATGTCAATAAAGTGTCAACACACTTTGTCAATGTGTAATTCAGAATTTAAAATGTATAACAGATAAATAGGATATGCCAGGTGTATAATTTAGCTGGATCATATGAATAAAAGGTAGACAAATACACATCCCTTCAGATGTACATGCACACAAGCTGTACAGTATAAATATTTTCACTTCTTGCAGAGAATAACATGATAGTTTGTTCACAGGTTGATTAACCAACTTGTATAAAGATATACTACTTAGCTTAGCCCAAATAGTGGAAACATGGGAGAAAGCTACAGTAGATGTGCTGTAAAGTGACAAAAGAACCTCTAAAGCTTGCTGATTATCATGTTACACCTTATATGTTTACTTTGCACAGACGGCAGAGTTGCTTTTGACTCAGTGCTGTTTACACATTCTCAGGCTCTTTGTGAAATATTAGGTTTGTATCTGCTCCGTGTATTAGCCAAAAGCACATCATCCTAATTAGTTAATTTGGTTTCATGCCTCACAATAAAATAAAGTATTTTAATTGTCCGTGCCTTATATCAGTGAATCTGAATTTATGGGTTTGTTTCCTGAAGTTTAGCTCTCTACCACAAGCTACAGAATTATTTAAAAAATACTGGTGGTGTGTTACTTTAAAAATTTGAGGTACTATAGCCACAGTTTACATCTCTACTAAGGAGCAAATTCTAAACTTTACCATATTTCTATAATGAGTGCATAATTTATGCAAAAAGGAAATTAGTATTATTTATTAAAGTAAATTGAATAATTTTCTGCTGTCAATAATCAACCATTTTCAATCGCTTTTTTTTTCCTTTCATGTCTCCACACCAGCCCTCATGCCCTGGGGGAATGTTTTAATTAACGCTATATAAAATTCATAACATGCCACAGTGTTAACAGTATTAAGAGGTTTTGAGAGCTAATTTATGCAAATCAGCATCGTAAGGCTCATTGTGCACAAGGACAGAGGTCAGTCAAGGCTCTTTAAATGTGGATCAGGAAATAAGCTCATGTCTCATGCAGATTGTACCTGTACATGGACACAAATGAAGTGTTTTTGAAGAGTGAAGTAGAAGTAGAAGAAGTAGAAATGACCGAGCCAAATTAGCATGAAAAGCACTGTTGAGATTGTTATGTTATTCTATATTCTTGTTATGGCTCCTGTTCATGTGCAATTAGGCTGCCACACTCCACTTTCACACTTCAAAATTCTATGGCAGTGAGACCTTATTTTTATTTATTTATTTTCAACCTGAAACATGTATACTTAATCCATCCTAATTCAGTTAATGGATCTGTAGCACATTTCCACCACTCACCAGGCACAGTGAGAATTGACTGTGTACAGTGTGACCCAGGTCTCACCCCAGTGATGTGCAATCTTGGTCTGATTGATATTCCCATCAGTGCCTTTTTACTGTTTGTTAGGTTTTGTTGCTACATACCCCTCAGGCAACAGTGTCATGTCACTGTTTCATATCCTGAATGTCATAAAGAACAGCAAATATTGATCTTTCTTGTGTGGTACATGGGGGCAACTGCATCTTAAACAGGTCTTTGTTGCAGATAAGATGGCATCAGTGGAAAAGGTTGACAAAATTTTGTCAGCAACAGATAAGAAATTCTTTTGTCTGGAACAGTTTTAAACCCAGGTGTGGGCTTATAATGAAACATTATATAACAAGTCAGATTAAGTGGGTGTCATCTGCTTATGTTATGCTATGGATTTAAAGAAGACACAGTACTCCACACTCAAAAACTGCTGCTGAATGTGTGTGAACAATGAGCCCTCAGGCAGAATTGTATTAGAGATGGCCAGTCTCCCATGACAGACATAACCACATCAGCTCATAAGAACTTTGGAAATAATTGTCTGTGTCTGTGTAATACACTAAGGAAGCCATATGTCAGTTTTGCACAGAAATCCTGCCGAGTTCTTTAGGCCTGATCATACCTGAGAACTAAAAGACAGTGGAAATATGTTCTGTGGTCAGAGAAGTACAAAATTGCAACAATTAGTTGAGTGTTTTGCAGGCATCTGTTCTTTTGTTGTTTATGTTCAACAAATAGAGTCAAGTTTGAAGAGATAAAAATCTTTTCTTTGTCATATTGTCAGTTTCAATGTGAAGTCGGGAGATATAATTAAACAGGTTAGACCAGATTATGCTTGTTGGATTTTGTGCAAAAATGATTTCATGAATCATTCTTGAATTGATACTTTAAATTATTATGTGTTGTGTCCTTTTTGCCAAGATAAATGTTTCCAGTGTCAGAAGAGTGCCTTGGGTGATCTCATCATCACTGTTGCCATCCTCCCTGATTTCCTCCCCTCAAGGATTCCACTCATTCTTCTCCCTCTCCTGTTGAATAAATAGTGGAAAATGAAAAAAATGGGTGATGAAAAATTAGCACTTGTTGTTATGCTTGTTTGACTAGTGTGTCTATGAACACATCATGTGGACACATATATATATAGTATATGAGTATATGTACATATACATATAGTATATGACAAAAGAGGGGATGTTTTTCAGTTTCTCATACTTTTTTTGAAGTATGTTCAGTAAATCTGTTTAGTACCTGGAGCAGTGCATTGGTTAAATTGTAATCTGTTACATAATACAAACTACAGCAGAGTATGAAACTGACTTATGGCTATGTACATGTATGAAAAATAACATCAGCCTGTCCTATAATGTTATTATTTCCTCTGTAGCCCCCAAAAGTGAGTTTTCCAAGAGTTCATAAATCTGAATGTCTAAAGGGAGAAACCAGAAGAGAGAAAACCCATACAAACAAGGGGACCTCCTGAACCATTGTTCCACACTGTAAAAGGTGACTGATGATGAAAGCAATTTTCGTTTTTTGTTTTTTTTTTTAATTTTAGATTGTGCACATTTTATTGGGTCAGGATATTAATGCCTGAAAATGTTGACAGTAAGCAATACAAATGGCTTTTACAGCAATGACATGTAACTGTTTCGTCAATAAAGGTTTGCAAATTAAAATGAAGAGTAAAGTATGTATTCTGAAAATTATTATTTTATTATATTACTGACCAGAATTTTAATACACTGTAAAATTATAAAAAGATGCCAAGGATGGTCTTGAGTTAAAAAAAAAATAAATAAATAAATCATTTACGTGTGAGTTAAGACATACAGAGCAACAGTGCTGTTTTAAAATGATAAGGAAACATACTTTACAAAGTTATGTACAATCATAACTGTTCATGACACGTGAAAGTCAAACAAAAATGAAGTTGAAACTGCAAAACCCCTTGAGCCAATGTTTGTCAATGTCTGTGTTTTGTTCTGGTCATAAAGGATTATGAACATGTATGAATGTTGTATGCTAAAAATAGTGAATTGTATATTGAGTATGCATATTTTACATACTAATATTTCGCATACTCCTCTATTTCCATTCTCCTCTGCTCAGCTGCTGGGAGACATACTGACAGAAACACACCCCTCCCTCCAGGTGACCAGTGGAGCTGGGCTGGGGAAAAGGGAAGTGTCTCTTGGCAAGGCTGCAGGCATAACCTGATGAGAAGAAAATCAGAGCTCTTTGAAACATATCATCAGCATTGCCAACCTCCTCTGAAAATGTTTCTGCAAACTCTTGCTTGCAACCATCTAGAGAAACATACACTAGATAGAGTTTGGAATTGGACCTACAGCCTATTAACACCTTCTCCTCAGAAAGGACTGTGTTTGCCTGACCTACAGCTTTCTGCATCTCCCTCACAATGTACTTCTCATCAATGTTCTTCCAGAGACTGAGATGAATAATTAACCCTATTGGAACACAGTACAAAATGATGATCGTAAGCAACCATAATCCAAAAGGACCTCTTTCAGTTAAAAATGGTGAAAGTACAGCTGCGGTCATGTATACACACAAAGCAACCAATGCTAAAAATGCCATTACACCAGCAATGTAGATCAGTACTCTAAGCCAGAGTGGTTTTAACCAAATGTTAAGATGGCCGTGTAGCGGCTGGATTTAAACAGGAGGCTTGAGGCAGAGGTTAGGTGCAGACCAACCAAGGTGTTTATTTCACCCACACAGAACACATTACAAAGAGTAGCCCATGGACCACATGGGTCCTGACAGTCTTCCTGTTAGATTGAGAATGGCAGTCTTATATAGCCTGCCATTGGCCACACCCTCGACCCACAACACAGTAAGGGGACGAACCAGCCTCCCCTTAACTTAACAATACATGATACAACACAAATAAATAAGAATATAGTAACCCACATAAATAACAAACAGTTTTTAAGTTGATTAACATGTATACATCAATTTAATACAGATATTTAACCAACCTAACACCAGTTTAAGAACCCCAAGCACCCCTACATCAATCATAAAATGGTGCCTCCCAGAACCTTTAAAATGGCGCCGAATACTTTGGTGACTCTTTTAGCCTGAACACCCTGAAAGAGAGACCACAAGGTAAGTAACATTAAACATTGCTGCACAAGTTTTACTACAGCTATGTTTTATGTCAAAATATTCAATAAGGACAAATGTTTCTCTTGCAGGGTCAGACTTCATCTCCTCAGCCACACAACAACCACATGTTAACCAAATAAACACTCCATCCACACCTGTGCCTTGTTCTTTTATACATTTGTGCTCAATTCATTCATCACACACACCAACAGAACAGTAATGAAAAGTATCTTCATTACACCAAACTTTATTTTGAGAGACACTGTTGATCATCTGCACAGCTGTCCTGTATTTCTCCTGGTCCTCAATGACCAGCCGCAGTTGGTCTGGCACCTCAGTGTCACAGAACTGACCAGAATCCCATGTACTGAGCACCTCATCATTGACAGCAGTCAAAGGCTGAAGGGCCTTCCCATTGTAAATAGAAGGAGGCTGGAAGGGCACCACAGTAGAGCCTTGGAGCTGCTGGTTGGGGGTGCAGAGAACCTTGAGCAGCTTGCTCCTTAAGTCAGGATCGTTTGCCTCTAGATAGGTGAGGTGGCAGAGGTGGAGAGGAACTGGCACTCCTGGCTGCAGCAGTATTGGGACAATAGGTTTCCTCTCTAGACAGTCTCTGAACAGAGACATATTGGCCTCCAGAAGACACCAGCGACTCCTCACAAACTCTGGACTGAGAACCAGCAGCACCTTCTGGCTCTCCTGAATGCACTCAGACATGTTCTCCAACACTGTGCGTCCGGGGGTGAAGTCACGCTCATGGTAGCAGACCTGCAACCCACAGGACTCGAGCTGGTTGATGATGGAGTGAGTCCACTGGTAGTCAGTACTACTGTAGCTAATGAAGACATGGAAACTCTCTCCATCTCTCAGTGTTGGAGGAACATGAGGAGTTGGAAATGGTGGAACATCAAACGCGCTGTCAGTGGTATCAGCTTTCACTGGCTCCATTACTGTATCTATGAAAACTAAAGAAAGGAAATTTTTTTAATTTAGAATTGTGGCTTTCTTTTAAATATTGCATGTCATCATGATTTTTCCTTTCATTACTTTTGGCCAAAGAATTATTAAAATCACAATAAGGGATGCTCAGCTTTAATGTTTCAAGATTACATGTGACTCTATGTTACACAGAAATGTTACCTTTAATTATACATTTCATAGTAATAGAAAATGTATTGAAACAAGACTGTCTTTTCATAGATATAACATTGCTGTCAAAGTGGATTTGAAAGATGATAGAAACAGAATTCAAAAAACACATGAAACTGAGAAACGCCCAAATTACCTAAAGCTTCCGTTTTTACATATAAATCACGTGCAGTTATTGGGCTGACATGTAAAATACTGAAGAGTACAACAGATACTGATATAACTTCTCAAAGTCGTCATGCTATTATAGTTTGATATGGTACAAGGATGACATGACACATTCCACAGTACTCTGAAGAGTGAAATACAGATTAATGAATATCAAGTATTACAACAGACTTCAGATCTATAAAGTTCAACATATTGCCACCTGCTGCAGATAGAACAGTTCTCAAGCAAGTTAGTAGAGTTGAATATAAAGTTTGTAGCCTATTTTTTCAAAAGGATATGTGATTGTAATCCTGTAATCAGATAGCCTAAGGTACAAAATCATAAAGCCCTGTTATGTAAACATTTAACATGTTGAAACATGAAACATATCTACTGCTTTATCCACTAAGGGTCGCGGGGGGCGCTGGTGCCTAACTCCAGCTAACATAGGGCGAGAGGCAGGACAGGTCACCAGTCTATCACAGGGCCACATAGAGACAGACAACCATTCACTCTCACATTCATACCTACAAGCAATTTAGAGTGTCCAGTTAACCTAGTCCCCAAATCTGCATGTTTTTGGACTGTGGGAGGAAGCCGGAGTACCCGGTGAGAACCCACGCACCACGGGGAGAACTGAAACTCAGTTCAACCAGGTTGAGAACCCGGGACCTCGGCTAACCACTACACCAACCGTGGGCCCCTCATATCATATACCATAATTATGTTAAATAATAATGATGATAAAGAGCCCTGGAGATATTTTTTAGAATTAATAACTAAGATCACATTAAGTAAACAACAGTGTGTGCTCTCATACCTTGTGACAATGAAGACTATCGCACTGTCTGGCTGACCCAGAGCGGAAAGTAAACACAGGAAGTTCAAAACTCTCTGTTCCGCTTTCAGGATTGTTAAAGAGACAGAGTCATTTCTGGTCAGTGTGAAGGGTCTCGTCCACAACAACAGTAACTTTGCCTTTAAATACCTTCAGGTCATCATTCATTCACTCAATTACTGCACATGCTGGATGTCTGCATGTACTGTATATCAGTATAATAGAGCTAAGGCTTATAAATTGGGGTTAATTAGTGACCAGCTTTTGAAAACAGGTAATTCAACTATAGAAGAATGAATGTATTTGGATTGTTTTTACTTTTACAGCCATTCTCCTCTGCTCAGCTGCTGGGAGACATACTGAGAGAAACACACCCCTCCCTCCAGGTGACCAGTGGAGCTGGGCTGGGGAAAAGGGAAGTGTCTCTTGGCAAGGCTGCAGGCATAACCTGATGAGCAGAAAATCAGAGCTCTTTGAAACATATCATCAGCATTGCCAACCTCCTCTGAAAATGTCTCTGCAAATTCTCGTTTGCAACCATCTAGAGAAACATACACCAGAAAGAGTTTGGATTTGGACCTACAGCCTATTAACACCTTCTCCTCAGAAAGGACTGTGTTTGCCTGACCTACAGCTTTCTGCATCTCCCTCACAATGTACTTCTCATCAGTGTTCTTCCAGAGACTGAGATGAATAATTAACCCTATTGGAACACAGTACAAAATGATGATCGTAAGCAACCATAATCCAAAAGGACCTTTGTCATGTCTGTTCAAAAATTTGCTTTGTACAACTGCGGCCATGTATGCACAAAAACAATTAATTTTGAGAGACACTGTTGATCATCTGCACAGCTGTCCTGTATTTCTTCTGGTCCTCAATGACCAGTCCAGACCAGCAGCACCTTCTGGCTCTCCCGAATGCACTCAGACATGTTCTCCAACACTGTACTACTGCAGTACTACTATACTGAAGACTTGGAAACACTCCCCATCTCTCAGTGTTGGAGGAACCTGAGAAAGTGGAAATGGTGGAACAACACACTGGCTCTCAGTTGTCTCAGCTGAGTTCACTGGCTCCATTATCTAAAGAGTCATCAGATAGTCATCAGAAGTTAAAAAAGCAGTAAATGTTTTTTTTAGTCTATGATTAATTGTTTTCACTACCTGGGAGTATAGTTCTGTAAGACACAATTAATCTCAAAGTCTGAGAGCAACAAAAACTCAGTAAAAACAGTAAATCCTAATCCTGAGTATATGTGAGAGAGGTGTTCATTTAACATCATGGTAGTGGCTGTGGTCTGTTTTTTGAATATACATGGACTATATGAAATTAGATGTAGCTATATGGATGTACACAATATTTACTCTTGTGCATACCATATTGTAAAACTGTTTAACAATCAAATACAGTATATGGAATCATACAGGTTATAATTTCCAGTTACTTGTTTCACCATATCAGACAAAATGAATAGCAAAACAGTTTAAAAAAAAAACTAAAAAATATTCTTTAACTGAAATATTATATTAATATTATTTTGCCTCCACTGTGGGCATCATTTTTGCTCACACCAAGGATGGATAAAGTATAATGAACACATATTGTGAAGTTGTGAAGAAGGACTAAAAAAATAAATGTATATGGAGGTAGATTTTTTGGTTCTGCATGACTCAGCCTGTCTGCTAGGTTTGTGTGCATATTTGGAAATTGAGACATTTACTATATGATAGTTGTCATAAATGATGTGCCCATAAAAATCCCTTTTGACTGCAGTAACTGTGGCAACACTCCATCTTTCTCTGTTGGACACAGTGTAAATGTGTATGTGATCCATCTGCAACAAGCCAATATCATGAAGCTAAAAAAATAATAATATTAATAAAAACACTTTGGACTGTAAGCCATAAGTAAACTACATGATGTTTTACTGTACTGATTTCAATTTTGTATTAATATCTGGTTTGTAATAATTAGTAAAAGGTGAAACTGAACATTATCAAAAAGGAGGACTTCTCAGGAAACTATGGTGACTTTCACTGTTCTTTTTTTGCACCAAAGGTTTTCCATTCGAAAATGCAAATCACATGATATAGGTAGCTTTAGATTTTGGTTGCTGTAGAAACATAGTTATGCAAGATGGAAGCCTCAAAAGTGCATACTGTATGTGAGGCTTATTCTAAGGCTTTGAAACGTAAATATTTTTTGTTAGACAAACCTATTGATGAGAAGATAATTTAATCTCCAGTAAATCCTCGTAAGTGTTGCACACTAGACCTTTATAAGATTATTACGAACAACAAATCTATGCTGGCCTTAGGACGTATATGAAATGCACAAGTATGAAAATTAGTCCAATAATATGTTTCCATCTATTTTCAAAAGTACCTACAATGTCAACCCAAGGATATGCACACATTTTGCCTTTTTTATAAAAAGAAAAAAAAAATATTCTCTTACAACTGTCCCTTACCTAACTGATCAAGGTACATTTTAATGCTTTGGAAAATATTTCAGAATTTTTATAAAGGTTGCATCATATGCCATTATCTTTTTCGTAGGAATTTTGTTGAGACAAAAGAAATTCTGATTTTAATTTAGTTTTAACTCGTGGTTTTATCTGTTTTAGCTGACCTCAACAGCCTGCAGCTGTTGAGCTCAGCTAATGATCACATTAATCCAGTTTAAGTCTTCCATCTTCAAGAGAACTGAACCAATAAAGATCAATAAGTGAGGCCTTTCTCTGTCAGTGACCTGGGGCGATTTTAATATCTGTAACATACAGGAAAACTGGAGAGAATTAAAAAAAAAAAAAAAGTTCCTTTCCGAGGTGACATTAAAAAACAGTTTAAACTCTGACATCTCTCTCTGACAAATTATGTTCTTAAAATCATTAAACAAAAACAAAACAAAAACAAAAAAAAAAAAAAAAAAAAAAACATGGAAAAGCTGTGGCCACTGCCGGTAGAAACAATGTTTCAGTTCAGTGTTCTGTGATCACTTCTAAACTTCCGGTAAAAAAAACTGAACAAGCGCCAAGGGTAAAGAGAAAAGTATAGTTCCAACGATGTAATGTAGCTGTAATCTGGACCATCATCTGCTGCTCTCAGACTGGAAGAGCACGAAGCAGAAAGGATTCTGTGCGCTTTATCACCTCCTATTCAACACAAACCCACAAAATCACTTCAGCCCCTTTGTACAGTTAGCACACATGGGTTTATCTGTGATGGATTGCCTATTTTCACACTGACATTCTCACACCTTTGGTCATCTTAGTTTTATTAGTTTATTGGGATCCTCATTAGCCAGTAAACATGGCAACAGCTACTTCTCCTTGGGTCCACATTTCACACAGATAAAAAAATTACAAAAAATCCATCTTCGCAAGAAAATAGAAAAGTTTTATTTTTTTTGAAAAACTTCCACTTGCATAAGCATGTAAATCTCTGGTCCATCAGTGCAACAGCTTTTACTAAAACCTTTTTTTTTGTGGCTATGACTGAGGCTTTGAACTATCCGTTTATTATGTCATTATTTGGACAAGAAGATGGGTAATCAGGATGGAAAAGACAGTGGAATAAAATTGCGTACAGGTTAGTTTTAGCCACAGAGTCTAAGCCAGGAGGATGAAAAATGGAGTTTGACTCAGCTTTTTCTGTCATCGCGTCCACTTGCTGAACATAAATCTACAGTCTCGGTTGCTGTTTTCTTTTTCCCTTTGTCTGTGTTTATGCATGAATTGAGGCTCAATTTGGCAGTCATGTGTCATCTGGTTTACCTGTTGTCATGATTAACTGAACAATTATGCTGTATATATCTGTTTGTATAGACATGGGTCATGGATATTTGCTTTGTATACTATATGTTTGTGCATGCAAGCATGACTGAGCATTGACACCCATCCGTTTACTCATTGAGTAAGTGATCTGTTCACTGATTTTTAATGCCTGTGTGTCAGAGCTCATGCACCAGACTGAAATACAGTATCTTCATAATAGAAATTACATTTTGTACCATCACACAAACTATAGCAAAAAGAAAGAGACTGTGGTGGTGATGTGACTTTAAGAAATGGCACAATTCATGGTGGATAGTCGTGCATATTGTGTGTTGCTGCATTTTGCTTCCAAGCAGAGTCATTTGAAATGTTACAATTTTAAAGGTTTGAATCGGAATCACTCCCTTGAGGTTGTTCAGTATGCCTCCAGTAATCAACAGTCAACATGTTTTTTCCAGACCAATATAAGTGAATGTTTGAGCTTGAGTTTGAAAGGAATCCCTCAAGACATTAATTAGACATTAATTAGAAATTGGATGTTGCTGGTGCAGAGGCATTAATAGATGAAAAAGAGGGGGGCTGAAATATTCACATACAGACACCAACATCAGACAGTCACACTGATGTCAATAATGCTGTTTAAAGTACTTACATGCCTGTATTATGATTATAGTCTTTTTGAAAGTAGTTGAATTGATAGCTCTTCATTTTGATGTGCAGCTAAACAGTTTACTATGAGGTATTACTTAAGTGAACTGTTAGAAAATCCAGCTCGTGTGTACATATGATAATAAGATTGCATTATCATATCAAATCCCTTGACAAACACGGTTTACTGTATATCAGAGCTAATATTTACCTTTCCTCTCCAGTTCCTTGGTCCAGTTTTTTTTTTCAGGGTATTAATTCATATGAAGGAGAATAAAATGAAGGATAATAGAACACTGACCTGGAAATTATTCAGTCATATATTCTTTCCTTAAATATTGGTTGAGAAATATTCAAGAGACACAAAACCAAATGAAAGCTGCTGTTACTGTTGATTTAATTACAATAACTTTGCCTGTAGACGATGAGGATTATACAGAGAATGTCTAATTTCCCTGTTAGTTAAACACTGTGTTTGGAAGCAGCACTTATTCTCCAAATGAGTAAATCCATACAGTCCTCAATGTGGCTGACTATCGCACAGGAAACTAAGGTCTATTTAGATCAGCAAGGTAATAATGGAAACCTGTCGTTACATTATGAAAGCCAATAAACACTTTTGCGTCACGTTTGTTCAGTTTTCCTATTTTCTTCATTGACATACTGTACTGTATATCCTGTGCAAATACAACATGCAATGGCCTAATCATTGTTGACATTAGGAATACACGGAGAGGAGGGGATTATTTGCCTCATTTTAAAATAGGTCAGCTGAAGGTGTTACAAGGACTGCAGTACAGCCAGGTCTCCTGAAACTTTATGATGTAATTTTTGTATGTTTGTCCTGCACATAAATGATTACTTTTTATGATCTCAAAGACAATATTGGGGCTCAACATGAGATACACAGTCTGACAGCAATTTCTTTTTTAAACGTTGCTCTATTTGATTTAGCATTGTGTCAATTCCAGATGCAGAATGTTAACTGAAATTTCACTTTTTTGTTATTTTGTGCATACAATCTATTGTGAACTGCAACTGGCTTCAACTACAGTTTGAGGTTGACGCTATAGAATCTACAGAAGTCATGTTTTGTAACATTTTGTCAATTTTGTCATATGGAACAGATTATCGTATGAATGTAGGATATGTACAGTACAATCTTTATGCAGGGAATAACCTATTGGAATGGGGTTAACTGGAGACCTGCTGTGCCCCTCTCTCTCTCTCTCTCTCTCTCTCTCTCTCTCTCTGTGTGTGTGTGTGTGTGTGTTTTTGTTAACTCTTTAGGATAATTTCTGGTAATAACACTGACCTTGGCAGGGCCAGCAGTCCTCACTGGATCTGAAGTCTAGTGCTAATGAGGGAGAACCTAATTTGTGAGTTACTGATCAAGGTTTGTAACTAGAAGGCTTTGATTAGGCTGTCCAGTTGCAAGGAAGACAATGCAGTGCCCCAACAAAAACAACGACAGAAACCTCGCTCTCTCTGTGTGTGCATGTGTGTTTGTGTGTATGCTTGTATTTGTTACCTGTTTAGGACATTTTCTGGCATGAACACTGACCTTGTCAGGACCAGCAGTTCTAAAGGGGACCATAACCTGGTCCTAATAAGGCACAGGTTTTTTAAGGCTGTCCAAATGAATGAAAACCTATACAAATGGTGCCATAAGAAGAATATCTGCCCAATACTGTGCGTGTGTGTGGGATAGCAATGGTTAAATGCTTTAGCAATCATTGTTATGACTACAGACAGGGTGGCTGGTTATCTGCTTACCTTTATTTCAAGCCAAACAAATATACATCACTGAGGTACATACATGTCAGTGAACATATGTGCAGCTGTTGAAATTTATAACTACACAATTCCCTCAGTACATTCCTTGGAGTATTTTACACACCAAGAGGGTAACAGAGGTTCTAATATATCTTAGCTTAAATGGAAGTCTACAGTCTTTCAACTGACCTGCCTTGACTATTATCATGTCTCATATAACATGGGGAGAAATGCAGCATGCTAATTTTTAAGTTTTTCTTCTCAGGTCATGACAATACAATCGAGATGTGTATTAGCCTGTGGGAATAGACAGTCTTTGGCAAAATTTAATAAGACTTTTCTCAGATTCTCAGTACATCTGAGTTCTAGATGTCAAGGTTTGCTGTTAATAATGGTTTCTCCTTTGTTATTAAGTAATATTATTTCAGTGCATGTATTAATTTTTGCTGCAGCTAAGTTTCTAACTTTACTTAAAAAGGAAAAAGAAAGAAAAAATATATATTATTCTAAATTAGAATTAAGTGAAATGTGAGAATAGGATAAAGATTACTTTCCTGGGTCACGGAGTGACTGCATGAAAAGACAGTCATCATTTCATAAAAGGCTTGATTAATCAATTAATCATTTTCTGACTTTCAGACTGGCTTTTGGAAATCAGAAACCAGTCAGCTAAAGCAACCAACCTGCTGAAGTGATTAACTGTCTACTGCTGAAAATCCTCATCCCATTTTTCATTTTTACCAGTTCACCTTATCTTTGCCATTTGGAACTGGAACTGAGTACGGGTAGTGGTTAAAATTGACCCCTACAAAATAAGATTCCCCTTAAAGAATGTGACACAACATTGTATATGCAGACACAAACGGTTTTTGCCAGAAATTCCCTATGCTATCTTCAAATATATAAAAAAAAATCCTGCTATGGTGGACTGCTGTCATGGAAATATTATGGACTTGTCTGAAGCAAAGAGGAAACATCTCAGCAAATGAAATTTTTTTTTTAGAATTGATGAAATAACACATGCATAAAATTAAGTTGTCATTCATTGATCAAGACTGGTTTATCTATTCAAACCACTATTAGGTATTGCAGAAATAGCAGTTGAATCTGTCAGGAACTTTATATTGGCCCAAAATTGCTCTTGTCAAATTTTCAGTGCATGTTAAATAGCTTTCTGTCATGGTCTAAAATTAGTTTCAGCCCACACTAAAACGTTCAGTTGAGATATTTAAAATGTTGCTTTAGTCTTAACATATGTGCACCAAAAATAAAATTCTCTAAAAAGACATGAAGCAATCTATAGTTTCACATTTGCATTGCAACAAAATCAACAGGTACCTCGTGGATGCACTAAAGTCACATTTTCACAATGCTGATGAGAGAGCCTGAAATATTGTACAGCAGAGACCCAACAGGAAATCAGAAATGTCTGGTGAAGTCACATGATATATAGTAATGTGAGCTGTTTCCCTAAGACAAGACCATGGGCTTAACAATTATTGCATTATTGTTGCTGATCAAGAACAAACAACAATCAAGGGCTTTGTTGTTTACTCCAGTGGGATATGGATAATTAATTGCATACTCTTACTACTACAACAGTTAAGAATAGGCAATTTTGGGGGCATTGTCTTTGTCATCTTCAGCCTAATATTCTCCTTAAACATTAAACTGCAGGCAATGTTGGGTTACATTTTCTAATAAGTAAAAAACAGACTTCATCAAAACCAGACTTTTCCTTCAAAAAGCCAAATTCTTGTTCCATTATCAATCTTCGGTTCTGTTTTTTATCATTAGCAAAAGACCAAAGAAGAAGAGGGAAGCTGACAATCATTTTCCAGTGTTGTCTAAATGTATTGGCAACCCTCATATCTGAACTCACATAAGGTTGTATTCTTTTGTCAGTCAAATCACATTTGGTTGCTCAACACAAATATTTGAGTATAGGTTCATTTTTTCCAAACAGACTCTCAAGCAAGTTAAAAAAAATACTTGCCAGCTGCTAAGAAAAAAGTACTGTATTCTTACAAATCTTATATAATATAACTCCTGTATCATCCGGTATCAATGTCACATTGGATTTTCATTTACAAGTTTCTTTTACATATTTTTACAATAGAACTATACTGGACTATTGACATGTGATTTTGAAAGTGTACATATACCATTGTACACTTAATATTAGAACAGCCAGATTATATCAGGCACCTTTATGTTATTGTCACATGAAAGGTCTCGCTAAGTGGAAACATGACATGAATATTGAAATTGACACCAACCTGTCAGGCCATTCTCTTCGCAGATAATCCCTCTTAATCCCAGCCTTCTCAGGTCAAGCATCATTCCAACTGAGCTACCGTGAAGGGAACAGCAGTTGTCCTCAATGCTGCATCAAGCATGCACATAAGGTTTCAAGGTCCTCTCATCACAAAGAGTTCACCTTCCTCAGTCTTTACATTTAATATGGTTAAGGAGCTGGTTTTCCTCCTCAGAATGGCTGAGGCCCACAGGTGATGTAAACGTATGGTATTATAAGTTTGCCAAGGGAAGAAAGTGACAGGAGGTGGCAGGGGGTTGGCAGAAATTAATTCAGCTGAAAGCAATGATGAACACATGATGTGGGTTAACATACGTGCTGTTCTAAACACAGTTGCCTGTCTTCCCTCACACAGTGTCTCAAAGGACAAAGTGTGTGGGATGTATCATACTTGCTACTTTGAAAATCTAATATCACACAGGTGTTCCTGTTTTTATCTATTTTTCTCTCATTGTAAGTTGTGAACCGAAACCAAAATAGGGAGGCGTTTCCATGGACAGCTGCAATAAATAATCTTGCCAAGTTTCTGGAATTGTTATTCACAATATTCAGCTATTTTGCAAGAACTAGAAGGATCATAAATTTGTCTCTTGGTGAAATTTAGATGTCTGTATCCCACTTTGCCATGACCTGCTGGAAAAGGTCATGGAATTTATGTCCATTAAGAAAAGTCATCATAATCATCAAAATGATTAATTTAAAAAATAATTTTATAAAATGTATAATATGATGTTAAAAAAGTCCTGTGGTAAATCCTGCAGCTACAATTTCAACTGCTCCTTACTTTAGCAGTATTATGTACTGTTGACAGATTGATTGGTTAGTCGATATGATCTCATTCGTGTTGTTCTGACATTACTGTGTTATGTAAGGAGACTATTCCTACATCAGCAGCCTTCCAGATGAATCCATTATTGGGAATTAATTATACTATACTATACTATAACATACTATAACATGTCAACTTTCAGCTTTAATTGGACATTTATCTAATTAATTCATTCGCTTCACATTTATGTTGATGACCTTAGTTTTAGGATGATGTCCCTTAACACAAAAAAAACACAAGTGATTATCATGAAAATTATCATGAGTGAAGATGAAGACCAGAGTGGAAAAAAAATCCAAAACACATCAAATTAAACTGTCTGGAGCAAAGGTCAAGTGAATCATTACTAAGGTGGAAAGAATCTCTTGATGTCTGTAATTTCAGAACAATCTTAAACAGTTTGCAGAAGGCATAATAAGGCAAATAGAAGTGCCCAGACCATAGAAAAAACATGTTTAGTTTATAGTTAAACAGGGAATTTTCATATTCCCAAGAAAATGATAGACAAAGTCATGAAATGTTTTTAAAACCAACTTCTTAAACTTCTTGTGTCTTTTGCGTCTTTAACTCACATCTTTATCCTACTCACCATTGCAGTCAATGTCATGTGAAGGAGACAGTATGAAGAGGGGAACCTATAGCATGGTTTCAAGAATAAAACAAATAGGGGTAAGGATGAAAGATGTGATAGAATGCAAGGACACAGTAGAAGAGAAGTGTATGTTGTTGGAGTACCAGAGGAGAGTGTTTGTTTCTGTGAAGTGTAACAACATAAAGTAGAACTTTCACGCTTAAGCTGAGGGAAAAAAGAAGGGGCAAGAGTTTAAAGAGGGGTGGAGGATAACACAGAATCCAGAAGGAAGAAGAATCCATAAGCAGGCTCCAGTGGAACATCATGGATGCTAAACACCACTCTCAACTATGGATGATCCAATATGATAGTCAATAACAACATCAGTCTAATACTGGTCAAATCACTAGATTTGATATCTAAGCATGATATGACCAGAATGTAAGTGAGGAATGTACATGATCATGTGAGCTACTGAAACTGGACTCATTTTAGGATTAAAGAACAAAAACAAAACATATGTGTGTAATGTTGTAAATTAATATAAGGATAAGTTCTCTAGGGAGTGATATTGGTCAAAGAAAAAAGTGGTATTGTGTCATCTCTACCATCAACCAACCAACCAATCAAATTGTTAAAAGAACAAAAGCTTTTGCTCCCAAAAACTTGTACATGTGCAAAAGTGAAGATATTTTGTAAAATGTGAATGTGGTTGTGCTGATATCCTATTTATGCATCTCAGCTGACGAGTGACACTTATGCACAAGTGAAGGCTGTCATTCAGTGGAGTAGAAAACTGCAGCTATATTGCGATCACTAACACTAAAACATACACCAGGCAGTTTCACTAAAGGTAACCTTATTTCACTGTGTCACTGTGTTTTCTGCGCTTGCGCTAACATGTCAGGCATTTACATTTCTCCACTTGTTAGATAAGCTGAGCTGATGAGTCCAATGTCAGTGGTTCAGCAGAGTCTGAACACCAGTGTCAGTGCGATCTATTGGCATCCTGCTTTTTTTCTGCACATGCACCGAGGTAAAAGGGTTATTGATCACTGTATTGATTTCATTTGTCTATGGTCACTAAGGCTTCGACTTTGGTTCCTCCAGCTTAAAATTTTCTTGCCTAAGTCCTTCAATAAATGATTGTAGATGTAGAGGAAGCTACATGTTTGTGACCTCTGCTCTTCACAGACATTACTTGACATATGATGGGTTTGTTGTTCTCTCAGTAGAATCAGTGCTGGCTCTGAATGAGAACACTTTTTGCATTGAATAATCCGTTGTATTTTAGGCAGTTCAACTCTCCTCTCAGCTCCTAGCAGCAGGTTACTGCTGGGAGCTGCTCCTCAGTGAATACTACACTGACGTGCCTTTATAAAGTGTTTTTCACCATTCCAGAAGCGCCTGTGCTTTTATCCATTTACTCACCATCCTCTGTGGAGCTGTGAGTGACAACAGAAGGAACCATTCTACACATTTGTCTTTGTTTTTATTTAACATAGCAAATATTTCACACAGCTAGATCATCTTTTGGCATGAGCACCTGTGATTAGTGTTAATTACAAACATACACAAATACAGTTTGAACTAACTACAGTTGACATAGGATTTCTATGTCTGCAGTCACTTATTACATTTGTATTTCTATGTGGAAACTCCAACTCATGCAAATGGCCTTTCCTTAAATGCACTGTTCATCCTGGATTTCACTCCCATTTACAAGGAATGATATTTACTGAACATTGTCTGTTGTGTATGTTTATACAAATAAAACAAAGCAAGGCCCTGGATATGAACCATCCAGCTGGTGGTGCAGAGTTTTCATGTTCACTGTGAACTGTGTCCCTTTACATGTATATGTCTAAGACGAGTCAAACACTGGCACAGAAACTGTCCAGGAAGTACCTGTGTCTCCGACTCTGTGTGAGCAGAGATAGGCTCCAGCCCCCTGCAGCTCTGCAAAGGTCAAGCAGCAGGTATAGTTAACTGATGGAACCCTGTCCAACACGTTTAAGGTGAATTGGAATGTGGTGAGCCAGGCCTTATCACACAGCATCACACTAATGCTCTCATGACTGAATGAGAACAAAGTCTTGGTGCCAAGGTGCTAAAATTGAAGAGCATCCCCAGAGGAAAAGAGGCCATTAAAGTAAATTGTAGTTGACAGTGTTATGAGTTCTCCAGTGTTTGAGTTTTACTATTGTGCCATTTATAATGCTTTCTTTCTTTCTTTCTTTCTTTCTTTCTTTCTTTCTTTCTTTCTTTCTTTCTTATTTTAATCATATGAACATCTTTGAGGCTCTGGAAAAATGCTAATACCCATCATTCTCTTTCCGTGCCTGAGCTGTTGACATAGAGTTTGTCAAGCTGTCAGTGGTATTAGTGGTAAAAGAGGCCCCAACTTAAGTCCATGGGACAGCCTTATCTGCACATTCCTCATGAAATGTTTCCCTTAAAAAGCAGCTCTTAAATATATAAACCCATTTTTTTATATATTCTTCTGACACCATACATGTGAGCAAATAGTATTTAAGTATAAGTCCATGTTTTCTTCAATTATGCCCATTAAATCCTTATTTTAAAGAAACATTCATGAGGAATTTGTGTGACGCATCACACTGTCCTATTCCATCACTAAAATATCATGTTTGATGTTTCAAGTAGGTTTGCTATCAAACTAGTTTTTGTTAGCGGATATTCATTGCCGTTTTAACTGATACTAAATATACAGCATCTATTAAGAAGAGCTGAAGAATTGCATCCATGAGAATAAAGCTCTGGAGAGTATTATCTCTGCCTACTTTTCTCCCTGAACAATAAATGTCAATTTCTTTTTTATCACTAAATTAACCCAATCATAGTCTATTTCAGGAGAAAACACATGACTAATTGTTCAATCCATTCTGTCATATCTGATCTTCACTTGTTATAGACATAAACCACATCTTCCAATCCCATTTCCCATGTCAATGGATTTGGCCACAACAGCTGTCTTACATGCAGTTTAATCTCTTAATGTTTATTTTACTGGAGGCATTGTATATTCTAGGGAGCACACTGTGGGGTTTTAATAAATTAAAAATGTCATGGAAGTTATGAAACAATGTAAAATTCCAACTCAAGTGAAAAGGAAAGAAGAAAAATTCCAAATCAGCCTAAGAAGTTTCCAGGTCAAAGAGCAAAAGGCCTCTGAGAAAGCCTCTGATAATAAAGCAACATGGCAAGAAGGCTGAAAGTTGTTCAGGTTCTGATGAAATGGTTTGCATTATGGCTTTAGATCTAACAGTTATAAGCTTTGTAAAAGCAATTGAGCCTCTTGTGTGCTTTTGCATATATTTGTGCACTTGACCTGGCTTATTGGTTTATCTGGGAACAGGAGAGTCATTTTGCTGGTGAGCAGCATGGGCCCAGCCTCTCACTGAGTCTGTGTGGTTTTGGACCAATATTAAATACTGATGATATAGTCTTTTTATTGTTTTAACCATAAGCCTTCATACATCATGGAAAGAAGATCTACATTAAATACTGAAACTAAAATGCAGTAAGACATGCAGCAGGCGAAGCAGAAAGTGAATGATCACATGTACACATGTATGTGTCTCAGACTTTCCTTTCCAATTTATTTTGCCAAGCAATTTCTCCTATGGCTTTAAGAAAATATGGCACATAGTCATTTTCATCTAGAAGGCGTGACATTAACTGTTGTTCATACAGTATATCTGAAGTAAGTCCCTGTAATATCATTAAATAAGCACATAAATGCAACTGCTTTTCTTTGGAAACAACATCGCAGTGAACAATTACCAGCCCTGTCTCATGTGTGTGGCACTTTTGCAGAACAAGAAAACCAAGTATTTGATTTTCTGTTGTTATTTTTCTTTCTATTGTTTAATTTTAAATAATCCTATACATAAAGTCGAATTTTTGGCTTAAACTTCATAAAACCAATTGTACAGTGTGAAACCAAATGAAAAATGACAGCATTCATATTAGTTTCCCCTTATATAACTTGCTTTCATAATGTTATTCTCTTGGCCACCAGGATGCTGTTTTTGCAGAAAAATCCCAACTCAACTTACAATACAAAAGAACTGCATTATCCATAATGAAAGTAGAGTAGAGAGTAGCATTTTCTTGTTATTGCCAGAGAGGGAAATGGCAGGTGTCTGGAAAAGCCAAATTGACAGAAACAACTCTACGTCACTAGAGATTAAGTATTCTGTTGATGGAGGAGCCAAAGCAGGAAAAGATGTCAGAGATGGAGCAGGAGATAAATCTGTGTATCGCACAGAGGCTGTGAGACAGAGCCTTCAAATGCAATATGCCATCACACTTCTCTCTACTAAGTGTCAGACAGTATAATAACTCATAACATGATGAATATGTTTAAGGTGCATGAAAAGTGATTAAACATAGGTCTTTTGACTTTGTCATCCAGCAGGAGATTGTGAAGTACTGTCTCAAATTCAGCAACATTCTCTGAAACGGTAGTGGTGTGTCTGTTGGGGAAGCTTTGTCCTCTCTGCCTGGTGCTCTGATTTATATTGTCATAGCATTTTAGGTTGCAAACTATGGCTCCTGTGCATCATGGAGCCCTATTTTTAGACACATCTAGATTTAGACTGGGTTCTATGCCACTCTTTTCTAGTTTATATAATGTGTGGCAAGGAGAATCTCTGCATTTGCTTTACAAGAACTTTAAATTGGGATTTTTACAGTTTTACAGTTTGATGCAGACTTTTTCTCCTGCTGCATTCTAAAGAATTGTGTACTGTGCCAGTTCACTATAACACTGAGAAAACCTTAATTGACCTCTTCTCCTCACTTACCACAAGCTGTGTTGATAGATTCCTCATGAACCAACTTGAGAAAAAGTACCTGCATCCTTGTTGCAGCGTCTTTACAACAGTGACCAAACAACAACACACCTGAAACCACTAGGGTAACAAAAATTGTTTTACTTACAATGATCTTCTAAATCAATGTTAACCACCATTACAATGAGTAAGTTTATTGTTTAAATCAATCCTCAATCAGCTAAATACATGTTTCACTTGGTTTTAATCTGTTAACAGTGTTGTATCCTCCTCAGTATGATCTGATTTTAGTCCCTTAATGGCAGACACATGCAAACCGCCCTCTGATTAGAACATTTGAGGCTGAACATCTTATTTACTATGACAGGATCACTGCAATGAATTATTCTCGAAACACAGCACAACAGGTGGAAACAGTCAGATATCTTTAAAATTGTTCATGTCATGGCAATAATAGACATGCTTTGTTCCTAGGAATCATTCAAATGGTCGGAACATGTGCATGTAATTACATTCCTCAGCAAAACATATCATGGATGTCATTCATGCCTTTGTGTTTTCTGGACCATTTGGAAATATGCATTTTAATTTTAAAGAACTTTGGCTCAACTCCTGTTTCATTATGCTATATAAATTAGCATGACTTTACATTAGATGGTCTTTCTGTTGTACCTTATTATCTGCCAAATTATTTCCAACACAGTTCACTCTTTTCTTTAAAATAACGATAACTATTTTTTTCCCTCTAAAATTTGCATTGTCTGCTTTGTTTGCATGCACAGTTTTTTGGAAAAAGCCTCTTTAATCCTTTTACATTTTTCAATATTCTCTAAACAATCAACATAGGTTTATTATCTGACTTGAGAAAACAATATATACAATGATAAAATTGATCTTATGGTAAAACAAGTGCATGTTCACAAGCCTGAGTCCTCATTTATCATGTTCACTGAGGATAACTTTAACTCCAAGGCAACCCATGCTGCTCTGTTGTGCTTGACATTTTCTCAAGGCCTGTGTTGACTCATTAAACATTAATGATTCCATCAAGTAATTGCATGCCAATACACTACTTCCCACAATTTTAATTCTCAGCTGATGTGACTTGGGCTATTGTTGTGTTCTTTTCTGACTACAAGCCAAGGTTCCCAGCAGACGATGAGAAACATGTAAATCTTTTCCAGATGTTTCAACCAATGACCGAAGGGTCCAAAAGACACAGATGATTTCCTTTCCCTGGTGTCCCTGCTTGGTGGTGAAAATAAATAGCCACGTGTGTGACCTCACTTACTGAACCCATGAGTGCTTCTTAATTTGAAATAACACCACCCCATCAATGCACAGTGCTAAAACAACCACATACCACTGTTTACATATTAATGATTTACTGATTGATCTGACTGAGCCTTTTTTAATGCATTAGAGGAATATTCCTTTAGACTAAACTAAATAGCCTGTTTACGTTCTGGAAAAATAAACCCAGGATTTTGTGCCACATGCTCCTGTGGTTTCAGACATGTGCACCAGCTGGCTTTGCTCCTGTTACTATATTACACCTTTTCCTACCTCATTCATGCAGGCCACCATGCCTCTGTTAAGCATCAGTGCATGTTTTCTCATGATAAAAAAAAAAAATCAACCATCATACTGCTGCTTCTTACACTACACCCAAGTCACTGAGGGGGGATAAACAAAGAAAAACAAAATAGTAGTTGGTTTCATTTTCTAAAAATGATATGCTTCCTCACAAAAGCAGGACTAAAAGATGATTCAAATGCAAAATATGAGACTAAGATCCAGCTTGGCTTGGTCAGGGTTACCCCAGTGGCAGCTGTAGGGAGTCAGCTGGACAGTGTGTTTGCGTGAAGTGGCGATGGTGGGTCGAAAGACAAAAGTCCCGACAGTTTTTGGACACCATTATATTTCACTGATCTTGCAATGATGACGATGACCCATTCTGAAAGTTTCTTTTATTTTCACAGTTAAGGTTATGAAAACAGGCAGCTGCCTAATTTGGAGGCAATTCGAGGGATTTTGACCACATCATATGCTATTATTCCTAGATCCATAGATGATGGATGAGAGCTGAACCCCAGCAAAAATGTACAAATATCATATGCTAATAAAGGTCATGTGATATGGACAAATCTCCAAAATAATGAATCTTGTGGTAAGACAAACTTTTCAGCTAATGTTGCAAAATCTTGAAAGTTTTATGTCCCTATTAATTTGGTTTACACACACACACACACACACACACACACACACACACACACACACACACACACACACACACACACACACACACACACACACACACACACACACTCACAAACACACACACACACACATTTGTGCTTCTATCAGAGTGAGGACCCTCATAGACATAATGCCTTCTCTAGCCCCTTACCCTAACCTTAACCATCACAACTAGATGCCTAACCCTAACCCTAACCTAAACCCAATTCTAACCCTAAACCTAAAACCAGGTCTTAACCCTGAAAAAGCCCTTTTAAGAAATGAAAAAAAAGTGAGGACCAGCCAAAATGTCCTCACTTTGTAGGGTTTATACGATTTTTGGTCCTCACTCTGCAGCAAGTACAAAAACACACACACACACACACACACATATCTCATGATCTTTAATATTTTTTGAGCATAGAGACACTTGTTTCTCAGTCTCTGGGCATATAATACTGCTACCTATCTGTGAGCTGTATTGAAAATTTAATGGAGACGGAAAACAAATGCATAAGGTTACATAGGGGAGTTCAAAATAAAGCCCACAATAAATTGAAGAAATATATTAACACATTAGCTCAGGGAATTACCTCACAAACCTTGGAACCAATTAAGATTTTGCACACAGAAAAATAGCCCATGTGGATATAAAGCAGGGTTTAAGGTCAGGATGTTCAAGATATGAGTTGTCCTGAGGAAATTCAAAATATTTAAATTCACTGCCTGCATTCCACAGGCAATACCTTATGCCACTCAACATAGCAGCTACTGATTCCCATCATCACTCGCGCAGCTCTGATAACACTGGAACACATGTTGTTAACATCATTTTTGCATGACACCATTTCAGTCCACGCCAACACAACAGCCTTTTTCTGCGTTGAGTGTTGCTCAGTCCTGTTTTTATCTCAGTAGTCAGTATACTTATATTAAAGGTTATCAAAAAAAAAAAAAAAATGATCATCCTTCATGACCCCAGTCATGAGAATTTCATTTTCACATACCTTAAAACAATATGTGGATCAGGAAAGCTCCTCAAAAACAAGGCTGGTTTCATCACCTTTAAGCCAACAATGATGAACAGCATGACAGCTTTCTTTATTGCTCCTCACTGACTGACTGCAGTTGGCCGTATGTCAAAAAGCATGCCTCCTCAATGTTAATGGATGGGACAGAGGTCAAAATAAAAAAGTCAGAATACATGTCTGATTGTTTTTTAAATAGATGTTTCCATTATTTTAGTTTTCTGTTTACCTTTGAAAAATCTCAATGTGACATAGGTCACAGTCTGTAAGATGTAGCTTTTTAAAGGATACAATGAGAAATGCTTCTGTGGCTTCTGCATCATGTTACGCCCTCTGGAGAAACATTAACCTTTAACTTTTCTTATTTTCTATTAAGGCAAAAGGAATGGCCACCACTGTTCATCTCTGTTTCCACACAAGAGGAAGTGAATACATAAAAAATGTACCTGGTGAACTCCTTTGTTTGTTGTATGATGTCCTGCTTGTAAAATTAAGCTTTCTGTCATGTCTGCAGTTCATTTACAGAATTTTCCGAGCCCAAGGATTTTCCACTGACATCACAGATCCAATTTACTGTTGGAAATTTTTTTGCAATAATTACAGTTATTTATGGGGATATTATCTTTGTTTAGAATTGAAACAGGCCATGTTGGGATTTACCTGCAGTTTGCCAGCCTTTTGTTTCAAGCACTCAGACAAGAAAGAAGTAAAGTCCTGCATGACAAGATAATTCAGCTGACACCTGCATTAGAAACCCAAGCATATTTGACAAAATGTAACAAACCAAACCCAGCTTTCATGAATTCTTTCAAAAAAACACATTTGATATTATAAAATATTTTGTAAGCTTGGAAAGCCATACTCACTATTTATTAACAGTTATATTCACTGGAATATATAGGAATTATTTGAAGGCAGTTGAATAGAAATGTGGGTGTTAATTAGTCTAGTTTTCTTTATTAACCTGTTTATATAGATTAATTGAGCTAAAGCACAAATTCGTTTATATGCAAGTATTATTAAGACAAGGCAGTATTGCATTCACATATAAAAGAATACAGCCAAATATATGCCCAATAATCTCTGAATGTTGTTTTGGTGAATGGGGTCACAGAGCCCAAAAATCAGTTGAAGAGCCACATAAATGTAAGTCCAGATTATTAGTAACTTAACTTAAAACTCTTCCCTCAACACTTGGAGGAGGTTCACCTGAGACCAAATTTAGTGCTGAAAAGAAATCTATCAAGCAAACATCAATGTAGCTTTTCTGTTGTAGCACTTTGCTCTTGTTTTATAACCAGCTTACCTTGCAGATGAGTCTTTGCCCTGTATTTCACCATATATTGTATACATGAGTATTCATGGCATATCCTTCAATACATTCTTGGAGTTGGGGGGAGAACAACAAGAAACAATAAGTGGAAGGGGATATTTTTACATCCATTTCCTTTAGGTATGCCCTCATTCTGAGCTAAAAATGAAGTGGCCTTAACTTTAAAGCCACTTGCAGTTGACTTGTTTAATCTTTCTGATTAAAGGCTTTCCAGCATGGATGACATCAACTCCTGAAAGAATAGCTGATAAAGGACATATTTAACCACCACATATTTTCCCCCTTGAAATCTGAACCATTTCAAGTGTGGGGATAAATGTATCATCCCCCAAGAAAAGCCCGCTTGTTGTTGACAGTTTAGAGAGAGGTGGGGCATCCAGCACTTAAAATGCATCTAGCACTTGGTTGGGGGGAAAAGGCAGACAACATCCTTATCGACAGCCCACTGGAGGGCTAACATACAGTGGCACCACATACTCACAGGGCGAACATGCAAACTCCACACAGAAAAGCCGTGGTCAAAGCAGAATCCAAACCAGTGACCTTTTTTCTGTGAGGCAACAATCCTAGCTTCTGCATCACCATTTCTCCTCCACATCAACCCGTATCTCTTTACATCTTCTTTAAACCCAGTGATTCAGACCAAAAGGAAATCCATGGCCCCTTGCTTTCCATTGTGCAGTTTCTAAATCCCTCATATTCATGCACCCCTGAGGAAATGCTGGCATTCAGTCAAGTCAGTGATGATTGAATTGCAAGACCTATAAAGATCATGTGACTTATGAAAACATGCACTAGCTTTAGGGAAACATAGGAAGTTTCTGTAAAGGAGAAGAATGTGTCTGCATATCAGGCAGTCATTGATTTTGTAATGATTTATATTGAATATGTCTCATTAATGAAATTATGATTTTGTTATTATAGAGGCTCAAAGCCACTGTTAACACTAAGGCCTTTTACAGCTCTTATAGAGGGACCATGTTGACTGTCAGTCAATTTGATGAGGTGAAAATAAGCTCTTGAGGAAAAGTTGAGTCTTGCTAGGCAGGAAATGGATTCACCAGTTCACTTCTGTTTAGATAAGAAAGCGATCCCATGTTGTGAACAGGATGGAAAAATTAAATGAATGTTCAAGCTGTTTCTGTGTTAAGACTGTCAGATAAATTGTGCGGCTACATTGGTTAATAATTTCATGTATTGGTGGTTGAATCAGTTGTGTGAAGTACAGGTCAGCACCAGTCACATCTTGTTTTGAACCATGCTATAAGTTTAATTACACAAGTGAAATGTCATAAAATACATATATTTATGCCAACCAACGGATGAAATGTACAAATCTAGTCATCATGTGAAAGTGTCAACGCAATGTCAATTTAATCAGGTCCAAATTTAAACCTGCAATGCATAGCTTTTAAATTTTTTTTTTTTGTTTGTTTGTTTTTTTTTTTGGTGGCACGGTGGAATAGTGGACAGCAAGAAGGTTCTGCATACAATTTTGGTTGTATAATGACAATAAGATCCTTTCTTTTCTGCCTTTGTGAAAAAAAAGTTACCCTATTACAACCACAGAGACCATGTAAAACCCTGGGTAGTCAATAATAAAAAAATGTAATTAGGCTGAAGGAGGAGATAAGTATGGGTTTATGATTACAGATGTATGAATTACCTTGAGTTAAATTTTCTGTTGAAAGCACACTTTACATGAACACATGCAGTTTTATACAATAAAATGACTTGAAGTGATTTTACAGTCACATTGCAAACAGGCATTTTATTCTTTGTTAAAACCATTGAAAGAAGTAATATGATCAAAATTGTCAAATATAATATTCTTTAACATAAGTTATGTATTAGAATGAGATGTGCTTTTTATAAAACATCTAGAGAAGGAAAGTTTCAGGCAGCAAACAGAATGGTGGTGTTTGTTGATAATGTCAAAGAGACGTTATTTTCCATCAGTATTCAACTACAAAATGTCTTAAAAGCCATACTACGCTAAGCTTTTTTGGGATAAGTGGCTACAACTCTGACATCACAAAACATGTGTGACATATAGAATATCTCACAGGATGGGAAATCAATGACTCGTGGATTTGTAGGTCAAACTTCAAGAAACTGGTGACATCAGGCACAGGTGGATATTAAGTTGACCCCAGATATCACATCTTATAACTGGCTGGTTTATCACAATGTGCATAGAATGCATGAGTTAAGCATTCCTCCTGTTTTCATAAACCTTCATGGCTCTTCCTGAAGTTTCTTCCTATTTTTCTGGTAAAAAGGATTTATTCTGATGATTGTTTGTTAGTTTAACAGGGGGTCTAAGGACAGAGGATGTCACTACATGTACAGATTAAGGCAAATTGTGTTTTGTGAATTTGGACTACACAGATGTTTAAAATAGAAATGTTAAAATACATGTACAATGTATGTTATCAAACTCGAAACATGTCTAATACTGTATACACTGCATTTTACAGTAACGTCATTGCATTTATTTCAATCTATTTGTCTCCTTTGTCTTATCGAAAGCACACTGAGTCTTTTGGAAGTGTAACTCACAATATCAATTATCTCTCTTTACAACACAATTTTAATATGATTTCATAACATTAGACTTCTGACTCCTTTGTCACTGTACATTATTCTGCTGCATTATTCACAGCAGCTGTGTTCCAATGGAGGGGAAAGAACTTCATGACAATTTAATGATTTTATCACTGCACTCATTTCCACTAAAATTCTAAATAAGCTCTAATATATGACACCTGAAAAAAGACAGTCAAGGGTTGTTCTCACTCTACATCCCACTATAGTTAGACACATGGGTGAACTCAGCCTTTATTGAAACCATTGGAACTGGACATACACAGCAGTCACATTTCTGTCTTCCTATGCACTCATTCACTTAGGGCTGTAATTAAAGGACTTGGATAACACAATATGAAATTGATACATAAATTCATAATATTTCAATTCAACACTTTTCATGACTGAAAAGGTGCAGATCGAAGAATACAATTCTGCCCCTTACTTGAACTCAAGAAATCGTAGATGGTCTATAAAAAAATAAACCATATAAGTAAAAATGTACATTTTTTCAATAAACTGAAAACAAATAAAATCCAGTTAAGTTTCAAGTGCATATTGTCTCATTTGTTTAAAAAAAAAAGTACAACCCTTTAAATCATGTTTATAATATTCCCTATTTTGTGTGCAGTTCACCTGTCAGTTGGCAAAGCACATTAGATAGATAGATAGATAGATAGATAGATAGATAGATAGATAGATAGATAGATAGATAGATAGATAGATAGATAGACTTGCCGCTATGCTACAGTTGATATAAATTCTAAGATACATGTCACCATCAAGTGGTGAAGTTTTTACATCACTAAATAACGCCGGGTGCCTCCGTGACACGTAAACCAATCTTTACACACACCAAAGCCGCCTATTGGTCAGTCAAAGCAGACGCATGCGCAGACTGGTCCCTGATTGGTCGCTAGAAAAACCAATCAGCAAGCAAAATTTCCTCGGAACGTTCTACTCGTTAGCTTTAGCTCTGACTGCTGTAATCAACAGGTTAGTGGTTGAGCGAACCGCAGTAGTAAGTGCTGATCAAAAGCTTGTGTAAACTCGGGTAGCAGCATGCCGTTTAAAATGTATTGTCCCGTGTAACGCCACAGTCACCTTAACTTTGACTTTAGACGTTTGCTAATTAGCAATAAGTAAGCAAAGGGTACGTTTGGCTTCACCGATGTTAGCTTTAGCTATCTCCCGCTAACGCTCGCTAGAGGAGCAAGACATGCATCTTTGTTAAAACTGACCATTATAAATTACCCTCCGTTTGAGCGCTGCAGCGACAATCTCCACAGTCTAACAAACCCGATTTAAATGTGGCGGTATGGTATCATTTGTGAAGTGACGATGTGGGAGGCGCAGCACGGAGCCAACTGAAGGTACGTAATGTTGCTACGCAGCAAATAATCTAGTCTAAGTATTTTCTGTTGTAACTGACCAAAATGTTTTTTTGTTGTTGTTTGTTTTATGTGTATTCAGATGAATTTGACACCAAACAATGTATTTCTATACTTCCTAGCATTAGTAAACTGTGATACATGTTAACCTATCATTTGTGCAACCAGTTACCATAGTAACGCACCACAAGATGTGACCCTACGTTCATGTAAAGAACACTGGGTGTTTTTAGCTAATGTGGGCGTGTTTGTTTCTACACACCACATCTTAAATAGATTAGTTCATGAGACACTATCGTGCTTTGTCAAACCCGGAGAAGACACTCTGTGTAAGGTATGGTCGAATGCTATGGGGTCCGTGTAGCCTGCTGTTAGCATGGCAGCTATGTATACCTAACGCTGTGTTGTGAAGTAATAAGATACTCAACATTTTGCCCAATGTTATGTTTTTCTGAATAATGTATCTGAATCCCATTCCTTACATGTGATGAAGTTGGCTTTACATTATTTTAGTATTTCTAGTGCTTCCTTACACCTTATATCCAGCAAACCGCAGTGTTCTCTTCACGCCGGCTTTAAAGACTCTTAATCCGCTTTGTACGTATTATTTTTAGGGATGGGAGAGCCACCTGTGGTGATACTTCAGCAACTGATGAGTGGCAGATAGTGACGGTTCAAAAACAATGCCTTGCTGCTGCGTACAATGAAGAAGATATTCAGCTTCACCAAGAGGAAAAAACACTCGTCTGGTACCCCCGACAGTGGGAGCGTGCTTTCCCTTGGATATGACCTGAAAGAAAAGGACCTCGGGAAGGTTCACAAGGCCGCCTCTGTGGGCGATGTGGCAAAGTTGAGGCAGCTTGCTAAAAAGAATGACATCAATCAACTTGACAAGGAGAACAGGTAAGTGGCATGAAAGCAAGTTGCTGTAAGATCAAAAAGTCTTTTGAAGGATTGTTCTCAAAATGTACGGGAGGAATACAATCTTTGCAAATATTGTAATTGCTATGACAATATCTTTTATACTAGTTCATATCTACTTGAGGGGCATTTCCCACTGTTTATCTGTATGTTTTATAGTGTTGAACAATCAGGCATTAGAAAATAGAGTAGTTAGTATTTTGATGGTGGCTTGTGAGTCAATTTGCCATCATGTTTTCAATTTACTACTTGGTAAATGTTGAACTGAATCTTGACTTAAAAAATTATACCACAAATTTAATTGCAATTACAATACAAAGTTTGTCAGTAAAGTCAGAATTAGATATTGATATTGATACCAAATCATTCAGGCTTACTGTGTTAGTATTACACATGTGATGAATTAACTTTGTTAAAGGAAAAGTTTACAGTGTTTTTTTTTGTTTATTGCAGCTGAAAGAAAAAGAAATTTGCTAATTGCCCCTGCAGCTATACAAATGCAGATTAGGTATCTAATTTATATACAGAAGTTTTGCAGGTCTTGGCCTTTGTGCAGTGTGGGATAAACTTTAGTTTCACAGTAGAGTAATCTTATGATATAATTTATAAAATGACTTTCGTCTGTCAAAAAGCTAGCAGGTGTTTTAAATGTGCAAGTGAAGTAAACAAACCACATTGTCTTTTTCTCTACTTATGTTTCATGGTAGGCTTAAGTTACCATTTACAATTAGAACTAACAGTGTAGTGCAATTGTGAGTGCAGGAGGCAATTCACAGAACAGCTTTAAATAAGGTAACAAAAACAGGAGCTGAACTTCACTCAGCAAAATATTCTTTCACTGTTTTACAAGCAAATGCATAATAAAACAATGTTGTTTGTAATTACATAAAAGTATTGAATGCCAGGAACTCTTATGCATATCATCTGGAAAATGGAATATATGTTCTCACTGTATGCCACGTATCTATCAAATGAATATTGTACAATATAATAATGATGATCGCCATTAAAGAAGAACTCTTTTGTGGAGAAGCTATTTTTCTGAAAATCGTTGATATAAAGTATAGTATGGTGTACTATATTAGTCTCAATAATGCAATGAAAATTTCAGAAGAATGTAAATCTTTGAATATAAGATCCTTTAAAATGGAAGTGCTTTATTAAGAACTTGCATATTAAGAAACTCTCTCCTTTACAGAACTCCTCTTCATATTGCTTGTGCCAGTGGACATGTGGATGTGGTGCAGTTTCTTGTTGAAAGCAAAGCCAAGCTTAATCTATGTGACAATCAGAATAGATCTGCCTTAATGAAGGTAACTCTAGATGACAAGAAAAAATTACTCTTCATTTATATAAACTTAAGTGATCATATCATATTTCTATTACAATAATTTTGATAATTTCAGGCAGTGCAGGGCCAGCATGAGCGATGTTTGACCATACTGCTAGAGAACCATGCTGACCCTAACCTGGTGGACATCAATAGCAATACAGCGCTACACTTGGCAGCAAACATCCCATCCCTCTCTATTGCTATCCTGCTGCTGCAGCATGGGGCTAACATCAATGCTGCAAACAAGGTGAGTCCCTTTCACAGCATACTTCCACATCTTTGTCTGTCAATACAAAATTAGCACCGTAGTGTCTAATATGTTTATTTGAAGTTCCAGTTTGGAGACCATTTTATATACTTATTACAGATATTATTGTGGTTCGTATCAGGCATGGCAAAGCACACTATAATTATAATAATATTTTAGTAAGCACACCTATGCTTTTCAAATATGCTTGTTATGAGAAAGATTGGGTTGACACCTGTCCTTTGCATTTTAGGTTACTAACTGTAAGTCTTTTTTAAAGGAGGGATTTACGCCCTTGGCCGTGGCTGTTCGTGAAGACCATATTGAGATGGCCGAATTCCTCCTCAAGGAGAATGCTGATGTGAATTTTATGGACCAAACCCAAAGGTAACGGAGACATACAGTATGTTTAATACTTTTTATTCAAAACATGTTGCTGATTTTTTTTTGTTACCAGTTTTGTTCCACTTTGTTGAAAAGGCATACAAATGGGGTGAGAAGAGAGAGAGAAAAAATCATATATAACATTCTGGATTCGCGTGTTGACAAAGCTGGCTTTACTGTTTACTGGCAGGTGCTTTGAAGGCATTATGACATTCTGTTTCTTCATTTCTTTATTTCTGTTTTCTTCATTTAGTCACAGCTATATATAAATTCACAACTAAAGCAGAATTTGTAGAGTTTGTAGAGAGAATCTGTGTGTGGTTCCATATCCCATCATTCATGTGCTCATGGAATGTACTAACGGCCTCTGAATACTGACAGGTTGTAACATCGGCATTTTGGTTGCCCTTATCTTTGCTAGTGTTTTCCATTTGCAAGATGGTCCTATGTTTACAGTTGGTTTTGGTTTTGCAATCATTTTTTTTTCTGCAGGTCTCCATTAATGATTGCTGCTGGCAATGGACAAATCGGTATGTTGCGGCTGCTTTTGCAGTTTAACCCAGATATAACACTAAAGGATTCCAAAGGATGGTCAGCTGATGACTATGCAGGAATGAATGGGCATCATCCGTAAGTTTTTATATTTTCGTTCTTCAAGAGGGAGCGCCCCTTGTTCAAGGGGCTGCATTGAGTTTTCTTTCCCCCCCTGTGTGCGTGCATGTGCTTTCCTGCAGAGGTTAATTTTACACTATAATTGACTGTAGGTGTGAGTGTGAGAGTGAGAGGAAAATAGAAAGTGGTAAACAATGAGTTAATTTTTTTTTCCCTTAGAGTGGCATATCACCTGTAATTTTACAAAAATTTGTGCTCTGTAAGTTTAATATTGAACTGAGCCAAAAAAACTGAAGCCTATGAGAAAGAATAACAGCTTTCTGTGAGGTTATTGTTTATTCACATATCTTATTTGCACACCTGAAATCAGAGCAGCACTTCAAGGCCCCATGACTGTTTCATAGGTGTTCCCTCCTGATCATCGAGCACGGCACTCAGAGAACCAGTGGGCCCTCCCTGTCGCATCAAGGCCCGAGTAAAAAGAAGAAAAAAATGCTGCCGGGCAGTCCATTCCATGATGTTGAAGCAAGCTTCTCTTTGGGAGGACCAGCCACTGACAAAGATGGTAGGGATAGACATCTTCATCTCACAACAAAAAATGTTGGTAGTATGAGTATAATTAATGAGTGTATGTAATATTGACTTTGATTATTTCATTTACTCCGCATGCGTTACCACTTGACTGGATCTAGAGCATGGAGCAAATGAAGCAGGGGGAGGTATTACTTTGTTTAGATGAGTTTTGTTGCGGCTGTCAGTTTCTTGCAGTAAAGATCATAAACAGTTATTAAGAAGCATAAATTTGTCTTTAGGAAATGTTTTTTGCTAGGCTGCCTAGATTGTAGAGCCCTGTGACCTAGGCCTTTTCTGCTTTTGAAGATTGAAATGCTCTCAAGATGTTGCAGTTTGAGAGCTGATTGTGATTCAGAATCCTCTGCTTTGTTGCAGACTTTCAAGACAATTCTCAGTCAGAGTCACTAAGTCGGTGAGCACAGTGATCTTGCAATCTGCAACATACTGTGAGAATGTACTTCTCAATTTGAATTGCTTTAATCCCCTCTTCAGGGTTTCAAAAAGTGGCACTGATGAATGGCCTTCATCTGAAGATGATGATGATGAATTAATTTTAAATAAAAAGGTTGGTACCACTTCTTTTCACCTGTTATTTCTGAAATTTTGTGACTTCTACCTTAATTTGATTTGCTGTCTTTTAGAAACCACAGAAAGTTAACCTAAGGAAAATGATTACATCTAAAAAAGAAGGTACTGAGAATTCTTCACCATGTAGTGTTGCTGTATTTTTTTTAGTATGTAGTTTTGTTAGTAATCTTTTATCCCTACCTACCCTATAGCTCCAGCACTGCTTGACAGATCCTTGAGTGGTACAGAATCTGAACCAGAGTGCAAGAGTAGAGTCCAGAGAATCCCATCCCTTGAGCAGGCTTTGACGTCCATGAATGCTCTTCAGCAACCAGCAGAACCAGTAGCCCCCCTTTCCTTCCTTTCTAAACCACCCCAGATGACTTCCACCCCTCTTAGCTCCAGAGAGGTAAAATATTTGTGTTAAACATGTGACATTTTTCTTCTTTTCTCTTAACATCCAAAATAAGCAGACATGATAGCTGAGCAGGGGAAAAGCAAAGACCATGAGCAGCGATCAAGAAGTAAAGCAAGATCAGACTCTCATGAGGGAAGTCCAGAAGCAGAGGATTTTGAGGATGAAGTTGAAGAAGAGGAGGAGGAGGAAGAGGAGGAGGATAATGATGATGAGGAGGAGGCGGAGGACGATGAAGATGATGGAGACGAAGATGATGATGACGACGACGACGACGACGACGATGATGAAGAAAGTGAAGAAAAGAAACAACGTGAGGAGGAGGATAACAACTCTGTGGCTTCTGCAGAGGCCAACACTTCTGAATATCGAGACACTCATTGTGTCACTGCCGGTCCCAAGATTATAAACAGCCCTCAAAACCTTCCTAGCTCTGGCATCTCTTACATAGCAGGAACTACTTTTACTACTAATTCATATGCCTCAGAGTTGGTTACCAAAGCAGACACTCCATGTGATGACCTTGTCCATCCAGCTGAAACAGCAAGCTGTACACTGCCAACGTTAAATGTTGATGGTGACTGTGTTGTGTCAGCTGTTAGGGTCGAGTCTAAGTTTTCTGATGATGATGATGACAGCCTTGCAAATGATCGGTCAAAAGATAACAACATGATTGTGGACCTAGGTCCAAAGGATCAGATAGCTGAGACTGAGACTCATGAAGAACAGTTGAAAAGAGAAATTGGAAAAGATGATGATGACGACGACGACGACTCCTGGAGAATTAAACAAAAAGATACAGTGTGGAAGGACAGTGATAATGAAGAGGATAGACAAAGAAAGGCAGTTGGTTACAACACTTCACTTGCCATTCCAAAAACTGTGTTACCAGATATTAAAAAAAATACTAACAGTGTGTCTGATGCTGAAGATGGTACTGTCCCCAAAGAAGAGAAACGCAGGTCATCTTGGGGTTCATCAGTAGAGGACAGTGACACTGACCCACCCAAAGAAAATGAGGTAAAAGAGGAGACATTTGATCAGAAATGTGACGTTCAAACATTAGAGGTCCAACAAGAAGCAGCATCGCTGCTGGAGCAAAACACATTACCTCAACCATACGAAGACTATACAGACTGGGACTCTGCTTCCAAATTTGATGAAAATTATAACGGCACCTTCATTAAAGGTGGAGTGGTTCACCGGTTTCTAAAATAAATGTAACATTAACTCAGATTGTAGAGCTGCACTGTACCGATTACTGCCAGGAAGAAGATGAAGAAAATCATGAAAAGAGGCCAGTGACCCTTCCCCTGCACTGTCAGTTGAACCTGATGATGAAAACACAACTAAAAATCCAATTCTTAAAAAAAAAGTGATAATAGCTGGGATAATGAATATGAAAGTGATGAGTCGGGAAAAAATGACAAAAATGCAGAGAGAGGATGTTGAAGTTGCAGACAATGCCGATGCCTTCATGATGATGTCACAAATAAACAAGATTTCCGGCATAGAGTCTAGAGCCAATGATATTGATGAAGATGACGATATTTATAATTCTGTTATCAAGGGAAAGGCTGAGTGTACAGAAGGTACAGTGGAAAAAAAGTTGGATTAGTAAAGAGGCAATCAGCAATAATGATAAGACAAGTGAAGTTTCAGACAGCAGGAAACAAAATGTGCTATATGATTTCAACAGTGCTGCAGTCAAAGAGTATGGAGAAGGTAATTCTGATATCATGCTGGATGGAAATAAAAAAATATCAGATGAACACACAGCTAAATTAACAGCATATATATTTTTAGAAAATAAAAGTGCCACTGCTCAGAATGGGAGTATCTCATTACAAACCTAATGAAACCTAATCAAGAACAAAATCAACAAAGCCCACCTACCAAAGACGACGTCATTATTGATACATGCTATGATACCGATAATAACACGTTATCTACTGTAATAACTAGAGGTTTTTTGTTCACGTGTGTGTCTGTGTTTTAAACATGACTATCAAAGGACGTTTTTGCAAAGAAAGAAGATTCCACTGAGGAGGATGAGGATGAAGATGATGATGATGATGACGACGATGACGGTGATGGTGACGATGACAAAGAGCTAGCAAGAGATGAGGAAGAAGGAAAAATTTCATATGAAAATGATCAGCCTGCAGATAGTGAAGAGTTACTTGATGCCACTTCAAGTGTTCCTGAGACAGAAGTCCCTAAAGATAAGAAAAGAGGTTAATGGCAAATCATTTCCTGGCACATAAATTACAGTTCTGTGAACTCAATGTGTAGTGTTTATTGGCTTTTTCTTAAGTTACTGCTCTAGTTCTGCCCACTCCTAGCTGCTTTGGCTACTTTGAACAACATAGCAACAGAAAATATTGTGCTGTTTTAGTCCCATAGTATTCTGTTTCTACTTCCCCTTGTTATAGAAGAATATGATTTTAAATGTATTAGAATTTTCTGTGCTCTTTGGCATCAATGCATGTTGGCACCAAACTACCCACTACCAATCTATGTTATCCTATGTTATATTGCACTACTTCCTATAACTCAGTTGTTTCACCTCAGTTATTTTGAATCGTTCAAGCAGATTTCTTGTCTGAGCTGGGTCTAGACGAGGGAGAGGAAGAGCAAGATTCTTGGGACTCTGAGGTACAGTAAGGAGGCACTTTGGAAAATCATGAAGGAATAAAAGTTTGACATGCACATTGTCACATATTGATTTTCTTTTTGAAGTCCCATTCTGAAAATCGAGGTATGCCACAAGAAAAGCAAATCATATATACTCAGGCTCAAGAGGAGATGTCCACTGCTGAACCAATGACTAAAGGAAGTAGGTGTATTTTATTTATATTGTTTTTTTGTTTTTTTTTAAATCAAATCATTCCAGGCTCCATTTCATGCTGCAGAAAATGACCTTATGCAATGCAAATACATTATATAATGTTTAAGAGCATTAATGCATTAACTTTAATTGTGAGAAATGTTTTTAGCTTTCTGTGTCAGTGAGAATTATGTCAAGCTTTCTGTTTTCAGCATACATATTATGTAGAATTTGTGAAGGATTATAAAACAGCCTTTCGAACAATATGTTGCATTTCTCTTGTAGACTTGTTTTATATTCCCTCTTTTTTAAGAGGGGAAGAAGGCAATAGGATGCCAGTTCTAGTGCCTCGGAGGAGTGTAGACAGGCCAAGAGGCAGCCAGGGACAGGGTAAATGTATACTTTACTCACAGGTTTGAGGAACAGCATGTCATCCATACCAGAGGCCTGACCATCACTTCATGATTATCAAAAAAAATGCATGCAGAATACACTACTGCATCCCTCCTCCTACCAATGAACCCCATTTTTTCCAAATTTGGATCTTAAAGGGTCACAGTTTCTATTTTTGTTTTCATTCTTGCATTTTTTTTCACCATTAACATTGTTAAGAGTGGCTTGTCAGCATTTTTGGCTGATGCTGAATTTGTATCCCAGTAAGACCAGAATGGGGTCTAAAAGATTGTCTGATGCCAAACCATGTTTTCTTCATGCTGATTAACCATGAGCACATTTGCATGGGAATGCACTCACCAAGTATCACTGGATCATTGTTTTGTTTCTTGCAGCACCAGTTAATTGTGTTGTCTCAAAGGTAACACACATGTATTTTCTATTGCAGCTGAAAATGGTGATACTAAAATGGAACATAATGCTAAAGATGACACTACACCGAAAGAGGTAGGTTAAGTAAATTAATGGCATACAAGATTAAAGAAATTGTTTCCTGTTTGAATGAAAATTTCCTGTCTACCAGACTGAGAAGGCGACTTGGGAAACACTTAGTGTTTTGAGCAAGCTTGCAGAAGATGCTGACCAGAAGACAGGTAAATAAAATAATCAAGATTTTCATAATTAAAAATAGTGAAGTTATCCAAAAAAAGAGCACTTTGTCTTACGCCTTTGTTTCTGGTTTACAGATTTAATGGAGGAACTTGGTCTGGGAAATGTTGATGATCTTGAAGGTAAATTTGCAGTATACTATACTGAGGATGACATTATGAGCCCCCTGATTAAAATGTCATTGCTTTAAAGGTGTTTCCCAAGTGCTGTTAAACAGAGACTATTTAACACAGCTTTTTCGAACATCGTACTTTTACTTTGAAATTAAATTATTAGCCCTTAAGAACTGACCTTTTTATTGAACCATAGCACAAACCTCTTGTGCAATGATGTGCTTAACTGTGTAATGCTCAAAATGTTAAAAATCAAGTTAAAACACAGTATAAAATCTTTTGAAAGGGTTAGAGCTGCCATTTTAGAAAGCATCATGTCAAAAACCAAAGAAATCAGTTTAGACGAGAAAAACGATTGTGGATGCTCACACAGGAGAAGTATGTACAAAGTTATCACAGCGCTTCCAAGTAACAAGAACTGGAGTGAGAAGCATCATCAAGACATTCAAAGAGAGCCACACAATACAGAACTCTGCTTTTGCAGAAGAGACACCTTCAAGCCAGACTGAATTACACTAAGCACAACATGGACAGGGATTATGCATACTGGAAGCAGTACTTTGGTCAGATGAGACGAAACTAGAGATCTTTGGTCATAGAGACATTGCATATGTTTGGAGAAAGAAGGGAGTGGCGTATAACCCAAAGAACACTGTCCCCACAGTGAAAACAGTAGTATTATTTCTGTGGGGACTACATCGCTTCTGGTAAAGAACTATCTCCAGAAGACCAAAGTGAACATTACTGACTGGCCTGTACAAAGTCCTGACTTAAATCCCTTTGAAAATCTTTGGGGTGAACTAAAGATTAAGATCCATGCGGGAAGACCATCAAATCCTGGAGTAGCTTGAGAGATTTGCCAAAGAAGAAGGGGCTGGGATTCCTCAGGAGACATGTCAAGAGAGTTATTGACAAGAGAGTTATTGAAAACTAAAACGAATGACTGCTGACTGTTATCCAGCAAAAATGATACACAATTGAATATTGGCATCAGGGGGGCTAATAATTTTGTCCCTGGTAGTTTTTTGCCTTTTGGAGTAATTTCATTTCTGTGTGCAAAGTCAAATAATGAAAGCATCTTAAACAAAGATGTTTTTTAAATGCTCTGTTTAACAGCACTTCGGAAATACTTTTAAAACAATAGAATTTTCATCAGGGGGCTCATAATTTTGTCCTTAATTGTGTCTATATATGTGTGTGGACCTACTTTGTGTAAACTGATCAGTAAACTGACCTGTTCTCAGCAACATCATCATCATATATTTGATTACCCATATATTCAAATATTCTTCTCTCGATGTTACAGATGCATCAGATTGGGACTCAGCCAGTACAACCAGTAAAACAACACAGCCTGGACAGAAAATGGCCTCCCCTGGACTAGATGAGTTTCCCGAATTCCCCAATCCATCTGTTGAAAGACAGGATGAAGATGCTTCACCTGCATCACCCTCAACACCGCAGAGGAGCATTAACTCTGATGCGAGATTGTCAAGCACAACCCCACAACTCTTACCTCATCCTCAACCTCGAGTGAGAAAGATGGTGCTTCAGAATCCAGAGAGTGAAGAAGGTAAAGCAGGATGAGACCATTTATGTTCTTATTGACATTTTCAGTGTGTTGCCGTTTTTCATTTTCAACGACGCCAAGCATGTTAGCATGTATGATCAACCTTGTTGGACTTTATCCCTTCTCAGAATCACATTGGGAACCAGATAATTTACCATCTGCCTTTAATACAACTAAATTTGACAATCAGCTGCAAAACACAGCTGAGCTTCAGGATATGACGATGCAAGGTAAGGCTCACAGTTTCTTCACCCTTTGTACACATACACTGTCTGCATAATCACACTCTGCCTCCTTAGGTTTACCTGAGCTTTCATCAATGCCAAGAGGTGCTAAAAGTAACAGCAAACCTGGTGAACCTCTGCATAAGGTGAGAAATACCCAGAATGTACCATGTTCATTTGCAATCTTAACATTTTCGTTCCTTACTGAATCTGTTCCCAGGAAAAACAGTGTTGCTGATGCTTTCCCATTCATAGGAAAAATAGGAATTTACGACATTTGTTATGTTTGCAAATATGTGATACTTTCCCAAGTATAACAGGCCAGTGCCAAATAAGCTATGACTTTAATTTCACATCTTCCTTGTTACAGTTTTTGATGTTTAGATTTGTGTTTTATTATTTGGTTAGCCTTTTAATTCAATAATGAAAAAGTAACATACTAAAATAAGTTGTGATTGACAATGAAATGTCTATATCCTTTTATTTTTTTGTGTAAGTATTGTGTGTTTAATTTAAAATCAAACGTTGGTCTTTGCATTTTTTGTCTTGTCTGTGTTGTGTTTTTCTTGCCCATTCATGCCATCAAAGGAGAAAGATGATGCAGGAGATACATGTGAGGTAGACCTAAATAATCTACAGGCATCTGGCCTCGTGGGCTCTGATAGAGGAGTACAACACAGTTCTGAAGATCAGGGTAAAAATAATGACGACACTCCATGGGAGAAACGTTACGAGAAGCTCTGGGTAGAGGTGGAGAAACGGGAAGTAAAATCCACATTCAAGAATGTTGCTGGGGAATTGAAAGAGAAGTTTGGAGAACTGCATAAGTCTACAGCAGAAGATGTTGCAGAAGATAAAACAACTATAGCTGAATCTACCTCTTCAGAAGACACTTCAAGTGATGAGGAAGGTGACATCATTGTGCGTCCCACAGCTAGAGCAAGGAGTACTGTCCTCCTCACCATACCTGAACAGAGGGAGTCTGGACTGGAAGACTCTCTAACAGAGTCAGCTGACAACTCAATGTGTGATGACAGGATGCAGGTCACTCAGCCACCCACCATCAATGACATGTGCAGGTCACCTCCGCCAAATCTCTCCACTCCCAAAGATCATGACAATACAACTTTTACTGATGGTCGCATAATACCCACCTCTGATGTAAACTCTAGCTCACTTAAAGACAAAATCAAACTTGGGTTGTTCCACCAGCAACAGTCGGACTTAAAGGACCAAGTTGCTCCTCTATATGAAACTGAGATGACTAATGTCAGTTCTGAGGAGGATCCTGTGGAGGCCACCAAGTCGTGCTTCCTAATTCCAAGCAGACATGCAACATATATCCCAAGAGTTTCTGATGAGGAGCTGGAAGAGGACATGGACAGGTTTAAACTTGAGGTAGGGATGCTGAAGTGTGTCGTCCTGGATTTGGAGAAAGAAAAGGCCCACCTGCAGAAAGAGGTAGAAGATGGCCGCCTCTCCTATAGTCCCCTCTAGATTACCTCTGTTTCACTTTTTCTTTTTCCTTTGTGTACTTAATTTCATTTCCTTTATCATTTCAAATGGCCAGAGTGGCCATACATTATGTTCAAACTTATATCATATATTATATTATATCATTTCTGTTTGTAGGATTATTATTCATCATTGCCATCAATTTAATTTTTTTTTAGGTTTGATTTCAAGTAGAACTGATCTTGCTTTTTTCCTCTCTACAGCTTATCAAGAATTTAAATATAATAGTTGTTGGGCATTTTTAACTCTGTTCCTTATGAGTGACTTTTCATCATGCATGGACTTTGCATGTATCTTTACCTTGTACAAACTCTCTGTCTCGGTGAGGCCTTCTTTGCCTTTGAAAGAAGTGCAGTTGTGATGATACTTCAGTTGATGAGTTTTTGTTTTAGCGTATGTGTTAAACTATATTGTTATATACGCAGGTATTTTACAAAATTTATGAGAAAGATCTTTGGAATTAATAGTTTTGTTGTACCAGTATTTTGAGTGTTTGGGTGTCTCTGTAAACAGCCAAGAAAGTTCTTTATTTCTTTTTTTTTTTTTTTTTATATTTGTGCCACAATTTAACTTAAATTTAAATTCACAGAGATGGCAACATTTGTTATTACAAAGTAGGGTTGAGGTCAAACCATTCATATCATACTATCCAAAACTGATGAGTGTTTCTCAATGTATCATATTGTGTCTCTTTGTAGTTAACTGGAAATGCCATGTCAAATAGAGTAACCATGCTGAGGTGTTAGGTCTCAGAAGGCAGGGTTGACACTGAATTATGTATGACAAAGTGTACAAGTACACACACAAATTGCATCGTAAAAAGGCTAGCCCCAATTTGTTTCAGTTAGGATGAATATTACGAGTTCAGCTATGAAATGTTTGCCCATGTTTTTGCAGGTTGGTAAAGAGGCGTCAAAGATTTCAGTGGAGGTACAAAAATCCAGTGCTTCCTGGGATTCTGATGGAAAGGCATTGGAAGAAGCTGGTACTGAGAAACTTGAGAGCGGGATTGGGTGTTTGTCAAGCCCAGATGGAGAAATTAACCAGGAGACTGCAGACACCAAACGGTATGTGTTCTCCTGTTGAAAATTAATTGGCCCTGAACAAATGTTGCTCTTATAATTTCAGAACACATCCACACCTCTCTTTTAGATGGGGAAAAATCTGGTTTTATCTACTTGCATGATTTTGTTGTCGCATTACTTGTTACATGTAATACCTCTGTTTTCTGAACTCTTGCATGCTATGTTAAATCCCACACAGCAGGGACAATACTGAGGGGCAATATGGGACCTTGGTTTATAGGTGTGTGATATAATGTATTCTGTAATCATGTAGAATGTGTGTCTATGTGTTAATGATTGTTGATATGCTTTATATATGATCATATCCTTAAAGAGCATTTAATGATCTTTTTTAGTTATACCCCAAAATGCACAATCACTATCAGATTTATTGCTCTTTATAGCACCAATGGGGCACCAGTGTTCTCGCATCTCCCACTCCAGCAGAGCCACAATAACAACAAACTGGAGGGAAAAACTGTAGAGAACCTAAAGCTGGAGCTGGTCAGAGGGGCCCGGCGACGTAGAGCCCCTCAGACTAACACCCTTGTTAATGGAGACCCTCTCTCTGTGTTTGACGATAGCACTTTAAGTGATTTGTCGGACGATGAAGGAAGGTATATATGCAGTATGCCACTTATGTGTATCAGTTGCACCCCTTTTTCACTAACCTGTAAGGTTCGTACAGACTGAATGTAAAGTGAAATATATAGGTGGCATGATTGTGTTAGTCAGTGGAAAGAAACAATTTATTGGAAAGAGACAACTGCATTGTAGGGAATGCAAATCATCTGTCTCTCATTTTTAATACACAACAGATCATTTCTTGCTTATCTAATATATTTGCTATTTGTTCTGATGGGCTCATAAAAGAAATAGATAATGGTGTAAAAAATGTGTAGTTTGTTGTTTGTCACAAATGAACAGACCTCTTTAACACCAGTGGTCACTTCACTAAAATATACCAAGGTTTGAAAAAATTATCTTTGCATTCATTCTGAACAAACATTTACAATATTGGTGGTGGGATATTATTAGTATATAATTTGTATTAATTCATACTTTCTGTCACTCTATTTAGCTGCATGACTATTAATTAATTTCTCCAAAAATAGAACTGTATACTGCATTATACCAGCACACTTCAGAAGCTCATTTGAACAGCTACATAAACAATGGTTTTGCTTATAACCCCGTTTTTCTTCCATGTGTTTGTTTGGCTCAGGTTTCCAACCAATGGACAACGAAAAATTGAGGTAAAACTTTACTTCTGGTTTTAAGTCAAGCTTTAGTTTACGATGCAGAATGAGACGATTATATTTTAAGATAAATTATAAGATCACATTTTGTTTTCTTATTCAGAACCAGGAAGAAGCAGAGTTTGCAGAAGACTTTGATGAGCTGACTCAGTCTTCAGACACAGCCACAGATGATGTAGACTCTCCCACTTCAGGCTATCGACATGCATCTCTCCTCGTTCAGAAGCTGGACTCGGCTACTTTAGGTACAGATTCACCTGATTTAAATGCTAATTCACAAAATAATGTGAATTATGCGCTTTAGGACTTTGTTGTAAATTTATTTTTTTTTTTGCATTATTTATAATTTGAAAGTAAAATCTGCTTTTTCCTGATGAAATGGTGATACTTGGAAAGGTCCTTTTATATACTAATATTTAATCTCACAGATTCAAGGAGCATGGTGAAGCTCCAGAACATTTTTCATGAATATGAGCGCTCCATCCAAAAAGCAAGGAGTCGCCATGGGTACCTGACCGACAAGGTGAGCCAGCTGGAAGTGGAGAGAGCAGAGTTAAAAAGCTCTCTTGAGGAAGTTAAAGATGTTAAGTCTGCCTTGGAGCGCAACCAACTGGAATTGCAAACTGAAGTCACAAACCTCAAGTGAGAATCAGTTCCTTTCCTTGAATCGGTTCCTTTCCTTTAGTACCCATTACTTTGACATTGTATTTCTTTGTATTTCTGTCCATCCATACTCATGTGTTTGCCTACTTTGTCTATCTTTATTTTAGCATTTACTTACTTCACATTGCTATTCCTGACACTCTGTATAGGTTTCAGCTCAAACAGGAGCAAGAAAATCGTCGCAATGCTACCATGATGTACAACACCACCAAAGATAAACTGAGGAAGATAGAGGAGCAGCACCAGATAGAGATTCAGGAGAGACAGAAGGTAGAGCTCACTCTTAGGAACATGGAGCTGGAAATGAGGACGCTGATCAACAATATAAAGCAGGTACATCAGTTGTTTATTTGTGCAGTTGGCTTTGTTTGGTGTTACTATACAGTATGTTATTGTTGCATCAGTGGATTTATATGTCAACCACCCAGCTTGAAGATGACCACCTTGAAACCCAGAGACTGCTGGCTCAGGAACGTAGTGCAAGGACACTGCAGGAGAATTTGCTCAACAGTCATCTCCGTAAGCAGCAGGAGATGGAGGAGGAGAACAAGAGAAATAAAAGCAAAAGCAATGAGGTAATCCTGGTAGTCAATTTGTTATAGTTTAGAAATAGAAGAATCATGTTAGTGCATTTGAAATTCTGATAGAACTGTGAAGAGGACCTGCCAACTCAAGTGAGTCTTTACTTTTTGTGTGCATGCTGTTATTCATAATAGGCATTATCTCAGCTCACTGAGGCCAGTGACAGAGAGAGGGAGTTGTTACAACAGACAGCTGCCTTACAGGAGCAGCTGACTGTCCTCAGGACAGACCAAGAGCGTTCGCAGGCCAGCAGCAGTCTCAAAGAAAGTCACATCGTGGAGGAGAATGAAGTCCTCAAGGAGCAACTAGAAGATGCCCGACGAGATCTGAAACTTAACAGCGAAACATTCACCCAAACTATCTTCAACTGCAACAACCAGATGACCACGCTAAAGTCTGAGCTGGCTATAATGACAACCCGTCTGGAAAATGAGCGACAGGCTCGTGAAACACTGGAGGCAGAGGTGGAATCTACTCGTACCCGCCTGGCTGGAGCAGTAAAGGAGGCTGAGCGTTGTCTGGCAGCTCACGCAGATGCAGAGAAAGCTCTGCTCCGGGAGAAAGAGGAACATCAACGTCTGAAAGACAGATTCACAGGTTAGTAGTGGTTAAAACAGCTGGACACTTACAAGCTTGTAAAATGTATTCTCTCATGCCGCAGTCACTAAGGGACTGTTGGAATTGTGGAAGAGCTCAATGCGTTCTAGACCTTTTGTGGTCTGCATTGGCTTTAGTGGATTGAATATTTTTTGTCCTGTGAAACTTTTGTTCTCAGTCTAATTTAGTAAATGTTTTTCTACAGGTGAAGCAGCTAGTCAGCGTGAGACAATCCGCAGTCTGTCCCAGAAACTGGCCAAAGCAGAAGCTAGTGCAAACAGTATGGAAAATGAAGTTCATCGTGTCACACTGCAGCTGACAGAGAAGGGCCTTCTCCTGGATGTGCTGCAGCGTGAGAAGGACCAGGCAGCTGCACATGCCAAAGAGCTGGAAACCGCTCTAAATGCTGAGAGGGAGCTCATCAGCCGTGCCAAAGCTCGCCAAGAGGCCTCACAGGAGCGACTAGCCCAAGCCCAAAGTGAGGTTATGTTATTACGGCAACAGCTCGAGGAGTCACAGAACAAAGGAGTTGCAAAGGAGCGTGCTGTGACAGATGCCCAAGAGCGCTTCAGTGACATCCTGTCCAAGCTGCGCTCTGACTCTGAGGAGAGGGTTCAACTTGTGGAGGAGAGAAATAAGGAGCTTGCCAGTAAGGCTGCTGACCTCCGAGATCAGATCTACAAGTTGGAGGAAGAGAAGAATGAAAGAGAGGTAAGATTAGGACTGGAAGGTAAGGAAATTCCACTAGATGTACATTAGATCTTTCTACTACATGCCAGATACTGCCAGTATCTAATCAATCTGTGATTTCTTTGGGTTGTTTCTGAGTACAGACTAACCTAAGGCAGCTGCAGCAGGAGCTAGCTGATTCTCTCAAAAAGCTGTCCATGAGTGAAGCCTCGCTGGAGGTAAACACACGCTATCGCAATGACCTGGAGGAGGAGAAGACTCGGCTCCTCAAAGACATGGACAGGCTTAAAGGAAAGGTAATTGCAGGGAGGAGTGACACCTTGTGGCAGAATATCCTCACCACAACTCCAATATTGGCTGTGTAATGCATAATGCAGCAAAGATGAGTTGTTATTATTATTTTTTAGCACTTCTAACAGTGCTGATGAGGTGGACTTTGTGTCTGTCTATAGCTGGAGGAGAGTGAAGACAACTATGTGCAAGCTGAAAGACGAATTAACGGTCTAAAGAGCAGTCTAGATGACAGGGAAAAGGAACTCACCACTGCCGCTCAGAAACTCCAGGAGGCGCTGTCTGCTTCAGCTGTGTCAGACACCACCATCAAACAGCTGGAGGAAGCTGTGCAGAGGTGTTTACACACCACACACTCTCACACACATTGGACTAAAGGATCAATGAGTTTATCAGATATCACATACACAAAATTTAAGTAATGCAAAAATAAAACCATCTAAAATCACCCTACTTATAGCACAATATTTATAATTATATTAAAAGCATACAAACAACTTTTGAAGTTCAGTATATGAATGCTTGTTACAGAGTATCTGTGTGATGTCCTATTAGGCTCGAGATAGAGAATGCCAGGCTGGAAGCAGCTGCAAAGCAACAATCCAACAAAATTGACTCACTCCAGAAAGGAGCGCAGGAAGCTGCAATGGTGAGTGACTAGTCCATGCACATGTTACACAGGGTCCTATTTATGTCATGTTGTTGTATTTGTTAATTAAAAGTATTGTACAATATCTCATTGTTTTTACATTTAAATAGCTGACTAAAAAATCTGTATCATAAAGTATCCAATCTTTTCCAGCTATCCGACTGCTCACCTGGAGGCGGGGTTGGTATTGTGTATTTAGGTTTAGGTTCTCTGTGTGGATTTAACTTTACTTTTACGTTATTTTTTTAAAGTAACTTAATAAAATCATACTGTTTACGTTTAATTTGAAAAGCAATTGGGCTTTGGGGCTTAATCCATAATCTGCTACACCATAAATCCAAACTTATAGACACAGTAATAGGTTTGTGTTGGTTTTGGGTGTTTTCCGGTAACATCAAAATGTGTTGTTTCCCTTAAACCCGATTTTGGTATGTGGGCTACTTCACTCCTCTTTAATTTCATGCTGCATGATGCACGTTTCTTTCTTTACTCCGAAAGTGTCTCTTACCTTTCCATTACGACAGACCTAAAATAAAAGATGAGCAGGCCAAACAAAAAGACCATTTTTAATTCATGAACCTTTGCAACAATTTTCTTATTTCTTCAGATCAGGAGTCATTTGGAGGACTTGGTTACAAACCTCCAAAGCAGTAAGATGACTTTAGAAGACCAACTCAATAGAGAGGTCAGTGACACATTCTGTTTTTGTTTTTTGATTATATTATTGAAGTTATATTATTGAAACCACTCTGGAATTTTCCAGTGTTATTTACAGGGCTGTCGGCATGAATGCATGATTTGCAATTAATGAAGGACCAAACACGATTAATATTTTAATTATTTGTAGCATTTAATGCACCCCGTTCAGTCAGAACTGCTCTGCACTGGATAGAAGTGGGTAGTACAATACAATGCGATTTCAAGAAAAAGACTGCAGATTCATCACTTATTTAAGGAGTGAATTAATACAGAAACTCTGCTGAGGTGAGAAATAATTCTGCTGGTTCTCTATATCACAAAATCACACAATATCATCTTAGACTGTCAGTGTTAATGCTGCACCCTCATTCATTCATCTGATCTACCCCGATACACAGTCTGTATGAAACAGAAAAGGCAACTAAATTGGACCTCCTGAAAAGTGCAAGTGGTGTTGCATTAACATTTCTGAAGTAGACACTGTTACCTTAGGCTTATTGCACTTCTTTTGATTTGAATAAATCAAATAAATGTAAAGGTCAAGTTCATTAAGTAACTGTCTGCATTTATGTGATTATCATTCAAGACGCAAGAGTTGCTTTGCATTATTAATCTGGACGTTGAAAACAATTGCAAAATAATTTTAGATTTAAACCTGTGATAAATGCAAATGCAATTACTCATTATTATCAATTTAAATTCCGCAATTAAAGAAGAAAATATAGCTAAAATATTGCTATTCACAATCATTAATATGTATATGGCCTTTCTGTATTTAGGTCCAGAAGCACAACGTGTTGTCTCACACAGCTCAGGACTCTCAGGCCTTGTGGGAGGAGGAGCTCAGGAGTCGCTCCAAGTTAGGCCTGCGCTTTGCAGAGCTTGAAAAGGAAAAAGGAGAACTGAGCACTCAGGTGATTATACGAATGTTCTGTATATTTTTGCAGTTAAATATTATCATTTAATATGATGAATTATGTCCTGGTCTTTGTCTCATTATGTCTAGGTGGAAATAGAAAAGAAGAAAGCCAAGAAAATGGCAGAGCAGAAAAAAGCCGTAGACACTCGTCTGGATCAGGAGATGAAAAGAAACACCGAGCTTCAAAAAGAAATGTACAGGTGACTCCTATCCTCCTCCTCACTCTCTCCTCACCTGTGACAGTGAATGTTCCTGCTTTTTAGAGACAAACAGGGGTCAGTAGAGTGCAGCCTTTCCTGACTTTTATGGCTGTGGTGCACCAATGTGTTGTAAGCAAATATTTATAATATTTTGTATAATTTAAACTATTTTTCATGTATATAAAGTAAATCCCTGTAATTTTTGTTTTATATGGTGATTGTGTATGACTAATTGATTGTGACAGGTTCTTAACCTGAACTTATTTGTGCGTATATGTTTAAGGCTGCGTACTCTATTGAAGACTGCAAAGAAGAAACTGCGGGATCAGGATGCTGGTGGAGCTGAGTTTGGGTCTCCGATGAGCAGTCTACGAATGGACATGGGCAGACACAGTCAGGCTGAGGTCGGCTTCGGAAGAATGAGAGAAAAGGTTTGCCTGTCTGACACAGCATTGTGATTTCAATATAAACACTGGAATAATATCACTACTATACTGGACGTAGAAACATATACATTAAGCTATAAGACCCTCAAACACATCTTCTGTCTAAGGTGGATGACCTGCAGGTGCAGCTGGATAAGGAAGTGTCTCGCTGCAACCAGCTAGAGAAGGCGAACATGGAGCTCAAGGATCAGCTGGCCTCGCTGAAGAGCTTCAGCCACAGTAGTGACCAGCTGGAGAAGAGTAAGAGGCAGCTGGAGGAGGAGGTATTGGACCTGAGACGCAGAATTGAGGGTGCTCAGATGGAGAAGAGCAAGGCCGAGCAGTATCGTCAAGAAGTAGAGGAGAAAGCCCGACAAGAGATACAACAGAAACTGGAGCAGGTCAACCTCTTCCTACAGGTACAAATTGTTTTTGGCAGGTTTGCTGTATATATATGAATCAAATTATTGCATTATTGCCCCTCCCCCCCCCCTCCGGAAAACAATTGGGTTAAAAGCCCAACGGGTTAAGAGCTGGCCTGGGAAGCCACACCGGTTGCTGCTGACAAGTTCACGTGTTTGAAAAAAACAAAAAAGGCTTTTCAACGTTCCAAAATAAAAGTAGCATATTTATATTCGGTAAACTTACACAATTCAATTTAATCAAACCAAAACAATATTCTAATTTCGTCCAAATATAATATAAAAAAAAATGACTATATATGGTCACAAACCTGTGATTGTGATTGAGTAACAATCAATGCTCCCACCAACCTGAGGCATATCACCTTTGCCTAATGGAGAGCACGTCCTCCTGCTAAATGGACAACAAAAATGGCTCTTACACCTTCATTTGCTCCCCAGGTACAGATAAGTGCTGCCCACTGCTCCAGCACCCGGAACATATAGTAAAGGTGGAATAAATGCAGAGGTCAAACTCACAATGATTAATTTGTGTGTGTGTGCAAAAAAAATTCTAATTCTAACTGTGCAAAGTACTTGTACAGCTTGTTGCAGATGAATCTACTATATGTAATACATCATTCAGTCTGATGGAGTCTAAACACATCCATTTGTCTCCAAGTCCCAAGCAGCTTCCCAAGAAGCACTGGATCAGTTAAAAGCAGCCAATGAGACTAACCTGCGCTCTCAGCTGGAGCAGAAGATCCGGGAGCTGGAAGCAGAACTGGGCCGTGCCCGCAGCACCCAGCTTGACAGCCTTAACCAAAGAGACTCCACACGCACTGAACTCGAGCGATACCGCCAGCTTCACATGGAGGAGCTGCGTCTGCGTAAGTCACTGGCTGCCAAACTGGACAGGTGAGACCAGCTTGATCTTACATCAGTTCCAACAAGGTCTATCTGTATTTATTTGCTAAGGACATAAACACTGATTTGATGTTAGTCTAACTTCTCTTTTTGGAAATAAGATCAACATAACAAATCCTTGCGTAATCTCTGCTTGTTTTCCATTTGCAGAGCCAACACTCGGCTTGCAGAGGCCAATTCCAAGTTGCTCAATGAGCGCAGCAGGTCTCTTATCTCTGGCGGCATTACAAGTGGTAGCCTTGGAAGTCCCCCGCTGGACGTGGGTGCTTTGGCTTCACCGGGTAATTTTGGGGTCTCACTCAACAGAAGCCTGGGCTTGGGTCTCTCCCTTTTCAGCCCTGTAACTGAGGGACACAACAGCAGAGTGGAGGACTATCTGGCAAAGGTCTGTACAGTTATGACCAGACACACTCTTTCACTCTGAATAAGATTCAGTGAATTTTTTTTTTTTCCCATATGTCATTTATTCTCACCCATTTTCATTTCCATTGCATCATGGTTGTCAGCGTTGACTTTATTTGACTGGTAATGATTTGTTCAAAGATGTTGCTTTTTATAGACCAGTTAATGTGTTTATTCCAGTAAGAAAAAATAGACTTGTAAGAAAGAGAAGTTTAAAGTTGGTGTTGTGGTTTACCAAGTTCTCTCAATGCCCACTCTCCCTCTAAAGAACACCTTTGAAACCTAAGTTATTTCTAATTTTAATTTTCCTCACTTTCTTCTCCACTGTGGGTTCTTCTTCTTCTTCTTCTCCTCCTTCTCTCTCTCTCTCTCCCTCCCTCCCCCCATTCTTTATGATTGGAAGTCTTCACTTCTAACCTCTCGTCTGTTTCTCACTCTTTTAGCTTCTAGCAGAAAAGTCTGTCTCTCATCTCTCCTTTCTTCAGCCAGACTCATAATCAGGTGTGTTGATGTGTTAAGCTCAGTGTGCGACTGGCTGCCTCTCCCTTCACTTTGTTGGTCGGCTCACATTTATATCTCCATTCAGATTCAAACTGTGGCGAACAGGATTTTGTCACTGGGAAAAGCTGGCAAAAACAAGAAACAAGAAAAAGAAATACAGAGAGATTAGTTTATTAACTGAGCTTTGCTAACATGACAATCAGATTACAACTATCATTTAATATTTTTGGTTAAAGCTGTTCACTGTATTTCCTCCATAATTACTTTCAACAACAAAAAAAATGAATGTAACATATCTTATTGTAGTTTAAATATTTAATTAGGAATACTCTTTTACTCTTTTCACACTCCTGCCTGATCTTAAGTCAGGGTCATTTTCTACAAAAAACAAAAACAAAAAAACAAACAGCAACATGACAAGTTTCCACACAAAATCTGTGTTTTGTTGTATGTATCTCTATTTTGTGACTGACATTAATTAAGAAGTAAAGAAGTAAATGTACCATCAGGAGATTTCCGTGTTTTTTTTTTGTTGCATATTATGCATGCATAAGCATGTGCATTTTTCAGTGTGTATAGCTCCACATTCTGGAACAGTTATCTCGTGTTACATGGGTACCTTCATGGTTTTACATGTTAGCTATCAAGAATTTGTTTCTGTAATGTAAGTTTCATCCACATATTCACCAAAACGCATTCATCATAGGCACTACTGAATAATTTATGGTGGCACATGACTTCAGTTGACCATACAGTGAGATTTAAAAAGCAACATCAAAAAGCCTGCAGAAACTCTGCACTGAAGCGGAGCTCGAATGCCTGGCATGTCCTGCTGTGTTCTACATAATAGTTCTGATTTTCCTGCAATGATTTATTTATTTATGTGAGTACTGTGTGTCATTAAATGTGCCATCTTAGTGTTGTGTTTGGTGATAATGTTCCATCCCTGCATCTTTCTTTATAAGATGTAAATATTTATTTTATAAAGGTATTGTTTTAATGGTGGCTCATTTCAATCTACAGCTTTATTTTGTTTTCCAGATGCAGAGTGAGCTGGATAGAAACATATCTAAGGAATTAAACAATGGTGAGGTCACTGCTAGAGGAAACATGACACATTTCTTGGCAGTCTGATGAAAAGATGGTATTAGTTATGTGCCGTGTAGCTGCTCCGTCATGAACGCTGTCTCTCTCTCTCTCTCTCTCTCTCTGGTCCTCAGCCACGGCAGAGCTGGACGCTGCCTCTGCTCGTATGTCTCCGGTGGGCTCGGTCTCGAGAGTGGAGCTGGACCCCGTCAGCAGAGCAACGCAGCAGTACTTGGAGGTACTGAAGAAGAACAATATGATCTGACTGACAACACATTTCAGCCATTGAAGCTTCATATTTTAGGCCAAAACCACAGAATAACCATGACAACATTTACTTAAGACTTTATGAAAGAAAAATAATGCACATTGCACTTAACCACTCAGGAACAAAGAGCATGAGTCATATAATAATATGTTGCATTATCAATCGGTACAGTTAGAGAGAACCTTGAAAGTATTTGTTCCTTTTCGCTAAATCTGTTAAATCAGAAACAGTTTTGTTACTATTGCTAAAATATATACTGTATATACGGAATGAGATGGGGTTTTGTTTGTGAATATTGGTTTTGCAAAATTTGAATTTAATAATTATTTGGCATATGTATCATTTATCATTTTTTGCCATATTATTATGTTTAGGTCTGTGCCATCAAATGGTGCAATATCTGTCTTGGTTGTTCTCCATTAGACTTATTGGTATTATAATTATTTTACTTTATTTATTCTTTTGTTGTCATTTTTTTTAATGACTGTAATATACTTGAATGAGACGAGCTGGATTACACTCTGGCAAATGAAACAGGGTGACTTATTTTGCTTGGTTTACTTTAGGGCTGCCTAAAGAAAGATACACTTGTTTTCATTTAGTACATATTGTAGTAAAATAGGAGGAAACTTTTATGACGCTTGTACACTACAGAAGACTCTGAAGCTGTAAATAAAACTGTAGAAAACCATACACTTGAGTTACCTGCTGATGTTTGGATTCTGAATTTCAACAAAACACTAAAGACCCGGTTAAAATATCACATACAGCTTCCCAGTAGTGTCAATTAACTGCAATGTTGCCATTAATTAATTGATCGCATTTGACACTCAGTTATTTTTCAAAATCCTATTTACCATGTTATATATTGTACCAGCCATTTGTTCAGTACTAATAGCTATTTTTCTTTCGAAAAACATTTTGGTTTCCAAATCTTTCAATCCAGGTAAATCAGTCTTGTGCAGCAAGACATAGTAGTGTTTTAATTTTTCCTTTCTTTTGAAAATTGTGCAGCCTTCTATCCCAATAGGAGAGGGTGGAACTTGTAGGACATGTATTAAAAAAACCGACGTAGTTTTCTGGTTTCCTCTTGGAGCCAACCAGGAAATAGGAATATATTGCAAAGCCACTAGGGGGCAACTCCAATAAGAACTCCATAAGAGGCTCCATAAGTCTTTGGGGAAAATTAACCCCTACATCTCAATTGATTTACGTTGATAAATATTTTCCTGACAAGTTAATGGTTTCAATCGCTGCTTTCTTTAGCAATAGCACATGATGTCAAATTTTTAAAAAATTATGTTCCTGAATCTCTAAGCTTTAAAACGGGAGTTTAGATACTTTTGGTGACCTTGCAACCGGTTGACTTGTGGGGTAAATTAAAAATTCCAAATTTGTATTAAAATTTTATTAAAAATTTTTTTTTATCAAAATCCACTAAAATGTTTAATCCCAAAAAAAGTTTACCGTAGAGCAGCACCACAGTATGTTGATCAAAATTCCCACTTGACCACATCCATTCTAGCACCTAAATATTATAACATGAATTATTAGTGGGTCGTAAAATTTAAAAAAAAATTAAAATGGAACTCTTTGATAAAAGGTATCTACACCTGATGAGAAAGGTGGTAAACAGGTGAGGAATATTGTTAACAATTAAGAAATTACTCTGTGTCTTCTTAAAAAAAATCAGTCGATTGTGTGTATATATATACACGTGTATATATATATACACGTGTATATATATATATATATATATATATATGCTGTTATTGTGTGTAGAACTTTCTTAGATGTGTCATATTTCAAGATAAAAATGGAGCTTGTCATCAATATTTCATGCACACTCATTTTCAGCCCAACCCTCATTAGTTAGTTTTGATGTACCTCACTTTATCCCTCCTCCTCCTCCTCCTCCTCCTCCTCCTCCTCTTCCTCTTCTTCCTCCACCTCTCACGTTCCCAAACACATTAAACTTGATTGTATGCTCCGGTTTAGAAACCATTCCCCTCACTTATTAAAATGAGACAGTGTGTTAATGATTCGCCCCCCTCCTTTGTGTCTCTACTCCCTTTGATCTGTCCTCACTGCATCAGCCTCAAATGTTAGATATTCAAATCTGGTTACATTTATTTTGCTTCCTTTACCGCAGGATGGGCACATCTGACAGACTGACTATTAGGTGTTATTATTCTCCCACCCTTTTTTTCCATTGATGCCTCTTCATACACTTACACATACACCTTGTTTTGACTGCGGAGGTTACAACCATTGTCATAACACTTTGGAGGAAGGCGAGAATACAACTAGACAGATGCTGAATTTGTTGAAGTATCGAAAGGGCTGTTTTTAAGAAAGCAGCTGGGGTTCACAACAAACCGCTCCTCACTTTGTTGTCCTCCATCTGTGATGCCCAGTCAATGTTGTTGTCCAAATCTGCCAGTCCAATTCGGAAATATCAGTTGTCTGTTTGTGAACTGAAATGTCACGATGTCACAAATATGCACTTTTCCAAACTCTGACTCCAAATCCAGTGACAGTGTGACATGAAATAGCAAAACAAGTCCAACATTTTTAAAGCCATATCTATAACTGTTTTTAACAGTTTTTCCATTCGACTTTGCCTCTAGATTTCTCTGGTACATGATAAAAACGTTAACCACGGAAGAAAACCAGTGGTCCCAAAGTATCTGAGCCTTGAAACTCATTGTGTAATACTGTAAATCTTTGGTGGATAAAGATGTATTTATTTTGTTGGCCTTAAAATTATCAAATGTAAACTGTACTTGAAAAAAGTACTTGAAGCAGCTGATTGTTAAAACTTAATATGTTAAATGTAGAATCAGAATGTAAACTACCACTAACCTTCTGATGCTGGAGTGATGTAAAATTTCAAATAGAGCAATTGTTGCATTAAAAAAGAAAAAAAAAAGTCATTAATTTACATTTCTCACGCGCTATTTATCACTGTACTAAAAACAGCTGCACTTACAATAAAAATCATAATCATTGATCATTAATCATACAGTTATGATTGGCTCATCAATGTACCAGTCATTTTCTTGATTTATCTGTAATTAATGCACATAATACTGTAAAAAAACTACTTAGAATCGTCAAGATGATGGTTTATGGCTTTTCTAACTAATCAGTCTGTAAACTGATCATTATTATTTGGTCAATTAATCTGATTCATTTTCTAGTCAGTTAATCAAATACAAGTTTCAAAAACCTTGGTCTTTCCACATTTACTTTATCCATCAGTTTGTTCATAATCCAGTTTTCTTTGCAAAAGTCTCAGGGCACCACCAGCTTTGTTTTTATGTCAACAAATGTCAATCCTGTGATCATTTGCATTTGGATTGGAATGAAGTGACTGAAAGTTTGTCTTATATGGTATATTAGCGAGCTGTCAATGAGTTTAACTCATACAACATGTGTATGTAAAGGTCAAGTATATCTTGAATAAACCTAGTGTAACAGACCTTTTTCACGGCAGATATTTTTCAACATGAAATAGTAGGACAAATTTTGGGTACACTTGTAACATTAATTAGGGTTTCACTCCAAGTTTAAGAGAACCAGGGTTCTGTGGTAAGGGTAGGTTTGTATCCAAATAAGCCTTATGTGTGTGTGTGTGGCTGAACGAGATCTAGGAATCACTCTGACAATATCAGCTGGCCATGATTTGTGGAGGTAGACATCAGTTGTGGGTAAAGGGTGTAACAAATTGAGGGGGACAAGTGGAACAAACCTGAGTGTTTATTATTTGTTGGTGTCTGCTCGCCATGCTCCATATCAGACACCACCAATGTTTCTTGTCACGAGCAGAATCCAAATGTGTTGTGGGCAAAAGAGAGATTTAAATTTGATTTACTCGCTCTAACATGATTTAAATGAGCCTCTCGGCTCATCCGGACAGATTGACAGCGTTGTCTTTATCACCGCTTTGTTTTATTTTTGGTTGTTTACTCTGCCTCTCTGCTGTCGTCTCACTTGAGGACTTCAAAAGAGCCAGCTTCAGTCTTCCAAGATCTGGAAAGAATAAGCATCCTTTGATGTTCTAAGTGCTTTATATGACAAATATGAAAAGCGATTCAAGAGGGAGCTGACAGACTTTTCTGGCGGCCTGTTCCTCAGCTGGACAGGGAAAAGTCAGACTTGTAATTCCACAACATGAGAACCCAAACAGAAGTGAGCAAAGAGGCAGAGCCAAGAGTCCTATGGTGCTGGGTCTTTGGGTTAAAAATAAATTAATAAACCTTAATGTCCAAACAAAACATGTTTCCATTGAACAAGGCCTTGAATTTTGAAAGCTCTGTAACTTATTCATGCTTCTGGGGGGAAAAAAAATTCCGAAAGGTCATTTGGTTGTGCTGTAATTGTCAGCCTCTGACTCTCAGTAATTCTCACACAATAAAAAAAAAGGTACACTACCTGAAAATGCTACTAAAAGTCACTATCAGCTCTCTGGAGTCATAAAAGACTTGATGTTGCAATGTGTAAGAATTAGTGACATTTAACGGAGGACTCATCTGCCCACACTTTCATTTCTTAAGTGCGTTATAGAACTATGGTGGCCTTTACATGCTTTTTTTGATTTGTCTAGTAAGCATGTGGTTCAAAACACACTAAGGCCTTTTAGCTGGTTTGTCCATTTAGGCTGCCATAGAAAAATGGTGGTGCAAGATGGCTACAAAAACCAAAACATTTTTTTTATTTTAAAGTCATTGTACATTTATACAAACATACTTTTTGGTAATATAATACATTTCCTGCAAAAAAAAAAAAAATCCTAACTGTTACATACTAAAACATAATTATGAGACGTGAAAAAGCCTTTGAGCCAAGCAAGTCTGTTACCAGTCAATACAAATATAGACTAATGGCTCTCGTGGCTCTAGTTCCAGTTATCAGTCTTCTTATTTATGTCTGAGTGAGTGAAGAGACATAAATATTCCCTTCACTGAAAGGAGAATCAGAAACACTGAAGACAAATCTCCCCTTAATCTTGTTGGTTAGTGATGAGAAAATTATTAATTTAGCAGCAAAACGCATTAGAACTAGTAGTAGAAACACTGGTCAACACTAAGAATGGCAGTATCGTCACAGCAAGGTCTTTAGATGATGGTTGAACAGAAGGAGCATCTTTATGGAGCTAATGAATCGCATGTTATTCAGTCCTCAGGCCTGACAGTCTACTGTCTCCTATGTGCGATGGCAGATCTCGCAGCAGTCGACACAGAACTCAAGACACTGTGTTGGCTCACAGCAGGACTCGAACAGAACCGAGTGGCAGTGGGCGTGGCAGTCGAGCTCCTCCACGGGTGCCTCCTGGACAGCAGAGCAGCAGCGGGTGCAAGCGCGGCAGCAGGAGGAGCAGAGGGTGTGGAGGCAGGAGGAGCCGGCTTCCAACAGGCTCAACAACACAAGTGAGCACTGACACGACAGGCAGGCCAGCAGCAGCCGAAAACAAGAGTCTGGGGACAACAAGAGACAGAAAAAAAGCTGCTGTGATTTTAAAAGCTGTCATACACATCACAAAATGGGGATTAACAACTCTATTAACCCACAATTAATCTCCCTCATGTTTGCATGTTGTGCCAACTACAACTTAAAAGGGAAACTATTGTGCCGCAGTGATCAAGTGTGATTGTGTTTACTTAATCACTGAGGTTTGTTCAGTCCTCGAGGGAAAATAAAAAAAAAGGCCACAGGGCCTGCTGGTGATGAACAACATCGAGGAAGGAGCTGTCACATGATAATTGGTCTACTACTCAAATTAGGTGCAGATGAAGTTGCATACATTAACCCCGCTGGTGTGTTTTTGTGCATCTCTCATCACGCAAACCGTTGTGTTATTACTCAGCGACTGTTTTCATCCGCACAAGGACCAGGTAGTCGGTGAGCTCATGCAAATCGAGCTGTTTTATCCTGTTTATTCAAGGACGTAAATGAGAAGGAGTTGGTGGAATTCCCTGGGGAGTGGGGTTCAGCTTTTCTTTCGGCTTAGCCGCTCAAATTATCCACCCCCCCCCCACACATAAATCATGCTGATACCCGTGTGTAGATGAAAAGGACGCATTATGTGTGGCCACTGTACTGATCTAATACATAACTTTGCGGAGATAACAACATGAACACAATGATAAACAAAGAGTGGTCCACCACATGCTTTGATATAACTGGAAGGAAAGTGTAGCAGTTTGAAAGCCTGTGAGGCAAACTTTTCACAAATCCTCTTGTAGAAAAATAGAAACAGAATATTCACCCATCTATCCATCATCTATCATCAGTCGACTATCCGAGATTGGGTCTTGGGGATAGCAGCTCTTTCCCTGGACACATTGTCCAACTCTGACTGGTGGATCCCCAGGTGCTCCCAGCCCAGTGAGGAGATATAATCTCTCCACTTAGTCCTTGGTCTGACCCTAGGCCTCCTTACAGTTGGACGTGTCGTGAACACCTCCCTATAGTGGTGGCTCCAGGATCAGCAGTTCTATTCTGAGTCCCTCCTAGATGGCTGAGCTTCTCACCTTATCTCTAAAAGAGACTCCAGTCACCCGTCTGAGAAAACCCATTTCAGCCTCTTGGGCCTGTGATCTTGTTCCTTCAGTCATGGCCATAGGTGAGGACAGGAACAAAGAATATTCATTGGAATATATATATCAAAGGAATTTTCATGTGTGCTAGGGTTAAAGAATTTACCAAATTACGACTCTCCATCCAAAACTAATTGAAAATAAATAAATAGTATTAAATGTGCCTTGCCTAACATTTAAATTTAAATGGAAGTCCTCAACATTCAAACCAGTGTCAGCTTGCTCTGATTCTTTGTAAAGCAATGTTTTCCTCTTGTCCCTGTATCCCCTGCACACAGCGCTGTACATCTGACTGAGGCAATGTGGAAGCAACAACAGCTACATATACATATTATTAGCAAAGGGAGACAACTGCATGCCATTGACCTATGGGTAAAAAACAAATGGATGGTGTAGCCCCAAAATTGACCTCACCTTTTCCTCTTATTTAGGTGTTTTTTATGATATCATTGTTCTTCTCACAGCACGTTTGTCATGTTCATTATTCATTATTCATGATTCATTATCCAACATTTTCACAAACTGTGAGCTAAAAACAATCTGACCGTGTTGGCACACAGTGTTTGGACATGTTTACTTTAATGTTTCTGTTCTGACCTCTAGGAAACGCTGTTATTATATTATAAAGTGTTATTATTTGAGTGGTGACATCTATAAAATCACAAAATTACAAAAAAGATGCAGCCCAGTCCCCTGAGATTAGCATTTGCAAACTTATATGACTAACAAAAAATTACTGTTGTTTAATAATTAGACCTGAGTTAACGTGGCAAATTTATTCACCACTCATTAAATCCTCCTTCCTTTCTTAAAGGTGTAAACAAGGATCCTTAGCATATTTATTTTCCAGTGCAGCAGGAAGGGCCTTTTTGCTGCCCTTTGTGTTTGATAGTTGAAATTAAATTGGTTATCAGCAGCCGTATTAATATTTTCTTCCTCAGACACCGGATGCTGAGTATGGAAGCCCGTTTCTGCCCTTTTCTCATGGACAAAAAGAATGCATACCCAAGTCATAATTATAAGGTAATGAGTCATCATTTTTAATTATTTAATTATATTTTGAGATAATATCCCATAATTATGAGATGTTAAGTAATAATAATGAGATATTTCAGAATCACATAATAATGAGACACAATCTCATATAACATACTAATTTATATTTTTATTTTTCAAGTAGTGGAAATGGGCTCCCATAGGGTGTGAAACCACTTCTTCTTTGTGGAAGGAAAAAGAAGACCCCATAGTTAAAAAATACAGACAGACTTGGGATAATTTCACAATTTCCGGTAAAGTACAGCCACAGACACTGAAGTCACTAATCTTGTAGTAAAACACTTTACACATGCAAGGCAGATAATGAAGCACTGTTACTGTTCAAGGCATCATTGAACCCAAAATTGTGTATTGTTGTATTTAATCAGACAATGTGAAAGTTTATCACATGACTGTGCTTACCACTTAGTGTGGCTGCTGGTGTGTGTGTGCTCCTGCTCCTGCTCCTGCTCCTGCTCCTGCTCCTGCTCTTCCTGCTGCTGCTGCTGCTGCTGCTGCTGCTGCTGCTGCTGCTGTACACTGATGAACTGGGGTCCTGCAGTTGCCTCTGCAGTCTGTGGTCTGGGACTGTGAGGCCACATCGTGGGCAGGTAGGTGGCCTCAGCTCTGCTGCCTCCTGTGAGGCTGGAATAGGCTGAGCTGTGTCCACAAAGAGTTTGAAATCATGATTAGTGCAAAACAGGAACCATGTGGACGCTCTTGAAAGATACAGTAAAACTACAGTGAGCATAAAGCAAATTCAATACTTGGTTTATCTGCATTTCAAAATGAAACATGCACAACATAAGTGTGGGACAGTTTTTTTACTCAGAACCAAAATTCTTGTTTTAAACAGCTAGCAGTTTTTTTTTTCCAGACAAACAGCTGAGCCTGTTTGATACAAGTGTATCAAACATGACAAAGTAGGAAACTCAAAAGTCCCATGATGATAAATATGTTTTGATGTTTTTTAATAAGAAAAAGAAAAGTCCAAAAAGTACAATATAAACACAATCAGTCCTATTTTACTCTGTGGTCCTGTTTGCTGTGAGTGTCAGTAATTTATTTCTCAATGATTGTATCACATTTAAAATAGTGTGAAATTTAACATTAATAAAATGAAACCAGATTTTAGTCGAGTTACAAATGCATGTAAGTTAAGGGTTTTTCTAATTTGACACCTAACAAATGGTTAATTATTCATTAGCCTTCAAGTTAGTCTCCCACTTTAATTTGCATTATATTTACTGACTCATTAAAACCAATTTGTTTTTCTGTTTGGAGTAACTACAAATAATTTTGGTCACTATTGTTTCAACTCACTGATGATGAGGTCGGTGAGGATGGTATTTCCTCTATGAACAGGGTCACATGGTGGAAGGATTTCCTCTAAAGAGGCGCCACCTGGAGACACACATACGGTTTTAAAATAAGGTTATTCAGCTGAAAAGCTAACTACAAAGATGTTTTACTGACAACATAAAGTGTATACATTCAGTATTTAACTTGTTTTCATATACGTATGCTTCAGTTTGAAAAACTGAAATGAAATCTCATGCATCTCAGGAGAGTTCTTTATTTTCCCATTATGCTCTAGTTGCTTTTTCAGGGACTTTGTCGCTGTTTCTGGTTTCTCAAAAATATACTGAAACCTTGCATTATTTTTTGTAACACTCCATCGTAGGACACAATCTGGTGCTTTGCTCATTAGTTAAAGCTTAAAAAATGGTCATAGTTGCAGTGAGCTAGACTGACATTAGTACCTACCTATAGTCTGGTTGCTCTGCTCTTCCTTGTCGTCCACAGGTAAATGGTCTCTAGGCAGCATGTCTGACACTCATGACTGCTCAGGAGTTCTGCTACACATTGTTCACCCAATCACCGTCTCCATCGTCCTGCTTCTGTCCACACCAAAAGGTCAGGAAACCTCCAGCAACACCCAGCATGCTGGCCTGAGTCACCGCTCAGGAGACTGTGAGCTGTTTCTTTGGGTGTGTGTGTTTTGTTGTTATTCGGGGACAACACTCCCCTTCCCAGCAGATGTGTTGAGTGGTCGCTGCAAACATGCTGATCACAGAGCTGCAGAGACCAAGCCATGGCCCGACTGTGTGACTGTAAGTCGCCCTCTGGGTTCTGCTTTTAGTCTCCTAACACAATGGAGACACATACCTCACAAGAGTGTCGGCTGAATATATGCAAACTCTGTTGCCCTCTTATGCTGTCACACAAACACACACACACACACACACACACAACCATATGATTCTGTCAAAGTCTATACTTTCAAGTAACATTTGCAGTATTTGTCAAAAAAACTGGAAAAAAAATCTTATACTCAAATGAGCAAAGAATGTTGTTACTTTTACATAAATTAATTTTTTTTTTTTTTTACCTCTTAAGGATCCACATATTAACCATGACCAAAAAAAAATCACATGATTTTCCTTAGTGGATGGAGTTTGCAGCTACATGTAGGAACAGTATAGACTTGTACTTTAGGAAATGCTAAATAAACGATTTAAACTTGAGTTTATGTACCATATACACTCACCAGCCGCATTTTAGATACTGTTCAAATGCTAGTTAAAACAAATGTTTATTCAAATAAGGAAATGTTCAGTGAATTAAGGCAAGTAGACACGGTGAAGACAACCTGCTGAAGTTTAGAACTGAACATCTGAATGGGGAAGAAGGTCCACTGTGTAGAATTTAGGTGAGATTTTTGTCATTTAGCAGAAATTGAACAAATAATTATAATTCATTTTCAAAGCCATTAAAATGTACAATGCAGAATAATACATTTTACACACTGTACATTTAAATGGCTTTGAACAAGGCATAGAATTTGTTCCAAGACAGGCTGGTCTGAGTATTTCAGGAACTGCTGATCTACTGGGGTTTTCACTCACAACCATCTCTGGGGTTTACAGAGAACAGTCTGAAGAAGATGATTCTCTGAAAATGTCTTGTTGATGCCAGTGGTCAGAGGAGAATAGTCAGTATGTTTTAAAATAACAGAAAGGCAACAATAACTCAAATAATCACTTACAGCCAAGATATACAGACAGCAATTTCTAAACGCACATAAAACCCTTAAACCCTTGCAGATGGGCTGCAGCAGTAAGACCATGCTGAATACCTACAGTTGTGGTCTGAAATATAAAAATCTTCAATAGATGTAAAACACTTTTATGGGAGTTCTTGCACTGTGGTTGATATGATTACATGATGATAGCATCAGTCATATGAGCCTAACAAGCTCAGTCTCTCCTGTCCTCTCCTATTTTCAAAGTATGGGACTTGAAGTTGAACCTTCCCCTGACCCATACTTTATCCACTCAAACGTTTTCTGGTGCTTATTTAACTGGTACTGTGCTTTTAGGGCTTTATTGTTGTTTTCGTGTGATTCAGTTTAAGCAAACATATTCTGTAAGAAAATGAATGAGTTATTAATTACACTTTGTGATGTTTACTCTTTATCTTGATTCACAAAACTAATGCATTACTTTCCCACAGATGAGGACAGCGAAGTGCGTGAGCTGATCAGTGACAGCATCACTGTTGCGCGTTGATGAGAAGGTGAACGAAGACCTACCTTTCCGAGGGGCTGTTGACTAAGTGCTGTCAAGAGAGTCGCATTGAAAAACATGTTGACTTGCCTGCCTCAGTGTGAGTATATGGCACATCAAAGCAACACAAAAGTGAGGCTGTTGAAGTTGTCGAGCGCCGTGCTAACTTTCAGTCAGTAAACACAGTTTGCAGAGGCAATCAGTGGAAAATGTCATCTAATGGACTGACAGTGAATCAAAGGACGCCTTGAGAGGCAACAGCAAACCTAAAACGAACTTGTTATTGGCGAAGACAATTACTGACATTAGTCAAAACGCGGGAGCTGAAAAATCTGAGGCCTTTGTTCTTTTGTTGTGTTATGAAGTGGATTGTAGCTGCTTCAGTTCACAGGGCTCATCAGTGGATGAGACAGTACAATTCAGTGGAGGCTGTTTGTCCATGGATTTTATTATTAATATTATGATACTTGCTTGATGTCACAAATTAAACAAAATTAACACCAACCATATATCATTTGACAGAAAGTTTATAAAATGGAAAAAGTCCAGATAAACTGCCAAACTACAGGGTTGGTAGTAGAGAATCATGCATAGGTTTACCGAGTGTCACTGAATGCAACTAACAAGGTATGGCAACAGTGAGACGTTCATAAATACATGTTGAGATTATCATATATCTAATTTAAATAGATTATAGATCTGAAATGTAATAGAAATATTGTCCTTTCACACATTTTAAATGAATCTTGATTTGCAGAATATGTGGGCAGCATTGATTATGAACATTTCTTTTTTAAAAAAAATAAAAAGGAATTTGTTCATTTCTTTGAGGGTGGAAATATATACTTGTAGAAAACTAAAGATATAATGTTAGTGTGAAAGCCCACAAGGCCTGGCTGTATAGTTTTGTTTTAAATAATCCCATTTATTTTCAGAATAATAAATTAAACATGACAAAATAGTTTTGACATGTTTATTCATTTAGATGAGATGCATTGGACATACAACCACAGACACACAACACATACAGTTCATTGTGTATACATGTACACTCACGGCATCTATTTAAACAGTTTTTAATCTTCAAATGTTTTTAGGAAGAATAATTATGGAACAGTCTTTAATTAGTGTAAATACATGGCTAATACATGTGTTCTACGACCATACATCTCACTGGTGTTATTTTATATTGAAACAAAAGCATAAAAAGCTTTATCAAAAAAGAAAAATATCTTTACACCACACAGATCAATATGTACAGCATGTATTTACTGAGAAAACAGGGGAGAAACAACACAGACTGTACTTGTTTGTAACCATAACGATGACAAGCATCTCCATCATGATTTGACGTCATGATGCCATTTTCTTGGTAATGTCCCTCTTGCAAAGGAGAAGAGAACAGAGCAATTATGAGTGACAGAAAATGTAGATCAAATATCACTAGACTTTAACAGCTGAATGCATAAATGATCGTATGTTACAGTTGGAAATGTTTTGTCTTTGACCTATACATTTGAAAATAAAAAAAGGCCACAGATTGACTGAAAAACTAGTGGGTGAAAATGCAACAGCAGAAAAAACAGGCATCGCTAGACTTCGTTCGTTAGATTGTAGACGTATTGCCACTGCCAAACACGTGTGAATATACTGCATATGAATAAACAATGAAAAACCCTAATAGCTCTATGTTCATGTATATTTGTTCAAACAAAGCTGCAATGCATAACTTTTTGGGATTTTTTTGTTGTAAACCATATTTGTACGTTGCATCATTCCAAGAATATTCATCATTCTAAGAACAGGATCTGACAAGCAATACTATCAGACCTCACTGAGGTGTGTATGCACCAGGGTGAACAGGCAGGGACAAGAAGTGTTCATACCATAAAACTGCTGAATGACATTGGCGGACATGTTTTTGGCTGTCGTGCTAAGCCCAACAGTAGCACCGCAGTAAAATGGATGTTAAAAAAGTCACAACGTTATGGCCTTTATCCCCAAATCCTCAATGAGGGCTTCCTTTGCTGCTTCATAAATGACTACATTTTTTTTCGTCAGACATTTCCACCGTTGAAGGTCATTCAAGGTCAAATATGTGCTCTCCATAATTTTCAGTCACGCCATGACGCAGAGCGGCAAGTTTTATTGGCGGGAAGTGAGATTCATGGCCAGTGAGATTCATCGCCTCATCTTTAAGGAATAGTGACCTGCAAGAGAAACAACAGGTTTCAGTCCAATACTGTAGCATATGAGCATGTGATTTGTTTTTTAGAGTAAAATATGTACTGTCTATGTACAGTATATATTTTAATAATAATTCTTCACTTTTGTTAATATTCTTAATATGGTCTATTTGTATTTTCATTGTGTCTCTTACATCCTTCTATTTAAACAGAGCTGACCAGTGCAAGCCTTTCACATGTTAAAATAAAATATAAATAAGAAAAAATAAACAAATAGACACAACTCACCGCTGAACTCTGTGGCTGTTGTCTTGAGTTACTTTGCTTTCCTGAATTTGACTCTTGGCATTTCTGCTTACGCTCTCCTTGAGTCCTGGCAGCGATGCCTCAGCCAGAGCCGTCTACAGAGAAAATCAAAAGTCAAACTTTTGCCACAGCTCAACAAGCTGTTTAACCAAGAGGCTATACTCAACCACACCTACTCACCTGTAAACTGGCAATGTTAGAGGACACTTTTTTGATCAGTGAAGGACTCCTGCAGAAACCAAGTGGTTACAGTGGTTTTAAAATAGGCATAATCCCAGGTTTGAGGCAAGGTCTGTTATGATGAAGAATAATTCATTTAAATCAATGATCAGGCCTCAAATAAAAGAGCCTGAAAACTTTTGCCACAGTTATTCTAGTCATATTTTATCATTAATTTACTAGATCTGCAGTTTTGTAGATATAGTATCAATAAAATTAATTTGTAAATAGGAAAACACACAACAGAGCAAAAACAAAAGCCTGCTGCTTTGAAATACATTTTATATTTTATACTTTTCATTTACTCTAATGGTGTAACATATTTTACAGGATTGCAATTTGCAAAGATTTATTAGTATGTTATTAAAACCACACCTTATTTAACAACACCATAACAAAACCTGTAAGTCTTTTACCGTCTTGCCACCTGGATGCATCACTTGTTTGTTTTGGAAGTACTGAAATAGTTAATCTGCTGTACCCTGTGATCTTCTGGGATCTCCTCTTCTGATATTCCAACTCATCCACCGTCCACACAGCCCCTTTCACATTCTCCACACGCACAAAGCACTTGTGCAGGCTCAGGTTGTGGCGTACTGCGTTCTGAACCAAAGAAAATCAGATGTGCGACTGAATACATGCTGCATAAATAAGGTATCACACACTTAATTATCCCTTGGTGTGATGTGATACCTTCCACGTGGCAGCATTGCGTCTGAAATAAGCAAACATCCGTGTGAACCAGTTGTAAATCTCGTTGAGTGTTAGCTGCATGTCTGGTGCTTCTGTAATAGCCTGTGGATGAAGAGGAAATAACAATTGTCCCATATGATAATATCAAATCAGTTTTGACTGTCTCACCTCTAATCAAAGGAACAAGGGAAATATCATACATTCATAAATATGGAACCAATTTTTTTTGTTTCAACTTGTTTCAAGTGCCAGGCTGAAACTAAGCACTATTCTCATGACTGATTAAAGCTGCAATAGATAGGGTCACAATAACATTACGGATCACAATAACATTATGGAATCAGCTTTGTGGCAAAAGCTTCTCTTGTCAAATGATCACAGACAGAAGCTCTCATTCACATGTGACAGATGACCGTAACAGGTAATCGCTCCGTCTCTGAAACACACTGCTGATGTCTCTGAAAAGGACATGTCTCAGATGTGTCTCTGACTCTCCTTTAGACTCTCTGTTTAAGTGTCTTAGGTGTAGGCTGTTGTTGTCCAAGCTGAATTACTTATTTATTTTTGGTGCACTTAGCCTGTCAAATGCCAAAGATATTTAGTTTCCTGTCAAAGACATCAGAAAATCAGCAAAGCTGGAAGAAGGAAAAATGTGCTTTTTGGACTATTTGATTAAAGAGTCGTGTGAATGAAAAACTTTTCAGCTGCATACAGGTAGTTCAACCTCATATGGAAAATAGATCAATGGAACATGCCCAGGAACAGGAAAAATCAGAACAAAATCACAAATCAGTAGAAAAAGAAACATTTCTGTTCATGCACACCAAACAAATGCAGATTAATATTATCAACGACAAATATCACCTAAAGTTAGAGACTGCAGCATTAAGCAAAGAAAAAGCTCAGTTCTATAGCTGTACCTGTCTGATGAGTGTTGCGTAGGTGAAAGGTGGCCTGATGTCGTTGTTCTTGTAGAGCTCATATTCATTTTCTGAAAGAAGATAATGCATGTAAGTGTAAAGTGGAGAAGTGAATTCCTTATTTTCTGTATGAAGATAAGGTATCGTTACCTGGGGGCAGCGAATGGACTAAAGGGTGGTGACAGTGTCTTATGGCCCTGGCACATTCTGTATGAGTGGGTGACTTCTCCTCACACTCCTGGGTTGGAGAGCAGGCAGACGCCAGAGGTTGTGTCAAGTCTGGTGGGCTCAGTGAGGGCAGGTTGCTGGTGATTGAACTGAGCTAAGAGCAACGAAAGCAGATAACCCGCGTTAACAAAGACTGACACAGAAACAAAAAAGACAGTGAGCCTTTCAGTGTAACAGAGCGATTTGATTCACTTCCTCAGAGGTGATTCCACTAATATCGCATGAGGAGGGAAACAAATTATTGTTAATTATAGGGTGAAATTGTTTGGTGAGTGCTGTGATTATGGTGCAGTATTTGCAAGATTAACAAATGATTAGCTTCTACATTATCAGAGCATAACTGCCTTTGTATGGAAACACAATGGCAGCCATCTGATGTCAGATTGCAGCTGTAGGACATACAGTACATCCTGCAGGTGAGAATATGACTGTTCATGCATTTACTATCATCATCATCGTGTCATGTATGTTGAAATCATATTATTCTACTAGCTTATCCAAATGTAAATGTTCACCTGGGTGAATTACAGGCTGACGGAGACAAGTTTGCCACCACAGACTTGGTCTTTTGACTCTTCACCCAGTATTTAGCATTTTGCTTTAAAATGCCTCACATGTCACGGTTCATTTACTCTGCATGTGTTGTTCACACAGCTTTTTCTGGCCACAATCTACCTGTGGACCTTGAGGGTCAGCAGCCGCATCTGACTGTGGTGACTGTTCGCTCGCAGGCGCAGAGAGTGACTGAGCTTCTGAAGATGGCAGATGCAGGTGAGACATCATCGCCCGCAGGCGCTGGCGTTCTTTGCAGAGCTGTTGGAGGAGATGAAGGGAGAAAGAGCAAGTCTGTGGGTTCTGCACACTGCATAGATCACATGAATATTTATCACAGGTAGGAATGTGTTTTTGGTGACATATTACTTCCACTCTAAATATCAGGAGGGATGCGTTTTAAATGGAAATATTTTAAACTTAAGCTCCATCTTCTCATGCCAACCTGAAGCTCAAGCTGCTGAACCACCTGCATCTGGACTCTGCACTGGGCTGTGCTTCTGTCATCCAGAGTGTGTTCACTGCCAATGTGCCTGAAACACACATAGGTGCCTTAAAGGAATCTTCCGCTCAACATCATACAATTAGATGTACCTGTTGATACGTTTGTAATCTGTTTGTAATTGCTGTGAATGAAACCCATTACAGCTGCTGTTCTCCATAATGCAATGCTACAAACTATTTATTCCCAGTTTGTGCTTCACTTCATTCATGTCTCATTCATATAATATTTAGTCACAATGATAAGCAACAAAAACAACAACAACAAAGAAAAAAACAGACAAATCTGGTCTAACATGGATCATAACCTACTTGAAAAACTGGTACAAGTTCTCACAGACTGATTCACATCCAGGCCAGTGACACACACCGTGGTTGTAGAGGACATGCAGAGCAGCATAATCAGCACTGGAGGAAAGAGGTGAAGAGAAATGAAAGGTGTTTGACATAATTAAAAACCACAGCAGCAACAAAGCACATTAGATCTTTTCTTTTCTTGTTTTGTATGGTGGGAAATGTCAGAGGGAAGTGGAAGGGAGCATTGAAAAATAAATGGAACAGTGTTCTTTTTGATTTAATTGATTTATTCTTTTTAACCGGCTCAGGTAGTAAAAGACAAACCAAACAAACAAAATGAAACATATTATCCCACAGGGAATTTAAAGTGAAGCCTTGTTGCAAAAGCAAACACTTCCCCGCCAGCAGCTTGAGAGGAAGAAGATGTTGACAGGTGACAAGTCTTTGATGTTTACAAACAGCCTTTATGAGTTTTTTCAGCTCAAGTTAATGTAGCTCACCATTCTGCCCTGAGAGAAGATGATGAAGACTGCAGGCCACTGGTTTGTCTCTCTGTGACTTGTGCTGATATAAAGCTGTTACCAGAAGACTCGTGATTGCTCTGAACAGTAGCTTTATCATCACTCACACCATTTGTGAGCTCTTTCCATATCTGCTGATGAATCTCTGCTGGGTTGAAGCCAACTAACACAGAAGCAGACACACAAGACATGATAGGTTTGTAAATCCTAGTTATTTTACATGTTCAAGATTCTTCCATCTAAAAGTTTTCAGTCACTTTTGGTTCAGACCTTATGTCATTACTTACCAAATGTAAGTAATGACAATTTTTTTTACTTTTACAATTTTGTTCTAATCCTATGCCTTTATTGCAGTTTTAGAATTAACTGTAGCTGATGCATGTGCTTGTTCATATGCAGTATATTCTATATAAAGTGATACAATAATAATGTGATTCTCTGCTCGAATTTTGTGCAGCAGCAGTTTTGCTATATTACACTTAAAACCACAAGTAAATAGTCAAATTATGATGGCTGAGTCCTGTTTAGCTCCCTCAGTTTCACAGTTAGTGCTGGTTCACTGGTGCACTGCCCTGTCTTAATTTAAATGAATAGAGCCATGGTCAATAAGTTCAGTTAACTTTTTCTGCTAAACATGTCAAAATGGCTGCAGTGCAAAGGGTCGATTTGAAACAGACAGTATTGCATCACATTATTGCAATACATGTTGGAGACAGACGCAGTCTCCAACATGTAGGAAATGTGATGAGCAACCTGGACAGAAGTCAGGAGAGGACAGGGCTGGTTTCTGCACCCGGAGGAGCTGCTGCTGCTGCTGCTGCTGCTGCTGGAGCTGAAGGAGCTGAAGGAGCTGCTGGAACATGAGCTGCTGTGCAGAGAACTGGAGAGAGTGAGTGAAAACTATACAACTATACATTTCGTAGAGAAAAATGTTGTGTAAAACCTTGCTCAGTTAGTATTAGTCTGGATATTGAAGCTGTGTTAAAAATATACATTATTTGACATCATGCAACTGACTGACCACCTGCACATGTTTTTTCCTATAAAGTAAACCACTATTGTTTAATTTATATTCAGTAATTACACTCTAGTAATAATGTGATTTTTATTATTTGTATCACTTACTATAAAAGTACAACACCTAACTGCAAACCATTCCTCACCTCCTTGACTTTCTTGTTGGGTTGCTGTTGAAGCAGCTGAATCTCTTGTTGTGTCTTGTAAAACAATTTCAGATGTTGCTAGGGAAAATGGAGTTGGAGGGTTATTTCAAAGACACAGGGTTAATCTTCTCCCAAATAAAATATATCCCTCCAAAGCTACAGATGGCCTCTACTTTCTGATCCCAGAGTCTTCTTGTAGACAGAAATACTGTAGATGTGGTTTACTTTGATGATCCACCAGAAACTGGGGCTAATGCACAGTTGAATAGTATAGAAACAGCAGGCTGGCTTTCATGTTTACTTAAATAAAGGAAATAATAGTTAATTGGAAAGCACAGATGTAATTAATGTTATTAAAGCGTTTGGTTGTTTGTCTCTTTGTGTAGCCCTGAAATGGACTGGCAACCTGTCCAGGGTGTACCCCACCTATCGCGCTCAGTCAGCTGGGATTAGGCACCAGTGCCCCCTCACGTGGAGGATAAAGTGGTAGAAGATGAGTGAGTGAGTGAGTGAGTGAGTGAGTGAGTGAGTGAGAACAAGGGCTCTCTTTCAAAAAGGCTGTAAAATAGCCAGTTAATTAACTAAAAATTAATACATAGAGCAGTGGTTTTCCTGCTCTGACAAAATCAGAATATTCTCTGAAAAAGTGAATTTGCTACTCAACTCAACATTGTTTGTTTATGAGTAGCTTTGCCTGCCATTTTGCTTTAACACACTCCTTTAATGTGATAGCTGAGCAGTTATACCATGATGTTGGCACGATTGCTATGTCAGTGTATGTTTATGGTTTTAAAATGGCAGAATTGATTTTTATTGCACTTATTCTAATATCAGCGTTGCATTAGTTTACCTGCTGTAGGAGAAGTGATTGTTGCTTCTGCTGGATCAAAGCCTGCAGTTGGTTGGTGGACAGAAGCTGCTGTAACTGCTGAGGGGCCATCATGGCCAGAACGACCTTTCAGAGGCATGAAATGTTATGGCACAATAAAGTGAAGCACAGCAGACAGAAGGCAAGTGTGTAGTGTTAAACAGTAATAACCATCTGATAGAAATCTTTCCAATCCAATTACAAAACAGTGCTGTCAACCTTTTGTGAACATCATAATGTTGGATTGTGTCATTGACCCTAAATGAGATGGGAGATGGGCTGACCAGTTAATTAGCCACACAATTACATGCTTGTTGTGACTCTTAATCGAAGTGTATGGACATTAATAAAGGCAAACACTCACAGAATAATAACTGATCTGCACTCTTACTGATTATGAGACTGTGTCTCTGTCTCTTCTTGGGGTTGAACTGATACAGCAGCAAATAACAATTAATTACTTTTAGAAACAACAAAAGTAAGGCTTTTACACATGTAATATACTGTGGGTATTGTTTTCGAAATCATACCTAAATACAAAACGATTTTTTATTGTTTTGTCAGTTTAAATTTTTTAATTAATATCTCTGATTTTATTATTATTTACTATAATTACTTAATAATAACAAGCTATAATTTGTTGAACATATATAGAGGCTTACTTTATCTCTTCTGTGAAAGAGGGAAAACATGAGACAACTCAAGTTTCTCATTTATGTAATCCATTTTTATCACACATTTTAAGCAAACACCAGAAACCCTGTATAGAATTATATATAGCAGAATGAGCACAGTCTTTACTTCTGTATTACTTATTCTGCTAATCAACAGAAAATTAAGTTTAGTGAGGTATACAGTTTTTTTCTATCAAGCAATTCTGCAATGTATATTTGCACATTTGACTCTGTTTTATCTACCAAATTTGATGCCTCTTTTTAATTGTGTGAAACGACAAGCTTACAGTGGCATAACAATCCAAACTAAATAATTATAGACACAAAACTTTCCCAGTATTTACAGTTTTAATGCCAAAAAACTGTTCTGTACAAATAGGGGTAAAATGGAATTGATCTTGCCAAACATACAATAAAATCTCATCAACCAACTCATATTTAGCTACAATTATCTAAAAGTCTGCATCATTGAAGAAAACCAGATAATACGAATAAAGTGTCTCACTGTACTTTACAGCAATTTTTCAGGCACAACAAGCAATATATTTCAAAAAGCTGATGTGATGGAAATCTTTGATAATTATCTGACAATTTAATATATGCACATATAGTCTCAGACATGTATTTTGCAAGTCTGTGTTCTCTTAGGAGTTTGGTTTAAATTAGGCGCTGACATCATTATAATGATTTACATATCACTGGATAAGTCTTTGTGACACGTGGATGCTATAGTAGCCTTCATCTGTTCAGGTTTGCAAACATTTTTACTTTGCTTCGTAGTCTGGAATCAGAGTCAGGCAATGGCTGCAAGAAGCGTTAGACTATAGTTACTGGATCAGCAGTTTTTCCCAGGGCAAGTAGACATTTATTGTTTGTTATATAGTTAAAATTCTAGATATTCAGAGTGAATTAAGACAAAAGGTCAGGATCAAACTGACGATGAGGAGCAGGATTCATTACATTGTTCTTTCATTGATCTACTAAATTAAGACTCCCTGAGATGAAATCCCAATAGACAACCATAAAATGATGTTGCGTCATGCTTATTTGCCTTTCTGTTGCATTTGTTTAGGTTGTTGACAATTATTCCTCCCTGAGTCAAACGCAAAAACTAATGATTATATAAGACCAGATTTCTGCCAATCACCTCACAGCTCACATCAGGTCCCCCTGTCCTTGTCAAATCCCTGTCACTGACTACAGAAGTTGTGTCCTGTCAGACTTCCAGTGTGGAGCTGATCTGACATATGCTTGCCAGAGACTATTTTCCAATTATGGAGAGAAGGAGGAATAGTCAAAGAAAGAAGAAGAAGAATAAGAGGAGAGAGTAGATGGAGTTACCTGTTTATTATGGAGAGTCTGCCAGTTTTCACCACTCATTCCACTGCAGGACTTCCCATAAGCTGCTCTCTCTCCTTCACCGTCGTCAGTGTGAGTGAGTAGGCTGCTGGCTGAGGTTTGACGTGCCGCAGAGGTACTGAGAGGCGACTCAGGCATCTTAGTGCAGGTCCTACAGGAATATATGCAACACTAAATAAGCTGTAAGATTCTGCTGATACAGTTTTTCATCCCTGCTACATCATACCTTTATACACATGACAAACACAGCAAGAAAGTTAAAATAAGTTTGTGAATTTAAAAATGACCACTGAGCATGTATGTTGGACAGAAGAAAAGCAAATTAAAACATGGGGCAGTACCTATGGAAGACAACCTATTATGTCTACAAAGCCTAAAAAGAAGAAGAAAAGCTCACTATAAGTTTATAAATCTGATTATATGGTAAAAATAGAGAGCTTTATGTTTTCATAGAATAGAAGTAAAGCTACATACCATTTAGTTGAATAGTCAACTTGAAAGCAGCCAGGCAGAGTTGATGTCTCCTTGTCATGCAGTTTGGAGTGAGGATGGGAGATATCAGCTACACTTGTGTGTCTACCTGAGAGGGAGGAGTCACAACATCAGTCAGTAAAGTGGACGGTAAGAGAAGCAGTTCATTACCACATTGTGAAAAAACAGACAAACGAATGCTCATAAATCTTCAGTAATAGCTGTGGGTGACTGAACCTTCTTGAAGCAAGACTATGATCTCCATGACTGAGAACCTTCTCAGACACAATGGTTACAAATCAGCCTGAGCTGTAGATACCTTTTTCAGATTTAAGGCAGTTTGATTATTTGTGTGGTTTTTTGTATATTTTTTTTAAACGCATCTATGCGTAATGCAAAAATATGTGTAAAATATGTACAGTATCTTGTAACAGGTTTAATAAAATATGATCCTGTGATTTTCAGTTACATTTTTGTTTCTGAGAATGCATTTTGCAGGCCTGAGTTTTCTTTGTTGATAATTTTATTCATACATAATCTAATAATGAAATTTAAAAAAAACCAAATATCTGCGATTAAGCATAACTTATTGTCTTTAATGCTGAAAACAAAGGCCCTTTGAGAAAAGATAAGTATAGTTGTCTGTGACTTTATTTAGATAGAACAATTTTAAACAACAAAAAGAACTCTGCGGCTGGAGATTGTCAGAGTGTTATCAAAGAGCTATTTACAGTTGCATATTTATTTGAATAGTACATCAGTATGTCCCTTAACCTATTCATGCTTGTTTAGTGTTCTTTCTGTTGAATACAAAATTATTGCTTTCCTTCTCATGGTCATGTCAGCTTTGTCATATCCCCTATAGCAGTTTCATTTAATGCCAGCTCTTTATTGCAAAATGTGTTTTACAGCAAAGGTCAGGCTGTTATAACATCAAGAAATGTTTTGCTTTGGTGAGAGCAATGTCATGTTTACTATTTATTTCATGTGGCAAAAATAAGAGAGCGATGATCATAAAAATAAATTATGTAGATTATAACATCAAAGGTTAAACTTTATACAATGTAAGTTAGAAATTATATACCTTCTTTCCACTCAAAGGTTGTGGATTTGACTCCTGGATCTACTAATCTACATGCCGATGTGTCCTTGGGCAAGACACTTAACCCCACATTGGGTGGTATTGATGGTTGTGCCTGTAAATGGGTATGAAAGATGAGTGACTGGAAATGTGCTGCACATGTGCTATATGAAAGTGTGAGTGAATGGGTGTGAGTGGGTAAATGGCAAATGCTGTTGTGTCAAGCAGCTTTGAGTGGTCATCAGAACTAGAAACTATGAATACAAACATTCATCATTATTTATGCATCTGTACCAATGACAGTTGAGGCCAGACATCAAATGTAGATGCTGTTACCAAGGTAACTTTCTGCCACCTACTGGACTAATATTAATCTGTTCTGAAGTATGTGTTGGAAGAAAAAAAATCTGTATGTTCAGAGACAGGAATAAGCTCCATGTGTTGTCTCCTGGACAAAGCAGAGGTTGAACTCAAGGTTGACTTTGTAAAACACAGGTTTATTAACTCTTCACACTATATTAACAAGGGTACTGGACCTTTATCAGAACCTATTCTGATATTAATCACTTCATATTATATTATATATTGATATTAATCAAAACCTATTTTTGGAAAAATGTAAAAAAACAAACATTTTAGGCAGTGTAAGATTCTCCTTGGTACTTGATGAATGACCTTTTTCCTCTTTACGCACATGTCTTTATAGGTCAATGGGCCAAGTTTTTTTTCCTTTTATATGTTGCATAGCAGTAGCTAGAAAAATTCTTGTCTTGAACCACATGGTGGTGTCATCAACCTTCTGTCATATGCCTCTTTTCACGTCAGAGTTATTTGCATCATTGTGCAGCCTTGAAATCACAGGTTGAATGTTGTGCATTGCACCAGCTGCAACCCTACCATTTAACTCAGGAGGATGGTGAAGTGTCATTCTATTGGGGTATTGTATCCAGCCAATGTGAACACTAAAAGGCAGATAGCATGGCTGAGTCCACTCCAAAGGAATGATCTGATACCTCCATGGTTCCTGCAGAGGGCACGGTGGCTCCTCCCAACCCAAAGATCCACTCACAAAGAGCATTCTCGGGAAGCTGCTGATTTTCATCCACTCCACATACTGTGTCATTAATTTGTTATATCGCTCCCTCTCCCTCCTTCCTCTGGCCTTCTTGTACTGCTTGTAGTTCCCTTGCTCAAAGTTTCTAAGGTGAGCTTGGTGGACACCCCAGTAATGGCCTCGACCATCCTCACAGTGATTCACCTTCACAAAGCAGTCATTCACAGAGAGGTTGTGCCGCACACTGTTCTTCCAGCCTGGACCACGGCTCTTCAGGTGAGGAAACTGCTCCTCCATTGATCTGTAGATGGACGCCAGACTGAGTTTCTGGGAGGGGGAGGACAATATGACTTTGGCGATAAGAGCAACATAGGAGAGAGAGGGCTTTGAGAGATGTGCATCCTTAGGAGAGAGACTGTCTGAGGACCCCATCATGTTAGCTGGAAGATGGGTTGGGTTAGTGAGGACGTTCCCATAGGTGCTGACTGCATCTACCATTGCTGCAGGTATTTCCTGTTCAGTGATTTCTCTGCTGCACTCCTCTGTCATAGATGTATTGAAGTCACATTTTTCTTTTTGTTCTTGTCCATATGAATTGTCCACCAGATGTCTTGTTCTTTCTTCTGTCTTCATGATTTATTTTTTATAAAGCAGTTGAAAGTATCTTGTCTGTATTAAAGCCTGAGTTCCTTCGATGTAACACTAGAGCAGTTTAGTTATTATCTCACCTCAAGGCCTTTCCAGGCTTTTATAGTGTTCATATCCAAGTGAGGGGGGTCACTATTCTTCAGTTAAGACACAACAATATTACTCATTTTTGAAATATCTATTTTATTTGGTCAGTAAGATAAAGAATTGACCACTTTGGTCATAGCTTGGACTTGACATACCACTCTGTCACAGCTGTGAGATAAACACAGGAAGTTAATACAAACACATTGTTGCACAACTGGGAACTGTGTACTTGTTATACCCACAGTTTACTCTTTAGATAAAAGAGTATGTGGGATGTTGTGGTTCCACACAATGTCAGGCTTTCACAGTGATTGCACCAGGGTGTTAACAGTCGGTCATGGGAAATTATTTTGGTTAAACAGTATGCAAGGACCATTTGTCTTGTTTTAGACCTCATGTGGCCCATTTTCGGCAAAAAGAAACAAAACACAATCAGCTGCTGTGGAAAATCTTATGCTTATAGTGCAAATGTCATTGCAACTCCTCAGAGAGCAATTGCTGCAGTTAAACAAAGCAGATGGGCTTTTGGGATAGTTTTGCAGTAAGGAAATTAGATCATATTTTATTTATTTTGTAGGTGATATCACTCAAAGAGGTAGGAGATGATTATTTACTCTTCCCGACTTTGGATCAGTATACATAGTTTTAGTCCCCTCTCGCCTATTTATAGTGTTGGCCCTTGAAACAAAGTCATATGTAACTTGATGCCATCTGTTAAGTCAGAGCATGTTGAATGTCAGTTGCCAGAAGCAGAATCACTGCAGCTCATATCCCGCTGACTCTCTCACAGAGCGCTCCATGGAGTTTGTGGGACAATCAAGACTTTCCAGGGCCTGTAACCTCTTGGAAGTACCGGGTCTCAGCTCTGCTGATTTTGATGGTGACGAGGGTGACGTGGTTATCGGCATCAGGCCCAAATCTTCACCTCTTCCGCGGAGAAAGAGCTCTGTCACCGACGATGACTCAGAACCTGATCCTCCCCTTTGTGGCTCAAGGAGAGTGTCCTTTGCGGATGCCAAAGGCCTCAGTTTGGTACAAGTGAAAGAGTTTGACACTTGGGATGTTCCCAAACTGCCGGGGTATGATTCATCTGAGGGTGAAGGTAAAGAGGCCAAGGAATACTACCTGTCTCCTATCACTTTCTCTCTACCCTTAGCTGCTGAGGAGTTGCTTGTCAAAGTGCGAGACCGGAAAGTGGAGTTGGAGTCAATAGAGTTGCTTCCAGGGACCACAATACTGAAAGGTGTGATCCGTGTCCTCAACATCTCCTTCAGTAAGGCAGTTTATGTCCGAACTACTTTTGATGCCTGGTCTAGCCACTTTGACCTGCTGGCAGAGTACATCCCTGGTTCCAGTGATGGTCTGATGGAATGTTTCTCATTTATTCTAACATTAGCACCCCCATTTGGGGAGCAGGGTGTCAGAGTTGACTTGTGTGTGCGGTATGAAACTCCTGTGGGGACATTCTGGGCCAACAATAACCACAGGAATTACGTCCTGTTCTGTCACCAGAAAGTGAAAGACAGACCACAAAAGGACAATGGGAACAAAAAAGGCTGCCTCAAGACTTTCAGGTGAACATCTCTGTGCCATGTTTTACTAACAACAATTTTAAAAGGTCAATAATGACTGTTGATGATCTGTTTATTATGAACACCACATATGGAAGAGTCGACTGCCAGTTTTGACCATTCACTTAAAAAGATATTGGCTATTCATGAACCTGTTGTACAGGCCTGACAAAAATTGAACCTGCTGTTACCATTATTGTTTAATTTTTTTTATTTATTTAAAATATATTCTGTGTGTAAGGATAAAGCAAGTACATTAAGATAAATGTATATCAGATTTGTTAAGGTGTCTGAGGACTTATTTTATATTTTCTTTAAGATTGAAAAAAATTGCTCAAAATTGCTTGCATCTGTAGTGTACAAACATTGTTTATTCGTGAAACCATAGTGTATGAGACAGAGCCATAAATGAAGTCTGATTCATCACAATTGTATATAATTCACAGTCAGAACTACTCCTCTGAGGAAAACATTTCAGGCTTGGATGCTTCATCTCAGGAAAATATCTCAACAGGTGAAAATTAATGCTGCCTGTGAACTGAACAAAATAAATGTAAAATTTAGACAAATCACACCTGCAAAAGTGCAGTTGCTAAATTTATATTCAATATTCTCCAGATGAATCGAAACTTGGCGAGGAAGTGAACTCTGTGAAAGCCAAGCAAATCTCAAATGGTCAATCAAAAACAACAGCAGAAGGTGAACAGAAATTAGAGGTGAGTAAAAGGAAAATGTTCAAATTGGCACTAAGTACACATTTTATGACATTTTACACCTTTATAGTTCGTTTGTTCAACGTACAAGATACACGTACATGCATGCAACATTTGCAGGTTAGGTTAAAATATGTTCTGAGATTGAAAATTAATAGAGTAATTGATTCTCACATCCTAAATCCTGCTGAACACTATATTTTAACACTGCACTTATTTTCTAACATAACAAGAGTTTTGATGTACTACGTGCTATGAAAGGGTACTGAAAGAGAAAGGTCACATGCCCTTTCAGTAGCACCAGTGTAACACTGAGTATTGTGTACCTGCAGGACATTATGCTGTTTGCACCTTCTTCCTGTCTCATATTTTATGTTGCATGCTAATTTGATACTATTTTATTCACTTCAATTAAAATGCTGTGGTGTACACTAATTCTGGGATGTTCCTGTGTGACTTGGAACCTTAAATGTCACTCCCATCCCTTTTTATTGTAACATAATACTTCAGAACATAATAGCATACCTATTATGTGGTCAGGCTGGCATTTATTTATTGCTTTTGTTGATTGACAGACTGAGAATAGACCATTCATCAGCCGAAGAAGTGCCAGAAAGGCAGCACGGTTGGCCCAGATGAGGGACCATTTTGCACAAAGAAGTAAAGAAAGGAATGACACTGAAAGTGATGAAACACCCCGAGAGCCAAAGCAGGCAGCACAAGAAGAAAACCTACAGGAGGAGCATTTAAATGTGCCATCATTTTCTGAGGAGAGCAGCAAATCAGAAATATCTTCATTTGTTTTCAACTCCATGGAAACATGCTGTGAATCCGTTGATGTTGTGCATGATTTTTTGCAGGCAAATCACAACACAGCTTGCAGTGAATCAGAGAAATGTGAGGGCAAAAAAATGGCTGACTTGGCCAAAGGTGGTGTGAGTGTCACATATATCCCAGACAACCCACTGCATTTAAATGACAAGCCTGTTCATGTCGAGTGCCAACATGTAAACAAGTCTGTCTCCAGAGCTGAGGAGGAAAGTCAGACGCAAAGCACATGTTATGGACCTGTAAACAACACTGCACCTGATCCAGTTTATAGTGTTATTTCTGCAGAGATCAGTGAGAACCTTGTTGGTCAGAACAACAGCTTCACATTTGGAACTGTGGTGGCTCCACTGTATCATCAGATGTTTGGCAGAGAGGGAAATAAAAGTCAAAGCACAGCTGACTGGGGAAGTCCTATATGTGCTACACATAATGCTGATGATTGGAGAAAAACAAGTAGCTGTACTGGTTCAACTAATGTTGGAAATGACAAAGTTCCAGGAGATGTGATTATTACTCAAGAATTAAACCCCAATGTGGAGGAAGAGAGAAGTGACATTGTAATGGCTGATGATGTCCTGGATCCTCTAGGTCAGATTATACATTCAGACCACAGATGGACAAATACACCTAAAGACCCAATAATTCTATCTGGCGATAAAGAAGTACATCAACACTGTGTAAACATTTTATGTGCTGATACACTGAGTGCACAAAAGCCCACTCATCTCCAGGGAGATTCGCAGGAAGAAAGCAAACCTTGTGACTTGCACAACCAAACTACAGCAGAAAGAAAAATTGAAACTAATATAAATGAAACTCTTTCAGAAACGGAATCTCATCAAGTAATGTCGACTATAGGAAGCTCATCCTTGCCTCTTCAGCAGGAGCATGTTAGCAATGAGGCGCAGCAACAAACCAGGAGTGGTGGAGAAAATGACTGTAAGTGTGTAATTGAGTCAAACGCAGACTTTGCTGACATTGGCAAAAATGATACAGAATCAACAACCAATGCCTTCCCCAAGGTGGATAGCCTTTTAGAAGCTTTAGAAGATTTGAATTCCGATCAAATACATAATTCAGATACAGAAGAAGCTGCAAATCTTGAAAGTGTTAACAGTGAATTTCCAGACACAGAGAAATTCGCAACACTTGGGTCATGTCAGGAAACTAGTAATGTGGAAGAGCGAAATAACAATTCGTATGAGGATGAATCTAAAAATTCAGCTGAAACTGAGCTTAGTGATAAAGCAGATACGTCACTGACACAAGTCAAGGTAGCATGTGATGAAGACATGTTTGAGAAGTTAAAAGATGAAGAATTGTTAATAGATGAATCAAGAACAGCGATTTTAAAACAAGAGGACATTACTTTAGACACTACAAACACAAAACAGTGGAAAATGGTGGTTGATGGGGAGAGGATTATCTTACTCAATCATGGAAAAATTGAGGCAACAGCATCAGACACTGAAGCACATCCAGGAGGTCAGTTGGAGGACACAGTAGTAGGAAGTAGATTAGGAAAGAGGATTGCAACACAAAAAGAGAAAATGCACATAGAAGTGTGTGAGGAGTTTACAGCTGCAGGAGTGAACGGTAGCATGACTGAAGATGCTGTGGGGTCAGAGGACAAGAAAAGAATTGAAGAGGAAGAAATATTGGAGGCTGTTGCTGGAATAGATGAGGACGATTTTGATTTAGAATATGTTCAAGCCACACAGTCAGTAAAGGCAGCTAGAGATGAGGAACAAGTTAGAGAGGTTTATGTGGAGAACAGAGTGGAGCGAGAAAAGAGAGAGGTCGATAAGGGAAAGTATTGTGTAGAGATGCAAGAAGTTACCATCAGCCAAACCAGTGGCCAAGAGATAAATAAGATTGAGATGGAAGAAGAGATTAAACCAGGAGAAGAAAAGACAGAAGACGATAATCTAAATTATAATGAGGAGATCATCGGTGATGAAGCAGGAGACTCACAGGATGTAAATGCAGAGCCAGATGGCATAACAGCAGACGATAGGGGAGATGAGCTGGAATGTTTTGAAAGGAGTTTAGACATTATACAAAACAATGGAGATGATGTTTTATCTGCTCCGATGAACAGTGTTCAGAAGAAGAGAGTAACTGGCGGAGACAGGGAGGAGGTAAATGCACACATTCCACCTGAAATCAATCATTACAAAGAGGAGGATTTTCAAAGCAGCGAGGATGTTACACATGGCCGATCAGAGGGAGACTTGTGCTATTTAACCGATGAACCTGAAAGTGACCAAACAAACCATAACAGCGCATCATCGGACTCTGACTCAGACGATGAGGTGGAGTTGTACATGCACTGTCTGAGGGCTGTTCATACTGGGGCGCAGGCCACTAAAGACAACAACACAGGGTTTAGTGTGGGCAAAAGGGGCTCTATAAGCAGAAGGAAGTCACTGCCTATGTCTATGCCTTCCATCAGTGAGTGTCTGGATGAAGAACCACACATTAGCTACTTTCAGGACAACCATGGAGACATGAACCCAACAGAGATCCAACCTGCAGCTGCAGTGCCATCAGTGTCAAGTGGACAGGAAATCCACAACAGCAGTGTTTCATGGTGGAAAGAGACCTTTTCCTGCAGCAATATTTCAAAAACTTTGTTATACACGACACTGTTAGTGCTGTTTCTAGTTGTGGCATATCATTATGATTTCCTTGCCTGCCTTGTGCTCTACTTGATATCAGTAGTCTGGCTTTGCTGTCAACGAGAACCGGCGAAGAACAATGGCAAAATGGATTGAAACAAATTGTTTAAATAAATAAACGAAACAAAATTAAAACTATCAGTTACTCAGTTTTAGTTGTGAAACTATTTAACACAGACTTTTATGGTTTTCTAGACTAGAAATTCTTGACTTAAAAAACAAACTTGATATTAACACAATTACTAATGGTCGAAAGAGGACAATAGCATATAAAAATGGGCATTGATTTAATGTGTATTAATGAAGCATATTAGGAAAAATGCTCTGTTTTCCCATCAGAGAGGATGTTAACTCTCTGATGTCAAAGTATGAATTCATTTTCCTTATGCTTGACTGTAGATAAAGCTTAGCGTTGACTTAGCCAAAAGGCTATGGACCATAGCTCATGCTAACAGGTTTTGCATAATGTTAATACAATTTTAATTTTCCCAAGACTGGAACAAATAAATTGAACTGTAGACAAGCAATTGACTGTGTTTAGTGATTTATTATTAGTTTTAGTGTTACCAGCTATGATGACTCCATGACAGTAACTTTTACAGCCAGTGTATGTGTCCTGGTTGCCCGTCCATTTGCCTTTTGTCCACCTCAGTCTTGTTAACACAATATTTCATGAGTGACCAGATGGAATCCTTTAAAATCTGACCTGGACTCATGGATGAAATGATTAGGTTTTATCAATTATAAAATAATCTCAGGAATATTTCAAAGGGGAAAAAATTGAACTCAAATTTCAGCAACTTAGATGTTGGTGGCTGAATGTCAATGTCATTTTTAGCATTGTGAAGAAAATATCTCAGAGGTGACTGAAGGGAAACCTTACAAATTTGGCAAAAATATGGATTCAAGGTTGAATTTAATTGATTTTTTTTTTTTTTTTTGTCAAATGACAATGTCACTATGATCAGACAGACAGACTATATACAGTATTTGTATGTCCTCTAAAGGTTATCAGGTTAGTAATAATCCAACCAAGGAAAATGTATGAGAGATCTGTGGTCACAATCCAGAATCTCTATAAAAACACAGAAACCAGATTTTGATCAGAATATTTGGACTCTTATTTGTGTTTCTGGTGTGTGGAAATTTTTTATCTCAGTCTACATTCTGATCAAATCACTTATCATTTTTAAAATATGTTTGCCATCAAGCTGAGGAACTTGAATAACCTGTGTTTGCATTTCATTTACAGTAGATACCATGTGCGGGGCTGTTGAGGTGCAGCCTGAAAGTTAACATTTATGAACAACATCTCTTGGGACAAGAAGAGAATTGTTTTCTCTGAGTTATTTCTCATCTTGTTCCATCCTTCTTTCCTTGTCTTTTACTGAGAAAGAAAGTCAGGCTTCTTTCCAAGATGGACTTGTTCCAAACAGAGGATGAAACATGAGCCAAGTCGGTCTGCATTTCTCACATGCTGTCGTAAGTGTTAATTTGCAACAGTAATTCTAGCAGAATTCTGTCACGACAGTGTCCCAAGCCTGTCCAAACTACCACATTCATTTTGTCTCGGAATAAGTGAATAGAGTTTATTCAGATCGCTTGTATCTACAGCACACAGTGCTCTGCTCCCTGTTTGAACTCTGGTTTTCAGCAGTGTTTTCAGCTGAACACAGCTGCAGTGATGTAGCCGCCAGTGTATTCCAGGGCAGCACGGGATGAGGATTACATCTATCTTTTATCAGAAGATCATTTTTAATTTTTCATAATGTTGACCCCTCAATCGACTAAACATTCTGATGACACTACCAGTGTTCAGTATCCGCAGGCAGCCTCCTGTACAGGACATAACATTTTGTTTGTGTAAAGTCACACTCATTCAAATGTTGTGCAGTACATCACATTTCTGGGCCTAATCTGCTTATCTCATTTGCTCGGGTAGTTAGCCAAATGTATTTTCGACATTGCGGCATCTGTGCCAACACGCTGTAGGTTGAGAAATTGTAATGGCACATTTTTGGATTAAAAAGAGACAAATGTAGACAAGCTGGTTTTTGCATGTCTGGCCACTTTATAAGGTACACTTAACAGAGTGTCAATAGTGGTATTCAGTGTGGTTTTCTGCTGATATAGCCCATCTATTCAAAGTTCAATGACCTGTGCGTTCAGAGATGGCCTTCTGCATACCTTGATTGTAACAAGAGATTATTTGAGTTACTCTTGCTTTTCTACAGTTTACAATTTAAAACAGCCTTTCTCCTCTAACATCAACAAGGCAAATGGACCCAAAGAACTGCTCCTTACCGGATCTGTTCTCTTTTTAAGACCATGCTCCCAAAACTTTAGATATGGTTCTCAATAGAGCTGCAGTTTCTGCCATACTCAGACCAACTCATGTGGCACCAACAACCAAACCACATTAAAAGTTCGTTTGAATCACCTCTGTAGATAATTTTGATGTACTAAATTTGTGCTATATGATTGGCTGAGCGTAGTTGAGCGTTGCGTTAAGAAATAGAACTTGTAGAACATGTGTACCCATTTATGTGGCCGGTGAGTGTGCACGTTATTGTGAGGGGTTGTAGGATTAACAGGATTCCCCTGAATGCAACACAGTGCTCACGTCGGCTTGAGTACGTGTTCTGAGCTGTGATTGGACGATGGAATGTCAGTTGTGCCGCGTGCCTGTCAGACTCTACCAATCAGCTATCGCATTGTTGGCCGGTGCACCGGTTCGCCGGTCGGGTTGGAGCTTGGAAGGGGGTAGAAACTGGCGGAGGCATCGGTTGCCCGGTGCGGTGCTATGGACCCCAGCGATAATGTCGAGACAGGGGAGACAGAAAACTACCCCGAGCTGTTTTACGTGCCTATCCCAGGGGAAACACCGGGTAAGGAGGAGCAGGAGAAGTTGTCAGGGGTCGTGAAGAACGTCCACAGAAAACTGCGCAGGAAATATAGAGAGGGTAAGTTGTTTCAACGGGCCCTTCCTCCTTCCTTCCTACCTACTTACCTGCCTATCTACCTATCTGTCTGTCTGTCTGTCTGTCTGCTGCCGAGGGGCACTCGGCGTTGGTTAGCTCACTAACCCTCTCCGTTACAGTGGTATATTTAAATAGCTCTTTGTGCTCACAGCTGACCTGTGGTCTGTTGAGGCCGAGGTTGGTTGCTGTCGACAGCAGCACTGCATTCATTCAGCCACCGAGGCCTTTAAATCCACCACAAATGCTGCTGCAGCTAACTATAATCCCGTGCCTCCATAGTAAAAATAGTTATCACTCTTCCAAATCAGTGTACTGATAAGTGAGACTTATTTAGTTTAATACAAATTACAGAGAAAAAGGCCACAAAGTATGTAGAGGTTGTTTCAAAGAAAAGGCAGCCAAAAACCATCGAGAAAAATTAATGTATATCAGTTGGGTCGTACTGTGAAACATTTGTGCACTGAAAAGGTTCTAAAAATGTAATTTAATTTTGCAATGTAGCAATAAACATGTGTCTGTCATCTTTGCTGTCGCAAACTAATTGAACAAACTGATCTTAAGAAATCAGCAGCAAAATGGGTGATATATGAAGCTGATTTTTTCTTTTACCCATATGTTTGGCTAATGAAGTAGAGCAATTTATTAATAACAAATTTGCACACAATTGCTTAACTTAAACAAGCATTAAGAACAACACCTATGATCTGTCTCTTCAATCTGCATTTTGTGTCTTTACATTAGTGCACCCATATGTTTTAGGTAAAAATTAAGGTAGAAATAACCTAAAGTGTTCTAAGCAAAATTAATCAGGTTTGTCAAAAATAAAAATGTGTACACTATATTAATTGCATTGTCATTTAGTTTTTTTTTTTGTTTTTGTTTTTTTTTCAGTGTTTCAAAAGCACTACTGGATTTCATAGACAAGAAGTCCACTTTGCTTCTGGGGATCAAGTAGCAGCAATCCATATAACTTATCCCTTCATCTTTGTTGACATCAATAATATTCAAAAACCTAAAATAAAAAAGTGTTTGTGTGCATTTAAAAAGGTAACCCACTTGTGAAACTTTTCATTAGAGCAAAAGTCTTTTTTTTGCTTACTATTTTTAGGAAGTTTGGAAAAACCCTGAATGACATTTGAGTGTCATTGTCTTAAATGCTCGGAGTTGATGCAGTGCCTATAGATACAGAGGCTTTTTGCTGCTGCTGTACCGTCTTATTTTCTTTTTTCTGAGGAAATTTGCTGGAGACTGTGTTGGAGAAAACACAAGAACACGAATTCACAACAGGTGCAAAATCTTTCTGTTGGCATTAATTTACAGTTCTTAAATGATTCTAGCAGCACTACAGTTATTACACTTTGAGGTTCATTTAAATCAAGTAGTTTAAAATGCCTACTTTTTTTCTGCTTGAATGATTGACTGCTTTGTACATTTTACTGGATTTAAATGCATTTACATACATTTATTCAGTTGACTGCGTGGAGATTTTATGGCAAAAATCAGAAAATATTGAAAGTAGTATTATGGGGTTGTAGCAAACGTGGTCACGTTCTCTTGTATCAGTTACAAAGTAAAGCATAAGAGGTGACGATAACTATTAGGTTTTGTAGCTCTGACTTACTTTTTCACCTTAAAAACTATAAATGACCTGTATGAAGTACAGTTTGGATTGAGTCATGTTTTGAAGGAAATATGTTTATTAAGTATTAGTTATTGAGTGTGAGAGAGACTAGTTGGTTGTTTTGGAGGCTGGAATAGTGCGGAGAAGTTGTCCTGCTACCAGACCTCATGATTGGTTAATAAGTAAGACATGATCTGGTAGGCTTGGCATTGAGTCATCATAGTTGTGTTTTTAGAGTGCTGCTATTTACCACCACTGCCCTTTTCATTTCTGCAAATTTTCCTTTGCTGTCTTCGGATCCCTTATCAGTTTTTCTGCGCTGCAGGCTTACATTTCTGGCCAGCTGTGAAGATGTCTTAAAAGAACTTTTGTGGACTCCATTATTGCTGTGAAATGCCCATTTGAGGCTGATGTTTTAGAAAAACAGATCCACTTCTGTGCTGGTGGGGGCAATTGAACATATTTGAAATGCAGTAGTAACTAGAACAGATTTTTTCCAGAGGAATAAAATCTTGATTTGTCACAGAGTTGGATGACCACATTTGTCAAGTATGTTTTGAATATTTAATACTTGATGTAGATGTATAAGATGACAAATAAGTAGCTTGATTTAATATTGAAAGTCCTAATTTTTTTCTCTTATGTTGTCAACTCAAAGTCATTATTTCTGTTTTCTATTTTGTCTTGATTTTACTTTTTTGTTTCTTCAGTGGGCGACTTTGAGAAGATTTGGCGGGAGCACTGTGAGGATGAGCAGACACTGAGTGAGTATGCACTGGCCATGAAGAATCTTGCTGACAACCACTGGACCAAAAACTGTGAAGGAGAGGGACGAATTGAATGGTGTCGCAGGTATGACTCTTTCTTCTTTGTCTTTCACCTGCAGATTCATTACTAATCTAAACATATTGTGATGGGACATTTAGTGATTTGTTTTCATTTCTGTAGCGTTTGTCAAGAATATTTTTTGGATGGTGGGAAGAAAAGAATGTTAGAAAAGGATGAGAAAAGTGCTAAAATTGCCATGGCGGTGACTGCAGCATCTGTAAATGCCCAACCTTACAAAACCATCCCAAGGTGAGTTCAACATTTATCTACTTTATCTATTTATCCACTTCAGGTATATATACTAATTAAAAATGCAGTAAATATTATTTTTCTTCACAGTATAGAGTTTTTTTAGTTTACATACTGTGTGTATATGTATATATATATATATATGTGTGTGTGTGTGTGTGTGTGTGTGTGTGTGTGTGTGTAGGTGTATAAACGGCATTGAATAGCACTGTGCGACAATTTTATACCATCATTCATTTTACCAATAAGCACATAGCAATCTCATCTGTCTGTGCCCAGAATAGTTATTAATATTTGTGTTATGTTATTTGCAATGCTGCCAGGTAATGGAATGTAAATTTGAATCTCAGGATTCATTTTTGAAGAGATTGTGGGATTTTATTTTTAAATGCCTTTTTAAGATTTTTAAAACCTTGCAGAATTGTGTCAACCTCCATTTAAATGTTGAGGTTTAAAAGAATAATAATAATATTGGTTTATATCTGTCATTGTCTTTACTGCAAAACACAAACACAGCTCATGACTTGTTGTGTCTCTGACACAGACATTCATTGTTTCCATTTTAAATGCCTTGTATGATGTGCTTATCTCATGCAAATACTCAAAATTCTGTCTGATATATCAAATGTTTTTTTCCTTCATATGAAAATTTTTAAATTTTTTCACTTCAAGCATCTGTTTTTTGTAATATTAAATATACCATATGTAACATGGGGTAAACAGAAATTCACTTATTTAGTTTATATCAAATATCAATTAATAATTTGAGTCATCCCACTGGATGTGAAAGGAAAAATACTAAAATTGACTTTCTGTAAATATACTGAGTTAAGCACATCATGGGCAGGGACAATTTACTGCAGTTGACACTTGCTCACATTTGTGTTACAGTTCAATTTCTCATCTGGCAAAAATGCGTCTTCTTGATGTGGGAAGCTGCTTCAACCCTTTCCTGAAGTTTGATGAATTCCTTACAGTTGGTATTGACATTGTGCCTGCAGTTGAGGTATGATTGTTTGTTCATTCAGTAACAGCATATTTAATATACTGGGCACAATTATGAATATTTAAGGTTTTCCTGTCTGGTGTGGGAGCAGGAAAAATGACATCTGAACCATTGTCAACACAGTTTTCTTGCATATGTTCTCCTACAGAGTGTGTACAAGTGTGACTTCCTAAACCTTCAGCTCCAGCAGCCTCTCCAACTGGCAGGAGATGCAGTTGAGGCATTCCTCCGCCAGCTCCACAACCCCATTGATGCTCTGCCTGCACAGCTTTTCCATGTGGTGGTCTTCTCATTGCTTCTCTCCTACTTTCCTTCGCCATACCAGCGCTGGATCTGCTGCAAGAAAGCTCACGAGCTGCTTGAGTTGCATGGCCTACTGCTCATCATCACACCTGACTCATCCCATCAAAACCGTCATGCCCTCATGATGCGGAGCTGGCGTGTCGCTGTGGAATCGCTTGGCTTCAAGCGCTACAAATATGTCAAATATTCCCACATGCATCTCATCGCCTTCCGCAAGGTTTCTTTGGCCACCACCAGTGATCTGGTGTCACGCAACTACCCAGAAATGCTCTATATCCCTCAGGACTTCCACTCTAATGAAGAGGAAGACTGTGCTGACGTACCCATGCAGGTGCGCTCTGAGTATGAGGATGACCAGCTGGCTTGGGGCTTCATGGAGCTACCTGACACGCCCTATGATTCAGATTCTGGGGAGAGCCAGAGCAGCTCAGTACCTGGTTTTCATGAGCTAGAGGACCCCATTCTGCTTCAGAGCTAGGCTAAACCACCAGCTAACACCCCACCCCCATAACTGTCAACTCCCCTTCAGCTGCTGCGCTGCCAAATTTAACCTGCTGCATTCTCCTCCTCTTTATCCTCCCTCTCCTTTGATGCAGTTTGCACAGTGTGAAAGAGAGAAGTTTACAGGTTACTTTCTCATATATACACACTTCAGAGTACATACACACGCACACACACAAAGATGGATATATTTTGATAAATAGTTAGCTTTTATAAGAGTTGGAAAGTGAATTCCCCTCAGATGATATAAATCCCTGCTTCTTTATTATCACCCCATCTTCCAAATCAGCTCTTGTAACAAACGTCAGCTTGTGTAACTTGGCCTCTATTTGAATAAGCTAGTGTGGTAGGCTGGTAAGTATAAATGCCAAATACAGCATCCTGAGCAGTCTGATAGGAGTTTGATTGCACTGGAAAGACTGAGATAGACTGACCGAACTTGATATGCTTGCTTCTGTCACAGTCATGCAGCTAGACTGAAAATTCTTGATGTGCAATTAGTTTTCCAAGATTAAAAATAAGTAAATAAGTTTGACATCTATATTATCAAGAGTCAAAGCATTGGTGTTGTCCAGTATAAAATGTGGCAACGCCATTTTAATGTGGTATCCTCTAATTTGTGGATCTTTTACAAGAAAGTGGTATTTGTAGCATTTTAACATCAAAACCATACAGTAGGAGTATTAATAGGTTTACTAATGTGAAACTGTAACTGTGTTTACTCATTATATAACAAGGTACGAGTGTTTCAATGTAGGTGTTTCTTTTTGTCCTTCTCTCATTGTTGTCACAAATATTGATGAATTATCCAGTACATTTTGTATTCTCATACAGAAAAACAGTACAACACGGGAAGTAAGTGACCCATATCATAACTGATTCCCTAGAACTAGTATCCTTTGACACAACTTTGTAACTTTGATGTTGAAATATTGTAAGCACTCTGCCTCCAAAACTATACAGATATTTGTCCAAAAATTCACCTTGACAGAAGATATTTGCACTAATTTATTGTTGTGTCAGACAAAACCTCTGAAACAGGTAAGATACTGTAGATTTTAGCAATAGCAAGCAAACAGATCTGAAGATACTGTATCCCATGAGAGGAGGTATCTTAAGACACTACCAGGTGAAATGTTAGTGTATGTTCCTGCAGTGTTCCCAAACAGAGCACATGTGCGAGTGTGGTTGGGTTTGTTAGTGTGAATGAAGGATTGAGTTTACTTGATGTTTTTTCTCTTTTTTGCCTGTGGCACTTTACCATTGATCTCAAAGGGTGTCACAAAATGTAGTTATTTTCCTATGAGGACAAACATGATGAGCCCATTACATAAAACCAGTAAGTCTAATGTGCCTTCTTGTTCACATTTACTTTGCAGCAAACTTTATAACCCTGAAGAAAAAGAAATTCGTACTTTTAATAACCAATATGCAGCATCTTTGGCCAAACAGTATATACAATCTATTTAGTTCCTTTGTCATAGTCCTGGTTAACAAGAAACATCTTTAGTGTTGATGTGATTCAGTGTGTTGTTACCATCATACCCATATCATTTACCAGCAATGCACATCTCTGTGGATATCTCCTCTGTTTTAATTGAGAAACAAAATGTTTAACAGTAACATACAAGTACATATGAAGATTCTTCAGAACGGTGTTTGTGACTGATTGGTACATTCGTCTTCCAGTGTTTCCTTCGGCAAATTTGCATGAGATGGTTCATCTTCATTATCAAAGTTTTCAACAATGCAGAACAACGTGTTCTTGTAGTATGGTTGTATTTCTCTTTTATAAATGAATGTAAATGTAAAGTGTCTGAGTAGTCTGTGTGTTGTGCTTTTACTTTTTAATACAATTGTCCACTGCTCATCGATTGACAAGTCTTTTGAAACACTGAACATATCAAGCAGAGCACATTAATAACACAATATGCTGTATGTAGTAAGGTAAGAAACAGACTTATTATATAACAATATATACAGCAGCAAGTTGAAAGCAGTAACTGAAAAAATTTACAATTACTGAAGGGACACACACACACACATATATATATACGTATATATATATTATTTAATTAATGTAGTTAGTGTCGTCATGGGCATTTTGTGTCTGGTTTTGGTGGTTGGGAGAAAATCAGACGTCATACGTACTGGACGCAAGCGAAGGTCTTTTTACCCTCTCCACTTGCCGTAGTCGAAAACTGCAGTCATGGCGACTGAAAACTTTTGACGTGACAAACTTTTGGAAACTTCAGTTCCTGGCTGCTGCTCACAGAACGCCTCAAAGTGTATTTGAATTGTGTAAAGCAGGAAAAGCGAAACTATGACTTTTAAGATGTAAATGCATATTTTACTAACACTGACCGGTGCGAAGATGCACCGCTGATAGCTAAGGGAAGCTAAGCTAATCACTCAGCAGTGTAACTTCGTTGCGGGTGGGTCGCGGGATTTCAGATGTCACACCAGACAGCTATTTCTATGTAACTCACTAAAGTCCCTGTTTTTGTTTTTCGGGCAGTCGGTGTTTTACTACTACGATGTGTCGTTTCTTGCGCTACTGCGTCAGCCATTGCATACACGCAGCTATGACCCGGCTGGATGAGGTTAACGGAGAGGTGAGCATGTGGTCATCGGTGAGGTGGCTGGGTTACTTGTCAGGTCTCAACCTGCTGCTCGCCTTGTGCCTGGGGCTCTACGTCCGCTGGGAGAAGACAGCCGAGTCCACCCTTCTCGTCATTTTCGTGCTGGCTCTGTTTGTCCTGGGAATAGCGAGTATACTTTACTACTACTTCAGCATGGAACGGGTCAGTCTCAGTCTCCTCCACCTGTGGTTCGGCTTTCTGCTGGGTCTGCTTTGCCTGCTCAACAGTCCCGCGCTACAGGGTGACGTGAAGGAGCAGGCGACCAACTACATGCTGCTGGCTAGTGTGGCTCTGAGGACACTGTGGGCTCTGCTAGAAAGACTGTTGGGATGTGCCAGGTAGGAATGGGACACTCGCCGGCCACTTTATTAGGTACTCTAATAAAGTGCTCCGGTGTGGTCTTCTGCTTGATGTGGTCTCTCTGTTTGACGTGTTGTGTGTTCAGAGATGATCATCTGCATACATAATTTGTGTTTTATATATATATATATAAAAACACAATTATAGTGCGTAAACATTAGTAATATTATTCATTTGCTTCCTCAGCTCTGTCCAGATTTCCAGATTAATTTCCAGAGCCAAATGATGAATACAAACATTCTTTCACAGTGAACAGAACATTATTGTGAGTCATAATTATAGTGGTCAGGATAATCTTAACAGAAAATCTTTATGTCTTCTCATACCTAATGCTAGGTACCGTCCTGCCTTCCTTACCACGGCAGAGCGGCTGGAGTTGGCTGGCTTTGCCATTGCCAGCACGGCGCTGCTCCTCCAGAAGTCCCTGAGTGTGATGGTGCTGGTGGTGGCACTGGCTGCAGTCATGGTTGCCCTCCGGATGAAGGCAGTCCTTGCTCTTGCCAACCTGGTGTGCTTTGCAGTCATTACAGCGGTGCTGTTCTTCAATTCTCTGAAAATAACCATCAACCCATTTGCACTTGCCTGCTTCTTCAGTCAGCTAATCTGCGACCCCCTGCTGGATGTCTACTTCAGCGGCCTCTCTGTGACTGAGCGCTGGCAGCCTTTCCTTGTGTGGCGGGGCCTGTGGCGCCGCCTGTCTCTCCTTCCTCTGCTGGTGGTGGAGGTGACCTTTATTGTCTTGGCCTCTCGGAAGCTGACAGACCTGGACCAGTGGTATCTGATGATCCCAGGCTTTTTAGTGTGTGTGCTCTTTTGGTCCATCTGCCACTTGGTGTTCATCATCACCATTTGGGGCTTTCACACTAAGCTCAGTGACTGCCAGCGGCTCTGCTTGTCCCAGGGGTTGGGGGTCAGCAGACTGGACAAAATCATGGCCTCAAAGGGCATGAGACACTTTTGCCTTATCTCTGAACGCCTGCTGCTCTTCACACTGTTGACAACTGTTGCTGTTGCTGCACTTTGCTGGCAGGTATGGGCAACAAGACAACATACAGTATGTACTTTGCATCGAGGTATATATGCATGTATTAAGACCTTAATGCCGCTGCAGAGTAGGGTGGAGCAAATAATAATTTTCAAACCAAAATATTAATATGAAACTGCAATTAGCTGTAATTTAATTGTTCTGTTTTGATTGTGCCATGATTCATGTCCATTTAAAAAAAAATGTAATACATAAATGTTAGAAACAGTATCATCCTTACATCAGAATACAGTACTGAATATTCTGAATGTATCTTATTCTTGTTTATTTATAAAATAAGTACGAAACTGAAGCTTGACTATAAAAAGTTATATTGCAAATGGCAGTCACAAAAAACTGCAATTGTTATTATTTTATATCAATTGTTTGGCCCTACTTCAGAGTATTATTGTGCCATTTCCAAAAGAGGAATCATGCTGCAGACATGGAGACACAAGAAAATGTAATTTTCAAGTTACAGAAGTCCAAAGTAATTTGTGGAGTGTGAGTCCTGAACATGTCCTGAACACACATGAGCATCCATTCAACTGTAAGAGTGGGGTGATGTTTGTTAAAGGAGAGTCAGTAATGACGTTTTTCTAGCACTACATCACTGTCTTTTACTTTATTTTTACGCTTCTTATTATCCCATATTGTACATAATGTATAAAATAATAACAATAGATTAAAGGCAAATATCTCTATTTACTGCCCACTGGGCAATGTTCATAGGATTATTCATCTAATAACCAAGCATTTGTAACAGCACTGCACTTAACAGCAATCATTTTTGGAGTAAAAGTTATTTTTAGGAAAATATTCATTCATTCATTCATTCATTGTAAGTGGAACTTGAGAACAGTGATGAATTGTTGCATTGAAGATATCCTGCTACACTGATGTTTTACTCTTTGACTGTATGTGACACACACATGTTCCGCAGGCCTCCAGCAGCATGTTTGTCAGCATGTTTCTGCTCGTCCTGCCTCTGGAGTCTCTGTTCCATGGACTTTTCCATGAGCTTGGTAACAGCCTGGGAGGAACCTGTGTGGGCTACGCACTGGTCATCCCCACCAACTACTGCAGGTACTGTGTACTTACACAGACACAGCAGGAAACAACTATCAGTCATTTTAATATTTTTAAGAAGTTTATAAAAAAGCTGAATACTTTGAAAAACTGGTGTTTAATCATTTCCCAGCTTACAAACAATCTTTTGTGCTTTCAGATGTGAATTGTTCACTGTAACTTCTGTGTTTGTCTTTTAGTCCTGATGGTCAGCCCATGCTGCTGCCTCCAGATCAGGTGCAGGAGCTGAACCGACGCTCTACAGGCATTTTGAACAATGTGCAGCGCTTCTTTGCCCATCACCTGATTGAGACTTTCGGCTGCGATTATTCCACCAGCGGTGTGGCTCTGGAGGCTCTGCAGGCCAAGATCAAGTCCTTCTTGGAGCTCCGCACTGCAGACGGGCCTCGTCATGACACCTACATGATCTTCTACAGCGGTCACACCCACAGAACTGGAGAGTGGGCACTGGCAGGTAAGGGGAGGGGCGGGGGTGGGGAATCAATTTTGAGGTGTTGATGCATTGAAAAGTTAGTTTTCCACATTGGCAGTCTTCAATTTCATCCTCGCATAGAATATGCATATATACAATATTTAGTGTAAGTGTAATTTGGTTGCCTTATGTAGTGAAGTATTTTGGGTTTCACTTTAATTTGTAACTAGCTCTAAATGTCATTTTCAGTTTTCCAAAATATAATGAATATTCCTGATAAATATTTTTAATTTTGAGCAAAATATTATTATCCTAGCCATGATGACACAGTTGTGTAGTCAGGATCTGCATTAAAACCTGTATTCAGTATAGACTACAGTATCTCTCACTGAATGTATTGGTAGGTAAAGGTCTTGGACACAGTTATTATATTTAAATATGTTTAAATTATATTTTTGGACTAAAATTGCTTTTTTATTATTATTTTAAGATCCTGAACATCAACTCAAACTTCATTAAACTGTATTTTTTAAAAAAGGTTTAGAAAATAGGGAACAATTATTTTACAGGAAGTGGAAAACAGATGTTTCCTCTTTAAAACTAGGCCAATGAAATAGAGACATACTGTATATTTTTTCTGGTTCTTTTGTGGCTAAGACAAAAATTGTTGCATTAAAAACAGAACCGTTTCAATGTCTTTCAGGCTTCCTTGTCTTTAAATAATCAAGGTACAGCTTTATTACCACATTTCACCAAAAACACTTATTTAACCGTTTATTCATTTAGAAGACTTTCAGTATACATAGATAAACATCTATGTCTGTCAACAAATCTCATCCTTTTTGTTGGCAAGATAAATATAGACAAAAAGGTAAAATATTGGCTTCTGAACATTCGTAGTAATCATAGTAAAACACATTTTCTGACATAATTATTGTGTTTTTGTTGTGTCACACTTCGACCAGTATCTTGCATGTTTTTTTTGTGTGTGTGATGTATTCATCTTCATGTTCATCAGGAGGAGACACTCTTCGCCTGGACCACATCTTGGAGTGGTGGAGGGAGAAGAACAGCAGCTTCTGTTCGCGCCTCATCCTGGTGCTCGACTGTGACAACTCTTTAGCCTGGGTGAAGGAGATCAGGAAAGTGGAGGGTCCATATGTGGCCGTGCAGGGAGCGACACTCGCCAGAGTGACAGACATTGAGCTGGAGGATCCACCGCAGCTCGGAGACTTCACCGCTCAGTGGGTAGAGTATAACTGCAACTCGGACAGTGGCATTCTGTGGTCAGAGAGGGGCAGGGCAGTTTCTGCAACATATGGCATCTCCAAACACTGGAGTGACTACATGCTGCACCTGCCAAGCCAAAATGATGTCACCAACCACTGGAGCATGTACTATCCCCGGATGACCTACCCGGTAGTTCAGTGTGCATTGTGGTGTGGCAGCATGAACCTGCTTTGGATCTGCAGCATTTGCCTTCGTTGTCTCAAGAGAGTTAAACTCAACTGGTTTCCACCAGCGATACTGGACACTGGCCAAGGCTTCAAACTGGTCCGATCTTAGAAATATGAAGAGCAGAAAACATTAAACACAACATACACAGTCTAAAATTATATGAGACAGCAACTGGGTCGTAAACATGCCAATAACCAGTTTCCTTTTATTAGTTACTGAAAAACAAATCAGTTACTGATTGATGATTTTTCAGAGTTTGCCTTTTTACTATTTTTTCTCTTTGCAAACATTTTATACTGACATGTCTCTAATTTCCATTTAGAAGGCCCTTTCAAAAGTGCTGATTTCAGATTGAGCACCTTTACAATTTTGCACATTTTGCACTGAATTGAATTTAATGTTAGATACATTTGCATGGTGCCTTTTTACCACAACATCCTCCAAAGAACATCAAGCTTGCTAGGTTGACCTCTTATCTCTTAAACCAAAGAGGCTATGGTACATTTCAGAGGAAAATCTCAGGCATAAATTATGTTCTTAGCAGTAAAACTTTATCATGTTTTTGAAAGTGAAATACTTGTTTTTCAACTCCTTTTTAACTCAAAGCGTTGAGTATATTCTATGCACTCCCTTGTGTCTGTTGCATTGACATTTTGTATTTCTTTTGACAAACCGCAAGCTAAATGAAACTTTTATTTTTTAGATAGTAGGAGATAAATGATTGAATGATGGGATAGTTCAATTTTGGGTAAATGCATTTGTGAAGGTTTCCTGGAAGAACTATGCAAGAACTGTTATTGTTTCCACTTATAATTCTTTGTATTTTTAGACTGTTCCTTTTAGTAATGTCGGGCTGAGGATAAATCAATTTCCAAAAAGTTTACCTTGAAGTAATTGTTTCTCTGAAATCCAGTAAGAACTGTCATTCTTTAAAGTATGGTGAAGTTAGAGGGTGCTTAATTTCATGGCAAATGGTCCAAATATGACAAAATTCAGATGGCTGCCAACTTCTTGTTGAGTTGAAGCCATGGTTCCAATTGACTTTTTTGTTCGTATTGGGCTGTGACGTGTTTTCACCAAGTTTCATGAAATTTGAAACTTAGTTTCAGCTTTGTCCTACCAGGTTTCACCTTTGGAGGTGTTACTGAGCCATTTGGCACCACTTTTGTGTATTCTCCTTATTTTATAAAACATTTTCACTAATTCCTGATTTTGTGGCCAAGTTTTTTTCTTTCCACCAATGTTTAGTGTCTCTACAATCCTTTCAGAAGGAAAAAAAAAAGGAAATTCCAGGAATTCTAATAGGTTCTTGCACCACTGTGTGCTTAGGCCACAAAAATCAAATCACTGATCACTGTTATTATCAGTTATGTAGACTAGGTGGATTTTGACTCATTTAATGACGCCATCTAGTGGTAGAATTTTAATTAGCACATCTTTGCAAGGGAAATACATCACATAAGGTAAAACTAATATGTAGAGGTAGAAGACTGAACCTAATCATTTAAAAACTACAGTTTTAACATTATTCAAAAAGGTGTTCAGATATTCAAAGCTGAATACTTTTGTAAACAAATATTGTTGATTGCGTAATCACTCAGGGGCAAAAATAATCAGAATGTATTTTAAAATAAAATACATTAAATAAAATGAATAAAATGTTATGCAGGATGTCACCTCTGAATATGTGCAATAGTAGATTAAAAGTAACATGTGAACATAAGCTGTACCAAGACTGATACTGCTGAATTGAAGCAGAGCAAAAGTACAGAGGCCTTAGTAAAGAAAGGCCTGGGCGTTTCCCCTAATTCCCCCTTCAAATAAAACCATCTAAAGGGAGTATGTTTGTCTCAAACTGGAGTAGATTCACTGCAAAGTTTAACTGGTTTGTCTTTAACTGTAACTGTCCCTTTGCTGGCATCTGGTGGACACCTGCTCTCTCCACTGTCTCACTCTGCTCCAACTTCTAGCTCTGGCTTCTATTGGTCAATCTTGTTGATCGACAGCTCATTTTAATCCTCTGAACCAATAGAATCACGTTGTGATTTCCACACGTCTAAGCTGCTGTCGTTCGTATGTGACGTAAGCACGTAAGTCATGCTTTCACGTGATATGTTGTTTGGTTGGTTTGCTATGAGTGGGGAAGTTACAGACGCACGAAAGTGGACACACGCTTTTCCGGGGCCTTCCCCCCCCCCCCCCCCCCCCCCACACACACACACACACTCAGAAGGGTCGTATGACGTTATACGACGGCCATTCGCGTCGGCAACAGTCCGCGAAACATGCTAGGATGCATGCGGTTTTGTTCCGGTGGTGTTTTTGTTAAACAGCAAAGGTAAGACGTACTTTATGATTTTGTGAACATCTGTTTTGCTACTCTCTGGCTGCTAGCTCGTCGAGTTTACATCTTTGTAATCTTGAGAGTCGCTGCTTTCACGTGATATGTTGTTTGGTTGGTTTGCTATGAGTGGGGAAGTTACAGACGCACGAAAGTGGACACACGCTTTTTCAGATTTTCATGTTTTTGTTACATGTCCACATAATTGCTAGGGGTTTGACTTTTGTTTAATTTAGGTGGCGATGCTTGGTAGAGGCTTTTAGCTGAGTTTCTTTCCGTCATTTTGGTATGCTACATGTTTGATGCTCCATGCTGTGTGCTTTTATCTCCTGAACTGCACGCATCTCTCGCTGCCCCCTGCAGGGGGGGCTGTAGTACGGAAGAGGCTACGCATTGGACAGGTTATATTCGGACAGGTTCCTTTCCTGCCATACGAAGGCATTTGTTTTGTACATCCTATACTAAGACATGTTTACAGTTTATATTTGAATAGTTTTCGATGACATATTCTACTAGGACGCTTTTGTCAGTTTATATTTGGACAGGTTTTTATTTTCCCGACATATTTTACTAGGACACTTCGGGTATTTTTACTGTACTATGACATTTTGACAGTTTAAATTTGGTGTTTTATTTTTGTCAGCATACTCTACTAGGACATTTTTGACAGCATGAAGACATTTTTTGAAGACATACTCTACTGGGACGCTTTTGGGACAGTTTTTTTCCCCCGACATACTATACTGGGACATTTTTGACAGTATGAAGACAATTTTTCATGACATACTATTCTAGGACACTTTTGATAGTTTATATTTGGGACATGTTTTTTAAAAATACATTATACTAGAACATTTTTGACAGTATGAAGACAGTTTTTGACAACATACTATACAAGGACATTTTGACCGTTTATATTTGGAGTGTTTTTACACTATACCAGGCATTTTTGACAGTATGAAGACATTTTTTCATATTATTTTAGGACACGTTTGACAGTTTAAATTTGGACATTTTTTTTAGATACATTATACTGAAGACATTTTTGATGACATACTATATTAGAACATTTTGACAGTTTTTTGACAGTTTATATTTGGACATTTTTTGAAGACATATTATACGAGGACTTTTTTTGACATTATGAAGACTTTTTTTTTTCTTGATTCTTGATTAACAGGGTCAGTGATGAGTTTGGCTGAAAGATTTTATTGAAGACAGCCCAGTACTAAGAACAGAGACAATGCCAAACATGGGCAGTGAGATGTGAACAGTTAGACATCCTCTCTCATTCTGTCTGTGAAACCTCCAGTTAAGGTACATATCTGCCTAGCTTAGAGGCAAGACGTCGTTCACCTTCCTCAGCTGATACCTAGAGACAACCTTGGGGAGAACTGTATTCCACTGTGTTATCAGTCCCTTCTCGCAGCAGATTCAGGAGCAACAATGATACTCTGTAGAGAGTTTATGGGAGCAAAGGTTGCACAGAACAATCCGAATTGACAATCCGAAGACATTTTTGATGACATACTATTCTAGGACATGTTTACAGTTTATATTTGGACAGCTGTTTTTCGACATACTATACTAGAACATTTTTAAGTGTGACCTTTTTTTTTCCGACATACTATAGTAAGACATTTTGACATTTTTGTGATGTGTCTTTTGAGAAGGATGCCGACTCTGCTCAGTGAGTTTCAATTTGATTTTATTGAAAACATTATAAAATTATGTGGTGCAGCAGCATTTCTCAGTATTGTGATCTTGAACATGTTCACATTAACACAGACCTTGTTGGAAATGGCTTTTACTTCACATTGCTAGTATCATTGACAGAGAGACAAGAACACCAGGCAGAGCTGGTAACAAATAATCTACCGCCCCCATGTGTCTGCAAATAAAAATAGTCTGAAACTTGAAACACTCAGAAAAGGTCCAGATTTTTTTTCTATATTGGCCAATTTCCATTTCACACATCTTTCAGGCTGTGAAATCATTATTGTGTAGTACATTTGATCCAAGATATATATATATATATATATATATATATATATATATATATGAACACGGGGACACAGTGAATCCCTAGACCATGTTTAAGAGCAACTGAATCAGGACATCGAAGAAACCGAGCACAGAACTTTATACATCAGTAAGCGGTTTCTAAGGTTTTAACTTTGTACAACAATCTCTGCCTTCAAAAAGGAGGGTGGAATACGCAAAAACAGTTACAGCCAGGATAAGAATGGAAATGGTGTTTGCATAAACAACTAACTTTAGCTTAATGTTTTTGGCTAAATCAATTGATAAACAAGAACCAACCCTCTCATTTGAACAGCAGACTCTTCTGACTACATTCACAAGGAAATAGCAACCGTATCTTTTATATACCAACCAAGTTAACGATATGGAGATTTAGCGTTCAGAGTCACAGGTGTCTGATTACAACAAATTCTTTGACAGTAGTGCTGCAATTACAAATCATTTATCCATTAACCGATTAGTTTGGTCCATAATATATCGGAGAATGTTGATCAGAGTTTTCCCAAACCTTAAAATGTTCTCAAATGTCTTATTTTGTCTACAAACCAAAATCATTTGATTTGAATTATTCATTCCTTATATGGAGCAAAGAAGATGGAAGATATTTACATTTAACACACTCAAACATCCAGTTAGTTTTAATTATTAAATAAACCAAACAATTATCAAAATAATTGTTGATAAATTTAAACTACTTGACACTGTGCGTCAAAAAGCTTTTCTGGAAACTCTGAATATCCAGGAAAATTGGAATGCAGGGGTTTTTGTTAGGTTCAACAGTGCTGTGTTTGTTTTTTTTATTTAAAATTTAGTTTGTTATACCATATGAAGTGTCTGGGTTATTTATCTGAAACTACAACTAACTACATCATTTTTTTTTAATAAACCCTCTTTAATTAGATTAAAAAAAAATATATTATAAGTCTAACAATTTATATATCAAGGTCTTGAAATTCCTTATTTTGTCCAAAAGACACCTAAAGATGTTAAGGTCTACAATTAATAAATGATTAAAAAAAAGATTTCAGGTGTTGAGGTTTAACAGTAGTTTGAGTGGCATGGATGGGTCTGGGTGACATTTATGGCTTTAGCAAGAATGAAATCAAAGCTCTGGCTGATTGTGTGTGCAATATGGCAACACCCTCCCTCCTCCCCCACAAAGTTGGAAAGGTTGGTCCTCTTCCCAAACCTCAATACAAAACACACTACAGTGAGCCCTCATTCTCCCTCTGAAGGGAAAGTGTGATCTCATGAGTTTCAGCTAAATCAGGCATGAGAGAATATAAAAATTGAATCAACTCCAGAGTTAATTGGAATAAAATAACATTTTGCATAAAATTTACATCTGATCAATAATTTGACATTGTGATGAGGCTGAATGGTACAACAGTTCAGCCAAGCCTCAGCTGCAGTTCTGTTTCTGCGTGTGAGCCAACGTGTCTCCATCAGAAGAAAAGTGTGATTGTCGTGGATCTGTTAAAGAGTGTGGCAGATTTCTTAGTACCACATTTAACAAAAAGAACTTACGAGTAGTGTCCAAAATCGATTTACCCTAAATAAATAGAAACAAAATATAGAAAAATACCCCAAACCATATCTCATGTACTTTGAATCAGCTTAAAAAGAAAATGGTACAACTTGATTTTTTTTTTAACAAACCCATTCTTTTCACGAGCAAAATGTGAGAGTGAGAGAACGGCTTTGGTCGGTTTACCTCTCCTCTCTGTGACTGAGGGACGATCCACAGCAGTTACACAGCAGTGCCTCCCGGCATTTCAGAAAATCAGAACAGCAATTAAACAAGCTAACAGTGTAACAAACATGTAAACAATGCACCAAAACTGAAGAGAAAAGCTCTACAAACTGTATAAGACGCTCATTAACCAAAAAACAAAAGTGTCATTTTCACTATATGTAACAGAAATGTGTCATGATTAACCAAGCTTCAGTTCTACTGCTGCCTGGCAACATTGCGTGGCCAAAAAAATAATCTAACTGATGCGAAAGACTGCATAGCAGTGGAAAACGAATCAGTCATTACATCTATATAAACTGCTCCAAATACTTCTCCTTTCTCTCATGTGCAGTAATGCAACTGCACGACACAGAACAAAACTTATTTACAATGTCGAATATGATCCTCAATGCTCATCTCTGTATTTCTATAGTACTACTGAGTGTAGATGAGAGAAAAGAGTTGCAGTCGGTTATTGGTCAGTTACTGGTTGAGTTTACCTACTTTCCTCTTCATCTCCTTCCACCACTCTACAGCTCTTTGATTCAGCTTTTTTCCCCACCCTCATCATTTACATGTATGGAGAAACATGTCACCTGTATTAACTGCATGAATGTTCTTAAAAATAGTATGAGGTAAATCCCTGTAGTACGACAATAAGCAGACAATGCAACAAAGAAAGTTGCCCCTTGCGCCTTCTCTGCTGAATGACGACTTGGTGCATGTAGGAACAGAAAGTGTACAGAGCAAATACTAGTCCGTCTGCATGTCTCTGTGTGTCCCTTTGTCTGAATACTCCTTCATTCATTCTTCTAATTTTCTTCCCCACCCTTTAAACCTTGTCCCCACTCTCACTCAGTAGCTGCTGACTGACCAAACGTCCATTTTCATGACTTCCTCTGCCGCACCGTCTCGGAGCTGCCATTCAGCTTGCTGCGACCAGATGGGGTGGTTGAGCTGCCGTTGCCCACAGGGCGATCCCAGTCTGCAAGCACTTCCTGTTTGCGTCGACGTGTCTCTTTGTAGCGTAGTGTGATGTCACTGGGAGGAATGACAGAAAAAAGATGCAATGTTAATAGAGAATCAGCCACAGTAAAATCTTCTTCCGAGTTAGTTTCTGTTCCACATTTGACTTTTGTCACAGAGAAAGAAAATGAGCTTCTTTAACAGAGAGAGAGACTTAAATGTGTGAACATTTGACAAAGTGATAGCTGACTTTGTGGTATCTTGCCTTTTCCAGCACAGCAAATCTTGTTCAAATGGGTTAAGTATCTGCACTAGAGGTACAGACAGGGACAGATTAATCAGTCAATTTATGCCATTCTCAAATAATCTGCTAGCTGATTATTATTTAAATAACATGGCTGTTATTTATGTCAGTATACTTATGTTTTCCAGTCTCCTGAAAAACACAGCTATGTTCAATAAAACTATTTTTTTTGAATGTTTTTAAATGACCTGTTTAATGCCATACTGTACTTAATATTTAGATTATACAATATTTTAAATATAATCTATACATAAAAATAAAATACAAAAAGGGTATTTTAGCCAAATCAGTCAACCTCTAATTTGCACATAGCTTTTTCCCCATTTCCACTGGTTTCATTCTGCCCACAGCAGCAGATTGTATTAGTTTTCTGCAGCTGAACAATTTGGATCAGGGAGACAGTTAGTGAAAATAAATTACATTATTTTGTGTTACTGAAATTATTAGATTAGATTACATATAGGCAGCCATGACTGGTCATTTTCAGGCAATGTAGTCTCATCTTTAACCAAATCCTGAAATGTATTTAGAAATAGATTTCATTCAGGTCTGACTGACTATATTCTGACATGCTTTAGTGTCTGTAATGCAAAGCTGGATGGATGTGCAGTAGATGTGTAGCAGCTGATCTGATTGACATGTGATTTCAACTGAACTGACCATTGTACAGCACCATCTAACATGCATTATTGATTATTCTAATCCTTTTTTGTTTCGTCACTTGTCTGCCTCTGACCTGTCCAGTGTTTTTACAGGGGGATTACCAAGATGTGTGATCAATAAAATCTAGTCTTATCTTTAGAATCACTTCACTCACTGGAGGGAAAAAAAGAGGATGCAGTCCACCACAGCAGTGTCATGCAGGACAGTGACATCAGTAAAACTTCATTTATACTCCAACCTTTGACACTTTTGATAAGTGGCAAAATTCAGAGTCATGCAACATTTTAAATTTATTGCATCAGCAAAAAAAATTCTAGTCATCTCTGTGGTAACTAGACACTAATCTCACCATTGAATGACAAAATATAGCATGTCCACAGCAAAAGAAAATTCTATGTGCCCAACAAAGTGAAGAGAAGTGTCAAGAGCCCTAAAAAAAGTGTGTGACAGAATAGAAATCAGGTGTCAAGAAGAAGATCCTCTGATTAAACATATGGTTCTATGGAACAGTGGCGAGGAAAAAAAGGGAGAAACAAACACCACGCTGCTGAAGGAAGGGTGTGGACAGAGCCAAGCACTTCCTTCACATACAGCACCTACCTCACTGGACATAGACATTACTGCATGTTTCAGGAGTATGAGGTTCAGGGGAGGTGGGAGGCAGGGAGGGGAAGAAAACAGACCAGAAGCTTAACATGCTGGAGCAGGGCTATGTTCAACAAAAACACTCACACCAAAAATAACCTAAATAATCACAGCACTTTATGAGGTCATGAGGAAAACAAATATTGCTCTGTTCATGAAGCTATTTATTACAAGTCAAGCTTGGGTATAAATCTGTTTATTTTCTTTTATACTTTATGTCTTAAGCCTTTTTGAAACAAATATTATTTTTGTCTCAACTCCCACTTTTTTTTTTTATTTACCTCTACTAAGCAACCCACTCTATCTTACCGGATGAAAAAACGCCACAGAGTCCAGGTGACGATGAGGAGGATTCCTAAAAACCAGCACTGCATAATGAAGAAGGGGATGGGCAGCATGATGGTGTTTGGGTCATACTTGACCACTATGAGGAACTCCGTCACTGTGATGGCTACCACCAGCCACGCCTGCTGGCCAAGCTTCTTGTGGAACTTCCTGATGGGAAAATTTAATAAGGCATTGTTATGTAAGAGTGATATAACTGGAGTGATGTTTTTTTACCATTTAATGATGTGGGAAATATCATGGTACTGTATCTATTAGAATCGCAGTACTGCTCAAAGTCAGTGTTATTCACAAAGTTATATAAAGGCTCTACAGACATTAAAACAGGACAGCAAATCTGTAAGCAACAAGATGGTTTTACTCTATGTAATTAGGAGCCAACGTGAAACTGTTTGCTTTTTTAATTCACCAGTTTCCCTCCATTACTAGCTGTCATTACAGTCCTTACACTCAGTAAGATTCATGGATCTTTTCTGCTGTCATTAAATTTGCCGCTGATGATGATATGCTGGTTATTATGTTGTGTGAATGGCTGTGGCTTTAACCAGAAGGTTTGCAGATTGATGCCCAGCTCCATTAGTCTGCATGCCCATGTGAACAGGTGAGAATGATGGAAATAGTAAATAGTCTGTATTTAAATAGTACTTTTCTAGTCTTGATGGCAACTCAAAGCTGCTTTACACTACCATTCAGCTAAAACCCACACCCTGCAGAAGTCAATTTCATACATGACCGACTACTCACGGGTCGCCAATGAAGTCATAGATCTCCCTCATGGCTACGCCTCCCACGTTAACAAAGAAGACCAGACGGAGCAGAACCAGATAGTGTTCAGGAGGCATCCACAGCACAAACTTCAGGTAGAAGGTGTTGAGCTCTGCCAGGAGGAACTGAAGAGGGAAGGAAGAAAAAAACATCTGAATTTTCACCTGACACCTATTACCTAATTATAATTAGATTTAAGGGTCATTGATAATCATGTATTCACCTATGGTATTTTAAAATTAAGTTGCTGAAGTAAAATAAATAAATAAATAAATAAAATTGATATTTGAATAATTATGTTTTTTTTCCTGAGAATCCATCTTGCCCAATAGCAGCAGGAAAAAGCAGATTTTCATGGCAGATTTTTTTTGTTTTTTGTTCAGCTCTTCCCTCTCTAACAAACGAAAATTTGGATTAAGAATTTTGAGCAATGTGTGGACTCATTGTCGGTGAAGCAGATTACATTGAGGACAGACAGGATGAAGATACATAATAATGTTGCAAATATTATCATTTTTATGTCAATAAAATACAGGGTGTTTCTTACCACAAAGATTATGCCCAACACAGTGAGCCAACGACGAAGGTTAGAAGCAGGCTTCCACTCAAACTTCACCCAACTATACGGGGTAAACTGGAATGCTATGCGCTTTATCTTCCCCCTGGGAGGTACATGGTGAATATACAGTCAAAGAACACACACGTATATATTTCTGTAATCATACACCTTATATTTGTCACACAGCGTAAATAAATAAATAATGATTACAATGTATTTATTCAAATAAATAAACATAATTTGTTTAAAATGCATGGCTTCAATTTTATTAAAGATACAAACTGCTGGTTAATTAAAGCAGCTGCTCTGGGCGTTTAGTGCAGAGACTCGTACTTGTATGTAGGAATGTTCCACAGGCCCTGCCACTGGTAGGGCTTCATTGACAACCAGGCCAGTGTCTTCATACCGCAGTAAATCCCCAGACCATTACACACCAGCACATCCATGATCCACTGGGGAAACAAAACATAACCACGTTTGAAAAAGGGTAAAACACAGAATACTCCTACACAACCATGATGTAAACAAGATAGATAAGGCCTTTCCTCGGGACTACAACTGGAACTTGACCATTTACTCAGTCTATTCTTGTATTTAAATTTGGTGACCTCCTCCAGGAGATATTTACTGTATATACAGATAGTCTCAGTCTATACACTTGTAATCTAGTCCCTATGTACTATAAACACACAGCTGTTTGTGTAACAAATTATGTAACAGCCCTTACTGGAAAATGACAATGTCAAATTAGCAAGATTTTATAGTCTACTGTTAAAGACAACAGGTAAAGCTGGTCAACAACATTATATAAATGTTTCTTTTAACTTTTATTTATTAAATTGTACAACTTTTTGTTTAAATCTTTAATCTTCTTGATGTATTTTTGCATAAATCGACATTTTTCACAAGGCTGAGAAAATGCCAAACTTAGTTGACAGTACACTGCCAATCAGTCTGTGAGCATTAGAAAAATTGTAACATTAAAAAAAGAAATATTACTTTATTATTATTATATACATTTTTTTATTATATATAAATTATTGGTCCAGCTGAAACTGTACTAAATGAAACAGATTACGCTGTTGGGAGTCATGCTACTACTGCATGTATACATTTAAACAGACCATAGTCAGACTCACGCTGACCTGGATGTCAATGGAAGGTCATACATGTATAGTTCAGTGTTTCTAATAGTCACCAGGTGATCATGCACTTTACTTGGTCTCAGCGAACACACTTGTTCTTCATCTAGCACCTTTATATGATTCAATTATATTAGTATTTGATTATTAGTATTGTCTTTTGTCTCATAGCACTGGACTCCAGCTAAAGAAACACTGTGACACTGTTATGACCAAGGCAACATGATGAGCATATTACGTACATGGTCCCACCAGCACTCAGAGAAGTTGGGTAACTGATGCTCCAGGCTGTATTCCAGGAACTCAAACATGACACTGATTATCATACACATCCACCAATCCCGGATCACCAGAGTCTGAGGAATAAAACAGAACAGAAAGGGAAGGTGAGTAAGAGGAGGAGAATCATGTTCACAGCAATTACAGAGAAGAGACAACGCTTTACAATACTGAAAAATTAAGAATGGCAAAGTTGCTAGTTATCAGTCGGTAACAGAAGAGTTTTAAAGGAGAGATTTTTAATGATCAGCGAGTTGAAACTCAGCCACTTTCATCTATTTCGCACAAGTCTTTGTGTGAAAATAAATCAACTATATTCCAGTATTGTAATAATACATGTGCAGGCTCTTTTTTAGGTTCTTTCAGTGTGTACTGCAATCTTCTTCACACTTACCTTGATATACCATCCCAGGAAGTGAGCTGGAACAAATCCATCCATCTTGTCCTGTACAAACAAACCAACACTTTATATTAACATGTTCTTATCAACAATGAATTGTTGTTAAACTATGTCCTTTTTTTTTCCCTATTACATCATTAAGAGACACTTGAGCTTGCACAAGTTTAGATTGTAAGTGATAAATGTTATCTTTAGCATGGCACGGTATTGTTTGTAGTCTAACTTAGCTTTGAAAAACCTAAGTCAAATCCTTAACCTGCAAAAATGTGTTTTCCAATCAATTAGTTGATAACCGATTAGTTTTCTGCCAAACAATTAATTGATTTTACTTATTTTACAAGCAGAAATCATTATACCTATAATTAAAGAAAATAAATAATACAAAACTACATTGTATTATTTGCAGGACATTAAATTATGCATTTTTCATTGCTTGAAATTACCTAAATCCAATAAGAAAATAATGAAAACAGTCATCTGAAGTCCTGCTCTTACCCTAAGCTATCCACGTTTTAAGTGAATCACATCTAGTTCCAACAGGAAATGAGCAAAATTTGTACTGGGGTCAATAAACAGGCCAAAACTTGGCAGAACATCACATTATAAAGCACACAAATAAAATTTAAAAGAAGTTTGATGATGGTCATATTTCTATACAGTTGATTATATTTTTTCCCAGTAGTAATCCAGCACATTGAAGTTTATTGTTATGTTACACGGGCCAACAGTAAAGGTGTGGTCATGGCAGCCAGGACATAGCAGCAGCAGTAGTAGCAACAGGCACTTGTCTCTCCAGAGAGGAAATAAGGCCTGGTTGGCTTGATGGGTTAAAATCTGCATCAAACACAACTCTCTGAAGCCAGTTTACATGTAGGCACACAAACTGCATGTTGGTGTTAGAATTCAGGAGAGAAAGGGGAGAAGAAAAGTAAAGAAGACACAGTAAAGCCTAAGATTAAGGGAGTATCAGGGAGATGAAATGTGGGTCATTGCCATATCAGTGCTAAGAGAAGACAAACCACACAGTAAATATCTGCAGCAGGATAAAGTTGTTGTTTTTTTTTTTGAGAAGATTGTTCTTACCAGGCATGAGTGTTTGCACTGTTGTGGTGAGTAAGGTTGTTGTAGGCAGAAATCAATTTCAGCACAATATTACAACAGTGTGAATCAAATTTTTAAAAAAGTGTCTCACCCAGATGTTGTGGAAGGGGTCAGTGGTGTTGCCAGGGTCATAGATGAGACAGTTTCCTCCATAGTCACGCTCTGGAAGAGGCACTCCCAATTTGGGGTCAATGTACTTCATGAACTGTCGTCCATCATGCACCGTCTGAATAACAGAGTTTAAAGAAGTAGAAAGTGTCAGCATTTATTCTTCCTGAAAAGTAGTTTCATAAAGACATGTGGAGATTACCAATCATGGTTTACCAAAATAGCAAAAATAATTATAGTTTAACTATGCACCAACTTTTACCTTTTCATTGTTGGTACAATGAGTGTCAACAGGTTTCATGAGAACACTTTACATTCTTTTTACCACATACAGTAACTATGCAGTTTGTGGCATAGGATAATTTTTTGTGTGTTTTTTCCAAATTGCATTTGAAAAAAATTCCTTGCGCAATTCAAAATGTGTAGGTCTGGTAAGACAAATTCAAGCTTTTGGTTCAGGCTCAGTGACAGCCAAATTACTGGTGTAGGTGCAAACTGTATCATAGTAGAAAAGCAAAGCTCTGCTGCTGTGTAGAAAGAACTGCATCACCACAACTCCACAGAAAGACAGGCATACCTTGTAACAGACATCAATGTACAGTACATGGGATTCATATGTTTTTTCTCTAAACGATATTTTGTATGGTGCTTATTTTAAGGTATACATGCCCTTTGACTAGTTAAGGACTTTGGCCAATCATGGCATCAGCATCATCAGTGTACCCACCTGGAACAGGATGAAGATGAGGAAGAGCTCATAGACGACAGAGACACAAAGCCAGAACCGCCAGTAAGCTGCAGAGTGAGAGAAGGTCGTGGTGATGGTTTAAGCAACGGTTTATACTGAACAGTGTGTCAAAATATAAAAAGAAATTCAGGGAATTAATGACTTTAGTGTATGTCTCTTTCTAGATTAGAGAATATGTACTTCATAACAAAGCATTATTCTGAGACGTAGAGTTTAAACATAAATGCCTCATTTATTATATTTAAATGTATATAAAAATATGCCAGATGAAGTAAAATTCAATAACAATAAAGATCGCTGATGTAAACTGTGTACAAGCTTTTTCCCCGTTTAGAAAACCTGTGGAGCTTCTACTTGCATTGCAACATCCTGAACAGCATCAAAATTAACCTACTTGGCTGGTTCAGCGAGTCAGGGTATATTGCATAGTTGCTAAACACACATAAAAAAGAACCCTCTTGTCTGTCACTTAAGTAATACAACAGTGGCCCGAAAGCTTGTGTGGCCATTCACGCCTCTAACAATATTCAGAACATGTCTGCATCTGTTCTCCACACCCTTTTATCTTGACTCCTTCTTTTCAGTCCGTCTCTTGCATGAATAGCCTGATTAGAATGTTCAACAACTGACAACAACTTCAAAAAGCATTCATTTATAGTGTAAGTAAGTTTACAAAAGATATATCAGAAGAAGGCATGTCCCACATAAAATCATATTTTAGGGGAGAAATTATATAAATCTTAAATAATCTTGTAATTCACTGTGTGATATCTTCTTGTTAATCAAGTCAAAAAATATAATTTCAATAAATCCAAAATAAATATCCCACTTTACAGTCACCGGTGTTTGAATGTGTCTGTGTGAAATCAATGGAGAAGACCCACTGTAATGACTTTGAGAGGTTAAAAAGAAGATACAGTCCATTTACTATTCATGTTAGTTTATATGATAACTGTACTCATCTGACCTGGATGTGGTCTAGTGAATGGTCCATCTTTGGCTTGGGTCACTCCAAAACAGAGGAATACTAGGATGCTGGCCACAATCCCCCTGAAAGAGCACAAATAGAAAGAGAAAAAAATCAACTATTTTGGTTTTTACATGGACTGAAAACACTTCCAACGCTCAAACAACTGCCCCTCCATCTGTTTTCTCAGATTATGTGCAATGTCAAACTACCAAGGAACATAACAGAGCATAATTTGTCACAGCAGGTGGCCAAGGACAATTACATATAATTATTGTTTCCTCCGTGTTTACCAAGACATGAGGCATAATAACGTAATAACATTTCAGTTATGAAGCCATTACTTGCTGATGTACTGAGCCCTGAAAACCAAGGAGAATGTTGCCCTGTGCAGGTTTACATTAGAACATATGTGCTTGTGTGAGTAAGTGTGTTTACCTGTGTGAGTGTGAGAGAAAAAAGTAGCATTCAAGGAGTAAAACTGTGTGTCAAAGTTTAGTTATATCATGTGTGTGAACTAGTAAGAGTGGGGGAAGAGATTAGTCCCATGTTTCCAAAGTGAGTGCGAGTGTTACTGCCAGGAAGAAGCTCTATGGTCTTTATTCCAATGAGCCAGAATGCGCTGACTGTAGCAAATCCTTCTAAGCACAATTCTGCAGCGCACACACACACACACACAAATGTATGCAGCTTGCTTGTGCTCACATTGAAAACGCTCACACATACAGCCCAACTGCATAAAAGCAAATGAAGCTGTTTAAAAAAATAATAAAAATTAAGAATATTCTTAGTTCACGATTCAGTAGACCAACATATTTTATTCAGTCACTAATCCCAGTTCAGTTCTCTGTTTACCTATCTAAACTGATAATTCCACATAGGATTTTATACTGCTTCAATCACCATCATTTACAACAGCATTGAACCAATAAAAGATGTTCAAGTTAGGGTTCTTCTTGGGTGAAAACCCACCACCCACCTCTGGCCATTTCTGCTATAACCAAGCACTAGCAGGGAAATATCTGTTCTCCATATTTTCTGTAAAGAATCAAACATCAAATGAATAGATTCATGCTCCTCTTTTTTCATGGTCATCAGGGTTTTTGTTTTCTGTGGCAGGTTACAAATGGCCTTGAAATAGTGCCAAATGGACTTAAGGTGAATGAAGTGACTCAATTTGAAACGGGGACTTGCACACCTCACCCGTGTGCTTAGTTCCTTCATGCCAAACACTGGTAAAAAAAAAAAAAAAAAATACTAAAAGGGCTGTTCTAACTGGCTACTTAAATTGTGACCTCTTACTCAAGCTTTGATTGACAATCTGACATGACCTGCAAATGTCAATGACAAACATGACATCAGCAGTTTTCTCAGACAAACAGAACATTAGACCATAAAGAGGTTCTAAGTCTTGTTATAAAGCTAAAATTATTACATCATATATCATCCTTATTACGTCAAAAAGGAGACTATGGATTCACCAGGGACACAGAAAATAAAGAGCATAGGCTACCAACCTTTTAGTGTTATAAGCCGTATCCTGGGGAGTCTCTTCCAACAGCGTGACGTAGACCAGAGCACAAGTTAGTATGAACAGCACTGTCAGAGTATGAGCCCGCCTGAAAAAAAGAGGAGGAGATATTTTAAAACAAAAAAGAGAGGGGGGGATCCCTAAATTTACATCAAGAGAGACAATTGAGCCACATTAATCTTTCCCCTTTATAGAGCAAAAAAAAATCAATTAATTAAGAAAATGACCATAATAATAAATAATGAAAACAATAGTGAGTTGCTCTGGGAAAGTAGAGCAGATGACTTAAATATTTGTGACTGGGCTACTTAGGCTGAAAACAGAAACAAATAAAAACAAACACAAAAAAGGGGGAAAAACAACACAAAGTAAGGATTTCCTAAGAATTCTAGGATTTGTTTTTTAACTCAGGAGATACCAGGAGAGAGGTCAGAACAACTGTAGCTTATGATACCATGGTTCTGATGACCTACCTAACTTTGGAATGACTCGGTTTATCTCATAACCTTTGTATATTTTGGTTGGCAAGTAGTGGTTCAAGCTGAAGGCTATGGATGTTTACCATAGGCTCATACTCTTCCACCCAGATCATGCCATTTTAGGTGCAAACCTTGGCCTTTGTCATACAACAGTTTTTGTTCAGATAAACCCATGCTATCTGTGGACTTTATCTCAATTCAGGGTGCGAAGTTTTGTTGAACAACCTGCTGATACTGTGCAACTCAAAAGCTCAGAAATTAATAAAAGGCCTCAGGATTTTTCCATTAGCAAGTGGGTAAAAGGTAAGTTGGAAAATTAGTGCTTTGTCAGTAGGAGTTTGTCCTTGATGTTTCATGTTCAATGTCAAATCGGAAGAGGGAAACAACGCACCACAGACAAAAGCACACTGGAGTCCAGTGTCAATGTCTTTTGTATCTTTCACTTCAGTCCCTCTTTCAAAACAGAGCTGCAGCAACTGATAGCTGCTTACATAGTACAATCTAGACTGCCAAAATGAATAATAAGAAAAAACTGCTGTTTCCTGTTTTCATCCCTGCTGATCAGACCCAGTATGGGGAAAAAAAGTGTCAACGATAGTCTATAGATGTCCAGTTTATTGGCATCATGATGTTTGTAAAATAAAACAATCGTGATACCAACATAATTTTAGACTGTTGTGATACTGGATGTTAATGTTCCAGCTGCACTGTTTAGGGTAATGAAAGGGAGCAGAGAGGATTCATCAGTAGGGGTGGGATTCGTCAGAGGCACCAAGATACAATATTATTACTATATTTAAGTCACAAAAGTATTTGTACTCGCACTATAGTTTTCTCTTGTTAATCGAATAATGCTGATACCGATACAGCTGAGATAAGGTAAAAGATAGAAATGACTGTACCAGTAATACTGATAATCATACTAAAACTCTGGTTAAGATAATGTAAATATCAGAATCACGTATGTATACTGTAAAGCTAAAAGGTAAAAAAGAAAATTGGACTTGAAGAGGTGGCCAGAACATTTGGAGAGGTCTTGTCATTAACAAGATTTTTGTCAAACAAGTATAGAGGAACATCTCCTTTATCAAGTTATACACAGTTGTTGCGTGTGTCAGCTTGTTTGAATGTTGTTTTGCTCCCTAGAATGGCCTCCAATTAATTTAACAGTCCACAAGAAATATAGAAAAAGATTGTTTGTTCCTATCCAACATCAAACAAGCAAAGCAATATATAAACATGAAGCCATGTCCCCAAACCCTTCAGACTGACTATGCAGTCTCTTGGTGCTGTTTCAGCAACACAGTTCATGTTTACTCTAATTGAAGAAAACAAAGAGAATCCCATCTCATGCAAAAGTCATTCTCCTTCAGGCAGTTTTAGTTATGGGACAGCAAACAAAGTCTATGGAACCTTAAACATAACATGTGGGATTGTTTCTAAAAACAGACAAATGTCACCCCCTCTGCCAGTGCTGTGGTTCAGGGTTTGAGAGAGGACGCAATGTCAAACAAGTTGTTATTAGCATCCTGCCCCTGTTGCACCTCCTCATCCAACCTGTTTGGCATGAGACACAGGGGAGGACCTGGTGTCTCCGTTGCCTGACAACCACTCAAAACCAGTGGGAGTGAAAAAAAAACACAGTGGAAATACCAGCTTGGTACAACCGAAAGCCAGGACAGGATTAGACTGAAATTTACCACTAAGATTGAGGCTGGGCATCTAGATAAAACTAGCTACTGGTTCATGTCAGTCCTTGACCAACTGGATCTTAGTAATATCTGGACAGTAGGAATGAAATATGAGTTGATTCAGTGATAGAGCCTAGTAAATGGTATGTATTTATATAGTGCTTTTCTATTCCTGATGACAACTCGAAGCTGCTTTTACACTACAATTTTGCCAGTCACCCATTCACTCACATTTTTATACAGTGCATTGATAAGATGCAGCATGGATAATTCAAAAGTTCACACCCTTCACATGCTGCTGGCACAGCTGTCAAGAGCAATGTAGGGTTAGGTGTCTTGCCCAGGAACACAACTGCATGTAGACAAGAATAGCGGGGAATAAAACCCGCCACCTTTGATTTGAAATAGGACTCACTCTACCAGTGAGCTACCGTTGTCCCACAGCTACCAGGTATAATGTTCAGCTTGAATGTAACAGTTGGAGGCAATAAGTTGGCCCTAATAAACCAGTTGCTCAAAACTGCAAAGCTCTGTACTTCATTACTTTTAAATTGTCTATGCAGCAAGCCTTAAATTTTGACTGTAATACACTATTAGATGTCCTTCACCCCTATCTACCTAAAGGTGTATGCAAACCCTTGTGTTTGACCTAAGGCATTCATTACAAAATGGGTTCAAAAACAACCAGGAATAAGTGGACAATAACCAGCTAGAGAATAAGGTGGGTCTAAGACTGAGGGTAAGAGAGACACAAGGAACAGAAGTAAACAATACAGCACTTGAAATTTTGCACACAACAATTATGTTCAAATTTTCTTGAAACCACATAGAAGCACTGATTTAACTATACATTCTTCATGAAAGATGTTGTCTGTGCTTTGAATTACAACATCAACTATCATCTGGGTTTGTCTTCAGTGGGAAAAGAGACCTTTGGCATTCATTTCAGAGTCTAACTCTATATAATAGTCATGGGTTTTTATCAGGTCCAGTCCTTTTCTGGTGCCACGCTATATGGTACTGGTGGTGGAGGCAAAAAAATTGGCTGTTGACCTGTAAAGGCTTTGTGAATTCTGTAACTCTTTACTATCTCTGCCATGAATTCCATTCCTTCTCTTGAGCAATGCTCAATTATTGCCAAATTGGCTTTGATAAGACAAAGCACCATTTTTTTTTATTTTGTGACATTTAACATGACACAAGAGAACAACATGGACAATCTCATTTCCAAACATCTTGGTTTAAAATAAAAAGTAAAAAAATAAAAAGTTTAAAATAAAAATTGTTTACATGCAAATTGTGGTATACAATGAGTAGAAGAATTTTTTGTATTATTCAGTTTACCTCTATACTTCAGGATGCTTCTACTTCAGTAATTTCAATAGAAAAAGTATCTTGGCCTCCAGCATTACAATAACAGGAAACAAGACTAGATTCCAAAGCTCTTACAAAATAATGAAACAACTAATCAAGGTTTCTCTCTGAGTGAACAAGTCTCTTCAACTTACAAAGTCATTGGATAGCTTAGTAGATTTTTAATGCCACCTGCTTTAGGCACAGTGAGCTGAAACACACGTTACCCATGCACACTTAATCAGGCTTAAAAATTCCTGGAGTAACAGGTTGAACAGAGGGCCACGGCAGCAACGAATTAACAACTGCAGAGGAGAATGTTGCTTTTCTAGATTAACCTCACACCCTCACCTGAATACACATGCATCCTATACATGCACACTGCCTGTGTGTCCGTCATTGGATACAAATAGTCTAACCCAGATTTTAAATTTTGGGCCACCTACTGCTTCTCTCAGCACTGAGTGGAAATGCACAGAAATGCTTTTTATGTGGTTTTTTTTTTTGAACATTTTGTTAATATTCATGACACATTTTTATTTGATACTAGGCTGCTGCCAACAAAGAAACTCTGAAACCAACATGTTATGAAGTAACCCTTGGCAATTCCTTGCTACTATTTTTAGATTTCAAGAATTTTAACAAGCACACATTAATATTTGCAGTCGTTCGGTGTATATTATTGCACATTATTGAATTTGACATGATAGCAAAGACCTTAGCTAGGGCTGGGCAATATGGCCTATAACTATTATGACGATATTTTAGGATATATCACGATACACAATATATATCTTGATATTTTGAACTATTTATTTTGAAACAGGCAGCTTAACCCATACACTTTTAAAAAATGAAAATAAATAATTACAAGGTAGGCCTTCCTAATGTGCAGCAGCTCCCTATACCATAATCAAACAAACAGCATAAAACACCATAAGAGTGCATTAACAACAATCACTGAGAAATAAAATAGAAAACTCTGTAAATTAAAGTGCACATTTTTTTCTGCTTGATTGTATTTTCAACAACAGATTTTCAGAACAGTAAAATAAAACTAGTACAGTGGTAGAAGTCCAGGCTGTGTCTGTGAAAAACCTCTCTGAACAACAAGTGTCACATCACAGCAGCAGTGACAGAAGGTGCGCGTGCGTCAGTGTGTGTGTGTGTGTGTGTGAGAAGCCTAAGGTTCTGGTCCCAGACAGACCGTGATGTTTTTCCCCTTGTCCTCATAATTTATTTGTTGCCTTGCATCGTGCTTTATGAGGATGAAAGGGAGCATCCCATTCAGTGTTCAAAGACCTTTACAACGGTACATGCATCCATGTCAGAATCTCCAAAAATCTCCAATAACACCAGACAGACTGTTTGTCCTCGATGATCGTGATTTTAACAAATAATATATCTCACGTGGCCATCGAGTATATTCGATATATCGCCCGCCCCTAGCTCCAACCGTATTTACTCCCCGCTTTGTTAAAGCTTTATGCATTTATAGAAAAATATGAATGAATGTGTGTGACTACTGGACCATTGATATGTAATGAAACAGAGATAGGAGAGATTGACTTATCTGTAAAAATCTATGTCAACCGAGGAAGATCCACATTGAATCACCTACCTCTTTTTTTTGGACTGTATGTGAAAGTCATTCATAAAGACAAGCCATTTTTAGTGGTGAACTATGTTTTGTGTTCTCTTATAAGAAACTTATACTGAAAAAAGTGAAAAACCAAAACACACTGAAATGACTTTAGTTTTATTTATATTTCTGCTCCTGTGACTAACCAGCACCTATGTTGTTTGGCTGCACAAGAGGGTTTTCACTATTCTCAGAATGATGAGTATTTAACAGTAGTCTAATGTTAATTAGCCTCTCTGACACGTTTCTGTGGTTAAATCAATTACCTATATATATATATATATATAAACTTCTCCTTACACTTAAGCTGATCTTAAGCCCTCTCACTCAGGTCATCCTGGTGCCAGGATAAAGATAATGTGAGCGGTTTTCGGGAGGTCTCTGGGCCTGTGTTTCATTTCACCTTGAGACCTGTTCACACATGCGCATGATTCTGCAGCGACACTAAATCTTGCGTGGGGTGAGAAACAATCCCATCACTTCTGATGATGGAGTGCTCGGCATTTGAAATGTAAACTGTGGATATTGCAAAAGGAGTACTCACCAGAAAAAGGTGTTGGTCCCGTCGTCATAGACCTCACACTCGGTGTTCCTGCGGTGCAGGCTCTCTCTGGAGGTCTGCTTCATCACCTTGGCTTTGGACGGTACGTTCTGACCCGGACAGCCCGGATCAACCAAGCCGTTGTGGACCTGTTCTGCGGCTGTGGCGCACTTCCCGCCGGCGTTCACTGCGGCCACGCCGCTTCTCTTCGCTTCGGGCTTGGTCATGGCTTCGCCGCCCTGGGTATTCAAAATAATCTCATTTATCCCTGAGCTCTGCTCCCGTGGACCGTCATACGCGGCAGCCCCACCCAAGTGACTGTCAGCATCCTGAGGTAGTCGGAGAAAATGAACGTAATGAAGACGAGGGCGGAGATAATAACCTGAAAATCGTGCTTTTTTATAACTATCGAGCACCACCCAGCAAGCAATGTTATGGACAGACACTGTACGGTACAACACAGACATGGAGCTACACAATGATACTCCTTTCCTCATGCCGCCTACTTATAACGACGCATTTCTACAAAACCAGAAAGCTACAGGCTGTCCTGAACCAGCTATGGCGACCACATTAAGCACAGTGTGGATTAACAAAGTCATATAGGTGTCAGGTGCTCAGCGCACCATAGCGACCGAACCGCGAGAAACTGAGACAACCTGGCTAACCACATTAGCCATCTGTAGCTGGCTTTTATAACCAGTTGACCATGCTAACACTGCTACATTAACAGTATGAAAGCGTGTTAAATATTAACTTTCATAAAGTCACATAACAGGAAAGCCAGTTTGACCGTTAACCGTCAATATGACAGTCAAAATTAAGCTAGCATTACTTACCAGCTGATTTTATATTGGATTAACGACTGGTGAGTTCAGGAGCTGCTGCTAACGCTACATCGGTACAACCACGCCAAGGAATTATTTCGGTGACAACTGGAATGCTATATAATTTAACGACTGACTGTGTCGCAATTAGACCAAAGCGTGTCACTCCCGTCGTAGCAAAACAACTCCAGACCGTGCGGTCCGCTCTGCGCATCCCCAACACACATTTCACATGGACATGCGTCGCTAACTGTCACTACAAGAGCGTCATCAATACCATATCCGTTCTGCATCTTTCAAAATAAAAGGCACCCTTTGCAGTCTTGCATTCAAGTGGAAATATTGTGAAATTAAAAAGTATTAATGCCGGATAGTTTGCATCGGCTAAGGTGCCATGCTATATGGTGCTTTGCGAATTTGACAACCTGACTTATCTGGCGGGTTTAGCTAAGGATCGTCCGTTTAAACGCTTTGTTTACAACAACAGCTGAAAGACTCCAAGTCAAGTTTTAAACCCCACAGTAATGGCAGGCAGAACACAAATAAGCATAAACTTATGTAGTATTTAATGGAGATTACTATAATAACACGGTATCATTCTTATGTCGTCACTTCCGCGTAATGGCATGTCTGACGTCAGAAGATAGAAATGATGACAAATTGATAACACGTTCAATGAAGACTACCGTAATGCTATAATCAGCAGTTGATGAATCCAACATTTTGGTAAATGAAATTAAAAATATTTTATTTTATTTTATATTTTAAATTTGTATGGAGTTGTCATCCAGGTCATAGTCATCTTCAGAAGTGAAGAGGTCTCTTGGATGAGAAGTGAAACGTCTTCAAACTTACCTCAAGCAATTTCAGTCGCCTACAAAGAAGTCTACATCCTTGCAGCAACTTTCTAGAGAGTAATTATAAATTAGTCCAGTGGAGGAGAGTGTAATGTTAAGATAGATCATCATATCCATCCAACCTTTCACCACCCAGCAACCCCAGTACATGCATCAGCAGAGCAGGTTATGGTTTATTAACCATTATTAATGCTTTTAGTTGTAGATTATAATATATACCCATGTTCACGATATGTTTCTGTTGTATGAGAACAATCACAGGAGCAACAGTAAGTGTTTTTTGAATAGTTCAAAGAAAAACATTTTTTGTATATTTTTGTAAGTGTGTTTTATTTATTCAAGATCAAGTCAGAATGTCATACTGGTGTCATACATACTTTCTAAGCTAAACCCCCAGCTGACAATACATGGCAAAATCATATTTGGTCTCTTGTTTAATCAAAGTTAGAGGCCCAGGTCCAGATGTGCAAAGTAGAGCTCATCTGTATTTATTTCATACTCAACCCTGGAAATGGTCTTTTTCATGCCACTAAATTTATCTGCAGTCTTGTAAAGCTAAATTTCACATTGCCCTGTGATCAGGTGGTACTAATTACTGTAAACAGCATTCTGGTTCGATTCATATTTAGTCTTGTTGCATGCATCCATATGTCAACAGACATGGAAATGTTGGTTGTGTTTATTGCTAATATATTTGTAAATATTTGTCTAAACTCCTTATTATAGTGTTGACTGCATGGTATATGAAAGTATTTACATTCAAACAGACATTTCTTGATTGATTGTTCCCCTGAAGCCACTTATTGTTTCAAAGTGTCATAGTGTCTGCATTGCTTGCATGTTGCATGTCTGTTGCTGTTTAAGAGATGTAGTTTTTGATGACACATATCATTTGGTGGAGTGGATGAAACAGTGGCTAACTCAGCTAGGAAATCTTCCCACAATGGTGTGTTCAACAGTGGCTGATTTTTAAGCTTGAAGGCAACATGTAGAGAAAACTGTTTTATGGGTGTCATGTTGGTTTGTGGGATGAAATGACCATTTATTCCTGTGGTGTTGCCTGCAGCCCCTCTGTAACATCAAAAGCAAAAGTTTGTTCAGATCAGTGGTCTCGGCGGGGGTGGATGGCAACACCCTGGAAATGGTTATTTAGTTGAAGCCTTCTTAGGTCAAAAACAACAACATTAGCCTACAGCAGCCATTACAAAGAAGACCACAAAACACTAAAATCTGTGGACAAGAGGAAGACGGTGTAAATAAGTGGTTAAATACAATAAACTATGCCATACACATTATTTATACTGAAAGCTTTGTTGTGTCATCAGATGTTTCCTGCAGAAAACAAACATATTTATTGTTTGCACTCTGTCTCACCCTCTATACTACACTACTCATGTAAACACTCATCTCTGTCATGACTAGTTTCACATGATACCTGGAAACAAAGCACTCACTTACTCATTTTCTACCGCTGCTGAAATTAATTGATGCCTTTCTAACTCAAATACATCTGAAAACGCAAAACTTTTCTTCCACTTACATTTATGAAATCTCTGACTTTTGGTGGAGTGCACTCTGAGGGCATCACCTTTTAATTACAAACTGTTTTTGTTCTTTGCTCCATTGAGCCACGTAAGAGTCTAGAGAGCCCAGGTGTCTTTAACATGCACTTAGCCCTTAGGATGTTTCCATTACTGTGAAAAGGCACATGCTGCAGCATTTTTCCGAGGAATGGGTGGAAGTACATCTCAGTGAAGGACTGCCCATATACCTGCTGTTCTGATGAAATCTGTAAGTTAGTATCTCCCTCTTCAGGAATAACAAATGCAGACTTTCTCTTTGACTATTTGTGCCTTTTCAAACATTAGCTGATAATATCTCTTTGTAAACCCAAGCCAATGTGAAACTAATCAAAAAGATGTGAACGATTATTTTGTGTCTGGGTTCTGTCAGTGATCAAAACAAAAGCTCATCATGATCTGTAATTCATTCAGGACCATGATATTTATTTACTTATACATTCACATAATATAAAGACATACACTGGCCTTTTGTCTATATACACTGGGCTAATGACCTAGGGTTAGGATTACCCTAACCACCCAGTTGTCTATTTACTAAGATCACGAGAAGGGAGTAATTTTGTTCCATGTTTCATCATCACAATCGTCAGACAGAGGAGGCATTGATCAAAGCTCTACCCTGCTCAACACTGGAATTTGTTTTCCCTGTTTTAATGAACACACACACAAAAAAATAAAATGTTTAAATGCTTTATGGAGATTTTTTTTTTTAAATTACACCAGATGTGTAAAAAAAGATTATGGTTTCATCAATAATAGTAATTTGTACAGGCTATACTAGAGATGTAACCTTCAGTTCAACACTCTTTATTACAGTTTGAATTTCTTCACCTGAGGTTGATCCTCATTTTCCATCACAGTCCTTCAGTGCAGTTCAAAGCCCCTCCCTCATGTTTACGATTTAAAATGATCAAGAAGTTTTCCCCCACTCTGACCTAAAAACTATCCCGTGCATGTTCAGAAGACCTGTTAAAAATGCCACTGCCTCCCCAGGTGTTCTCACACTTTCATTCATATAAAAACTGCTGAATCAATCTACATGATCCTCTGTGAGTGTCATATGACACACAAAGGTCAAAGGTCCTCGCATGCATTATGTCAAGTGTCAACTGACAGAGGTAAAAGATATCCCTGAAGGGGATCACTGGACACTGTCCTGTAAATGGAACACTGCAATTGAGTATTTTACTGAGTTACTGCTTTACCAGTGTGAAACTAAAGCTTATATCTTTCAGTTAGAAGAAATAAATTATCTGTATTTAATGCAGTTTAATACTTCAAGTAAAACTGAATATAAGTAGAGACTAGTGCACACCAGCACATACAAAGAGCAGAGACTTACACTGATAAAATGATAAAATGTTAAAAAACTAAAAAATAAAGTTAAAAAGCTCATATGTGTGTATGTGCAGTTTCCTGTAGTCGATCAGGATCATTTGGCAACAAACACAATAATAATTGCTGTGGTAACTTCGATTTTAAAAAACAACAACAACTTAGTATTTGACTGTGTTGATGTAATGACATAGCACTTTTCTTGATCTCTTACTGCAGTGGTACCGCTAACCCACAAGGGGGCGCTGTGCACTTATTCTCCAATCCAAGGATTGCCTGTCCTTTTTGGCAGTATAGATTGGCGACTCCACAAGTAACACACACAGTCTGGTTTCCATGGCTTCAGAGGACATTGTATTGACTTACATTCATATGTTGAGACTTGTGCTGGCCTTAACCAAAATTACTCATGATTAAGGCCAGCCAGACTTAACCTGACCCTAACCGTAAAATATACCCTAACCTCATTCTAACCTTAAAACATGTCTTCACCATAAAATATAGTCATCTACGTTATGGGGATTTGCTCTTTGTCCCCGTAATGTGACTGTGTAAACAGATTTAGACCCACAACATTAATAATACCTGGAACACACACACACACACTCAGAGGGAGATATCGCAGCCCTCTTTAAGGTCATCGCAGCGCAGTTAATATCTAAAACTAACTTTATCCTAACCACAATTCACGTCCTAATCCCGATTTAAACCAGTCTCGGAAATTAGGTTCTGCATGGACCAGGCCTCGTGGATGTTCGTGTAAGAGATCCATGTCACCAGGACTATTGGTCTTGGAGAATATTTGGACCAGAAAAAGTCCTGGAGTAGGCTACACTACAGTATACACACAACTGACAACTGCGATGTACAGTTGTCAGTATAACTAACTTTATTACGAGTACAACTAACTAACTCACTAGTATAACTAACTTTATTATGACTAACTTTATTATGACCAATTTAACTCTGTAATTGCAACAGTTTGCCCCTGTAGAAAAAAATGGGGTTGGGATCCATAAGTAAATTGGATGACAATATTGTATTAAAAAAATAAAAGAATGTGGCATGAGAACTATTTTTTCCCGTTCAAGTCAATTAATTTTCTTTTCTGTCTCTTTCCATTTTTAAACGTATTACTGCAGTGTAGGTCACTGTCTGTGCGTATGTAGACCGCTGAGTAGAGATTCTATATGACCCGGGGAGCTTATTGTTTTTGTTGTGAAAGGGGAAAAAAGCAGAGTGTGTGTTTGGACTGTTGAGGGTGTGCACGAACCTCGAGGGGGTCAAACATCGGGCAATTTAGCTGCTCAGATAAATATTTTCTAACTCTTTGGATTCAAACGTCGCGACTAACAATAGCCAGATTTGGGCCGGTCGGTTGTAAAAAAAAACATCCAGTGCTTGCGACTCAGTGAAATAAATCGACTATAGGTCCTTTATCGGACGCACGGGGAAGGAAAACAAATACCATGTCCGACAATGGAAACAGGAGTTGGCGTATGCCAATGCGACGCAAAAACACCGACACTTTTCACGCTCACGTCGGGAAAGTCCGGTCAGCATTAACGCAGCAGAGAAAAACACCACTCAAACCTGCGCACTGGCCGGGGTGCAGCACAGAGGGCCGACAGGAAATCAGGGTGGGGGATGTGCGTGTGTGTGAGCGCGTGTGTGTGTTACTGGAGAGGGTTGGGCTTAAGGCAGCCAATGAGGAAGCTGTCCGAGGGAGCTGCTGTGACAGAGGACTCGCACTGAGGTTATATACTCCACTTCTCAGTACGAAGGTACATTTAAACAGAACAGTGAGTGAAAAGAGACACGACAGCGAGGAGAAACTATAACAACACCTGATATACTCTTATCAGGAATAAACATCCACATCGACTATCTTCTGCTCTTTTTAGGGGGCTTGTTTGGGGGAAAAAAAAAGAATTTGGAGATGTCCAACGTCCAGTTATCGAGCAGTGCGCTGGAGAGGCTGGTGGCCAGGAGGACCTTCCCTCTCCATAGACGCACCAGCGTCTGTCGCAACCTCTTTGGACCTGTGGATCACGACGAACTGAACCGGGAGATGAAAGCCAGGATGCGGGAGATTTCTGAGCGTGACCAACAGAGGTGGAATTTTAATTTCAAGGCCAACACCCCGCTGGATGGGGATTATGAGTGGGAAGAGGTGCCCGTGGATAAGACCCCGGTGTTTTATCAGGACTCGGTACAAAACGGAAGGAGCAGGGTGCCCGCGACGCCCGTCAAGCAGATGCCTTCCTCGGACCCTGTTCTGCCGGAGACGCCGCTCATGGATGTGCTGGAGCGCTTGGTCGTGCCCGACAGCAGCAGCACGCCCTGTCAGGTGAAGGTCAATCAGGAGAACCGCACAGACAAGATCAACTCAGGGAAGACGAATCACAGAGACGTCCCGTGTGTCAGACGCAAGAGGACACCCACTGCTGACAACAACACACATATTACAGGTAAATACGAGGTATTTGTTTGTTGGTTTGTTTTAAACAAGCTGGAATCCGGGTTTAGCGCTTCTTCGTGCCTGTCGCTTCTCTGCGCGTAATTTACGCACACGTAGATTCATGAGATGTTTTCTAACTATTTATCCCTTTTTTGTCTCCTTCAGATTTTTTTGTGAAACGAAAGAGAGCTGACAGAATATCTGACATGGGTGCCTGTCATCTCTCCAAATCTCCAATCCCGGTGGAACAGACTCCACGAAAGAGGATCCGTTGAAAGGTAAATTAAAATTTTGAGCAACACGTTAAATGTTTTAATTTGGTCCTGCCGTGCTACTTTGGTGTACTTAAAAGTGTCGAATACTGCATTGTTACCTACTTTCTTATAATCGGTCACTTGTGGTTTTGTTTTTCTGGGATATGAGTTAAAGGATTAAACGCAGGCTTATCATGGGGAGAGAGGAGAGGAGAGGGGGGTGGGGAGAGTTTGTGATGGCGAAATCGCAGTAGTAGTGATAGTAGTAGTTGTAGTAACACTGGTGGATGGGGGAGGGGGACGTGCGTCACCGTGTGGCGGGAAAAGGCTCGACTAAAGGGTGACGCCTGCTGCTGAGGTTACATTTCCTGTTTTCTGTGGAAAAGCTCGCGCCCGTCTTTCTTTGGCATCGAGAAAAGACTCATCGTGTGTTTTTTTTTTTATCTTTTCTTCCTCCTCCAGGTGTTTTCCCTTATTGTCGTCGTTGCACTACTTGCCTATAAGCATTTTGGGAGGATCGAGGGAAAGGGGTGAAGATGTTTGTCCCCCGCTTCTCAGACGCTGCAGAGGAGGACGGAGGACGGTGTGGGAGGAAGGAGCCCCGCCGCTCGGCTGCTGCGGCTCGGCGGAGCCTCAACACCGGAGCAGACTCTCAGGACCGAACGGTTTGGGGCGGAGGTGGATGAGAAGAGGCGGAACTCAGCCGAGCCGAATGACATCTATCCAGTACAAATGTAGCATTCATTACTGCTTTTGCATACAGCCACTCGACAGTGTTAAATGTTTTAACATCTGTGCAATCCTAAATTACTTAAAAATGTCTACACTGGCCAAAAGTGTACAGCTTTATAGAGACAATAGTATACAAATGTTTATTTCCTTTGTTTCTGTAAATGTATATTTTTAAGACTATTCTAACTTATAATTTATTTATGTTTCCTTATATTTGTCAAATGCCTTGTTGATTTAGCCAAAGGGCATATTCTATTTCTTATTTTATTTTATTTTATTTTATTTTATTTTATTTTAATTTTATTATTTACATTTTTAATGTGATTATTGCAATCATGTAGCTTCCCCATAGTCCACACTTGAAAAGTAGGTTTCTTTGTATTTCTGAGCCGTTAATTGTTGATGTTGTTTTTCTGTGTTTTTCGTACCTACAAGTGCCCTGATAATGTCTTTAAAAAGATGGGAATAAAAAAAATTCACGTAATTTTTAAGCTCCGTTTTGGTGTGTTTTAATTATCATAGGTCAATGATTCTTTTTTCCAAACTGCAAAGACGGTGATTTGGGAGAGAAGATTGTGGTTTTTATAGAACAGAATCAAATAGTTTTACGTTTTAGATCTAGATTTAAAATGGATTGTTTAATTTTAACACTTTGAAATAATAATTTTGGGTTAATTCCACTAAAGTACCACTGATGATCCGCGCAGTGTCTTGACCGTCTTGACCCTGTCTTCTCGTGGACGCAGGTCGCTTTTCATTGTGGTCCGCATGTCTTTGCGCACGGGCTCTCGTACCTTGCGGGGCCTATAACGCATTCAGACACGCAGCCTTGGGCAGTATGGCAGCTGTGGGGTATAGGCTGGGATTTAAAGGCCCTCTCGCTCCTTTAAAGAAGCAGCAGCTGCCTTTGGATCCCCGCTTTGTCCGCCACGACACCCCCACATCTACCCGCACTCAACAAACCTCTCTATAGACCCACTCACACTCACTGTTTACTCCGCCGTGGATACACCGGGCGTGGACGCCACCTGCCAGAGCTGGGAAAAGAAAACTACTAGTCTTTGTAATTGTCCTTGTCTATTGAAACAAACCATTCAACAGGTCATACTTGCAAGTTTACCATTAATTGAAAGAAGCATTTGAATGCGCGCTGGGCCTGCACTCACTGTCAGGGCGCAGAAAAAAACAAAAACAAAACACAGCTCATCATTTTACATAAGTTTCTCTGTGCTTATGAAAAGCCCTGACTATTTGACACGCATGTTTTGATGAAAATGGAGACTTTTGATGGCCAGGGTGACTTTGTCAGCTCTGCGCAGCCATAAGCGCTGACGGGCTTGTTCTGATTTCCAACACAAAGCACTCGCTGGCTCTATTCTTTCCTTTTTGTTGCCATATGGCAAATCCATGTAGACATAGCCAAGACCTATTCAGTCAGCCACAGAATGTCCTGCACCAGAGAACAAAGGACACTTTGTCTGGCTGCTCTATTGATATGAATGGGCGAAAAAATATTATAATTAATCTATGGCTATATCCAGCTAATTAACGCCCATATGCCCACGGGGAGCGGCGAGGCCTTTCAGTGTAGTTTTAAATTCTCAATAGTTTACATGTTAAAGACAACAGCTGTTCATGTGTTACTTTAATGAAGTACCCTCTATGTTGGAGACTGGACACAGTGCCCATCAGAGTTAAAGGGGTCCTTTATTTGTCTCTACAGCTGTGTAACTATATAGAATTTGTCTAATAAATGGAACTAAAAATCGCATTTATTTTATCAAAAAGGTGTTGAATTTGAGCCATTGAGGAGAAGGTCATAGGTTAAGACACACATTTAAATGGAACGCTGGAACACTGGTAAAATAAATCAATTCAAATGTTTGTCTTATTCCAAACATTAGATCAATTGAATCAGACTCATCATGCATTCTAAATAAAGTTCATCTACAAATAAGAAAAGTCTTCATGCCAAGGCCTTAAAATTTAGTGGCTGGATGAGGTTTTAAAGTTTAAATGGACGCCAATTCATGGCTTAATTCATGGCTGCTGTATGATGGACATAAAGGAAAGAGATGACAGCTAACATGCAAAGCCCATTAACAGGCCTATACTGCAGGAGAATATAACCAAACAGGCAGCTGGTGCTGATGGAGACAATCAGCCTCATGGGCCCTTCAGTCTCCCATCTGACCTTTAGGCCTATCTGCAGTTCCCTCAGTGTGCATGAGCCTCAATGCCAAGGCCTCAATCACAAGTGAAATTATAGCTAGTCAAATTAAACCTCCATAAGTCACATATAGGATATACAATTCAATAAAATTGTTTCAGATCTTTTATATTTTCATGTGACTGGAATGTCACCAGTTTGATTTAATCAGGTGAAATTTGCAGAACAACTTTAGAAAAGTGTGCACTTGATTTTCAATAGATGTTGTAGTTTAAATTTTATATCATGGTTTGCATCATAAAAAAAAAGAATGTGTACATGTGCACAGGTGTACATTGTGGTTTATTTGAAGATAAGAAAAAATAATAATTGTCAACTTTAAAGTGATAAAGACCAAGATTAGGAGTTAAGAGAAGGGTTAGTGACAGATTCTGATTGCCACCAACAATAATACCAATTTTTAGCAATTATAACGTCAATGATTTCAGTCAAATGTGGCAGCATTAAATGTAAAAATGTTGCTCTTTTTGGGACTGAAGTGGAAATAAATACAGATGCATTTATGTAGTCGCAGGCCTGTGAGGTTCATATAAATACATCAACTAGAAATATAATTTCTGGAGGAAAAAAAAATACTCAAAACACACAATTAATGGGGCAGTCTGCAAAGACTACAATTATATTTACAAAGGAGGAAAATCAGCCAAGGGGAATTAGCATTTTCCATGACCATCTGGCATCAGCGCAGGCGACAGGGAACAAAGGCGAGCTGGATCGAGAGGAGAGGCGAGTGTGCCATCGCATTGACCTGCAAATGAGGCTTTGTCACCGAGTTAAAGCTCCCTGACCCCCTTTACCCCCCTCATAAAAAAGACCTCTTTTTTAAATGTCTATAGCATGACGAATGGAGGCCTGGATTCAGATTTGTGTGTTTTGGAACTGCAAAACTGTCGAGGAATTATTGACAAAGTGCAGACAGGGGCCTATATTGCTTTGCTCTAAATGTGTGCGTTTTTTTTTTACAATTCAAGATTTCGCTATTTGTGACACATTTAACAGTACAGTTGTGTGGACGCACGATATCACGATATCAGAGCTATATTTTTAGCTGTGTACAGTAAGTGGATATTTGGACATTTGTGGGCATCTTCTACTGCGCACGGACCTGCTGAGCCACTTTACGCATCACCCAGAAATCTCCACATTCTTTCTTTTTTGTCTTTCATTTTACATTTATTTCAGTGTATTCAATTCAAAAACGTAGTTATTTAGCACCTGATCAAAACTTTCACATGATTCATATTAATTGCTGCTGCTGTGATTTCTCTCTTCAGGAAAATTTGAGTGTGTGTATATGTATGTGTGTATATAATGTGTGCGCTCGCATGCACAGAATGTTTCTCTGGGATGAACGGTCGTTAGACTGTGGGACACCTGCGTCGCCCGCATCAGCCCACCCCCACTCCAACTCCACTTCAGGGTTTGAGTGAGACCGCAGACAGAGACCCACGCGTTTGCATAAAGGTGACTGTGATTGTATCCGGTGTGGGGACCCTCCCTCTTCTTTTGTCTTTCAGGTGGTGTGTGTGTCTGTGTGTGTGTGTGTGTGTGTGTGTGTGTGTGTGTGTGTGTGTGTGTGTGTGTGTGTGTGTGTGTGTGTGTGTGTGTGTGTAAATCTCCTATAAATCAATGATGAATGAATTACATTCACATGAAACTTGTATGAAGTAAAACACGGTGCGTATTACAAATTTGAGGTCTATTGTAGAATTATGGTATATTCTAATGTATTCATAATTACATAATTATAACATGATACGTGGTGGTGATGATGATAATGTAGTTACCACACTACCCTTTAGTATAAAACTGAAGCCGTGCTAACATCAGAACATTTGGCACAGAATGCCTAATGCGCAATATAAGGCTACAGAAGTGGATTATTAAACTGTACGGACCTTCAGCAAAACTTATTATTGGTTTGGGTTCCTGCACATACAGGCCTACGCACCCTCCCCGGCCTTTCACTTCTTACATCCACTCAGTATTCATGCCCGTGGACAACAAAGCGCACGACTCAATCCACGCAGGAGGCGGTGTGACAGGGAACTCGTGGCAGCTTTTCAAACAGCTCCTTTCTGTTTCTCCTCCTTTTCTCTGCATTACGACTTTGGTCTTAGACGTAGGGGAGCCGGTGGTGTGTGTGTGTGTGTGTGTTGCTTGTGGGTGGGTGGGGGGCTCCCACTTCAACTTCTAATTCACTTTGCTCTCCCCACGCATCAAGGGATTTTAATTTAACACTGTCCATGAGAAGAGCTGGTCCTTGACAATGTTTCACAACGAGATGGAGCGAGAGCCTTGAAGCCTGCAACGAAAACAATAATAAAAATTATTATTATTAATAAAAAAAAAAAAAAACTGTTATGGCAGAATTAGGCATGTGTCTTCCAGAATGTGGTTAGTCTAAATTAATAGGCATGGTGGATTCGTTTTTTTTTATTTAAATGCACATTTATTTTGTTACTATTTGACAAATAGTCAAAATCCTGCAGTGTTGATCTGCTATAACTGCAAAGTTTTCCAAAATATTTCTCGAGCAATCACTGTATAATTTGTCAGGAGAATTTACCTTGTATGTTCCTGGAAATTAAGAGGAATTCAATTAATTCAGTTGAATGAACTGAGTCATGTTAAAAAAATGTACATCTGTGTCAACTGACATTTGTCCAAGTTTGAAAAGAAATAGAAAACGTTTAAAACTGGACATGTTTCTTCTGTAAGGTGCCACAGTATAGAGCTAAGAGAATGAGGGCCACACTTTCTTGTCAAAAGCAGAATATCCAGAATGTATTCAATTATGAATATTTTGGACTTGTTACTGACTAATGTGCTGTATTTTTGACATCCGTAGGCATGCTTGCTCTCCCCCCATTCATAGAAAACTTCTGTTTTATATCTATTTACACCATGTTCGGTGGTTCAGCTCATACAATACGCCCGACATAAATGAATGACTTGAAGATTCTTGTAAGGAATTAAAACACAGTATATGTTACAACAAGGGTATTCTGTTATATAAGAATAAAATAAACAAGTGTTTCATGTTGGTGCATATTAAGTATGACCTCATACAACAGAAATCAACTGAAGGAACCATTGAATAAGCACCAAGAAAGACAATGTTTTTGCTTCTAATTGATCCTAAGGCTGACCCCGACCCGCATGTGGCACCATCTATAGATTCCCATCATCTGACGAGCATTGCAGTCCCACAGAAGACATTTCCATGCAGCCAGTGATAGCGCGCCATCAATGGATTCCTGCACACCACAGACCTCAGGGGAATACCAAATGTAAAGAAATGTAAAGGTGATAAAACTCAAAGCAGTGCTCTTTAGAATTAAAAGTGGTGTACATTATTGTAAATTAAAAAAAAAAACTGACCCCATTTCTGTCTACATAAAAAAATATGTTTTTGTCTGCTTCTGTTTGTTATTGACCTTCAGTTACTCATTTATTTAAAAAATTGTTTTGAGCATGATATTGATAATTTCATCCTGGGATGTCACGAGTGACAGCCTAGTGTCAGCATTCAGAGGAAATAATGTGGAGTCTGGTGGACACAGCAGCAGCAACAGCAGAAGCAGCAGCAGCACGTCACACTTTGTCACACACCAGCATGCCCTTTGAGTTTCACACATACTGTACCTATCAAAAACTGGATAGCTTTACTCGAGAGTGATAGCTTTACAACCAGAGAACCATATGTGGCTCTACAGGAAGGGCCCTGCTTCATTGTGAGAGTAATTGGACAGAGAGGAGAGAGGAGGAGACACAGATAGTGCGATGACACTTGAGAAATGAGATCTAACTCTATCCCAGCGCCAGTCCTGACAGCCAGAGTCCTCCACCTCCATTCTTCTGCACTCTCCCTTTGTCTAGATCCTTTTCAGTCCCTCTAAGCCAAACCTGTTCCCTCTCACATCCCTTCTTGCATGGGATGTGAGTCCTCTGTTGAGCGGCTGCTGTCTCTGTTTTATCTGTCCATCCATCCATCTTTGACACCTTCACTTTTTGCTCCTCTGCTCTCCATCCCACTCTACTGGCTGCGCAGTCTTCTTCTCCTTCAATCATTTTGGCTCATAAAACTTGTGGAGGAGGGCTAGCAGGCTGTGTTTTCAGGGCTGGCTACACTGCTATGGGTGCACTGACTCGGACTAATGTTATTCACGCCTCACATTTGCTCGCCAGGTCCTATGAAAAGGGATGACCACGTAACCCTTTATGAGACTCACAACAAAGGACCATCATTCATCAGACAGCAAAGCACCAATGACTGGCAGAGCTTAGGTTCATCCTGCTTGCGCTCGGCTCCTTTTGTTTGCATTATTTTTTGCCCACTCGTCTTTTCGACAGGAACTGTAATCATAGTCACTTCATTTTCAAATGTAACAACTTCCATCTTATCAAAAATTATTCTTTTTTTTTTTAAAAAAATTATTTGTTTAGAAAGTTGTTCCATGGTTATCCAGGTTAGGCCCTGCCACATCCTTCACATAATGCTCGTAAGTGTGCATGTGTGCACATTCATGGGTGTGTGTGAACAACAGACTATGCACATGTGCTATGTTTGAGCATCCAGTGGTGATACCTAATTATATTTTTATAAATTTATATTTATATTCTCTTATTGTATATTTGGATACTTTCATGACTCCATGCACTGTCATAGCAACTCCTAACTCCTCTCCAGAATTAGAAATTTTTATATATTATTTAACACTTGTAAGCACTTTGCTGTCAGGTATTTGTGTTTCCTCCTTGGTTAATGGGTTGTGCAGGGTGAGCTCTGTAAATTCAGTGTTTGCTCTTTTAACAATGACAATAAAGCTCCACTATGGCCATACTCCTAGGTCACCAAGCCACAATTAAACTTTACCTTTCCTAAGCTGTTCTTTCACACATTGCCAGGAGCTTAAAGAGCCCTGTTGGCAACTCACAATAATACCCAGAATGCCACGGGGCCTTGTCAGCCTGTCTTAATTTGTGACTGTGGTCCTGGGGTTGAATTCAGCCACTGCTGGCTGCTTGACCTGCTCTTTTCTTTTGGCAGATTAGCAACATCTTTTAGTCTCCACACAAGGCAACACCAATGGACTGATATGCAGCCTGCAATTACACAGCAGGAAAACCATGCTTGGACAAAACACACATGCATGCATGCACACATACATATAAATGTTTATGGATGGATAGATGAATGGATGAAGAGTTGGCTCAGGAGTGGAAGAGAAGCAGGTGATGTGGCGGTGCAGGCTGCTTTGAAGAGAAGTTGAGAAAAGAGAGGGAGAAGGAAGGGAGAGGGAAACTGTGTCAGTGTGTGTTTTGGGTTTTTGTGCTTGCACAGTGGGGATTCATCCTATATTGTGCACATGGAAATCATTGTACCAAAGGACTGAACAACAGCTTATCTTCATAGAGGTGGCACCGTATGACAACAGAGCATCAAATTGAAATGTGAAGCCCATCACAAGGCAACATTCAGAAGGTGTAACCATACAAAGTATCCTGAGGTGTTTGGAAAGCTCATGTATGCAATGTGATGGTACAAATGCAGTAAAAGTGAGTGCATAATGTCATTTAACCACTATTAATCATACAAATGTATGTTTTTTTTCAAAAAAACATACAGATTGTTTAGGAAATTGCAGCAACATTAACTTATTATAAAGACACTACCACCTTAATCGGCAGTGAATAAAACTCATCATTTACAGTGGATGAAAAAAAAAAAATCATATAATATCTTCTGTTGAATTTAAGACAATTTAAATCAAAGAAGATCACACCAGTTTTGAGCATTTCTTTGTTTTAACCCATCTTACAAGTTGTACATAAGTCACTGTACTTTATGAAGATGCGATATTAAATTAATTAGGAACTTCTTCAACTAAATACTAAATATTTCATTAGTTCAGGTAGCTTAAAAAATTCCCAGAGGGAAGTTTAACCCATCAATATTAAAAATGTTGTTGTCAGTTCATTACCTACTAGTAAAATTGTAGTGGATGTTTTAGGGGTAGTGGCACTATACAGTGAGCAGCAGGTGTGAACTGTTTCGCTGACTATGACACTAATGTTCAGTATAATGCAGCTACAGAATAAAACACAGTATTCAAAGTTTTACTTGTAAAGAACAAAAAAAAAAAAAAATCACAGATTGGCACAGTGCTGTCCATGAGCAAAACAAAAGACTTAAACATCAATAACAACAGACAGATAGGCAGCAGGTCAAGTGCAAATCAGAATTGGCAGTGCAACACGGCATCTTGCAGTGCGCACAAAGCCTTCAGCAATGGGAATAGGGAAATTGGCAAACTTAACATCTCCTGGCCACTATCCCTCACTCCCACCCTCAGTCTCACAACAGATGCTGTGTTCCACGAAGACACTGTCAGCTGCACAAGAATGGGCCAAAATTTGTCAACAATTGTGGACAAGAAAAGGGACGGAAAAAGAAAATACATTCTCAGAGTCGGCATCTAAGCTAACAATGACGACACAACACTAGGGAGGAGGGCTGGGCTCAATGCACAGACCTCAATCCAGGTCCTATCACTATGGAAACACGACCCCATACCCCTCCCTTTTACTATTACTATAGTATACACATACACGCACACACTTGTCAGCTGCAGGCCAGGCACCGTCTGAGCCCAGATGGTGGTGAACTGCATAACTCACTTATCTGTCTCTGGCCTCTAAAGGAATGCTTAAAGGCCTCTCCAATTCCCAGTGGACGTCACCAAAAAGAGAGAGAGGGAGAAGCATGCCATCTGCTCCCAGACACCGTGGGCACCCCCTTTTCCTGTCTGTCCCCCATATTCAACCATTTTTTACGTTCAAGAACCCCCTCCACCACCACGAAAAAAGAAACCTCATTGTGAACATTGCACTATTCCTAGGGAGTCAGTCAAGATGGGGAAGAAGTCACTAAAATTAATCAGTAACAATTAATTTACATTCACATCAATCCATCACTAACAATGACGAAATATGTCTGTTTATTTTAAGACACTTATGACACTTGTTCTGGTCACATGAATTGAAATCTTCCAAGTCCAAATAAATAAAAAATGAAAAGAGCTGTATTTTTTTGTTCCCATTTATTCCACAGGATTTACAATAAACCAAGAACCACCAAGAGTTTAAAACCAAGAGTTAAATATTGCATAGTTCTTGTCCAAAACAAGCAAAAGAAACAAACGGTCACTCAAAATAGTCACTTCAATTTAAAACCAATAAATAAGGAGTTTTAACAAGTGACATAATTTATATATCATACAACCAATCTGAGGACAAGTTTAAGCAGGAACTTTCAGATGTTAGAAGACAAATGAAATTACATCAGTCCCGTAAACTTTTTTTTAGGGCTTTGTTGCATAATACCAGTATTAAAAAGAGTGTATTTCCAGTAATTGACAGCTGTCTTTCATATACTATGTAAAATTTCATACAAATACAAACACCCCTGTTTCTGTGCTCTACATGGACAAAACAGGGATGAAGCAGGGACAAAGAAAGCTTACATGTCTTTTTTTTAGGGACAGTACATGCCAAGGGTCACTAGGTTCAGTCTGTATAATTTGCAGGAATTATTGCTTTGCCTGGTTTTCAGATTGAGGCGTTTTGTATTTACACCTCCTTTTCCATATAAACTGATAGGATGAACAGTATATTGCAAGTGACAACTTCTCATGTAAATAGCACATGTGAACTTATGTAAGTAATGTTTGAAAAAAGTGAAATTAATACTTTATATTACAATACCACAATCTGTAATACTGTATTATTATTTTGTCTTTCTATAAAAATACAGGGTTTCCTGCTGGACTGATCTGGAAGGAAAAGAAATGCAAGGACACAAAATAAAGAAGGGAATGAAGGCTTTAACATGTTTTACCTTCATCAAGATGCCAACTTTTAACTCTTGCTCTCAAAGCCCCTCATTAAACAGTATGCCCGTCTCCGGCTTGCTGATCATTGCTGCACTGTTTAAAGAAGCAAACTCTGGCGAGTTCTTCACCACCCACTGAGTCAAGTGTGGCTCAGGTGTGTGTGTTCACCACATGTGCTTGTGTCCCTGCTGGTGTGTGGTCCTCCCAACTCGTGCCTGAATGTGTACACTCTGAAAACAATTAATGCTGCTTTTTTTTTTTTTTTTTTTTTTTTTTTTACAAGTGGCGAGTGAGAAAAATAACAAGAGGCAGCAATAGTAATGGTGTGTGTGTGTGTGTGGCAGTGTCAATTCTGTTTTCAGAGAGCTAGAAAAATTAGGTAAACAAAGAAAAGCATGTAAGAAGCACAATTAGTGTATTGGAGTCACTAAATCAGTCATGCTTTCTCTGATGCGATGTCTGCACCAAGGCCATACAATTATAATGTCACCACTGACATTATCTGTCGGAATCTGTGGAGGAGTACATTACTTCTACAAACACCACCAACAGTGACTGAATCAGCAGATCTCAGCACTGGGCCTTCACTTACAGGTGACTGAGAGCACCGCTGTCAGAACAGCTGCATTTCACAGTCTGTGACTTAAAGGGCAGCAAAACCTATTTTTTTATTTTTATTTCGATACCTCATAGTTTGTTGAAATCCAAATCGTAAGTACAGTACCTGTCAGAACTTACTGAACTACTGAATTACTAAACTGAATTTAATTATGTGAATTAGTTAAGTAGTTTGCCCTGCAATGGACTGGTGACCTGTCCAGTGTGTACCCCACCTATTGCCTTATGTCAGCTGGGATTGGCACCAGCACCCCCCCGTGACCTTCATGTGGAGGATAAAGCAGTGGAAGATGAGTGAGTAAGTGAGTGAGTTAAGTAGTTTGTAATTTAAAAGACAAGTAAGATTAACAGCTTAAAGCTGCAGTAGGAAGGATCACTAAAAATATTCAAATTTGTTGAATTTCTTTCACTTGTAACTGCATGGAGTTACTTTACAGTCCCCTAATAGGAAAGCTTGCTCTCTTTCTTAACTGCCCTGTGATCGGTCTTCATCTTCAAATTATACTGAAAGGTTATTATGGAATCACTGATCAATAATGTCAAAAACATCCTGCCAACTGTAACTTTAAATTATGAAATTCATCCATAGCTTTAAACCAACTCTTAATAGTCAAGTGTAACAGCTCCACTAGATTTACTTTTTGTTTTACCAAAACCTTGCAGCTGGGGCTAAGGAGGTGCAGCAGGTTGTTCACCAATCTAATGGTTGGTGGTTTGATTCTCATCTCTTCCAGGCAAAGTGCCCTTGGGCAAACACTGAACATAAAAAAACTGGCTAAGTTCTGGTACACCTGATTTAATGTGTAATTTCAGGCTTTGTTTCAGTCAAAAAAGCGTGTAATGAAGCTCTCAGTAACTGCTTCAGTAGGATGAGTTCAAAGTCTTTTCGTCTTTTTGTGTTGTCACAGCCTCCCTGTTGTAACAGAAGATTCATCGAACTTTCCTTTGTTAAAAAAGGGATTACTTCTGATAGATAAATGCTTACTTAAGTCTCGGGTCATGACCCAAGTCTTCAACAAGTCAGGACAAGCACTTCTATCATGAGGCCTCACAGCACCACCAGCTCCGTGCAGCTTTTCCTCAGCCACTGACAAAGGTGTGGAACAAATGGCACCAGCAAAATGGAGGGGCAATAAAACGAGGGGGCCTCTGTGGTGTGTGTGTGCATGTGTCTCAGAGTGCATGTGTGGGAGCAAGTGTCTGCGGATAAAGTGTACCCAAGCAGACAGGACATGGCGTGTATGGCTTTTGCAGAGTGAATGGGGATTGTGTATTTTCAATGGAGAGGAGGTGTCCCCACTGTATCGGAGTGAATGTCAGAGCCCTCTGTGTGTGCCCCCATGTGACTGTTGCGAGAAGTTGAAGCAGGACAAGGAAGGATGATAGATGTCTGGTTTCTTTCAGGCCATCTAATAATTTGTATATGTCAAATACAAATGGGCACCAGCAAACTGTAAATTCACAAGATCTATGACTATATCTATAATAGCAGACTCTACTAGTATTTTTTTTTCATTAGGTTGAATAATACCTCATGAATGTATAAAATTATTTAATAGAATGTAGTCAGCCGGGGAAAAAAAAAATTCCATCTCCAGTTTCTTCACACTTTGCCAATATCAGTTTTAAATCTCACTGTGATGTGATGTGTTCAGCAGAAATGACTAAATTGACTCAATGTGTATCTGTAGTTTTTATCCCAGCGGCATAATTCAAAGCATATACATCAACCAACCATATTGTTAAGTAAATGGGACACTTGTCCCATTTGACACGTGTGCAGAGATGGTCTATGTACTTAACATACAGTTATTTTATTATCTGTTGTGAGTTACTCATGCCTTTCTATTATTTTGTATTACTCTGGCCATTTTCCTCTGATTTCTGACATTAACAGGGCATGTTTTGCCTAAACTACAGGTCACTGTACATTTTTCTCTTCTTATATAAGAATATAAACCTGAATTGGATTTGTGTGCGACCAGCCAGTCTGACACCAATAAACCTGCCAGTTTCTTCAATCATTCCCTATTCTGAAGCTCGGGTTCAAACCATAGCAGGTCATGTTGACCATGTCATGCATTTGAAATTTGTTAATTAGACAGTTGCATTATCAATAGCAGTCCATTCAGTGAACTGACCGTGGATATGTGTTTCCCGGTGAAGAGCTTTTCCCATTAAGTTGCTTGCTGACAATATCATTCAATCCCTGCATCTGCTGCATCCAAGTGGATTTTTACCCGCGTGATTAAGACAACCAACAAACAAGGAGAGCATTAAGATTTTAAATTGCACTGTCAGTCTCAAGAGACATTTACATTGACAGTCAGGAGGGGAGGCAAGAAAAAGTAAGCAAACAAAAGAAAACAAAAAAACACTGTGATTATGTGTTTATCTCTTGTTATTAAAACACACATTGGACTGTTTGTGTTGATGTTTTTTTTTATCAGATGGCCCTAATGAGCTGCCTTCTGAGTAGTTTAATATGGAGGTTGTATGATCAGAGGATGCTGTTACCATCAACAGTGAACTTCAAAAAGAACAACAACAAACAAACTCTGACAAGCCAGGGTCTGTTTTATCAAGCCATTATGCTTATAATTATCCTCAAAGCTTTTATCTTTTTCCACCAAGCCCCCCTGTCATGGAATCAAACTTCCACACTCAGACAGAAAAAAAAGTCTTTTCTAATAAACTCTTTCATCTTTCCGCAACGTCACATCTGGGCAGGGATCTGCCATGAGTACAGAGGCCTACGTCAGATGTGGTTCCACATTTTACTTACTGATCCAGCTGGTTCAAACAACCCCCCCCCCCCCAACACACAGCAGACAGAAGGCTACATGAAAAGGCCAGGAGCTGCTGGGTAGCATGGCCGGAGTGTAAAAACACAGCTAATTGTGCCTGGCTGCTCTTTATGAAGTTGAAAGTGGAGTCGCTCGGTGCCACACCCATCTCCCCCACACTAAAGTCACACAGAGGCGACAACTACACACTATAAACACCGCCCCGGCAGGATTTGCGGTTGTGATGATCAAAGTCACAAATGGGCTGATGGGTCTAGTGTGTGTGTGTGTTAGAGCAAGAGAGAGGAGGAAATGTACAGGTTCTGTCGTTGTAATTCTTTATGACGGTAACAGCTGTACAACTTGATGAGCGAACATGAAGCCGACGTGCTACCTTCACGATCACTCTGTGTGTGTGTTTCTTATCAGCACTGTCAGTGCAACAGTTGCAGCTATGTATGCATGTCCATGGTGCTTTTCTGCCACATACTACAACGTTAATTAAAACATTAATTCCATATACATGTGTAGACATTAACAAAAGTTTGAGACACACACAGAATTGGGAGGAGGGTTGTGAAGGACGGTGGACCCATGACATCCATTATTTTCATAAACAAATGATTTAAAACCAAATCCTCAAACTAAACCTTGTATTAAATGTACTGTCACTATAAAGCCTGACAGCACTGTTGTCAGCGCAGTGGTGATATTCCATGTGTTTTTGTGTTAGAATGTAAGTCAGTGCTGCCGTATGTCCAGTGATGTGAAGTTTACAAAGACAAGCAACTTCAAATGCAATACTGGATGAAGGACAATCAGAAGCAGCAATTTAAGGATCGCTATGGAGTGAAGAACAAACAGTATGGTCCTGGCAGCAGCTGACTCTACAAAAACATGACTTTAAACATGACTCTGTGGCTTATCTGTATACAATCTATACACTACTACAGCACTGTTTCTGCTTTCTCCCTGGGCTATTTTCCACATCAGCTTGAGGACACTGACATTTTCTTCCCCTTTCCTCCACCTGGTTCTCCTGGTCCCTCCCTCCTTTTACTGTTCATGTCTTTTTCTTCATTTTCTTTCTTCTCCTTTCTTCTTTTCGTCCCTCTGCCTCTTCTCCCCCTTTTCTTATCTAATTCCATCATTCTTTTTTTCTCTTCTCTGTGTCTCTTTTGGTCACTTTTAGACTCTCTCTTCTCCATTTATTATCGCCAGCTGAGAAAAACAGAGGAGTCTTTTGGCACTGAGCCAGAGCAAACAGTGATATCCAACCAGCCCCCCTCACTGCGCTCTCCTTCCACTGGCAGCTGTCCATAACTAAACACACAATGTAACAGTACTATTACACACACACACACACATACACACTCCCTGGAGTGTCCACTGTAGCTGTTTGCTTGGCTGACATGCCCTGCTATAATTGCAGTGGTCTGCACAATACACTACAGGCTGCAGCTGTAGACCTTAGCAAAGCTCTGGCTGCAGCCAGCCAGAAACAGATACAACACTTTGAGTCTTTGCGGGGACTTGTATGTCATTTTTACCCTTATTTTTAAGATAACTGTCAGCTTTTTTCAAAAAAAAAAAAAAAAAAAGTTCCTTTATAAACTCACAGTCACACTCTCACTTCTCTCATCACAGCTATTTTTATATTTCTTTTTTTTGCAATTTTATTTTGCTTCCCCCTGACCTTTACTGCTAGTCATTAGAGGAAGAAAACAACTCCGAGTGACCTTAAGCCTTGCCCCCTGAGTAATGTATGACGCACAGTGCCCCATAAACCACATTTCTTTTAATTTTTCTCAACATCTCAACACCTTTACTTAATTTCTTGACTTTAAATGCTCTGCTACCAATCTATGTGTCAAGGTGCTAGACTAAACATGTCCTAAACCTTACTACTGCCTTTACAAACAGGGATTTATATAAATCTTTTTATGGCTGCTTTAAGATATGATTAGTTGATAAGGTTATCTCCTGAGACAGCAAGGTTTTTCACTTGAGGGCATGTTTAGTAAAATCGAACTGTCAAAGCCTCTGCATTCATGTTCTGTGTATCTCTGAGGTAAACCTTGTAGTCCACACTCACATGTCAACAGCTCAATAATGACAGGTAATAAAGGCTATGTAAACGCATCTGTTGGTGCCCAGTTACCATACAGTAAAAGGCCTTCTCTCCTGGCTGTAAAATAGTGGGCCACCACAGCTCCTATTATCAGTCCAGTGTGCTCAGTGCTCAATGACAATGCAGCTGCTCGTCTCCCTCTTTTTGTTTTTGTTTTGTCTTTTTGTCCCCCTCCCGCATTTGACTTTAGTTATTGTGCTCCAGTCAGTACATTTACAGGACATTAGAAGAAAACAAAAGATTGTGTTAGTCTGGCTAAAATCTGACTATCTTTTAAAATATATGTCAACAGTTTAGTTGGACTAACACACCTGGCACTTCGCAAATGGGCAAACGTTGGCTTTATTCGGCTGCAGTAATAAGAACCGACGTTTTGTGTGAAAGTTGGGACAGTCTATGACAGTTTAATAACATCTGGACGAAGAATTCACACTTGGGAGATCCAGCCCCTGGACTGGGACCCAGCTGATGACTGACAAAGGGAGAGAGCTGGCTGGTATGATGGAGAGAAGGAAGGTAAATACTATATATTGTGTATCAGCAAGAGAGCAGGTGGAAGGGAAACAAGGGCAGGAGCATTTGAGCATTTGAAGCGTGTTCTGGAGGATACAAGTGTGGCAGACAGAATCAAGAGTTTGAAGCTCTGACCCTAACCATGACCCCAACTTTAACCAAACCCTATATGTCCACCTTAAGATGCAGTAATTTACATTATGGGGACTTGAATTTTGACTCCATAAGGAATACTACTCTCCATAATATGACTGTGTAAACAGATTTATGTCCCCACAACATACCGTACACACACATACATTTGTGCAGCTTTTCTTTTTATGACACTGCATTGATTTCTATTCATTTGGACAGCCTAAACAAAGCATCATCCTGAACTTTATCTATAACCAGTTAATGCCTAACCCAAACCTTAACAAACACAATTCAAACATTTGCTCTAAACTTTATCACATCCTTAGAAATGACTTTCTGCATCATTAGGACCAGATTTTGGTCTCCATGCCGACTATTCTTCATGTTTATGCCAAAAAAGCACCTAAAGAGGTAACAAATACAGGAACATACACAACCTCACCATTGCTGAACCACTGCTCTGCTGATTTGAAATGTACACCTCAGACAAGTCAGGACACATCACTCTGCTCACTTTTTCTTTTTGGCTCCACATCATGTCCCAGATTTCAAATTCATTCACCTTGAGGGAGAATGTGGATGATTTGGGAAAAGAAAATTACAGTGATCATTTTGTGGAACACCTCTCACAGATTCCATCAAAGGAGTAAATCCCAAACATATAAAAGGGGCAGGGTTAATTTTTTGCATTTTTTGTAGAATTTGAATTTCAAAGGAAAGATGTCAAGCTATTGACTTGCAAATAATTCATTTCTTTCTTTGAAACAAAGCCGCATATTTTATCCAACAGCCTCTTATTTCCCAGCGGACTTTGGCAAAGCTCTGCACAGATCGTAAAAGGTTCTTTGGGATGTGTTTAGTCCTTCTGGCCCAGCATCCTTGCATCCTGTCCTTTGTGTAAAATCTCATTTGATTGCTGTTATTGATTGTTCTTAATCACTGCTTTTGGTTTCATTTCATTACATGACCACTTCTGCAGTACTAATGAGACACACAGTGCCATCTGTTCACAGCATGAGACAGATCTGATTATCAGTACATATTCCCAGTAGACCTGCCCAAACGACTTGTTTTTCCAGTGATGAGCTGTGTCTGCCCCCCAGTTCGCTGTGTTTCCAACGTGTGTGTTTGATTGTTAGCAACACATGGTTGGTAAACATTAAAATGTAAACACCTTTTAAAAAAGTAAAACAATAAGAGGAGGGTTATGACGATGCACCAACATTTAAGGGGTCATGATAGACAGAAATAATCTACTTTTGAAAAGTACTTCTGCTCATTAAATGTTTACATTTACATTTGCATTATGTCTGTTTTTTTTTCCTTTTTTTCCTTTCCATGTAATTTGTAGTCATACAGGCTACAAATTACACAACTTGTAGAGGACAGTTTTCTATAAGATACAGGGGCGTAAAATTATGGAACAACAATTTTTTAAATTTACTTAAAAGATTAATTACTACAAATTCACAAATTTAATTGGGTATGTGTGTGCATTTGTATATATATATATATATATATATATTCTTTTTTCTTATTATTTCTATTGTAAAATCTAAGTATATTACTTTTTTGATTAGAAATATGTGAATAAACTTTTTTCTTATGGTGGAGGCCTCAAATAAGCCTATCTGGCTTTTTGCCTCTTCCTGCACGGTATTTGTTTTTAAATGTTTGTTTTTTCCTCTTTTAACTGTGCAAAATAAAAAAAAAAGATTGAAGAGGGGGGAAAATTTAACTGGGCAAAAGGCTTGTGAAAAATGTATTGTATCTCATCCAATCGTATTCATGCAGGTGTATAGTACGGACATTATAACCTCACACTTGTCACTTGTACTCCCACCCCTGTTTGCTGTTTTTTTCACTGTTGATTTAGGCAAGATTTATGTTCATGTATGTTTATTTTGGGGGATTAGCTCCAACAGAATCACCTACTTGTTGCTGCCCACATTCTTTTACGACTCCCTCAGAAAGCAGAGCTGCTGCATAAGTGACTAAAACACAGTTACGAGATGATTGTAAATGCATAATATTCACTTCTACCTGTACTGCATCACTGTCAGAGAAGAACATTTGCTATTGTTAGATGGCATTCTAATCTGTTTTATTTGGCAATTCATTTGTCAGTGTAGCTGAAGACACATAATAAATACATGGTAGTCTGTGAGAGAATATGCTTTAGTCTCAGCCTATCACCACCACCCCCTCACCCTCCATGGAAAAATTAAAGTGAGAAAGTTAGCACTTGTCCTAATCCAATGCTGCCTCTCCCATTTTTCCACTCCTCTGGACAGTGAAAATAATCCTACACTTTCTCCCTTTCTTTGGGAATGTTTGCCATTGCAGGAAGCTAGATGAGACTGTGGCATGCCAGGCATTTCACCTGGTTCTAGTCGGGCCTCGACGTTCAGAGTTCATGCATGAACTACCTCCTGCTGAGGCATGCGACGCCCTTAATATTGTTCCTGGCTTTGGCTGCACCTCAGGACTTCCCCGCAGGCTATTGTTTCTACCAGTGGGGAAGAGAAAGAGGCATGTTCACACAAACGAGGAGAAACTCATTCACACACACACACACACACACACACACTGCATGTCCCTTCAATACTTGAAATTAGAAGAAAAAGAAAAAACATTGTCCAAGAGCCTACAAGGAAGAAACTACTTGTTTCTACTGAATACAGTCAATGAACATCTGACATTTGGGGTCATAAATGTTCATAAATAGTCATAAATGTGGTAATCCACCTACTGCATATTTACTTCCGTACATGTGTACCCTGTGTATGGTCATCTGCGGGTTTGCCAAAGATGAAACACATGCTCACATTGGACTGTGCATTTGCTGTTGTGGCCCCTAAACAGTGGAATGATCTGCCTTTGCACATTAGACAGGCCTCTTCTCAGTCGGTTTTTAAATCTCTTCCTAAAACACATCTCTGTTCATTGGCCTTTGACACTGTTTACATTTATTGTTTGGCTGTTACTTTTATCCACTTTTTTAATGTCTTATAATTTATTTATTTTTAGATGTATCTTATTGCCTCATGTGAGCTTCTATGCCTTTTATTTATTGTGTCTTTTATTTATTATTCTGTACGGCACTTTGGTCAACTTTGGTTGTTTTAAAGTGGTTTACAAATAAAGTTGGACTGTATGCATCAACTGTACACGATCCAGTTTGCACATTAAATTTGAGTGGAATTTGGGATAAATAAGTATGGAGAACACCAGACATGGAACCACATTTTAGTACACATAGGCAACTCTCTGCAGACACAGAAGGCAGATGTTGTCTCTCTGAACATAAACCTAGGTTTCATTAAAATGAATCACACCCTGAATCCAAATCAGAGATCCTGTATAAGCAGAAGGAAGCCATAACAGTGCAATAATACAGAAATCTGCCTCGGAAAAAGAAAAGAATAAAGTCTAGACATTTGCAAATAAGTAAGGGATGATGCACGGAGAGCTCGTAATTGTGGAGAAAACTAAAAACCTGACAGGACAATGCAGGACCCTGACACAGAGTGAAGGTGACTTCGAGGCTCCTTGTTTTGCCTCAGCACATCCAGCAGCAAGTGTATGTTGACAGATTAGCCAGACTTTCTTTGATCAATTGATTGTGTTCTTCCATTTGATCAGAACAGTCCAAGCAATATTATGTTATATAAAGCTGTAGTTTGCTATACAGAAATAACAGACAACCAATCGAAATGAAGTAACTCCCAGGTCTATAGATGTGGCCAAAACAATGGAATTTCTATTTTCTTTCTTTCTTTCTTTCTTTCTTTCTGAAAAGGCTTCTCTTCTTGTTTGAGACAACCACAAGTATTTCAGTGTTGGTTGTGTTCTGAATCAAGCTGCGGTGAATGCACATTGAAATGTGTACAGCAAAAGAATTTTCCACAAACAGGGTTTTGCAGCTGCTCAGTTCCAACATCTGGTAGGAAAAAATGAAAGGCTGCACATAGCAGGTATAGAGTACCTGATCATAGTAACATTTTGCTGCATAAACTCCTTAGCTTGCAAGCAGTAGGGGAAAAAATTTGGCTTCATATTATTTAGCTGGACATGTCCCCAACTTTCCAAATAAACATTTCTCTTGAAATTTCATGGAAAAATCTAATTAAGTCCATTTTAAGGGAAATTTGTCCTTGAAAGACAGAGTCTGTTGAAAATCAAGCATATATGTATTCATTCAGTTCATTGAAATAATTCAACTAAAGAAGCTACTGGCTGTAAACGTAAAAGAATCCTATTTGTACTCGCTGTAAAGAGAGTGAATGGCTCTTTCTTTGTAGAAGAAAAAAATTGTATACCAAGCTTCATATTCCTGTTTAGGACTCACACAGTAGCCTGAAAATGTCACATTTTCAGGCTACTGTGTCATTATCCTCTGATGCTTTTTTGGAAGGGCTGTTTACGCAGTGTTTTTATACATCTGCTTATGTCATTTTTGAATCACATAAAAATGAGGTAAAAAACATCCATAATCATGCAATTTTGTGTATTTCTCTACCCATTAATGTTTACTGATTCAGTTAATTTTCTATGTGGGCAATTGTGTTCACAACTGCTGTGTCCTAAGCACTTGGCTGCTGCCCACTTTAAATTATCACCCACACAGAATACAGCCATGGCTAATTACATGGGAAGGGAATCTGTGACTTGTGCAGTTTTGGGCAAAAAGCACACTTGCAAGGCCATGTAGGAAAAAATGTATTCATAAAATGTGCAATCAACAAGTCACTAACTCATACACACACACATGTATTTACACTTCTGGGGCCCAGCACATGGAGAGGACCACCCAAGAAGGAGCAGCCTCTTTGAAAATAATGAAAATTCCACGACAGCCTGGTGCAGCACAGCAGGCCGAGGCAGTGCTCCGTCGAACAGGCTATGGAGGCTTGCATCCAAAGTGGCTGCAGTGGAATGAACAGTTCCATTTTTTTTTATTCCACAAATATCTCTCTGTGATCTTCCAGCATGTGGATGCTGTCAGAAAAAAAAAGACATATTGTGGGGATTATTCCAGGCTTAATCCCTGTCACTGGAAATGGTGGAAATATAAAATCCAGATCCATCCTTAGTTTGAGTAATAATGTACTCTAAATTTAGATGTTTTTGTTTGTTAAATCAAGTACGATCTTTACTGGTGAGCAAGGTTCTTACATTATTCCAGCAAATGTCACTCTTGAATAAATGTCACTCAGAGAATATCTGAATATGGTATAATTTTATTTGGTTTTGTCATGGTTTTCAAATTCATTTTTGATCTGGTAAAACTATTTACATTTCATATCATTACTTATGATTTTTACTCTTTATTTCTTGTTTAAAATATTTGTCATGGTGTGTCTGTTGTGTCCTTAAACTTACTGTCTGCTCCATGATTTCCACTGTTTAAATGTCCCGTTTATACATAGCAGTACAGTTCGGCAGCTCGCTTCAGTGGGTTAATTTATTGTTGGGCTACACTGTGTCATGTTGGAATGATGTCACGCCATTTCTGTTGCTGAGACAGTTATCACCATCTGGCATACACAACCCACAGTGGAAATGCAAGCAAGATCAGGATTTACTGTTCCAAAACTGTACCATGGTGGACTGAACTGAACTGTGCCGCTTGATGAAAACAAAGCTAAAGATAAGATAAGATAATTTTTGCTGATAGCTATCCAAATAAGTAAGTACATAAACACCTTAACAAAACTGCTTACTGCTGCAGCTACCGCCTAAAACTCTAGTTTAAATGCTAAGGCGTTTGCAGCAAACTCTAAAACGCTACTTTAGTGTGTTCACTCAATCCTTGCTGCTGCCTTGATTGTCTGAAAATTAGTTAAACCATCCAACAATGCAACAATGAGTAATGACAGAGTGGTACAAAAATGGAAACGTTAATCATACAGTCACCTACAGTCAAACACCACAGCTCGAAAGGGAAAGTTGCAGATGATGTGAAAACATGATAGTGGTGAAAATCAGTGCCTTCCTGCTGGTTCAGAACCTAAGTAGGAACCATGTGGAGTCAGGAGGTGCTTTGGTTTCCCACGGATATGAGGAGTTCAGCCCAAAGAATATGCCAACCCTCAGTTAACAGTAACTGAGGAGAAAGCAGAATTACTACTTGGACCACATGGTCCTCCAGTGTCCAGACCTCCACATCCATCAGTGAAGTCAAACCCCCACTCATTGTTCCTGTCTTTTCTGCCTGAAACACATTCATAACTAATAATTAGTCATTCCTTATATGTACTTGCCTGTTCCTGTCAACAGTCCATTGTAATGGTGTTGATGGAGTGACACATTGTCCTGAGCTGCCCATATGAGTCTAAATTTAATTTTAGTTTAATAGAACACCCAAGGCTTATGAATAATGAGAGCATGATTGCGTCATCAAGGAATGCATCACCACATTGAAGCAGATTGAAAACTTGTCAGAAGGGAGCTGCCCTATGTCATGATATGATGATATGATGATGACTGGAGAACTCAGAGTGTGCAACTGTGTTGATGTCTGTGTTTTCTTTCTGTACAAAATGGTGTAAAAAATACTGACTCCATTTTGTGGGCTGAAAAAACAAAGGCAGGATAGCAAGGGAGACAGCACAGACTTTCTGGATCAGTGGCACTGCAGAGCATCAATAATGAAGAGCACACAGGCCAGAGAGAGTCATACTTTACTGAGAGCATTTCTGACAACAATTTTGATTATAATAAAATACTATATGTGTGGCAACAAGACTTAAAATGTGTCATCTGTTGTCTGTCCAGACAAATCAGACTGATCTTAAATAGGCTTCTTCATGAAATTTATTTAGGTGGAGATTTCATAAGTAAATTATCAGTTTGTGGGCACATCATTGTGTGTATATGTGTTAATGCAAGTCAGTTAAGAGATATGAGGAGTAATAGAGCAGTGCGAGTGGGGTTACTCCAGTCCAGAGACTTGGTCTAGTGCCAGTCCTCCTGAATCCAGAACATTTTGTACTGTAGTTAAGGCATGCCATTGTCCTCACACACACACTCTACTCTCTCTTAAGGTCATTCTCTCTTGTGTGTGTGTTTCTCTCTCACACACACATACACACCAACACACACACGCACACACACACACACAAGCTACAGCTGTTTCACCTACAGCATATTGCAGTGCTAATTCCTTTGGCTGACCGTAGCTCCAGCTGTAACCATGAGTTTAAACTGTTCTAATAAATAAATATAATTACCTTTTGAAAGTGAGTGAGATTTGTCAGATTTTAATCGCACCCCCCAACTCTTCACTGTTCAAGCCTCTATTATTGTACTCTAGTATTCTACTTTTAGTTGCAAGTCTTCCGTTTCAGTCAAATTACCATTATGACGCTATAATGTACATCCATTACATTCACCAGGACTCCAGTCCCATATTCACTCTTGTCCTAGTGGGCTGTAAATACACAAACACACAGTGCACCCCTCCGCAGTGACTTTAATAAAGTTTTGAACTAAGCAACTAAGCAGACAGTTTAACACACATGTCTTGCACTAAAATGTTCTGTGCAAAGACTTACAAACAGCTCAATTTAGCTGTGGTTAGTTTTAACCGTTAGCCACAGCCCCCACCTTAAGAGAGTTAATACGCAGGGCTGGACACAGGCATCCCCTTGTCTCTACCTAAGGGACCCCACAGCACACCCACACATAGCTGCACGCAGGGTGCAGCACGCTAAGTATAGTCATGCAGGCTAACCACACATTGAGTTGGAGGTTTGGCTGCAAGACAACTCAAGCTGCCAGGCTAGCAATCCTCCAGTTTTTAGAAGTGTCCGTCATGCATAAACACACAATCATACCGGGGGCCAGAGCTATTTTGAGAAGCCCGGTGAAATAAGTGCACAAGCAGCACATGAAACAGCCTGGTTACACACTTAAAAGTATGCAGTATATTCACAGAATGTAAATACACAAACCCCAAAGCTGACAGTGGGTGTATACAAAAATCACATGGCACACACAAATGAATATTTACACATGATAAACACCTGGTAGCTGAGAATACCCATGTCAACAGCCCTTTTTACCTGATCTCAACGGTGCTTTTAGGACCTAAAAATACTCAAGCAGGAAGCACAAGAGACTCTCAAAGGAGCTGTAGTACTTTATTTTGATAGGCTGAGCAATCTGGCCTGAGCAAATGACCCGCCCATGGAAATGACAGCATGTTTCCCAGCTTGCATATATGTGATTACTTATTAAACATTAGAATTAAACATCAATTATATTAGTCTAGTATTAACAATCGGTATAAGAAATAACTCTCAGCTCCATCAGAAGTGTCTTTACACAAATCCAAAACCTTAAAAGCAAGTCGCTATTGGTGTCTAATGTCTGTATTTCCACTCTCACTCACTCATTTTCTACCGCTTTATCCACTAAGGGTCGCGGGGGGCGCTGGTGCCTAACTCCAGCTGACATAGAGCAAGAGACAGGGTACACCCTGGACAGGTCGCCAGTCCATCACAGGGCCACATAGAGACAGACAACCATTCACTCTCACATTCACACCTATGAGCAATTTAGAGTGTCTAATTAGCCTAGTCCCCAAATCTGCATGTTCTTGGACTGTGGGAGGAAGCCGCAGTACCCGGTGAGAACCCACGCACCACGGGGAGAACATGCAGTCTGTATTTCCATTTCAGACAAATTAAAAAAAGTGCAGTAAAGTAAATTGTTATAAATAGCCCCTTTTCCACCGCAGGAACTCATTCACCTGGGATTTTTAAAAACCTTGCTATGATTCCACTGAAATTTCCAAACTTTCCCTGAAAGAAGTACCTACTCATGACCCAGGGAGTTTTCAGATTACCAGGAACTCTAAAGGGGTGGGTTATAGTTTTTTCCTTCTTTATTAAAAAGAAGGAAACAAACACAATCAAGCAATCTGCTGCCATGTTAAATGTTTTGGGTGAACGTCATCAACAACACTGACATTAAAATAACAGCAATGCCCCTCTCCCAGAATTATATTAATATGAAGGTATAACACGGAAACAACACAGGAAACATACAGTACCCTTGGGGTGAGGGGTCACAAAAAAAAAAAAAAAAAAAAAAACGTAGAAAAACACAACTTTTCCACATATTATCTGGAAGTAGGTCAGGGAAAACACTATTAACAACAATTTGGTGTAATTATAAAAATAAAATTGAAATAAACAGTTATAAGCACACTATACTACAGTTTGACAATGAATGCTGATCAATGTATTCATGAGCCACAGTAATTTGGCATCAGTGAGCATACTGGTGATCAGTGAAAGCAGGTTGCTGCCCAACATTACTGAAAACTGACAGTTATTGCAGCATTTAGAATTTACATGTTAGTTAATGGACAAAAATAAGCGAGTAGCATATGCTTGTTTTAAAAATGGACAGCACTTTTAAAATGACAGCTTGATTAAACAAAAAGTGATTGTCTTTTCATTTTTCTATACACAGAGGAACCTTTTTCTTCACAAGACCGCAAATCCATAATATAGCTCATGACACTTAAAGGTTTGCAAGCATCATTAATAATGTCATGACCCCAGACAACAGTGAAAACAAAAGAGACACTGTGCGGCAGGGCAGGAGGGCAGCTGTGGATCAGAGGTATACAACTCCGCTGAGGACTTTAACTCAGCCAAATGAGGGGACTATCAAATAATTACAATCACAGTCTGCTATTTTTTTTTACTGAAAAATGTCAGGGTCTGCAATTTAAACCCTACACTTGGTACAACGTGACCACCTCAACAAGGACCTCAATTATCTGGCAGCGTGGCCCCAACTCTGGCCTGACCCCACTTCCACAATAATAACCCCCCAGAGCAGGCAGAAAACTCCCTAAATAGCAGCACTTGGAAGGACCACGGGTGGGTAGGCATCTACCCATGGGGCAGCCACTATTCCATAGTCTACAAATTCATATATGTGCAGCCCCCAGCTGAGTGCAAACCAAGTGATCAGGTTCAGGCTAATAAGAGGCCTTCAATAAACCAATGGTTTCGGTGAGCTCCTGTACCAAACCCCTGTTTCCTGTCCTCTGGGATCTCCAACCAATTAAAAATAATTACTGCTCAAATGAAACCATGGTCTTTATTTTTTATTATTATTTTTTTTTAAGTTTATCTGCATTATGCATTCATGAAATGTGCAACATTTGGCCACAGCTCTCATTCAGACCTTCACAATTGAGTGATCTAGTGTGACTGTATCTTTATTACCTTTCTTCCTTTACATTTATATAAATGACTGTAACATGAAATCCTCAGACATTTAATAAGTACTTGAATTTTACCATCTATTTTCTTTTATTGTCTGAAAAATACATACATTTTGATCAGTTTGTTAAACTAGCACACAAATTAGTATTAAATACATAAACTCAAATAAAGCACAAATGTCCACATCTGTTCTTTGAGCTCTTCACACATACAATACAATGAAGATGTCACAAGTGATCACAGGAGACCTTTTGTATATACTTTATCTGTCTGGAAGGTCCTTAGTCATGGCCAAGCGTCATAAATCAGGTGATTCACCAGCTAAATAAAGATCTGTTAGAGAAGTGTTGAATTTATTACTTAGTAACTAAGGCCTGCTTTTAAGTCTAAATAATAAAGAAGACAGTATCTTACTTTTATTTGACGTTTCCTTTCCTAGGTGTATTCTTCCTCGACATCTCCTTATTTTATTTGTTTTCATTATCACAGTAAGACAGTCCTCTTATCTCAACCCTGCCTGCAATGTAGTCCTATTAAAATAGTTCACCACACTAATGTGTGATCCATCAACCATCCATCAACTGTTTCATGTTGTAAATCTGACTTGGTATGTCTGCTGCCTCTGCTCATGTGCAGCTGTGAAATGCAGTTCAGCCTAAACAAAACCTCCAAATCTAAACTCTGGGGTGAAGTCAGCAGACAATCAGCTTCATGTTCTCCTCTGCTGAAGATCTTTGAGTGAGTCATCCAGACGTCCAGACACGTCTCGCTTGGTCTGCATCTCCACATGCCCCCGGTAAAGGTGATGAATGAAGGGGTGGGGTCAGCTACGTGAGGATGAGACAGAGGGATGTGTGTGTGTTGTGTGTCTGCAGGTGTGTAAGTGGAAGGATGCAGCAGCTGACTTCTGTGTCAGTCTGTAGTTGGTACGGTGTGAGGGAAAAAAATACAGAGATATTTTGTACACCCAGAGTTATGTGCCTTTTCTATAATTCTTATATTAGTTAGGAGGATCTCCCCATAATGTATTACACTGTTAATTGCTGTGTGAAATAAGTTTAAAGTAGAATTTTTAAAATTAATTCTGCTACTAAATGCTTTAACAAACTAAGAACAATTTGTTACTCATATTCATTGATCTCAAATGGGCTCCTACATGCTGCACATTAGGGGTGATACGGTGTCAAAATTTTGTGTCAATCATTTTGCTGACTGTATTTTGTTGTTGCGGTTGTTGATTTTGTTGCAGTTAAGCCTCAAACCACTCACTGGCAGCAGGCTATGGGCACTTTGACTCGTCCTTGCACTCCACTCACAAGACAAAGGCGTAAATTGTTTATGTGATAAAATTGTTATTTGTAATTTTAATCATAAACTATAAAAGAGAGAAAAAAAAAATCACAATATATTACATGTATATTGCTTATAGTATCCCAGTATATTGCGATATATCATATCATTACGCTTATGTGTCATTTTGCCAGATTCTATCTTCAATACAAAGACACACTATTTATAAAGGAGAATGTTTACACACACACACTAGACACACATAGAGTTTACGCTGTACTAGTTTTATGGCTCTGAGCCAACCAAACCTTCAGTCTACTTTTGCAATCCTACTGCTGCACAAGCCAAAATAACATTTATCACCACATTGGACAGGCAGGAGGGGGGTGGGAAGATAACATGTCAGAAAAGATTATTTTTGACAGGTACAGCGCAAGGACATAAGGGCCGATATATCTTTGGCGAGAAGATCAAGTTTTTGTCTTTTTCCTTTTTTAACAGGTTCCAACAGCAAAACAGGTAGTAAAGCCTGGTTTCAACAATTTTTGAATTTTTGAACTTTTACCAAGCATTTGTGTGTGATCTCTGTCACTTTTTGTATGTTGAATCATTATTCTATCTCCTGCTTCTTAACACTGATAAACAAAGGTTATATTCCTGTTTAGGTTTGATGGTAGAACAAATTAAATTTTAAATGGATAAGATACTGACAAGTGCTTTAAGAATCAAATTGAGCTTATTCTGGATTTTGTGAATTGCAGGTGAGTGAAATTAGGAGATGGTTACCTGCTCTGGCCAGGAATAAATCTGAGATGCTCAGAGCAAAAGAGGAAACCGTCCCGTCTTGTTGCTCTTACATACAATGCTTTAGAAGGCTACCCACCAACAGCAACAGTCCACTGAGTACACAGATGTGCACTGGCCACTCACACTGAGAGCTGAAGAGATGGGAAAGATCAGGACATCATTTGCTGACAGCAAAAATGTAACGTGTGGTTGAAACCAAAGCTTCCATATACTTAGTGTGCTTCCCTTCCTCCACCTGCTCCAAGTCTAATTAGACAGCAGCCACACTTCCGTCCTCCTCGAATTTGACCTGTCAAAAGCTGCTAATTATAGACTGACCTCGATGGTGCTGCTCCCCCACTCACTGTGCAGAGCCTAGTCATTACATAAGTAACTATCACTCTGGGTCAAAGGCATCCACCCTCTGTTTTTTGACACTGTTCCTAGCAATTGACTGCTACAAGAAGGGTGGATGAGGGGGGAGTTTAAAGGAACAAGTTCTTAATAAACATCAACCAGAATCAGTGACTTTATAGAATCTTATTTGTCAGGAAAGTGATTCTTCATTCTGTAAATAAATGAACTGCTGCTACTCGGTTCATACAGGTACATCTTTGTTTTCATGCAAATTTAAAACAGAAAAGACACAGAACATGCACATAAAGCATGTTTACCTTTAAATAAAGCTTTTGTCAAGTGATTGTGCTCTACATTACAATATAAACAATCACAGAAAGAGAGACAAAAGGAACCCAGGGGGAATAAGAAAATAAAATAAAAATGATCATAAAACTCTGGGACCCGACTCCGAAAACATTGTTTTCCATGTAAAAAGCCAAAACAATGCACAACTTTCGCACATTATCCTTAAATCAGTCTTGTGTGTACCGGCTGAAAGAAACAAGGCGCTACATGTTAATACATGTTAGGTATCTTATCACTAAGTGCACGTGCATGTCAAAAGTGAAACACTAGATTATCTTTTCAAGAGAAGAATAAAGACAGACAGGGTAAATTTCTTCTGTCAGACTGGCATCATTCAGCCTGTTCACCATCACATACAAACTAAACTGGAACTGATCACATGCATCTCAACACATATGGCTGAAGACTAACTCTAAACCACTGGAGCCAGAGAGGAACCCTCCCCAGACAGAGCTGCCCTGGGGCAAATGTGCTTCATGTTCCACCAGCCTCCCCAAAGCAGCAATTTTGTTTCTTTGAGGTTGTTTGGCAGAGAAATTCAAAAGACACTCGCCTTGAAGTATCAAAAGATATTTTCAGTTGCTCTGCATACGACTGCAATAAAGATGTCAAAATATAAATGTCAAATATAAAAATATGAATATCTATAAGTGCTTGTCCATGAAGCTGAAAGTGTTTCAGAGAAGATGTTGGTAAAACATTTGTAGATTGTAAATTAGAATTTACCATGTTTTACCTTGTTCAGTGAATTTATCTGCAGGATAAGCTAAGTGCACACATTTGTTTTGAATTAAGTGGCCACTAAAACAGTAGTTTTAAAGTGCTTGCAATGCTCAGCCTCTGTGTCCCTCGCTCATTAAAATCATTTGCTGAATTTGGGCTATAAAATCAAATGCAGCAATTGCTGGCATGAGGCTTCAATTAAAGTTATGACTGGAGGTGGAAGGAGGGGGATGGCTTTGTGTGGGGGAATTTTCCAGCTCTGTGTGTGCTTGTGTGTATGTCTGTCTATATGCCTGCCACAATTTCAAATGTCCTCAAAACACCTACAGTATGTCTGACAGCAGAAAATGTGGGATCGACAGCAGAAGAAAAGAGATCATGCTGCAGCTTGATTTTCCTCACAGGCACTTGCTCTATGAATTGACGCTTCAGTGAGTTTTCTGTTTGAATAGCAATAAGATCTTTACTACATTAATGGCAAATTCATGATCAAGCTGTGGTAAGACCAATGCGGCATCATTTTTATCAGATTTTCAGAGAAATATTAGTATGAAATAGGCATTATTCTGTGGAAGTGTAATCCCACAGAATTACAAATGAGTCACATCAGGCAACAATAGATTATACATGTGAGGCATTACGCAGTTCAAGACATTGCTCCGTTAATATTGAGAGCAGCTGTATCACCTGAGGCTCTACAAGAATAAACAGAGTCTTAGTGTCATGTTGATTTCAGGCTATTGATTCAATCTCAAAACACACAGGGAGCAAAAAAAAAAAAAAAAAAAAAAAAAAAAAAAAAAAAAAAAAAAAAAAAAAAAAAATGACAGGAGAGGAAGAGATGAAGGAGAGACATACAGGATTAAAAGAGCTATGGCAGGAGGAAGAAGTGAATGACAGAACAAAAAAAAGTTTATATAAAAGTTAAGCAAATATTAAATACATGCAGTGTATTTTGTGTTTATTTGAACATGAACATCTTTCAAAATGCTAATAAGAAGTCTGCCATAGTCTGCCAACAAGAAAGCCATCCAACATTTTCATTTGTAAAGTACAATCCAAGTATTTGTCCCTACTGGGCTTAGGCAGAGAGATTAATTGTACAATAAATATGGAGAGGGAGTGTATAGTTGTTCACACTACTGGTAAATGTGGACTTAAGAAGTGGACTTTTGAACAATTCTGTGTTGTACAGATAGAGAGCAGATGGAACAGAAATTGACCTGGTAGTAAATGCCAATTAAATTTCCACTGCCGAAAAAACTATTTAAACTTGAAATCAAACAGTTTTCTTTCTTTTCTTTCTTCTTCTTCTTCTTTTTTTTTACAATGGGAATGGGGTAAGTGAGTGGCTGAGTCTTTCTTGATGCAGCAGGAAACAGCTGAATGGCTTTGAAACAACAAACAAAGAAACAATCTGATCAGTGCCTGGTCACAAGCTTCCAAGCAAAACACATTGAACCCTCCCCTTTTGTTCAGTCTCTGTATGTATATTCTGATGTACAAACAACAATGGGAACCAAACATCTATGCATAAAAACACGTCACGTCAGCCTATAACAGTGATCTACATAAATAGGCCTTGTCTTGTTTCAAGGACAACTGCAGTCCAATTTACTTGTTTCGGTATCTCATCCATCTGTTAGTGGTCTGTGCCTCTATAAAACATTTTGAGGAATTTGTTCCCAGGAGAATTTGCCTACAGTCAGAGTAGATGGACACTGAAATACCAGTGACAAGGGCCACAACAAAACAACTTTTTCCAATGAAGTGTGCCACACCCTCTTACTTGAAAGCAATGTACATATACTGGTTATACGTGTCTGTTGATGCTACTGTCAGTGTAGAAATGTGCATTCCTTCTTTTTGGTGCAGCTGAAGTTTAAACAAAATGTTGAGTTACAAAAGAAGGTTTTTTTGAGCCTGACTTCACATTGTGACATTTCACAAATTCAGGCATACAAACAATCATTTAGTTTATTTCTAATGTCATGTAAACATACTAACTCTCCACACCCGGACAATTGCTCAAAGTATACAAGGACATACAAAGAACGGGAAATCGTCACTCCTGGAATGAAATGATGTATGAAGTAAGAATTAATGGAGTGCTACAGAAATGCAAACCCTCATTTTATTATGAGTGAAACTGCAGCCATGTTGGTGCAGACGGAAATGCTTTGCAGTGATCTAAAGTCGATTTCTAGTGGACTGGTTTGGTTTGGCACAGTAGAGTACATATTTTATTTGTGTTTAAATAACCATTCCATTCTTTGGCACCCTTCCCATGGGGTACCAGAATAAAATAGTACAGTACGGTCAACAGTGAGCTTGTTGGGTGACAAAAAAAGGTCAGTCGTATGCAATTGGCGTAAATATAGAAGTTGAGGCAGATCACCACAGTCTCCTCTCATCCAAAGCTTAATGTCTCATTGAGACGAACAACCACAAACCAAGTTGGAACAAAAGAGCTGCTGGATGCCCTACATTGTTGTCCATTGTGTTGTCTGTTGTTACACATTTGTCAGAAGTTGTCATTACTTCCCTGCTGTGAGAACTACTCAAGTCCCATCAGCACCAAACATGAAATATTTGAAGATGCTTTGCCTGTTTTGTACTTTCAGGCCCCTGAAAGTTTCAAACTTTCACTTCCCAGAGAACCTCTCCTTTTTTTAAGATCTCCACTTTCCTTTTTCATTGACTCAAGGTTCAACAAATAAGCCTCCTTCTAAACTGTTGTTTATTCTTAACTTTAACCCAAAATCGTGGTTTATGCTTCCTGAGAAGATTGGTGTGGGTCTATGTTGTGTACATTTTAAAATCTGCCCATGTTGGCAAAGGTCCGCCTATGTTCGCACAAAGCGTGTGTCTGCATCTTAAAATTTGTGTCTGCCTGGATAAACTGCAAGCATGGAACAGAAACGCCTATAAACTGCACAATTGATTTATACATTCAGTAATATCCCTCCAATTACTGATAATTGACTGAACTAACTGAACTTTTGACTGGACCCAAACTTGCCTTATCACACTCTATCGCACAAATTAGAAGAAGCTGCTAAACATAAGAAGGAGAATAGGAATAGGACAAGGAGAATAGTCCAACTGAATGACGTAACAACTTAACTGTACAGATTGAGAGATCAGACACATATTGAACCATAAAGTTTTCTAACATCCCTTGGCACAGTTTAGGGTGTCGCTATCCAGTGATGTCACCTGTAGGTGAAAGTGACACTGCTGTTTTTATGATCTCCTCCTTTTCTTTCTGTGCCATGCATCATTACATGAACTCATCAGAATAAAGACCAGTGGATACATTCTGTCTTCCTTATTCAGCACACTTTTGGCCCTATATCTCTTACCTATGGTGAATAGTACTTAGTGCAGCAGGTTCTATTGTGCCTCCAGATATAGAGAGGGAGGCCCAGTCCCCCTCAGTGATCCGGTGTCTTGGAGTTTTAGGTTTCCTTCAGGGAAACCTTGCTATCTTTCCGTTTGGGCAACGTGTGTGACTTCCTGTCTGTGACAGGGATATGGCTAAAGGACTTCTCTAGGGACAAGGTGACAATAGTCGTATTCTTTAGCTTACACTTTTCTTTTTTTGTTTGTCACATTTTTCACTTTAAATAAGGAGCTCTGCAGGTCAGGGTGTGTTTGTAGCTACATCTAAATGTTTTGATTTTGGTGTGGAAAAAAAAGCATGCATTCTGCTCCGAATAATTATGCTTGCCTTCCACACTATAGTCCCTAAAAGTGAGAAGTTTGAAAATGCTGTTGGCTCTGTTTTCATCTGAAAATCAGGGGCTGTGTTTTAGTCGTGATAGGCAGAAACCTATGAAAATAATGATGCATTTATTATATGGGGGTGTAATTTTGTAATACACTATAAAAAAAATAGCAAAACCATTATCATATTGAATTTAAAATAAAAAAAAAACAATTACAACAGCAAAATTATAGCAATACATTATACAAAAATGACAAAAAGGCTTAATCTTGTTATTATTATTATGTGAAAGGTGATTATACAGTGTACTGGCAGTTTACTTCACTTTTCACAGAAAAATAACCCCAAACCCATTACTCAAACTATGTTATTACGATGCATTGCACAACATTAATACAGCTTTAGCATGTTGGCAAGTATAACATTGTGAAAAGGGAGCACAAACATATTTTTCCTTCTACTTCATTACATCTAAAGTGGTGTTCATGACTCCCTACGGAGCAATTCTTGTGTTGTTTCATAATAAACACCACTGAAGTTAAAAGACCCCCCCCCCCCACATAAGCAGTTTCCAGTAATACACTTTAGACTGCTACCGACACATTATTATGATTAACATTACCTCTTCAAAATGCAACTTGTTCAAAGTAGTTTAATGCTTTTCAATTGAGTTTTTATTTCCACACTTGATTAAGTGGTTTTATTGCCTGACTTTGCCTGTTCATATATTAATGCTTGTCTGCAAATCAGCAAAAATAAGCAGGGCTGAATTTTATCCCAATGACAGCAAATGAAAGTTTTTCTTTAAAGACACGTGAGAGTCCTCTCTGTCCTGCTCATTTTGTTAAGAAAATGTTGTCATGTTTTTCTCAACCTGAGAAAGCTGAGAACATCCTCATGGGACTCTGGTAAAAGGTGAAACTCAAGACAACCTCAAGTTAGTATAGCATAGGTTAAAGCATCCTCCTTTCAGAGGCAGGCAGAGAAAGGGTGAAGGAGACAAATAGGTTCCCACTGGCAGAGAGAGGTCAGCTCTCCTGGGAAGCCTCTCCACTGTTCTCTCACAGGGAGGTGTGTTCGAAAAGAGTTTTTTTTTCTAACTTGTGTGAAGAAAAGGCTCCCACCCATAACCTCACATTATGCCTTGGACCAGCACACAACAACATGCACCATCTCTCTTGCACACATGCAAACACACACTGCATTAACCTACTAATGGATTGAACCTTTCTGTTCTCTGCCCTTTGTTTCCAAGCACAGATCACTTTCCTTCAGCTCGCTAGGAGAACAGCAGGTGAGCTGCATTCCCTCACTCGGCAGTCAAAATGCTCGCCAACCTTTTATATACATTATGGTTTATGTAGGGCAGCTGTGCTCCAATACAATAACAGCAGCTGTGGATTAAATGTTTTCACGTGGCATCTTCCCACACTTGTCTGCCAGACTTTTGGTTCATTTTAAAGACCTTTATGCTCTCTGTGCACAAACAACATGTTCTCTGGCAGTGGAACACCTTATTATCCTCACTCCCTCACTCCCTCACTCCCTCACTCACTCACCGCTGGTGCCTAATCTGACATAGGGCGAAAGACGGGGTACACTCTGGACAGGTCCCAAGTCAATTGCAGGGCCTATTATCTCAACTCCCAAGCAATATCTATACAGTTAGGTCCATATATTTGGACAGAGACACACATTTTGTCATTTATCCTCTGTACACCACCACACTGAATTTGAAATGAAACAATCAAGATGTGATTTAAGTGTGGACTCTTAGCTTTAGTTTGAGGGATTAAACAAAAAAATTACATTGACCGTTGAATTACAAGTCATCAGTAGTGTTCTCTATATCTTTGGAAGATGTTCATAATCATTAGGACCAAGACCGACCATATAACCAAATTAAAGCAAAAAGGACCAACAATTACAATAAATATAATATAATTTTTAAAATATCTTTTGAAATAATAATATTTTGAAAATATCCTGACAATTGGGTCTGGAGTTTTTGGAATATGCTGTCTATGTATGAAGAACACATACAGTATTTTGTGGGACTAAGACATTCAAGAAAATTTCCAGAACATTTTCCACCAAGAACTTACCAGGAAATAACCAAGAACTTATTTATATGGGTAAAGAAGTTCTTGGTAATCTGTGTGGTTTGCGTTTCTACTGCACCTCAAAGTTCCAGAGTGTTGTTGATGACATACAGTCATAACATTTAACATGCTGCCAGATTGCTTGTGTTTGTTTCTCAAAACTTGTTTCATGTTAATGAACAAGAATAAACTGTAAAACAAGATTCGTGGAGGGGGGTTGTAAAGAGAGAGTGAAAATCAAGCTTCAAAAAAGTCAGCTGCAAATTGTGTTCCAACTCCCCCACCCCACCAAAGTTCCTGGTAATATGAAAAGTCCCTAGTTGTGAGTAGGTACTAAATTGACCCGAGTAAATTGTTTACAAGGGTAATGTGGAAACGTGCTGAGGTTTTTTAATTATCCGGGTAAATGAAAAAAAGTTCCTATGGTGGAAAAGAGCCTATATAAATCAAGAAGTGGTGTTTTTCTGCTATATTTGCACATGGGTTTACCTGGTTATTTGCCAGATATGCGATTTTGGGTTCCAGGACTAAGTTGATGTATGCTTTTTTTTTCAAGTTGTTTGTAAGAACATGCATGGCAATGCTGAATTAATCTGCCTACAGCTGTAGGCCGGGCTCATATCAACATTGACAAGGGCTGATGGTGCCTCACACACTGCCTTGATAAGGGCTATTGATAGTTATTGACTGCCTGGTCGATGACTATCAATATAGTCAGGACTGTGATTCCTAGGCTTAAGAGAGCTTCCTTTGTTGAGATGGAAGAATCTTCCTTTCTGTAAGCTGCACTTCACAAATAAATCCTTAATGAAATGAAATAGTAGAAAGTCATATAGAGCCATAACCGCATTAAAGTTTGCCATATTTGAAAGACTCATTGGGCAACAGTACAAACACTATGTCTACTGAACTGCAGACTCCGTAAAGCATGGTGGTGGTGGCAGTATCATGTTTTGTGGTACCTCATAGCTGCAGAGATGGGGAGACTGGTGGGGCTGGTTTTAGATTAATTAGATTCCTGTGGCCTTTAATCACCTTTAGTTTTATTTAATGTATACGTATTTTGTTTAATTAAATGCTTAAGCCTGGAGCTGAGGCAGGTCAAAGCAGAACCCATGTGGCCTTGAGGCACAAATTTGTGGACTTGAGGCACAAATTTGTGCAGCCTTCAAAAAAAAAAAAAAAAAAAAAAATCATAGAATAGTATGAAACCACATTAAATATGAGCATGAAATTATTTTTTTACTGTACCGCAGGATGCCCACACCAGCATTATTCTTAAACAATAAATATTTTGTTACACTAATCTTTTAAGAAGTAATCATTTACTCTTGAATGTCTTTCTGTATCTCATCGATCTGAGCTGCTCCCTCACTCTGACCTTAACATTTAGAACAGATAAGCCTTCTGTCTGCAGACATGTGCTACATTTGAGTGTGTGTCAAAGGCCCTTGATCTGACTGGGTGAAGGAGTTTGTGACAAAGATAATACCTCACACCAGCATCTGAGCCTTTACACAACTGCATCAAAGACATGGAGGAGACGACTGGAGTTTCACGTTTAACCGTCTTGTTTGGACTTTAGCAGAGCACCTCATTGTCTGTTTATTTAAGTAAGACTGTGCTTGTGTGTGTGTGTACATGTTAAGACATTGTCAGGACGAATAGTCCTCATGGAGACCAAAACCTGGTCCTCATAAGGTTTCTGAGGAACTGTGTTGAGAGTTAAGATTTGTGGTCAGGTTAAGTTTAGGAATAAGGCTTCGCTCAGGCTGTCCAAATGAATGGAAGTCAGTGCAGAGTCCTTAAAAGGATAGATGTGTGTCAATGTGTGTGTGTGTTCTTGTATTTGTGGCTTTACAAAGTGAGGGCATTCTGTCTGGTCCTCACATCTTTAAAGGGCTTTTACACATACACACATTTGTGAAGACTATACATTTGTGACAGAATGTATTATGCATGCCATTACTAAATTACAACTACTTAAATTGTCTCAAACAGATCCAACTGATTTACATTTTATCTTGTTTTGTTGATTCATTGGATCTGGGGAAACAAGAAGAGGATGTTATGTGAGCAGAAGAAAATGATCACATCACTAAAACATCTCAGTGTGAACCCAAATCAATACCAGGTGTAACCTGTAATCAGGTTAAAATCTTATTTACACACAATCTTAATTAGAATTCATACAGGGTATGTGGTCCAGATTAGATCAATGTATCTAATTTCTCAGCAATAGTATAATCACGTCATCTGGGGGAAAAGCTAAGAAGAAATAACTTGCTGAGTTAAATAAAGTCAAATGCTAAAAACAACACACAGTTGTAAAATATTAAAAAAAAAAAACATCACAGATTCTGCAGCATAAACTGTGTCTGGAGGAGAAGCTTGAATTATGTGAAGGGTAGGAAACTGTCCTCTAATTTATGAGGTGTTCTTTTTCCTCCTTTTCACAGTTTATACTGATCTGTGTGTGGGTTAGATGAAATTTGATTTCAGAGATCCCCCCCAACCCCCAGGCCATCTCTTGTCACTCGCACTACCCCTCCTCCTCCAAATCAACCCCCCTCAATAAGTTTGGGCACCTGCCAGACCCCACTGTCATTATCCTAATGATCAGTGATGGCCTAAAGTCAATCTGTTTACAACACCAGCAAATATGCACACATGCATGTGCACTCGCAAACACACACACACACACACAGGTTTGCACAGCTATTATTTTAAGGACTCCTACGATTTCCAAGGCTTTTGAATTGTATTTAGGTTACTTAAACTTGAATTAAAAAAGTTAAGGTCTGTCCTCTTTCCCAAAGGCGCATTGATGAAATGTGTTGTTTTAATCATTTTGCGTGTTTGAGGAGAAATATATTTTGAAGTTGAATGATAATTGCAGGCAGCCCATGGCCAAGTGGAAAGGGAACTTGTCTTGTGATGAGGGTTTCCTGTTTGAGTCCCTACCAGATCAAAGTCAAGTTCCCACCTGAGCAATGTACCCAACCCCCACTTCTAATTCAAGGAAGGTTCCTAGTGGACCACACTGTGATGCAGGTGACTAGCACAGTTGCCTTACAGCAAGAAGGTTGCCAGTTTGTGTGTGAGTTTTCTCACACACAAGTTTCCTCCCGCAGTCCAAAAACATGCAGAGGTTTATTAGATACTCTAAATTGCCTGTAACTGTGAGAGTGAATTGTTGTTTGTCTCTTTGTGTTTGCTCCGTGATGGACCGGTGACCTGTCCAGGGTGTACCCAACATTCACCCTATATCAGCTGGGATTGACTCCCGTGGCCCTCCAACCCTCATGTGGAGGATAAAGCAATAGACAATGAATGTATGATAATTGCAGGAAACCAGGGACAACATGTTCATATCCAGCCTTGTCTGTTTCACATGGGAAACAGCACGAGGGAGACACCTGTGAGCCTGAGGAGAAGCAACGTGACCTGGAGAGACAGAGCACTTCCTGGCTTGACTCCGTCTGTCTGGCAGGAAAATGCACAGGAAACAGGTTAGTAAAGTCGCTGGAGAATGTGTGCGTGGACAGGCTACACCCTGAGGAGTGTGCCACCACGGCAACTGTCTCCGTGGGAACAATACCACCTGTCGCTCAGGGCTACCAGACAATGGAGGCCAGATGGGGAGCAAAGGGTGGAGGACGCAACCAAATGCCGACCTAAACAGGGGCATCAAATCAAACACTTTAGGTATTCCTCGTGCCAAGAGCCTATGGTTTTATTGTTTATCACAGCCTGTATGGGTAATACAGTACGTGGCCATCTGTCTTTCTCTTTTTAATCTCCTTGTTGTGTCTCCTGCTTTGTTTCTTTGTTGTTTGCTCTCTGTGATACACAACATACAGCACATAAGTGAGAAGTGATTTTGTCTTGTAGACACATTTTATGGCAATATCTTTCACGCAGATACATTTGTGTTTATAGGGACAAGCTACACAAAACACATAATTATTCTGCATTAAAATACAGGATTATATTGAAAGATTATCTACATCTTAGGCAGGTGTGAGTGTTCCAGGTATTACTCTTGTTCTGGGGACTTAAATCTGTTTACTCAGTCACATTATGGGGATTTGTCTTACTTAACCCTAACCCTGGCCCTGGGGACAAAAAAATAATGTAAAGTATTACATTTTAAGGTGAAGACATGTTTTAGAGTTAGATTAAGGTTTAGGTAAGGCCAGTGGTAGTCATGGTTGTGGTTTGAGTAAATCTCCAAGAATTTATTGTATGGCAATTTAATGTCTACTGTAGTCATGGAAACCTTGAGCCAAACATTTCTCGTTCATATCTCTCCTGTCCTCTTCCGTCTGTATACAGTATGTGCATTTTCTTCAAGAGAAAGGGTATGAAAAAAAAACATTTTAGAGGAAGAAAGGAAACTATGTGATCTTAATAATTTATGAGTACATTGTGTCAAGCATTTCTTAGTAGGATCTGAATTACCAAGCCAAATCAGTGTGAGCTCACAGTATCACAATTGCAATTTTAATAATAACATCATATAACACCACAAACTGGTACAAATATATATAGAACAAGCGCAACTGCAGCATAAAGTAACATAAAATTATATAGGGAGATAACAATCTCAGGTTTGAATTTAGACTAAAGGTCATTCGAAGACTAGGGGCCATTCAGGGTTTATGTAGTTTCTGCAGAATAGCAGCCACCATACAGTATATGTGTGACACTGGTATGTTGAATCACATGCTTGTCTAAAATGTGCCAAAAGATAAAGGCTTGTGGAGTAAATTAAATGTTTTGATGGTCATTCTACAACATGCAACAGGAAACATGCCAAGGCTTGGTATATTTGTTCTAATAATCATTATCATGTCAAAAAGAGTTTATTTAAAAGTATCATTAGTGCATTACGCATTAGTCACCTCCAGTAACTGAACCCATTTTTGTTTAATTTAGCTTTCCATTCCACTGTACAATTCCTTTTTGACAAACTAATAAAATTTAGACATGCAAAGATTAGCACAGTTGATGTGGTCAGATGTTATTTCACTTGTTTATTTGCTCTGATGACAGCACAAAATGTGTTCAGTGAAAATTATCGAACGGCTCAATTTTGCCACTCAGAGCTCACCTAGGAAAATCTGAAACATTTTATATGAACAATAATTATGTGAAGAAGCAGATGAGTCAAAATGCAGTTATGGTTCACTCTAACTAAATGTGTGTTGTGTAATAAGGACAGTGGACATTTTTGGTCATTTTTGGTTCATCATTGTGTTTTATCTGTTGCATGAAGGGTTCATTCTGTCATCATAAAGCTCCCTTTCCCACCAGTAACTGACCAGGCACAACTGCTTAGTTCCCATAACATGTACATTCACCTTTTGAAAAGAAATAATACACCCCTCCCCACCCCATTTCTATCTTATAAACGTCTTTGCATTCAAGTATAAATCTAAGCTATCCCTGTCACACATGCCATGCTGCCATTAGAAGTATAAAAGTGAGAACTGAATGGAACAGGAGAATGCGGGAACTGGAGGTTTTCTGTCCTGTCAGGGTCGCCATCTGCTCTTTATCCGTGCTGGCACCGGGCCCTGGTTCAGCCCTTGGCACCTACAAGCAACGCAAAACGCTCACACCACATGTATAAAATGATTGTAACTTTGTAAAGAAAAGCAAGAAGGGTAATGTTCAATACACTGCAGACAAGAAGCAGCAAATATGATATGATCATTTGAATGTAGAGGATGTGAGGTGAGTGAGAATGTTCGTATGTTTAGGCTTTCCTGAGTCAGTGAATGGAAGAACAAGAGTAAGTGTTTATTTGTTGATGTTCTTGTGTCTGTGTTTGTGGGGCGGGGGGTGCTTGAGTTTGTATGTGTGTGCGAGTGTGCATTTGTACACAATGAAAAACAAAGAAAATGTCTGTGTTTGAGTAGCAAGACAAGAGGGCCTTAAGTATTTTGTGTGTACTTCAGTCTGAATGCAAACTCAGAGTGATTGGCTTTTGTTTTTGGAAGGAGTGGGTGGGGAAGGTGCGTGAGAAGAGCATTTTCTTTCCTTTTGGGTAACTTGGCTGTGTTGGTGTGCTGGTGCATGGGTGGGTATATGTGTATGGTGATGATGTTGGTTCCCAAAACAAAACCAGCAGCTGTTTTTTTTTTTTTTACAGGCTTTCGCTCAAACCCAATCATCTGTTGTCATTTTACACCCGTCTTTCCTCCTTTATCCATGTCTTTACTCTTTCAAAGAAACTAAACCAAAAGGTTAGTTGGATACAATTTCTCTATAATATTTCAACAGCTTCTGTGCTTTAGTTACAAATGCATTAGAGGTGGCTAGAAAAATGTACAATAACAGAAGAAGAACTGTCACATGAGTGGTGGCAACTGCACAATTGTATTATTTGGCAAGAACTTCTTGTTTAATCGCATTTGAAAATATCAGTCATCAGTTTATACAAGCACACACATTATGTAATTTACGTGCTGACTGATGTTTTGGAGAAAATCTGAGATTTATTTATTGTGTTGTACAAAGTGATATGCTAAATTTTGCTTATAAAGAATGTAAATGAAAGGTTGCCATGATGACAGTGTGGAAACTGAATACCAATATACTATTTTTACCAGCATGGGTGAAACTGTTCTCAACATGTGTGAGGATTTGGTCCAGTGGGAACAGAGGAGAAGACATACTGTGCACATTGCAGATGTTTTCAAAGAAATACACAAAATGTGTGAACCGGCAAAGGCCATGTGCATCATGTATAGTAATAACATAGCTTGATTAATGTTGCTTCACACATCTGAGTAAAACTCACATTATTGTTTTGGACACAGAATGGGTAATTCAGTTTTTTTGGTGCATAAATCAAAAATTGCATCCCAGTGGGAACCAGTATTGCTGTGACTAGTGGTGTTTTTAAATCATAATTACAATGTCCAGTCAGAGTGAATAACTGTCTGCTCCTATTTTTAAGTAACTTATTTTAAACAGACACATATTTTTTTACTGTTACCTTAACTTTTTTTTGTAATTGTTTAATTATTTGTTGTCCACTAGAGTCCACATGATGTTCATCATTCACCCAATCTCTTCCTTGGTCTGTGCAGACAATTTGATTACACATGGACCTTACATGCCAACTAAACATTACATTTTCCGATCCAGTTGGTGGCACACTCTTGTTTGGTCAGAAAAGAAACAACAAAGAAAACAATACCCATGAAAACTTGCCTGGCGTCATATGAAGAAATCTGCCACAGATGTGCGACTCAGTGCTCAGTCTTGTCTATGTAATGCTCAAGAATCTGTTGAGTATTGCTAGAAATAACACAACAAACCCATAAAATGGTTGTAATGCTACAACCAATCACAGCCATGCTGATATTCATCACTGTGGAAACATACTGCAATTACAGTAGATCATATGAGATTAAAACACAACTGAAAAAAATTAAATCAACATAATATGGGATAATAACTGTAGCAACAGTTATTATCCCAACTGGTTTGGCCCATGAACCCCTATTTCACCAAAATGAATAATGCAATTTTAAGGGGGCTACAACAAAAGAAAAAATCACTGTGGCAAAAATAATACCAACAAAAAAGTTAAAATAAAAAAAGCAATGACAATAAATTGTCTCTGCTTTATATTAAATTATACAAAGTAATCACAATGGTTGCCTGCTCAACAGGCGTTTAATCTAAATTACTGTTTAACACAACAAAACAATATAGTGTATGTGAGTCAGATATTGTATAAGTTATTTTTAAGTAATCACACTTGAACAAACAACAATGAAGGAGAACAGAAAAAAGCCACAGCATTCCTGATAGTTCACACTTCATTAGAGTTGCCTGAAATGCCATGACAGATCAAACCTTTGAAACTGTATTTGTGAAGTACTTCAAGCCTCTTACAGAGGATAATCCCTACTCAATTTACTGACCAGAGAGATAAGACTTTTGAACAATTGATTTGTTTCAACTGTGTGCTCAAGGGGCTCAAGTGAATCAGCTAAAGTTTTTTTTAATGGATGTTTTATTTGCACAGAAACATTTCCGTCCAGGGATGAGAAACTCTCAAAATGCCACCCTTGTGTTTTCATTTAGACAACCAAATGCACCTATGGGAAAACAAAGATGTAATAATCCCACCTTTCACCATTCGCCCTGGCTTTCTTCATTCTGTCTCTGATTCTGTGATGGGTACACATTGTAATATTCATTATATTCATTTGAATAAAATCTTATTTAAGAAAAGTTTGAACACAGAGCAGATTTCATCACCTTCTTCTCTGCAGCCCCATATACAGCATTTAAAATCTTTATAATTTTTCTGAAACTATGTTGCGTTGATGGACTACGTTTTCAAAATTACAAAAAAAAAAAGAAAAAAGAAAAAAGATTGTGTTTCTGTTTGGATCGGTCCCTATTCCACGCCAGCAATTGTGATTTTATTTTAAAATTGCATTTTCCAAATATAAGGCTTTACTGATAAGACCTTGTCTATAAAAGTGACTAAATACAATGATCATCATGGCCCAAAATCCTTTTTGGCAGGAAAAAAAACCTTAGAGAGTAATCCATTTAAAAACTAAATAGATTAATTCGAGTGTAGTTTTAGATTCTAAGTTGGGCTATTTTTAAAGGTCCACATTTTAAACATGAAAGGAGCAATAATAGTCTGTACTTTCAGCAGTTTGTTCCCTGGCAAGTATGATAGTTTCCATATCAATGAGAGAAAGCCACTGAGTTCTTGTAGCTGGATCATCACCAAAATCTAATCATTTCTCACTCACTCACTCACTCACTCATTTTCTACCGCTTCTCTAATCATTTCTCCTTTGAGCTATTATCTACATACCCTGAACATTTCATCACATTTTGTTGCGAGTTATGCTGCTCACAGACAGACAAACACAGGTAAAAACATTGCCTCATTGGCCTCATTATCAACCTTAATGCAAGATTATGCATTGTGTATGTTTCAATTTTAAATGCTCCTTAGTAATATAACTAAAGGAAATTATTTCCTGCTACTGCTTCCTTAACTTCACCTTAATTTTGTGCTTTAACATGACAGTCCAACAGTAAGCAGAGCACAAGGAGACCCATGCAGCTGCTGAAACATACAAAGAGTTCTTTCTTTGAAACTTTATATTCAACACACAGGTCCTCTGCATTGGATATGTTCAAAGATGGAAGGAGAAAGAGCATTACATGGGAGTTTCAAAGGGCAACCTTGGCTGCAAGACCTCAAACGCACTCACTCACTCACACACACACACACATACACACACACACAAACGTATGCGCGCGCTCAGCCTCGCACACCTGTGCAAACTCTCCATCTGACTTCCTTTCCACAAGTTGCACACACTCACACATGCACACACACTTCTTGTGGGCTCACACACTGCCCAGTCTGTTCTCCAAGGCGTTGGCTGCTTGGCTCTTGGCCAGTGTGTACACAAGAGTAATGCTTTAGTGCTCATGGGACTGGTAGGCAGAATAGATATGCCCACACTCATACATATAGCAAATGTTACATGTAAATACACTGTAAAGTGACTGGTGACTGTTTTTTGTTTATTGTTAAAGCTGAAAAAGATAACCTTTTGGCTTAACTTGTAATTATGATGTTAAAATCAAGTGAAACCGGGATAGAAGAACCATCCAAATCTTTTATTGCACTTTTATTTTCTTGGACATCAGAAGGCAGGTTTCAAAAAAGAAACTATTTGGATATATCCATTTACTTCATTTACATTTCTCAAAGACAACAACAGTAAAAGTCGAACAGTGTGATTCATTGTTATGCACATTCAACGGAACACAGTGGGGGAACTTCAGCACACACCTGACACACACATGCACACATGCACGCAAACACACACACACACACCTCCACTGTTTACAGACTGCTAAGCAAATGTCTGAGGAAGGATGAAGCCACAAAAACTAAACTAAAACCCTTGTGTTACGGTCGACATCTCACTCAACATTGAGCCAACATCAGTCCACACCACACAGGTGACATGACACTCCGTTTGTCAATACACACACACACCATCTTGTACAACATTTCTGGTGAGGACACTAAAAATGCTGACGTAATACATTCCCTAGCCCTTAACCGTAACCCTTAAAACTATTCCTGATCCTGACCTTATCTCAAAAAACAAAAAAATCAGTTGTGGACTAGACAAAGACAAGGTCAAAATGTCTTCACAAAGGTAGGTTTGAATCAAAACTTGTTTTACTACAGGAATGTACACACACATGGAAAATGAATGTATTTCTATTTATTTTCATTCATAAGAACTGTATCTGCTTTCACGACTGACAACTTTGGTCAATTAACTTTCGAAAAGTCAGTGTTGTAGAATACAAAAGAACACAATCAAGAAAACAAGAAATTGTATACAATGGAATTCATGAATTCCCTTCAGGCATAAGTGAACGATAAACAATGTGCAGCTCTTTGCCAAGTGCGAACTATGATGTAACATGCAGTATAGCTGACACGAGAAACACACCAAGCTGAATAAATGTCTGAGAGAATTTTTTTTGTTTTTAAAGCTGACTTTACAAGTCCAATGTGCAAAATTTAACAAGGTGTCGGGAAAAACACACCAACCAAGTAAATACTGTATAAAACAGAATACTGTGTGCTGTGTGCTGTTACAGGGGCCTCTGTTTTGGTGGCCAGGCCAGTTGTTGCATCTGTGTGTCATCACAACTAGTACACCCTGTATATAAATATGCTGTGTTTAAATGTTAACCATGTGACAAGCACACGTGAACAGCTCTCTGTCATACAGTATTTAGAACCTGTTAACTCTCAGTTTTTTTAAGGTGAATCCAGGATTTTCTGTTCATGACTTCCCATGTCATGAATACGAGTTCTCTTTAAACAGCAGTTCAGACAGCCAAGCAGTAGTTCAAAGCATCCAGCTGAAGCCAACTCTGCAGTACCACAGAAAGTCCTTCTCCCACTTGTAAATTAATTAATTGATGTATACATAATAATATATGTCTGCTTTCATGTCAACACTTATCGTGTTGTTTTTGGCATGACATGCTTGTGCTCAGTTTTACAAATGTAATCTCTTATTGTTCATGATTCCCCAACTGACAAGGGAAGGGCACTGAGTGAAAGCTTTAACAAATGTACCACTGTCACTTGCCCCAGAACACCATGCACTGACCATGAGATATTACCTGACATGCATTATCATCTTGTGGTGAATTCCAGTGCTCATACCATCAGCAACTCCATGGTCAGGCAACACAAGAACTCACATCCTTTCTCTATTGTCCTTGTTCCCCCAAAATAAATCTTAAAAACACTGATAAAACACTGATAAATCATAAAAACACTGATAAAAATAAAATAAAATAAAATAAAATAAAATAAAATAAAATAAAATAAAATAAAATAAAATAAAGAGGCCAAACACTAAAATCACGCATAGATACAAGCAGGTTTATTACATGCATCCACATCCATCTCCCACTGTTTACCTGCCTGTCAGCTCCTTACTTCCTACTGACCAAGAGAATATCTCCCCCTGTCCCAGAATCTGACCTTTCCCCTTTCTATCACCTGCCATAAACAGCCAGCATTTGAACAAGGCATTCTCAGTCAGGATGAGGCAACAAACTGTGTCAGGAGGCACCAGCGGCCCTCAGGGAGGCCTGGTGCCGTCCCCCTCTCTGCTTTATGGCACTCATTTAGGATGACAGGCAAGAGTAATGTGTGTGTGTGTGTGTGTATATCTGGTATTCCTTATGCTGTGGGGACCTAAATCTGTTTACACAGTTACATTATGGGGACAACAATAAAAGTCCCCATAAAATAATTTTTAGGTGAAGACATATTTTAAAGTTAGGATGAGGTTAGGGTTAGGGTACTAGTAATAATGGTTAAGGTTAGAGTAAGTTTCCTGGAAATTAATGGAAGTTAATGCAATGTCCTCTGAAGACATGTAAACCAGTGTGTGTGTGTGTGTAAAAAATAGAAAATGTGATGGAGGCATTGAGAGTAAACGAGTGCTGGAATCCAGCTGGCTCCACAGATTAGCTAAGCATCAACGAGTAAGGAGACAGACAGACAGACCGACAGACATTTGGTTAATCAGACAAAAAGACAGACACATGCATGACGATGTGTGGTATGGGTCAGAAGCAAAACACAAATTCTGGTTAAGCGGCAAAGTTTACAGAGAAAATGTTTTAGTTTCTATCTATTATCCCCATTCTTTTGTTTTTGTTTTTTCATAGCACAGTGAATTACCATAATAAGCATAGTAGATATTATATTATTTTATTGATAGTTTAATAAGCATTGCTAATGGGAAAAAAGGGACTAATTTGCTGTAAATAAATATGTAATTTACAAAAATTGTTATTGTGTAAAATTACTTTTACCAGATGATTGCAAATATACCCGACTCAGTATTTGGCACCTTGAAAGATCCTCAAGAATCCTTGAGACTTAATTATCTGCTAAAACTACCTCAGAGATCTGGAGCACCTAAGATGGATGACTGTTTGAAGCTTGAAAATTCTGGCTTTTATTGTAGCGTTTTAGTTTGGACAGAGAGAATAGGAAAACTTTGGAAATTAAGACATGCTTTCCTGAATTCACATCCTATTTAGATCAGTCTCAAATGAATTAACAGTCGTGAATACCCTATTCACACCAACTCATTTTTAGTTGCATCTCGTCATTGGCCTAATAAATAAACCCCTGCTCTTAATTTCTACAGCTGTTTTTACTTAATATTGGTTAGTATTATTTTCTGAAACTAAGAAAACAACTACAGAGGAGACAATATAGTTCCTGTTTACACCTGTTCATGCATGTCCAGTGTACATGTTATATTTTCATATACCTATGGATGTAGATTACTAATTATAAGGAGTTAAAATGCCCCTCTGAATAAAGAAAACGTTTGTTTAGGAATACAGTTTACAAAACATTTTTCACTACCTGTATATACAGTACTGTTGTTGGAGTTTTAGTTCTTAATTCAAACTGTTGACAAAAAAGGTTATTAATAATTAGTGGTGAACTTTACAACATACTGTATATGCACCTGGACATGGGAAGGAGAAGTCACTGTTGAGTGTGTTAAATGCTCAGCAGGGGATCTCAGCAGGACTGATGAGGGAGTGGGTGAGATGGTTCGGTTATGCTGAGCTAGTAATATCTAAGCGTGAGTGTGTGTTTTTTAATAGAAAGAGAAATGCAAAACTTCCTTCATGTGCAGTCAGAGCGTGCATTCCAAGCATCTGTACTGTATACAGACACACAACATGTAGGACCTGTTGTCCATGTCCACGTCAGTGTTGAAGATCATTTGGCCCTTAACTCCGATAGTCCACCAACAGTTCAATCGTCTTAATCATCACAGTCTTTGTTTTTTTTTTAAGATTTTGAATCGAGCCTTCAATAGTTTGGTGATTTCAAGTTTGTGTTGTGGGTGTAGTCAAAGAATTACAATACGATTTATAGCTGAGGCATTTCAGCTATCAAGTTTAATATGTGATTTAGGTGTTCTCTTTATTATTTGTAAGCAGTAAGTGAGGTTGTTAGAGTAGTTTTGTGTTATTTAGCATAGACAGCTAAAGCAATGCTGCAGCTGTGTTTTACAAAAGATAGAATTCAGGCAATCGTCAAATGGAAAGGTTATGGGCATGTGGCAGAGATAGTGTACATACTGTACATTGATACATCACTGTATCTTTTGTTGAGGGGCAGTTCAGATTTGTTTTGTTAAACCTTTGCCGACTCATCTTACTGTCGGGAGACACTGGATATTGAAGCTTAGTTTACATTCAGTAGCAGATGGTGTGCACAGATTTTTGGAAAGATGCCTTTAAACTTAACCTTTAAGCGTAACCTTATCCCTAACCTTGACATATCGCCACTTATAGGTTTTAAATAGTCAAACATTATTGTGCAAGCACAGTGGATATTATCATTTCAGAAACTCAACCTGATTTCTGCCAGGTGCTCTGGGTTGAACAGCAGACACACAGATTGTTCCAGTTCAACAACAATGAGCTGAAAGCTCTTTGTATTGTTAGTAACCGCCATCATGTTACGATGTGTTTATCTTCAAACGTCACTTCTTCTGTTTAATCCTATAGGACCACTTATTATCTCCACCGAGGAGGTTATGTCTTTTGCCAGCATTTGTGTGTCTGTGTGTGGCATAGCTCAAAAAAGATTTGAGATTTTGATCAAATTTTATAAAGATTTTGGTGGTGATGTGGAATTGACTGTTTTGTCTTGGTGGAGGTTTGTGCTCTACGAGTGCTTTCTTGCTTCTTTTTAAATGAGAATCATCAGAATGTTAATATACTGTACATTTATTTTTATAAACACTGGTAAATCTTTTACAAAAGGTGATTACTACTGCTGCCAATACACAGAATAGCCACTTTTAGCCACTTTAGTGCATCATATTTATTGTACTACCAATTTAGTGAATTTTTATGCATGGGCAGAGTAGCTGGTAGTTAGGCCTGGGACATACTGTCTGCACCCGTGTGCCTGCAGAGGTCTGCTATGGTCTGTGTGACAAAAACATCATCAGTTCCGCAGCAGTGCAGGTGGACCCTTTGCAGATGTACGTGAGCACCTCTGGATGTTGTAACTGTTCCCTGATAATGCAGTGCAACATCCAGTCCTTTTGATGTTGCACTCTAAATTTAATCAAAAAAAAAAAGACAATGAAGAAGAAGGTAACCATTTGCCCAAGAGTATGTGAGGATGTCTGTTACACATGTACAATCCATCACATACAGGATACAGGGACATACAAATGAGAGCAAACTCCTGGCAAGAACAGCCTCTGTAGTGAAATGTGTGGGACACCAAACTCTTTTTTTAGTATTATTGGAGCCATGACCATGTACATGCATGCAGAAATGTGTAGCAGCTCTTTGTGGACAAGAAACACAAAAAGTATGACCCAGGCCTGAAGCCGAAAATGAAAAGTCTAGCCGGTCCACATCTGTACAGCTTTTTTTTCCCCCCATTCTCGGAGTTCTCCCAACCCCCATTTGTCTTCCCTCTCTCTCTCTCTCTCTCTCTCTCTCTCTCTCTCTCTCTCTCTCTCTCTCTCTCTCTCTCTCTCTCTCTCTCTCTCTCTCTCTCTCTCCCTCTGTGTGTGTGTGTTTGTGTGAGCATAAGTGTGTGTATTCTCCCTCCACAGCACAAAGCAGCTATTGGTCAGCCAGATTTGTAGGAGGGAAAAAAAGAGCGAGAGAGATAGTGCTGACTCAGGCACTCAGCCCATTGTTCACATAGCCTCGTAACCCTACACCTCCCTGCTTCCAGCCAGACATCCCATTGGCCAGCCGCAAGTGCTGGAGCCAGGGGGACTGCAGTGTTTAACAGCACAAAAAATCTTATCTCTTCCTCCATTAGTCCCACAATGAAAGAATTCAGCAGCCAAAACCACAATGGACACACACAAGGCCATTCAGGTTGCGATATCTCTCCTGCATCTTGACGAATTAGAGACAGGTAGTTTGACGATAATCAAGGCATTTTATGTAAGATGTTGTACCTGTTGGTTGTTTTGACAGAAGTCAAATATTTTGTAAGCAAACAATCCTGTGAGTACTGTATGTGTGTGTCGGCCTGTTTTGTTTGTTGTGCTGTCACCTAAAATACTGTGTTTTGTACACAGTGTCTCTTCCAATTAACCACAAAATCTGCCCTTTTTTTTTTTTTACTAAAGACTGACAAGGTCGGGACTAACTTTACAGGACCCTTTTATGTGATTTTTGCTCCTGAAAGCTGTAAAACCGTAAACATAGCACACAATGTCCTGATACCACAAGAGAAATGATATGGGGAATGCTCGCCTTGGGGAAACGCATTACCAGGTAACAAATCAAAGTTCGGGGAGGAAAGTGAGAGTTGCAGCAGCACCAGTAATTGGATCCTCAGTTAACCAGGTCATTTAGATTCTCAAGGTGATAAATAGGTTATGTCTGCTCCAGAGGGCTGGTTGTAGTGAGTTAAAACTTGCAAGGAAGAAGCTGAAAACAAGGTTGTATAACATTTTTTATGTCACTTGACACTGTATCCAGTGTCAGCGGTGACGTGATTTCCTCAAATCAGACACAGTGAAGTGCAAGGGGGACTAAGTGAAGAAAATAAAAGTAAGCATAAAGCAACAGACCCAACAAACTCTAAACACAAGAAAAGGAAGATGGCACAGATGAAGGTAGCAATAATAAAGGAGAGAGCATGTGAGGGTATGACACCACTGTGTTCCCAAAGCAGTGTATTACTTATATATATATATATATATATATGTGTGTGTGCGTGTGCGTGTGTGTGTGTGTGTGAAAATGCAAAACAAAACTTTTGCAGATTCCTGTGACCTATGCAGTACTTATATAAGCAATTATAGTGTAATTAACTGGTATGATGGAACAATGCATTTCTATTATGTAATGTATGTTACATTACTACCATACAGTAGATACTTTTGTGAAAAGGACCAGGCAGGGTGTTTTGCCTCTTATGGAGTCAGAGGATATGATATCTTCAAACTGTTAAACTACTCATTTTGAGAGGAAAAGGAGAGGAAGGAGGAAATGTATTTTATTTTATTTTTTATTTTATTTTGTTCAAAGCACTGAATAAATCGAAAAGAGAAAAATCATCAACATGTGCAGTGAAAGGGATAAAAACAGCAGCAGTGTGTGTGTGAGCGAGAAACCTGCTCTGCTCACGGATGTGATTTTTTTCTCCTCTTCCTCATAATTATTAGTTTCTTCGCATCATGCTAGATGTGCATGAGAGGCTGCGTCACATTGGAATCGTTCACTCAGTCATTCCGTCCGGTGTGCAGAGATCTTGAGAACAGTACGTGCTTTCACGTCAGTGTCTCCAAAAGTCTCTAATAATAACACAAGAAAAAGATGCCAGATTTGTCGCTTAATGCTTTTTTGAAAAAAAGTCGCTAGAGGGTCTGAATACTCGACAATCATAGCGGCAAAGTCGTTACATTTGCAACACGGAAACAGCTTCAAGATGTTTTCCACACAGCCCCACCCCTCCAAAATTCCTGCTAAGTCCCTAGTCGTGAGTAGGTACTAAGTTTACCCGGGTATTTATCAGGGTAATATTTCCCCGGGTAATTTCAGTGGAAACGTGCCAAGGTTTTTAATTATCCGGGTAAATGAGAAAAGTTCCTATGGTTGAAAAGGGCCTAAAGTAGGTTTTGACCAATAACATGACAGCTCAGAGAGAGTGTGCACAGTCCCATCTGCTGTTCCACTACACCTGCTGTACATACAGGTTCAGCAACAACTGCCTACACTGCAAAGAAACCTAAAAAGAAGTTTAAAAAGAGTGTCAGTCTGTGGGTCTGTCTGTGCTTGTCTCATGAGGAGTTTGGCACACACACAGTCTCGCAATAGCCACGATCCCCCCAAAAAATGACTATTTTAATAAATTGAGGATGAAACTCGAGTTATAACTGTTTGAATTTTGCTATGCCGTTTGTGCTTAGAGTAAAGAAGGAAATGTGAGTAGGAATATATGAAGGTTTAGTAATGTACACCCTGAGGCACTGTGGAGTCTCCCCATGCATTCACATGGATACATCCACCCTCATCTGTGATCATTACACAGAATATCACATACAACAGTATCTTTCCATGTTCTCATAGCTGAAGCATTGTTTGGCTGCGACGCCAAACAATTAGCTGCTTTTCCCATGTTAAACAATTGGTTGCCCTAAGCCTACGTTTATCAGATTCCGCCCTAGGTGTATGAATATGGAGGAGGGTTGGTGCTGGAGGCACAATGCCCTGCTCCTGTCCCTACTGCACATCAAGACTGGTCATAGATCGAAAATTCTGCCCACAGCGCAAGACAACAAGGCCCTTTCAGACTCTGCCCCAGCAGTGTCATGTTGTGTGTTTGATTGTAGACTTCTCCTGGGATTGTTGGGCAGTAGTTTTCAATCACATTCACAATTACTTCCCTAATTCAATAAATGGACTGGATTAGTGAAGTTGAATTCAGTTACAGTAGCAACTCAGCAACATAGTTTGTTTCACTGTCTCTTAACATGGAAATTCAGCAATTGTATTTGTCAGTTCATCAGTGTATTCTGTACATAGTCATTTCATTCTAATAAAAATGGAAAATTACAGAAAGTCAGTTTACACAGTAAATTATTTGAATTATCGCTTATTGGCACTGTAAAAAGAATGGCTATGCACGTGTGTGTGATGTATAGAAATACAACAATGCATGCAAAGGAATTTAAGATAGATTTTCAAAATAACCTGTTTTTTTCTAATGTGATCCCTTCTGTGTATGTAAAAGCATTGCATGTTCACTTCACCATCCTTCACACCATGCCCTACAACTTTTCTGCTCAGTTGCCTTCTTTGCTTCCTCTTCCCCTTCTCCAATTCCCTGTCCTCTCTAGATATGGTGTGTACAATCAGCTGTCTGGCCCTCTTTTTTTCCATCCTCATGTTCCTTCAAAAAGTCAAAGTGGGGTCTCTCTGAGGTATTAAATATCTTAATTTAACTGCCGCTTTGGGGGCTGCCCCCTCAGCCCCCTGCCTCTTCCTTTTCTCTTCTGTACATCCCAACTATCCCCACAAACTTGGCCTTTGTCGGCTTCTCTTCAAAGGCTCCCACCATGTGGCTTCTGCCGGATACCTGCTGCGCTGCAAGATCATGCACAATAGCCTCCGCTGCTGCCTGCTGCGTTAAACCAGGCAAGCTCCGCCACACTCGGCTGGGCCACATCTGACAGGAGGACTTTGCCAAGGCAGAGCCCAGGATCAGTGAGTTGACTAAGAGTGGGGCGGGGGCACTGGATTTCGTTGGCCAGCTGTGTCACGGTTTACTGACTACTATCAAAAGATGAGCTCTGGAGTGACAAAGTTTTCCCCCATGCACCAACACATGCACTTTGGAGTTCCACTCATCCACATAGAGTCAGTGGGTATATGTGTGAGGGCGTTCGGGATGCGATCCTATGGGAAAACAAATCCACACCCTTTGGCAGATGGTTGCTACAAATTTGTCTGCTCATAGATCTGACCTTCCTCCCTTGGGGAATAAGTACATTGGGAGGCGTTCCGGACCTGCATTATATTAAATTCTCACACTGTGACTTTATGCAAGTCTTCTGTCATGATAGTGACGCCACAGGAACTCACATTAGCACTGGAATGTTAAACTCTAGTATTCAGCATGTAGATGTCAAATTAGACACATAAATCACCTCTTTGTAGCCAAAATCATGAGTACAGTATATTATAGTATATAAATTATCAGTTCATTTTACAGCTTTATTTTCTCTCAGGGGGAATACAAAAACAATAAAGACACACACAGCTCAACAAAACTTGAAGCAATATCAGTTTATAAGAACTATCAATTAAGAACTGTCAAAATTAGACAGCCAACACCTCTACTTGATTAAATGTATGGTAACAGTAAACAGATTTATTGTGATTTGACAAAATTTAATTTTCATACCAGTAAATGTTAATAAGGTTTGTCAAGTTGCACCTGTCTGATCTATAGCACTTGTGTTCAGTGTCATTGTTTTTGCAAACAGTTTCATGTGACCTGGCCAAGTAAACGGACTTTAAGATTAATTGAAAGCTTATTTTGCACATGAGACAACATAGAATTACAGATAAATTGTGCCCATTAAGCATTCAGTCATTGCACACTGAAACATCTTCACAGTCACATTCATGATGCATGAAAATTAGCTCACAACATGTCATACAAAATTTTAATGGTTTCGGACCAGGCCCCATATCCACACCAAGCATAGCATAACCTAATTTAGTTGTTTTGCTTAACTGTGCCAAAAACAAGCAGACACGAGTGGAAACATAACCTCATTGGCAGAGGTAACAGTCATAAATACAATGCTTAAAAGTGCCTCAGAGAAATTAGCCGCTGCTTGGTTTATTCTCAACAAGTCTTCTTTGGTATAAAGACCACACATAAACACATTAGATCTGTGAACTAATGCTGCACCTCAGGAACCAATAGAAATGATGAAAATGTAATCCATGCTGAGTTAGTAGCTCAGTTATCAGTCCAATTGGTACACGACCACTGTGTTCTGATAAGAAGTCTAATTAGTCTGAGAAGTGAAAACAACAATGTGGTTTTGTCTTGTTGGAGAAAAGATAAAGCAGCTTTGACAAGTCCAGTCAAGTCATTGTGATGAACGCACCATGACACTGCAGCGGCAACTCTTGGAGAAGGAAGTCTACGGCATCTGACAAGCAGCAGTCATTATCATTATCACAGCTGAATATTCCCTGTTCGTCATTTCCTACATACCTGGCTATTGCTAAAAGATGGTACAAAACTTGACAGCTCATTAAGCTACAAAATAATGAAATGATAATTTAAAAAGGGAGTAGATACATCACTATGTCGAGGCCTCATTCACACAGAAACAGAACTTTCCTTCTATGATCTTTTTTTATAATTCTTAAAATGTTTTCTATAAGCACGGCATTGTTTCAAGAAATGTCTTCATACACACAAACCCCTGAGAATGACTCTATTGCCATAACGCTTTGTGCGCTGTGCACAAACTCGAAACCCAGAAGAAGACCATGACGAACATGGCGACTCCAAATGCAAAAGCGAGAGAAAGGTGGGGGTATGACATCGTCATTTTACCAAAGTTGTGTATTGGTTCTATACATGAAAATGCAAGGTTGGCATTTTGAAATAGTTGCACTCTGGGACTTAAATAGCATTTTAGGGCTCCCAAAACACCAGTACAATAAAAAAATACAGATTTTCTCTAAACTCTCTCTCATGTGCACTGGCCCATATGCTGTATTTACAGTCATAATTCTCAGTGGTTTAGCAACAAATATAAGGGACAACAAAAAATAACATAATATTAATGAAATCAGACCTTTGCAAATTGAATGTAGTTTTTTTTTTTTTTTTAATTTTTTAAACAATTAAGTTTGTATTATACATTGTACATATAATGGCAGTGAAGATGAGCCACATTCACCTAATCTTCACACCAGTGCACTGCTCCTATGATTCCTTATGAGCCATCCTCTTCCTCCAGTCTCATTGTGTGATCCAACAACCCAATCAGTGCCACTTTCTGCATTTTTTTTCTCTATTGACCAAATTCTAGCAGTGTAAAGTAACACTTTCAAAGTCGCCTCCCCCACACTGCCACTTGCAGCGCACTCTTTGTCCACCACAATGTGAGCTGGGGAAACAAAGGCACCATTGCGGACCCTGAGGATTTTGGGAGCTGCCTGTCACTCAAACCCATTGTTGACGTGTGCAGGGCTCAGAAGACAAAGGGACTTTGTGTGAGGAGAGGGCAGAGACACACCCTTCTCCCCCTCTATCTTTATGTCATTTCTGTCTGTGTCTAATACTGTCAGATTTCTCTACAGGTCTGTCTCTCCTACCTTTTTATCCACATTTATTCATGACATTAGAAATATGTTGTCTTTCATTTTACTCTTCATCTCTGTTAGTAGAATCACAGGCTAGGACATGGGGTTGACAGGTCATGTATAGTAAGTCCAACAATGTAAAGGGCTTACCTTGAAGTTACACAGTGAATATTTCATGCTTGATAATGTTAATATTTTGTTAATATTATCTTCATCCATCCTTCATCTACAGCTTATTCTTTTCTGAGGGTCGCACGAGGAGCTGGAACCAATCCCAGATGGCATTGGGGCAGGTGGCATGTTACACCCAGGACAAAATGACTAAGATGGTAGTGATGAAGATTATTTTTAATGGTATCATTCCTTATACCTTACTGTGTGTGTGTATGTATATATATATATATATGTGAATATGAATTGGTGCTATACGAATAAAATGTAATTGAATTTTATAGAGCACTCTTGCCTTTTCAGCTAAAACGACCTGGGTTCGCGACCTGGTCAGGACAAGGGCCTTTCTGCATGGAGTTTGCATGTTCTCCCCATTTGTGTGTGTGTGTGTGGGTTTTTCTCCTGGTTCTCCCACAGTCCAAAAACATACCGATTTCAGGATTAGGCCAATTGGACACTCTAAAGTGCCCGCAGGTGTGAACGTGAGAGTGGATGACTGTTTGTCTCTATATGTTGCCCTGCAATGGACTGGCGACCTGTCCAGAGTGTACCCCACCTCTCGCCCTCACTGGAATTTAGGCACCAGTGCCTCCCGTGACCCTCATGTGGGGGGTAAAGTAGTAGAAGATGAGTGAGTGAGAGAGTGAGGAAAATTTTGTTAAAAATTGTTACTTGTGCGCTTCTGGCTCCAGCTTCTTTGTTTCTTTACAATCCAGTAACTGGACCAGTAGGTCAGTACGACCAGAATAAAGCTGAGGTTTGTTCCAAGGCTTCAGCCTGTCTGGCTGTGTAGGCAACACAGTCCTGCCCTTTGATCCTGATGGCATCATATGACTGGCACTTGTGCGTCTTTCATGAACTAAGGAGATCAAGATTATTCAGTGAACTTTCAAACTAGAGAGCAGTTGTTAAGAAGTGAGAGGCCTGGACAATAATGTATGTTTGCTCTGAGAGGTGCTGCTCAGTGTGTGTGTGTGTGTGTGTTCTTGTATCTGTGGCTTTGTGAGGACCAAAAATCATATAAACCATACAAAGTGAGGACATTTTGGCTGGTCCTCAGATTTTAAAGGGCTTTCTGGTTTTAGGGCTAGGGTCATCCTTTGTTTAGGATGTCAGAATGAGTAGAAATCAATGTAAATGCAGTGTCCTAAAAAGAATAACTGCACAAATTTTTGTGTGGTGAAAGCCAGTGTCCGAGTCTGTGATTGAGTAAGATTGGCAGTGTATGCTACAATGTGTGTTTGAATGTTTGCGTGCATGTTTTCATCTGTCTTTCTTAACTCTTAATATGTGGATTAGGCATTTGTCTGCCCACTTGTTTTTGGTCCATATAAATACCCCCATTCATTTAGGGACTGTACTAGCAGCTTTGATAAAATAGCACCTTGTAATTCAGGCCATGACATAATTTTCTAAAGTCATTTACTCCGTTTTAGTCCTGTCTCTTTTCAGTGCAATTCTTGTGTCCCTGATTACCCTTATAATCTGTTCTTATTTTCTTTATTTTATTTCCTTTCCCTTCATTGTTCTCCATGCTGAAGACAGCCATAGATGTCAAGAATGGACCATAACATGCACAGCTGTAATATTTTACTAAATAGCAAGTTTTGATTACTACCCAAAGGGAGTAATGATTTAAATGTGTGTATACAGCTAAACATTAGATGATTCACTTAATAAATATACTGGACTGGCTGGATTTACAGTAACAAGAGCTATTTAAAACACAGATTTGTGTAAACTTGCAGATATTTCTCTTTAAAACAGATTTTCACTGTTAAACTAAATCAAAACCATGCATCATATTTAATTATCATATTTTCATTCATAAATGAAAAATATGAGACAGCACCTATCTCACCCAAGCTGATCTATGTAACTGAAGTGCTGATGACTGTCTGTGCCATTTAACATATCATAATATTTTGATACAAAAAAGTCAATTCACCTTCTAAATAATGGGAAAATGTCATGAAATCTCAGCTTTTGTGTGATTGTGTTGCATAATTGAAATGTATACGCTGGATATATGACCACTGACCTGGAAATCAACACTGCTGTTGGTGTAATTGTTGTTGAACATGAGACAGTAAGATGTCAAACAAATGCAAATGTGTTACATGGGAACAGTCCTTGTGATAGCTTATTTAAGATGCTTCACATGGTTTTCTCAGAAATCACTCCACACCTACACTTTATGTCCATTTGGCAGTCCTGTCAGCAGCACTTCTGGTACAACTAAATTCAACAAATGATTAGAGGCTTCTCATCCTCATCCACACAGAAACAGAACTTTCCCAATATTAGATTTACATGACACAATGTTGTGTGTGTACATCACAAACTGAAGTGTTTTTCCTTTTTTTTTTTTGTTTGTTACTATATCATCGTGTCTGAGGCAGTCAGGGCAAAAACACACAGTGTATGGTTTATATGACTTCAGAGGACATTGCACTTCATTTGCTGGACACTTACTCTACATAGTTACTAGTGCCCTAACCCTAACCTTAATGTAACCAAGACCTCAGCCTAACTTTAAAACATGTCTTCACCCAGGGGGGACTTGATTTATGTCCCCATAAGTAAGACAAATCCCCATAATGTGACTGTAAACAGATTTAGGTCCCCGCAACATAAGGAATACCAGGTACAAACACTCACACTCCCTCTCCGAGCTTTACATGTCCTATAGGCATGATGAGCTCAGTGGTTTCTCTTGAGTCAACAGGGGCAGGAGGTCAGAGGTCAGAAATGATAGAATGAGGCCTAGGGAGAGAAGAGGAGGAACAGGGGGAGGGCAGGGGGATATAAGAGAAGGAGAGCAGGACACAAGTGGGGGTGGGAGAGAAACAAACAGTGGGGGAGATTTTGGCGGGAAAAATGGAGACAGACCTGGAAAGTCACCTCCTGCAGACAGTGAGTCAGAGTCTGCTTCTGCTTTTGCCCAGCAACGAGCACCTTCTGACTCACACTCACATGGCCATAGACCAGCACAACGCTGATAGCTATGCAGAGTCACACGCACACACAAGTTTTTCTCTCTCTCTCTCCCCCCCCCCCACACACTTTAAGATGATGTCATTTTACTTTTTGTGGCATTGCTACACAAGCATGACTCACCATTTTGTGTGTGTGTGCGCACGGGTGTCTGTGTTATACTGACTGCAGAGTTCAATGTCCACATTTCAAGCCTGATGTCACCTACCACTGACTAATCCTGCCTTAACCCTTTGAACGAACTAAGAGATGCCGGGAAGAAAGGGGGAAATTGGAGGGAAATTTTCTTTGTGGTTGTGCGTGTTTGTGTGTGTAATTGTAAAGCACAAAACACAACCCTTGACCCCTGCTATTCACACATTTGCTACACATGACATTACATCACTCTTTAAGTCCTTAGTTTGACACAGATACAGTGATTGCCATGCTACCTTAAAATAACACAAACTCTCTTTCCTATCCATCAAAAACCTCACAGAACCAAAAACAAACTTACCTCACAGTATACAAGAATGAGCAAACTCCTTTAATAATGTGCATACTAGCTCTCGCAGCAAATACATGCTCATATAAAGTCCACACTTCCTTCAAATGAGCAGTGTATAAACATGCTGTCATCACCTCCACTTCAGTGAAATTATTAGATGGCAGAGCCAAATTAAACATCCCTTCCCCAGCTTGGGAAATGAACTCATGGCTAAACCCATGACATGGCCCAGTAGACATGAAAGCCCTCATAGATTGTACCATCAGGTGAATAGAGGCAGAGGCAGGGTGGCACCAGGCCGGCACGGATGTGGCAGGAGGGCAGGATGTCTCTGCCACATTGTACATTGTACAATGCCAACACAGGTGCGCACACGCATGCAGTGACAGCAGCCTGGCAGGAGCTTAGCAGGGACATGGAAAGTTGCATATTTATACTGATACTACTTATAAAAGCAGTATCAGTATTGGTAGGCATGGCAGTGTGGGGAAAATACACAAAAAGTACACTGTATTTAAGTATAAGTAAACATTTGTTTCTGTCATTAATGCCAGAAATCAAGGAATGCAACTGGTCAGACTGCTCTCATAAAAACATACTGGACTGGAATGTCATAATATTGCTAGATTAAACAAATTATTTTAAATAATCATGTCATAACAGGAATATTTGATGGTTAGCTTTTGGGTAATGTCCACATTTATATTATCACCTTTTGGTGTTAAAGAAGTCAGACACCCTTTATACATCTATGGCTGTCTTCAGCGTAAACTAAAAAGTGGATCTTTCCTTCCATTCTGTGGGTTGAAGCCAAATAAAGTAAAAATATCAAAAAAGCCAGCAGGAAGTGTATGGGACTTAATTTAACAGTAAACATTTTCCTTGAGAGCCAATGGTCTCAGAGTGGACAGTGTGATTGACAGCTGTTCCTGGAGTTTCAGGTGACCTCTGTCAACTTCTGGCTGAAAAACATTGTGTGGCTTCATGGGAGTTCCTATGCACTGCAGACATGCCAAAAAGAGGGAATTTTCCCAAAAATCCCATAGAACAAGACAAAAGTGCCTTTGGTGCGAACGTGTCTATTGAAATACAAGCATCTTCAGAATGGGATTTTATTTGTACTTGAGTTACCACACAGATATTCAAATAATAATCTAACAACTGCACTGAGACACTGTCGCGTTAACTCATAAATGTCATCGTAATTCACTGCTATGCTGCTGAATGTAGCTCATGTGGGATCTCTGTAATACTGTAATTAAAGCTAAATTATGTCAGAGATAAGTGGCATTCCATGTAGGGAACAACAAATCACTGCACCAATTTGAAAACATCAGTACCCATGTTCCCCAGACAACCTGTGGTCTGAACAAGATGGTTTGGTAAATCACACACAGACGTGTTAAGAAGAGGGAGGGAGATTTTCCTCCATCACTGAGCACTTTTTGTATGCAAGGAGGGGAAAGAAAAAAAAGAATACATACACTATATTTCTCAGCACAGCCTGCTTCCTATATATGGCAGCAGTAGCTTGACAGTAGTGTGATTGCCTAAACTGGAAAGAAACTATACTTGACAGAGGAAATGCTTTCATTTTCAAAATAAATAAAAATAAATAAATAAACAGATGAGGCAAACAATGTCACAAGCAAAGAGGCAAGTGGTCATGAAGTATGTATGAATTAGTATACATCATGTAACTCAAAGTAGTTCACTGATGTAAAGGTCAATTGTAAAATTTGTTCCGCAGCTCTGGGAAACAGCCTCGGGGTGAATACAGTTGAGTTATGTTGGCTACGAGAAATTAACAGAGAGACAGCAGTATGGTAGAAATTGGAGTGTGACCTTTGAAAGACATGGGCATTTACCAGTCAAAGAAGCTCAAACAATTAAACAGCTTGGCCTCTGTGATTTTATTTTACATGACATACTGTACAACTTGGTGATTTGTTGCTTTTCATAATACATGGTCTTGGTAACAGTGTTTTATTTTTGTGATGTTTAAGTATCACCCTGGAGGATATTTATAAATCTCCTGTTTTATATATGCATTCCTATATTTCCTATATAAGCATTTAACATTAAAAACAACATTGTCACTAAGTTTAGAAACTATTAAAAGCAAACTGTTTCCAAAGGGAATAGAAGTAGACTAGTAAATCTGTATTAAAAAAAAAACAAAAAAAAAAAACAGAAGTGGTCATCACATATTATAGTGATAAATACTCGTGTTGAAGAACATGACACTTTTATCTTTTCAGATGTTATTGTAAAATATTAGCTCATTGTGAATGAGAAAATTATGTGTTTAGGCATGTCTGTGCTGAAATATTTCACTCATGAGGTTTAGCCAACAGGTGTGGTTTGTGAGCTTAAAGGTTAAGAGGTCACATCATATGGACCTCTGTGTGTGAGAGAGAGAGTGAGTAGTAAATGATGGAGCCTGGAAAGACAAGAAAATAGTTTAAAAAAAAATTACAGAGAGTAAGTAAAAGTTAGAAGTAAATGGAGCCCTAAGGCAGCCATTACTGGGAATGATAAATGTTTTTCAAGAATGCAGGCCAGCATGGCCAGGTGGTGGCTGATTTGACCTGGAGGCAGATAATGATAACTGGAAGGACATTTTACGTGTAGAAAAAGGACATTAACATGTCACTTTTCTAAAAATAGGAACCACACACCAGCGTGCGTGAATGCACACGCAAACTGCAGTGCTATTAAAGCAGCTGTGACACCATATGAAGAAGCATTTGACCTTCTGCTTGTTAACAGGAAAGATCTGCAAAACCCTCCAGAAATCTGCATCTGGTGAAAAAACACATATTTGCAAAGCATTCAAAGTGAGGATCCTCATAGTAACAATGCATTTTCCAGCCCCTTACCCTAACATCACAACTACATGCCTAGCCCTAACCCTTAAACCAGGCCTTAACCACCAAAAAGCCCTTAAAAGTGTAAAGACCAGCCCAAATGTCCTCTCCAAATGGTTTTTAAAATTATTGGTCATCACAAAGCAACCAACACACATAGACTCACACACTAACTGTATTACTCAAGGAATTTTGGACATTTACTTGACAAAAGTGACATTTGGGGGCATTGTGTGTGTCCAAATTGATTGTTTGTTGGTTTCACTTTAGGTGGAAGCAATAGGTGGAAGGGTAAAACAACAGAGTAACCATCACCACCCAGAACCCAGAGTGTCGTCTGTGGCCACCTAGGTTGATGTGACACTGACACACGAACACATTTGTGTTTGTATATGCATGTGTGCTGGGAGGGAGTGGACTTTTACTGTCTCCTTATGGTGTCCTCCAGTGCCCCTGACATACAAGGAAATTGCCCCAAGGATTGAATGATTTTTAACTGAGGATAAGAATCAAACATTTTTTTTTTGGTGAAATTTCATGGAAAAATAAAACTTCCTTTCAAAAGTTCTTTTTGTCATTGCACAGCAGCTACACATGTCAAGCCCATAAAGAATTTATCTAGCATCAAAACAAATAATATCTGACTACTTGGGATTGTAAGAAACTTTTTTTTTTTTTAAAGAGCACAATGGTGGAAAATTTGTTGGAAATAACAGATATTCATTAAATTGATTCTATCTTCTTGATTCTGCAGCTGTTCAGTGGAGATAATCTTTATCAGACATTCACAGAAGCAGCATATGGTGCAGACAAATTGCACATTAAATACCATTTAAAGACATCACAACTAGCTCCATTTAAATAATGCTGAGTCCAACAATAACTTAGTTTAAATTCAAATCTAATAATAAAATAAAGTCACACACAAACGCATACTTTGGCCCCACTCACAAAACACCAATGACTGATGGCATCAGGAGATGTCCAAATTTAATTAGGAAAGTATGGAAGGAGGTTTATATATGAGCCACATGCTCACAACATAATTTCTGTCTCCCTTCTGGTCTTCTGATTGGCTGGTGCTAAAATACCTATGAAGATAGTGAATTAATGCTAAATTGGCTATAAAGCCAGGAACTCTGCACAAAGTCTTGTGGTAAAGGCACACACTGTCCCAATGTTCACCTGGGATACACACACAGTCACTCACTTCAGGAAATGAACCCCCTCACCGTACACCAGGTTGGAAAGGTGCTATCAAAAAAGCAGTCACCACTTTACACAGAGTGGCTTTTCATCAACACCACACACACAAAGAGGCAGTTCTCTCCAACAAGGGTGTGGCTGAGAAACTGAGGTACTGGTAAATTTAGGGTAAATAGGAATTGTGGTTAGGGATAATGCTTTGTTTAGGCTGTCCAAATGAATGGAGGTCCATAGAGTAGTTGTGCAAACCTGTGTGTGTGTGTGTTTGTGTATTTACATTATGATAACTTTATTTACAAGGCACCTTTTTAAAAAGAGACTAAAGTGCTTTCACAGACCATGTTAAAAGGAAATATGAAGCCAAACACGATAACAGACGACAAACAATGAACATTAACAAGGAATAAAAGTGCAATTCTGGTAGTCATATGGTTTAAAATAACTAGGACAACATATTAAAGGTTTCAAAAAAAAAAAAAGGTACAAAACATAAGTGTTCAAACAAAAAAGGGTAAAATAAAGTAGACAAGGCCACATGGATGCCAGTCTATTAAAATAGTTTGGCCTTCACTTTGGAACAGCCAGGGGGACCTGCCCAAAGATCTTGGGCTGCACAGTGACTCGCATGGGTCAACATTTCTTATGAGTAACTTGCTCACATGCTGAGAAAGACTAGGCTACGTGTTACATGAGTTAAAGAGATTTAGGAGAAAATGTTCTTGGCTCACTGCAATGAGAAACAAGTTATGTTAATCACCGACGTCGTCACAAATATCCGTCATAATATAGTTACAGGAGTGCGGAAAAGTTGCGGGGCACCACCAGCTTTGTTGTTTTTATGTCAGTCATGTTCTGTCATTATTGGCATTTAGATTGGAATGATGTGACTGAAAGTCGGTCTTGTATGTTAACAAGAGGTCCATAATTTTAACTCATACGACATGTATGTAACGCTCAAGCACGTCTCGATTAAATCTGGCGTAATAGACCTTTTCCACAGCAGGTATTTGTTGACATGAAATAGCAGGACAAACACAGGTTTTACCAATTCAAATTGGGTTGGTCACACTAAATACATGACACTTTATCCAGTTTAAGTTTTTTTTTCCCTAAAAAATGTGTTTCAAATAAAGGACTGAGTAATGATTATGCTGAATGTGTTTGGTTAGGACGCCCAAAGGTAGGATGTAAAAGGTTTTACTTACAATATGAGTTGAATCGTAAAGTGCAGGCAGGTAAATGGCTGTTGACCAGGTGGCTGGATATTTGTGATGGTGTGGACTGAAGGGATGGAGGAAAAAAACAGATCCAGACACAAGAGAAAGAAGTATCAGCTGATCAAAAAAACACTAGAAAGACTCAAGTAATAAAATGACTACTGAGCTGACTGAACAAACTGGCAATGAGTGGAGGAGGAGCTGAGGTTCTTGTACTGCCAAGTGATTGTGGATCATTGGACCCAGGTGTGGAGACTAATCAGGCCAAGTGAGGAGCAGCCATACACACACACACATATTGGTTTCCATGACTTCAAAGGACATTGCAATGACCTATATTAATATTATGGAGACTTACCTTAACCATAATTACTAGTGGCCTAACCCTAACGATGACGCTAACCTTAACCTAACCTTCACCTCAGCCTAACTTTATAACATGTTATGGAAATGGTTATGTGGTGGAAATAGTTATATTAGCACTGCTAAAACAACAAATCTAATGGTGGCCAAAGACTTTAGTACAAATCTGTGTATTAGTTTTCTTTTACCATCACCTGTAATTGTAATCTCTTATTTTCTGTTAAAACGCTGGTTTGAAACACAATGAGATAAAGATCAAGTTTATTGTTTGGTGTTTTTGGTGCATAACAATGAACATGGTAACTAGAAATGTACGTAGAAAGGGAGGGAGGAGCATTAATAAAGTACAAGAACAGAAGCGTATGTTTAGCACAATTTAATAATGACACAGCGACTCAATGAAAAAAGTGTAATTCATAGAACTGTGCAAAGTATTCCTCAGTTCACTGGGGACAGTGCAGTGTCTGTCTCTGACCTTAATGATGAACCACAGATTTAAAAAAAATAGTTCTTATGGTGTTTGATTTCACTTTATGTTTCTGTAGACACATGACTCAGCAGACTGATTAGAGACAGACTCAGCAGACTACATGTTGTTCTGTGAATGTGGATTGGCATAAAGATCAATTCTCCAGTGATCAACAATGTGAGTTTAAGGAAGACATACAGTACTGGAGTGTTAGGTTTCACCAGGGCTTCTAACAGGCTAACATCGCCTCCTGGTGGAGCCTGTGGACAGTGCATGAAGACTTCAACATTTTTACAATACACTTCTATTTTCCACAGTCTGAGGAAACATATTTTGTCTGTGAGATTTGGTAATTCCCTGTGATATATATATATATATACACAAAAGAAATATTTGCTTAAATACATTTTTATATAGTACAGATTCAAAGGACAGAATAATTTAGAAAGTAACCAGCTTACAGAGTTAAACATTTTCTTACAACCTCTGATAATAACTATCAGGAACTCTATTTCAGAGGTGAAAATGAAAGAAAAACATTTTGAAACTGTTGTACTAAATTATCTCATCAGAGTGTAGTAATGAGGCATGCTGAAATATATACAGTAATTATACTTTAGGGGCATAAAAAGAATCGTGACAGAATCAGTTTTAATTTAAAACATTTTTTTGCTGAATTGCTGGAAATTGCTGATTATCTGTCAGTTCTCTTCCAAAGACATTACAGATTGCATGGGTGAAAAAAAGCACGCACAGACTTGTGCACTCTTATTCGCCCAGTCAAATTCTCAGTGTGAAAGTTTCCCGCAGGCCTGGGGGTCTGATAAAAGAAGTCTGTATTTGATAGCAAACACAACGTGACAGAGATGTCACCAAACACTGAGATTAAGCAGGCACTGACAGGAAACAACTGTCACCTGACACACAGATAGAGGTGCTGGTGGTAGTGGGGGGTGGTTAGCAGTGTGGAGATGGGAATAAAGATGAGATGTAGTTTGTCTGCATTTGGTTCAATCGACATTCATCCTTTAAGAAAAAAGAAAGGTCAAAAGGAACAAGATACAATAAAGGTGCAGTGTGTAAAAATTAGTAACATTCACTGGTGAAGTTGCATGTTGCACATGAATATCCCTCAACTAATCCTTCCCTTTCTAGTTTGCATTAAATCAAGATGTTTAGTTTGTCCACTGTGGGATGTTGGAAAAATATACTTGTCCAGAACGGTGACCTCCAAAGAGATGATTCACTCCCTGATTTAGAAATACAGTAAAAGGCTCATTCTGGGGAAATGAACAACATTTTATATGCTTTCTGCCAAAAAAAAATGTATATCACCTACATTTTACACATTTAGACCCTTATCTCTGCGATTATCAGACAGATTACGAACAACCACGCATGCAGCAAAAAGTGAAATTACCATGGTCTGACAGGTTTAGAGCTGTGTTAACATCCATACATGAGGAAACACTGCTACGATTGCCGCTTATACTATTTCCTGCGTGTTTTCTTTTTTTCTTCCCTTGTATTTCTGCCTGTTAATATTTTTGACCTTGAAACTGGCAGTAAACCGAAACTGAACTGATTAAATAACCATATTCTGTCCTTCATTAAACCTGTCACTGTGTTGCAGGTAGGCCACTGTTTAAAATGTCACCATAATTGATCAGATAAATTGTATTTGCCTAAATAGTTTCACTGTTATGTTTTTGTGATGTGAATATTAAACCTCAAAATTTGGTCTTTGACTAGATTGACCTCACAAAATAACATGAAATTGTACAATATGTTTCAGTGGCAGTCTGGAATAAATTATATCAATATGGTGGTGAGTTCATCATCACAGACTAACGATACAATATGCTCATTAAGATCCACAATACAAACATCAGCAAAGCTTTCCAAAGCCACTCTGTGGCTCTGTCAGTCATCTGTCATCTATTGTTGTGCTCTTAATCCCACCATTGACAATGAGGTCCATTTTTAACAACAGCGACCCAGAATTAATCAGAGGATTAAATTAGCCCAGGGCAATTAAAACACCCGGCAAATGGTTAATTAATTGACCTTGGTGGTCATTAAACAATTGATGGAATCAATAAGGGATCAGTGGTCACCAGCGACCTTTCGTGCTCGGAGCAGATGGGCTCTGACCACTTAGATGAAACTGTAGCTGGATGACAGTGGAGATGAACTGATCTCACATTATTTCCCAGACAGATGGATATGTATAGCCCCCATCCTCCACCTCTGCCTCACCATCCCTTTCAACTCTCCCCCAAAAGAAGAGATTTTATTTTTTTTCACACTTAGTGTACAGTGAAGTCAAACCTGAGTATTTCCTCGTATGTCATCTCAAGTAAAGAATTGACACTATGTATTGTTTATTAAGGTCATTGATTATTATTTTGACGAGAGCTGCAAGTAACAGTTATTTTAGGAAATAATCCTGAGAGTTGGACAAAGGAAAATGTTAAAGATGACTCCAAATTACAGATGATTCCTTCTGATAATTAATTGTCTTAATGTGTACAATGGAGTTTTGTTCATTAGTTTTATTATAACTTATCACTTAGTCTCATCCTAAAAGAATTCTTCTAAATCAATTTCTTTCTGAAAGCATTTCAAAATATATATTCTAACACTATGAATAAATATTGTATAATCTTCAGACGTTCAAATTTTTTCCTGTTGTTGATTTTTACAATAATAAGGGTAACTGCACTCAGTGTGACACCAACCTCTCGGCCTTTCTTTACCTCTCTCTTGAAATGAGGTTCGCTCCTGACCTCTGTGTGGCTGGACTTTTTGAGGACAAAGGAACTCTGCTTTCTAGTACAACCACCTCCCTCCCCCATCCTACCCATCAGCTTCTGCTCATTTAACTCCCTAGACTCTCCCTTCCCCCCAAACCCACACAACAACACAGCCTCTGCCCCTCCCCCACCACCCACTACAGTGTTTGCTGGTTATAGTAAACAGTCAGCTAGTGCTGATTCATGTCCTGCACACAGGACACAGGACACAGGACACAGGACGTTGACACAGGTCACTGCTGTTTGTTAACCTTTTTAAAACCAGCAGTCATCACTGTTTGTTTAATTTATGACCATTCCAAAACATTTACTGTGTCCTAATTAGGCTTTTGTAACCATGGCAACAAAAAAAGTTTTACAACTCATTCCCTAAACAAGTTGTTTTTATGCCTAAACCAAATCAATGGCCATTCCATTGAATGTTAATTATTTTACCATGACAACAAAGGACTGACACACCTGCCACCACTAGGGCACTATTTTCCATTGGTCACGACTTACTTAAAATATACTAAAAACATAGCAAGGTTGTTGAGGTTAGAGGCCTTATTCTTGCAAAACAAACGTGAATGCTTGGATTTGCCTAAAGCGTTGATCCATATACTGTATAGAAATCTGTAAAAAAAAAAGACAGCACACAAAAAGTATAACACTTTTTAGATGATAATGTATATGGCAGAAGCTACACGACAAACTAAAGCAAAGAGTTTGTGTAACTTTTTTAACGATTAAATGGACCATTGGTCCATTTGTTAATCCTACTTAATTTAAAATACAAGAGTTTTTAGCATAATAGGTAAATATTAACCTTACCATCATTGGATTAACATGGATAAGATAAGATAAGATAAGATAAGATAAGATAAGATAAGATAAGATAAGATAAGATAAGATAAGATAGGTCGGGTATTTTTACAATGTCATAATAAATAAACATGAATTTTCATATCTGTGAATGTATAATATAGAAAAATATCAACAATAAACCTATAAAAAGGTATATATAATTTTAGACATTAAGTTACTGAATATATATAGTATGGGCTTAATATTTACAGTATCAACTGTGTATTGGACTTAAGTGAAATTACAATGCTATGTTGGATGTAGGACGAGACAATTCGCAGCTTTGCCCTTATGAGTTAAAATAAAGGCATTTAATGCCTGATACCACAGCACAGCAGCCAAACAGGATCAAAACAGTGTGTGTATATGTGAGCATGTGTTTAAATGCATCTCCTTTGCAGTGATGTCATTTCTGCTTGGTCAGTTCTCACTCAGTGCAATACACACCCACACACACCCTCCGCCCTCTTCTCTCAGTGGCAGCACCAGCCAGCTGTCTCCTCTGCTGCTCTCAGCTGATGGAGTATGGGGGCATGGGGAGGTATGAAGGAGGAGAGGTGGGGGTGGGCGGGTCGACAGCTGAGCAGATGCAGAAGCCCCTCTTGGGTTCATCAGGGATGGGTTTTTTCCCAGCCACCCTGCAGCCGTGCAGCTGCCGAAGCACCAGCTGTCCCGATGATCACACCAAACAGACCAGGGACTTCCTCACTGTGGTGGTTGGCTGGGGAAGGAGAAGAGGTGGTACAATGTAGTGTCAATGTATGGACCAGCTGACCCTCTCCAAACACCCCATACCCAGACAAAACAAGCCTGGAAATGCATAGTGTGTCCCCTGTGACCTCTGACCACTGGCCTGCAACTAACAAACCCACAAGGCTTGAATCTACATAGAACTAATCACCATAAACAGCTACATTAAAGGTCCCAATATACAGTATTTTAAAAAGGACTGGGTTGTGCTACTTATGGCCTGTCTTGAAGTCTTGAGTGTTTCCAGTTGATCTGAATCACCACAAGAGAACCCTAAAGTATGTGATATGCTTAATTCATTCTCTGTAACACAAAAATATACACCCTCTCTTGTGATAAGCAGACAAATCTATCTCTACTTTCCCATTTCACCACTTCAGCCTGAAGAGAAGACCTACATAATACTTGGGTTTTAAATTAAATACCAAATTTACAGGAAACGTAACAAGGTTTGGGCCAACTGGATTTTGTTAAAAATTATTTTGTTATTAATAATGAAGTTGAATGCCATGCAGTAAGAGGCCAAAACTATAGGTCATTTTTTTAAACTGCCATTTTATCTTTATGTCTACATATCCAGCAGTTTTTTCTTTAATTGTTTGGCTTTACTTTGTTTTGGTTTCGTTCGCTTTTGGCCATATCTGAAAAATGACCCGGTACAAAAGACTTTACTTAGGATTAAACCAATTATATATAATGGATTGTGTCTATGAGTAATGTTTCACACACAAAGAAATGGCTTTACAAAACAAATGAAAAGTAACAACCAACTATTATTATAGTAATCTTTTCATATTACTATAATAATAAGAAGCACAGCAATCGCATGTATATTGATTATCTGTTTTCTAGATAGATGAGACAGATTTCTGAGACCAAAACCAAGCAAGCAGATGGATAATGGATGGGAAGTGTGATGATGGTCTTGGAGCTGCAGCAACACAGCAACATGCCACTAGTGGGAGACGGATGGTCCTCATTGTTGATATGGCCATCTGTCCAGCTGATGCCAAATGAAGTTACAGTTTAATTTACTGTAATAAAATTACTTAATTAAAATTAGGGTGTAATTCTATTTTCTCTCTGACTTCAATGGCGCCATGTCCATTTTCTAACTGGAAAATTCCATTGTATTAAAATTATATCACCGTGCGAGTTCTCATCTCATCATCAGTGAAACACACTCACAGCTGTAACTGTAAGTTTGAAATGATACAATTCTCAACAAAATATTAAAATATAAACATGGAAAGATATCAGTGATTAAAGGTAGAAGTTCAAGAATCAGTTAAACCCATGGCTCTCAAATGGTGGTACCTCTGGTAGTACTTGGAGGAAAATCAGAAATGTCGTTCTACTGTATAAACCAGGGTATGTGATTGGAGTGTAGCTGAGGAAATTTGGCTGTACTGTGTAGAAAATGAAACATGACAAATAATAATAATAATACATTTAATAATAATAATTACAGTCACCTTATCTCTTGATCCATCTTAATCTAATTTCACTGTATCAGTGAAACATATGTGAGGAAGAGGAGGATGATGAGAGAACAAATTATCTTATTGGGAATAAATCTGCCTCACAGGTAATTCAGGTAATTAGCTCTCTGACACATATGTGGGTAATACAAATCAAATTTCCCAATTTTTTTAATTGGTTGGGAGAAAGCTGTATCAAATAGAAAGTGTATGCACTGTCCGTGATTATTTCCTCTAATACTTTTCAGTGGGTGAGTACACTAAGCAGAGATTTTAGACTTCAGAGGTCAGAGTGTCCTCAGGATCAGGTTGTGGCCTCCACCCAAAACAAAAGATCAGTTCCCCCCCAAATGGGGCAGTTCCAGCTGCACCCATCCGTCACAGAGGCCCCGAGCATTGGTCCAGGAGCCCCTAAACTAAGTTTGTGTGAGTTACCACAGAGAAAGATGAGCTTCTATCTCTATCTCCCCCTCCATCACCTGTCACCTGTTGCTGTTGTCACACATCAGCAGCTCTCTGACTCCTGACTACAGACAGTAGACTGAGCAGCAGCTGGTCTCACTAATGGAGGGCAGAGCTTCCTGTGTGTTGGGGGGTTGCTTGTGCCTGTGATTAGGGTTGGTTTTATGCCTGGGCCCACACACTAATCCTCCCTACTGTATGAAGGCTTTTTTTGCCCAGAGGGGAGAAACGAACCGGATCACAATGGCACGTGTAACACCTTTATTCAGAGGGTAAAAGACCCCTCAGCAAAAAAGGAAAATGGCTGTAATTTGAAAGGAAAGGGCGGAAATATAACTCTTTGTTTGGTCCAGTGTCAGTGATCAAAAGCTTCTCAGGCTTTGAAGTTAACCTATCAATTCTTTTCCATGTGTTTGATGTGAACAATATTATATTTGAGTCAATCTTTCTTGTCTTGAAATATGCAATCCAACAAGACGTTTTATTAACAACTTTAAATCAAAAAGTTGAGTAAATCCACGTATACTTCACAATAAAAGTCTTTATAAATAAAGTTTTTTTTAACCCCAGTGGCAATTTAATAGGAAGAAGCCGAAAAAAGGAAAGATAAAAGAGACCAAGGTGATATGTACACAGAAGGATTATGTACAGGAATAGGATTAACTTGTCTCTCTTAGGAGGATTGGTGTGGATATTGAAGAGAAAGGAATATCAAAAATTGAACCTCAACAAAGAGAAAAGCAGAGGACAGGACATACTGACTATTATTGAGTAGTGGGAATATTCTAAACTCAGTAACGATACAGACTCACTGGATCCTACATCCGCCATAATACAATTTAATGTTGTCTTTCACAGGATGCTTTCCTAATGCCCACTCCAGTAAAACTCATGCCTTCAGTTTTACAAAGTAAATCTTTTTGTTTGTTTTGTTGAAAGCTTCCTTTACAACCATGGACAATTTGTACAACTCTGGCTGTCTGTGTAGAAGACCCTGCTCTTGATATAAATATGATTTCCCTTTTCAGACGCATTTATACAGGAACTACAGTAATTGTGATTTTTGTTATTAACTTTACCGGTGCTTCAAAAGAGTTTTTGTCCACTAAGTGTTGCTGATGCAGTATTTTTCTGTATCCAGTGGATGCTGCCACTTGGGGGGGGGGGGGGGGGGGGGGGGGGGGGGGAGCTCATTCATGTTATTTGTGGTTAAAAGATAATCAAAGATTAGCCTCTCAACTAAGGATTATTTTGGTTTTATTTAGTTTTCAGGGTGTGTTTTATGGAGAACAAGTATTGATGAATGTGATGTGATGTAGGGATCAAGGGATCATGCACTTTCTCTTTACTTAATTCTCTTCTCTTCTCCTACTACTGGCAGATGAGTGGAAATTAATTACAGTCAAAGGCAGCAGATCATGACCGTTTGTTGCGTGGCGTCATACCTGTCACCTCATAACCAGACACAGCAGGATCCTGTCAAATGCTATCAATGAGATCAGGAAAGTCACAGCACCATGGTGCTCTGTGATGCTGCTGTTTCTAATGCCACTTCCTGTGGCTGTAGCTGTAAGGCTGATATGGTCTTTGTCACCATCAAGTGACAAAATCTTCACTACTTTCAGGAGCTGGCTGTTCACAGGAAGTGGCCTTAACTCTGCCAGTATAATATTGCAATCTAATGATTTTACTGAAGCATTTTTATTTATTCTTTTTAAGATAGTATGTTTGTCCATGTCCATGCACACAGCATTTCTAGGCACTTTGTACTTGTTTGTTTTGTGGTGATCATAAATGTGCCTTCAGTGTGTACCATGATGATTTCCCTTGATGAATGATGCTGTACATAAAATGATTAAAAGTGTGTTTAGTTGTCAAATATGGAAATGCCTTACAGGTGGAGTATCGTGGTATGTAAATATAATCAAATTAAAACCTAATATCTGGACATTCAAACTCAATTGTGTTGTTCAAGCACAAAGTAGGCAAAGAGAAACGCTGATAGATTTCTTTTTTAACGTGGCTAAAAAAACAAAAACAAACCATTTAAATCTATCTATCCGTATGCTACACAAAGCTGTTTTCAACAGTTATTACTTCCATTGTTGAGAGTCTGTAGAATGGTTGTGGAAAGAAAATTCAGTAAAGGATCTGCTTATCTGCTTATTTTCCCTGGAGATTTTCTTTGACTACTGTAACAGGTCTTGCTGGTCCCACAGGTTCACTCTGACAGGACAGGTCACTCACTGCTAAAGTGACTTTTTATCACTGCTGCGCCCACAAAACCAACAGAAATACATACTGTTCAGAGCTCAACAAAAAAACTGTCATGTGACTGCATTTCAAGTGAAAGCATGCTTCAGTCATTTATCTATGCACCTTTACTTCCTCCTGCAGCTGACTGTCAACCATGCCCACCCTCACATTGGCATTACTCTAATTCTTAAAACAAAACAGTGATAACAGTGGATGTCAAATTTTTAATTTAGGCATGAATTAATTCTTGAAATTGAAGTTTGAATGAGAAAATCAAACAGAAGTTGATGAAGGGGTCGATGGGAAGTAGAGAAAGTGACAGAACTGCGAGGATGCAGGATTATCACAGTGAATACAAATGTGGAAGTGTCATTAAGACCTCCCCAAAGACAAAAACGATGCAACACCTCCACTGCCTGTTGGCATGTGGGTGTAAGCGAGAGGCTGGTGGCCATGATATCCAGAGGTGTGCAAACCACACAAGTCAAACTAAAATCCACTCATCACCTCAAAGTGATCCCTATATAGGCATGGTGTTAGATGTCATCTTCCTGTCTGATCTGTTTTTTATTTGTTCTCCTCTTACCATATGTAGGACCACAACAGCATAACATTAACCATGTGGTTCACACCAGGAAAGGAGGAGAGAAGACTTCTTCACACATCAGACTACACGTTAACTCCCCGTCTTACTAATGGCTGTTTGATACAGTAGGTGCACATGTGATAGAGGAAGCCTGAATGCTGGTGTTGCAGTAAAGTTACAAAACAGAAGAAGTCATGTGCTGTTTTATTGGATGAATGGAAAATGAACAAGTTTACTCTTTAATCTAAATGACATGAGCTTTGTCATAAAAAAATGACAGTAATATTGATCAGCACGTCCTCCCATGATGAATGCAGGCCATTGATCTCTCCCTCCTTCGTTATTTTTATTACTAATTCACTATGTATTTTGGTGTGTTTAAGGTAAGATTAACTTCTGATTTATTGCTATTTTCCTAAGACTGACAGCACCAGTTTTTTACAAGTAGACTCTATATAATTTTCTGAGCTCATTCTGTTTTTAGCTGATAAAGCATTCATTGAATGATCAGTTACAGTGTCACATCATATTGTCAGAGGTACAGTATACTTGCTTACACAGTATTACCATTGTAGTAATTACAAGAACAAGAATAAGAACACAACTTTGCGTAATCATTCTGTTTGTGTGAATATATGTCTTCCTAAAGTGACTGAATAAAGAACTACCACTACTGTACAAATACAACTTAACAAAAACACAGGTTAAAGGTAACAGTTTCTGTGGCTCGCTGAAGAAATGTTTTACTGTTTTTAAAAGTACATTGTTAAATAGTGTTTTGTCCACTTTTTCTATTTTTGTTATAATAACTCAATAAATTAAAGGAATAACATAGGCAGCTGAAGCAGTGGGGGAAAAGGCAGAGGGGCAAAGATAATATGCAGTAATGACCCCATTTCCATTCCCATCATCTGAATATTACCCAATAACAAATAACTAGAGAGGGCAACAGATGGAGAGACATTTGCATTCCCGAGCAGTTGAGAATAAGAGCACCAGATGCTTTGCTTTTATCTTTACGTGTTCACTCATTCAGACATTTGGAGGTATGGTATTGCCCAAGTGGGAGCCAAAAGCCAAGGCCAAATATTTTGTCTTTGTAGGGACAACAGCTGGAAGGAACAAACCAGGAAGTCGCTCCACTTCATTAAAGACCCAGCAGGACAGCAGCAGAGCTTTAGGGAGTCTCCTCCCACTCTCTCCATCACTCTACTCCTCCCTTCTGTTTGTCATTACACATAGCAGTATTAACCAAATTTGTACATCGGGGAGTAAATTGGAGTTCACCCTTTCTCGCCTTTGTTATTTAATGGCTTTTTTTTGTATAAAACCCATATAAAGTAAGTATATTGGCTTTAGTCCTAGTTTTGATTTCAATATTATTACATTACATTTCATATTAATGTTGCTGAGTAATAGTCAACTTAGAAATGGAGTGTTTATAGTGCTAGGGCTACAGTTATAAGCCACTGAAAGTCTGAAAGGAGATTCTTTTGTCTTATGGGAGGAAGATCATTTTCCTTTCTTTTGTCACAGAAGACAGGAACTTGTGTGCACAAGATCAAAAGTATCACCTGTCAGGGGTTTAGGGGCTCTGTATAAAGTTGTACTACGCTGTACTGAGAACATTTTGTATTATCTGGAGGACAACACCATATGGTGTCAAAACGGATGAATTACAGTACCGTTTTACACACTCCTCTGTGTGGGCAGTTGTCATCAGCATAAGAGTGTTAGTCTTATGGTATGACAAAATGTCATGTGACACACCTGCTCATAGGTCTGTCTGCAGTGCAGTACATGCACCACCCCTTGTTGTGAGAGTGTGTGTATTTCTAATTCTTAGCTAAAGTGGTTAATGATGAGCTCTGTGACTTCTAAGCTTGTCTGATCTGATCTGCCTACAGTAGGAAAGTGCTTCTTTCCACTAATCTCTGCCACAGTGGATCCATGTAGAGTTGCTGCTTCATAGTCATATATGGTTGCAATTACACTGTGGGTATTGTTACTCTATTCTAATATGTTGCCTATATCAGATTTTAATTTATTTTTTTATTTTATTTAATTAATTAATTTTTTTAGGACCTGCTTTCATTGCTTTTCAAAAGTGACCCATATCTGACATGTACATTTACATTGGTTTCTTGGCTGAAAGAGAATCATGTGACTGTAGTGAACACGTGTGTTCACATCGTTTGCCATCTTGTTTTTAAGGATGCACAAAACGCATTGACAGGGGAATATCTGATCTGTCTACTTAGATTGTAGACAAAAATGCATATATTTGATTCATATCTGATTTATTTCCACAAACCGGAAACCAATCTGACTATATCAGAATATATGTGCTTTTTTTCCCTCCTTACACATTCAAATGCAGAACAGCGGGTCAACTGCATAAAGATGTCACCTTCTCAAAAGTGTGTTTGTCACAGACAAAAAAAAATCTAACAACTTCTCCATTCAACTGACTGTTTTCCTGCATTTTGATCATTTACTGTATGGCACTGGTGCTTGACACGCACAACCACACACTTTGAAACAAGTCATATGATTTGATCATTCAGTGAGTGACGGACAGATCTTCCTCAGCACCACAAAAGAAAACACCTGTTTGAACCTGCTTAATCCTAGCCAGCAGCCTTACACTCAAGGCTCTTTGGGGCCCCGTTTAATCCACACGAGGGCACTGGGCCAAGGCCTGGGTAGATTGGACCCCCACCAGCCATACACCTCAGAGTCTGCCCCCAATAACAAGTTTGAATCGTCCTCTTAATCCTTGGACTTGATGGAGCCCTCCACCCAAGCACACATCTACCTTCCCCCTCAGTAAAAACATAATCCCCATGCATCTCCTTTAAAGACCTGACCCAGCCCAGCACTCACTTAGCCCCCCTCCTCCTCCACCTTTTCCCCTTCCCCAGTGGGACTGAAAGCCCATTGATTTGTTGATTTCTCTTCTATTGTCTGCAGCCCATCGAGTGTTAACGAGACATCCAGGGTCCGGGGACTGGTGCCAGGACTTTTGGCATGGAAGATTAAGGTCCTGATCTGGGCATCTGTCACTGCCCAGTCCCCCTTGTCTCTCTAGGAGAAGCCTTTCATTTAGTCATTTACAGAATGAGCTATTAAATTTATCAATTGATCCCAACAGTGGAAGAAAACTGTTGTCCTGCATACAGCAGATAATTACGAGAAGAACTGGGTGACATAAACAGTGGTGGACTTGACTGGCTTTGAGTGACTCATCAGCATGAAAATACATTTAAGACAAACGCATTCAGTATAGAGTAATGCACATGAGGACGCATACACGGAGACAGATCCATACATTATACTGACATATGCACAAGTGGTACACAAGTAATTTAATAGATCAGTTGTAATTTTCTAGTAATTCTAAGGAAATTCTAAGAAAAAATTAAAATGTTCTTAATGGCTTGGGATGAATGAGGAAAAGGTTATGTATTTTATTTTCAATGATGAGTACACCACTACATTTTAATCTTTCTAACCCAGCCACTGGGGGGCCACATCCAGTGGTCTCCTAGTGCCAGTCCCAAGCCTGGACAAACATAGAGGGTTTCATCTGGGATGGCATCTGTCATAAAACATTTGACAAATCAAATGTGAATCACATTTGAATCTTTATATTTTCTAGTTGCACTGGATTAAACTTTACATGCATGGTATCTGATCACCAGTGATGGCTTCATTTTTAAACTGACAACTCCCTCATTGTTAATTGAAATGATTTAAATAATCTGAACCAAGGGAGTTTCCAATTCTGCAGTTCATCAACACAGAGCTCATGGTTTTCCTTGTGAGACCTGCTTGCAAAAACTATTCCTGCAGCAAATGACTCCAACACTGCACAGAGAAAATGAAACGTCAACATCGTCTCAAGAAATTCAGAGTTTGTCTCCATCTAGTGGTTCAAAATATTCAACATGCAAGCTGTAAAAAGATGTACACAATCAACAACATATACATATACCTTCGTGTTTGATCGCTGTTGCTTTGTATTGCTAAAATAAACTGAATAATGAATTCTAACGTGACCAGCAGTTGTGTAACAAAGTTACTATGAATTAACCAACTGATAAAACTGAATTAAAAAGTATAGTAAATATGGCACAAAATATTAATTTATTATATTTATTTAATAAACCGCTGTTAAAGTCTGCTGTGTCTTCATTGTGGGGTTGTTATGGTTTGGTAGGGTGTTTTGAAGATAATGATACAATGGTGGTATTGATGAGGATTTTTATTATTAATGGAGAGAGGTGGAAGATAAGGACAGAGAAACAAGATTTGATTGATATGGCTTTTTAATAAGGCACAAATAATGCGTTATGATGAGAGTAGAATAAAAGGAAAATCTATATTGAATGTACACAGCAAAACATGGTCCCTATAGAATTGCTTTTAATTTTTGACCACTCACACTGTAAAGTAAAAAAAAAAATTGCACTGTGTAAAAAAGTTGAGAAACATAAAATTATTTATCAACAGGTAATGATCTGAACTTTTGAGTTAATTTTTCAAAATCATTGCTCAGATATATTTTAAGAAGCACTTCATATGGAGATTGTGCATCTCCCCCTGCCAAGGTCAGAGTACCTTGAAAACATGTTTAAAAGCAGATGTCTGTAGATGAAGCACGTTAATCTTTTCAAATAAACCCTGACATTCGATATTTTCCTTTGTGTTGCACAGTATTATGATAATATTTTAATGCAATTTTTTTAATTGAAACTTTAGGAAAAATTACTAATATGCATAGTTAAAATGATTAATATGCTGACATCATGTAGTATAAGAAGCAGCATTTCCAAGCTGCTCAGTGTGAACCTTCAGGATAAAGCACAGTGCCTGTGCCAAGAAACTTGACAGGATTACATGGAGATGAGCTTATCACATGGCAGCAATGGGTTGACACCAATTTTCTTAGCACAGTCATTCTGCAGACATAAAATACATGGAATTAAATCATGATAACACAATCTGATAGGCTTTTCTACTGAAGCATTAGCAAAAGTATTTTTAGAACTAGATTAATTTCCCTTTGTTGGCAATTTGCAAACAATCTAGTTGCAGGGATAAAGGTTGCAGTCCCTCCAAATTATGCCATACCATGTTAATTTCATCTATTAAAAGCCTGAAATGAATAAACAACCTGTTTTACAGGGAAATTATTTGATGCTATTTATTGGTGTGATTATTAAAGTCTTACCATGTAGTTGACAACATTGATGTGGTAGGGAATCCCACCCAGTTCTTCACACTTCTTCAGGTTCATCCTCTCTGGGTCTCCAGCAGCCAATACTGGACTGCCAGGGTCAGCCTATGAGAACAGAAGAAAAACACTGTTTTATATTTCCATTGCTTTTGTAACGGTAAAACATACATTTCTTCTTTCTTTCATCACTCTGTATATTAACTTTGCAGCACAAGGATCTACTCACAGGCTGCAATCCTCTGTGGATGGACAACAAGTCTGACATCCTGTCATTGAAACCGGCAGCAAAGTTCTCTGGGTTGATTGCTACAAAGCACTGTCCCTGAAAACACAATGAAAGGACAACAGACAATGCAGACCCAACTCAAAATAGTAAAAAGACATACAGTACATATGGACACAGCCCGAGTCACATTTTTGTAGCTACCACAAGGATTCTGCTTGTTAAACTGCTGATCCAATTTAAGTAACGCATGTATCTCCTCAAGAATTTTGTAGAATGTTTAGTTAACAGGGCAATAATTTCATGTGTAAGCAGTTTGTTTAGGGCAACTGGGCCACACCAAATCCACATAGAGAAAAATTGATAAATTTGATACTACGTTAGACTTAAATACAATTCAGAATAATTTTAGATCAGATATAAATAGACTGGGTTTCAGCAGCTATTTCTCTCAGACAAATAGAAGGACAAGGAGGATCCTTTGCAGCATGCCATGTCACTAAACAACTAAATGAAAATAAGTAAAATATAGTTAAAAAAAATAGTATGTCCTCTTCAAAACACAGCATAATCAAAAAGATAAGACAAAACAAACGTACCAGGTCCGCAACACGGTCAGTTACTTTCCACGTGCGGATATTTTTGCTGTACTTGGCACCAGCCAAGATCCCACAGAACATCTCCACCATCATTCCCAAACCGTAGCCTTTGTATCCTCCTGAAAGATGCATAAAGTAGGATAAATGTACTCAAGTTGTAATTATATAAATAACATAAAATATTTATATACTAACATTTGCCATTATTAGACTAAACTAGGATACAGCCCCATCTAGTGGTGAACCACACCAACCACACATACTATGCAAAGATTTCAAACTAGTTTCTAACTATGCAATCACTCCTTTGATTGTTACACAAAACAGGTGCAAGGAAAGAGAAGAGCAGCACGATTATCTAAATGTGACCAGAGAGTCTAAAATGTAACTGCAGGACAGAGGAGGTCATCAATATCATATTTAAATGACTGGTTGAATCGACTGGTTTCTGACCTGTGGCTTCACTGCCACCGATGGGCACCAGTCCTCCTCCACTGAGGACTTCCTTGGGATCTGTTGTCAGCTTTCCCTCAGCATCACAGCCCCAGCCCTCAGGAATGGTGTCTCCACGCCGTTCGTGCAGCTCCACCTGCGCGAATTACGTTAAGTAAAAGGGTAAACTACACAGCCTAACAAAATACAAAATGGAAATCTTATAAATGTTGATATTAAATCAGATAATCCCTGATAGTTATGTCTAAATCTCAGAACGTCCAGTATAGATTTACTTGATATTTATTTTGATTAGGCTAGTAACAGGATGTGGTTCAACCAAATTCTACCAGGGACACAAAATGTGACGCAACACAACACATCCATTTAGAAGGTGATATCCGACTCTATTATCTACTTCTATCAGTGCTAGATGGAAATTAAGTTATATATCTCAGTAATTCTTTGTCCAGTGACCAACTGTTACAAACCACAGCATGTGAATATCAAAATGTTTAACCACACAAACATGAAAATAAAGTAACCCACATTAGACCCCACTGTCTTACCTTTCCAAGTGCCACTGCAGATGTGGCCATGTCCAGAACAAAGCTGTCTCCATCTTTAGCCGGAGCTGCCACACTGATGGGGTTGGTGCCCAAAGTGCACTACAAACAGCAGGTCAACAAGATAGTATATACAGTATATACTGTATAAAATATTTTCTCTGTTTGCAATAAAATCCAAATTTTTTCCATAGTACCAAGGAACAAACTCATATGAGACATGCAGTACATTTTGCTTTACCTCTTTACCACGTGTGGGAACCACCAGTGGGGATGTATTGGTAAATGACATGCCCTGTAGGGGGCAGATCAATGTTAGAAAATAAAAAAGAGAACATTTAGAAACAGCTTATTAATTCACATTTGTTTTATTAATTTGTGAATAATATAGTATGCATTTGTTTAAATGGGAGCTTATTCCATTATAGAAACAGCTGAACTGAAATTACAATTTGGAATTAGCTAAAACCTAAGTCTGCATTTTACCCCACTTTCACACAAAAAGCATGTCAGTACACCTTTTTTTTCCCTTTTGACTCACATAACCTCCGTCACATTCGCTATAGAACATAGTGTGCTTTAATGATGGTAAAGGATTTCCTAAGAGGTGGAGAACCCCTGGCCTCCAGGTGGTTTGTTGCCCATGAGATAATTCATAAATACAGCAACTCAAAAGTATATGGAAAATTTGCATAGAAGCAAGCAAGCAAGCAATTATTTTCATTTCTATAATTAAAATGTAGCCAGCCATCATACCAGCCCTTATGTGGGAGCATGAATGGTCCAAGACGATGCAGCCTAGTGCCATCCTGCACTGAAGAGGTTGCTTTTATCATGACCAGTCAATGTGTCTATGCACAGCTTTGACTTCAACACTTCCCTTGTCTACTATTTAGCAGAAACTCTCGTCTTGAACCTCAAATACAGCAAAAACCCTTCCAGATACATTTCGATCTTGGCTCATACCTTAGTTCAGTGGCTCCAAAACTTCTTTTGCCCCCTTTTGGGAGATTAAAAAAAAGGTTATGAATAAAAGATAAGAGCACCAGTGTGTGTAGTGCCAACTTTGACATTGTTCGAACAAGAAATGCAAGGGCACGGGAGCTGTTTTATTGAATCAGAAGGAGAAAGAATAAAAAACAGCTTAACTGCTATTCCTTCCACAAATGTGTCCATGTTTTGCAGGCAGTGCAACATGCATCATTTGTATCTGCCTCACCATGCCCCTGTACAACTACAGAACCACCAGCTTTGCCAAAATGTATCTATTTTAAGTTCAACTATGTTATCTGTGAAGGGCAGCATTACACTTCTCAGTGTACAATAGCCTGTTGGAAATTATTAGAAGAAGAAAGAGACCAGCCAACCAAAATAATCACCAAGACTAGTAGCAGGAGATCAGGAAGTTCTCCTCTGCTCTGAGCAAACCATACACCACTGTTATCCACAACAATTAAATTGGTAGGTGGTTCAGATGTTATGGTAGAACAGCATTATGTCTGTTCCCTATATTAAATGTTCATTCTGTATTAGATCTTTCAAGTATTCTTTCCAACTTCATGGCCAGAACATTAAAACCAGTCAACCATTTTATTGTTGCTGATCAGTGGGTTATAAACCTTCACCTTTATATGTCATAAAAGTTGTTCCCACACCAGCTGATACTACAATTATTATCTTTCTATCTGAGAGCCTGATTCTTTATTCTTCACATGTTAGCCCTCAGCTATGATCCACTGGCCCTTACAGCAGCCAGTCATCCCTCAATCCATCCGTCCTACATCACCACCTTGGCTAACCTTAGTTTGATCTATATCTCTATTAGGATGGTCTTTATTAGTGAAACAGGAAAAAATATATACCTTAAGATGTTTTTGTCCCCCGACAGCACAGCACATTTTATCAACAGACAAATAAAGGTTTCACTCACAATCATGTTTTCCTTCAGAGCTTGCATGGAGTAGTATCCCGCAATGCCATAATGATTCGATCCTAAGACAGAAAGACGTCTGTTATATCAGTGTTGAGTGTTTTTCCACTACTGTTAAGTGACCCTTGACGCACATGAGAGGGACTTTTGATAAAGGTCAGTTTTAAAGCAAACTATTAATTATTAATTAATCTTTAAACAATAAATAATTCCTACAGTATATATGACTACTAAAGGTTCCATCTAATTAAATACAGGCTTGTTTTGTATGTGCAATAAAAGTCTTAAACACTAGCTCATAATAAACAAGATAATTCTATGGATTACCCTTTGCTCATTACAAATGCATCATATAATGTAAGCAGTACTGTGATAAGGCAATGTTGTGTTGTAACAGTAATTCATTTGTTCATTGTTTACCATGGAGGGCTGACACAGGGTGAAAGGTGAGGTACACCTTGGACAGGTCGCCAGTCCATCACTGGGCCAACAGACAGACATGAACAACCATTCACTCTCATATTGACACCTACTCTAAATTTAGAGCATCCAGTTAACCTAATCTTCAAATTTTTGTCTATGGGAGGAAGCCGGAGTACCCGGAGAGAACATGCAGTCCTAGCCACTGCACCACCGTGTACCCTTCAACAGTTATAGCATTCGTGTTCTAATTTTTTTTAACTACAACAAAGCAACCACATTAAAAGGACTCACCGTGTGCCACCACCCAACCAATTCCGACTTCTTTGGCCTTTTTTATTGCCAGATTCATACAGAAGTTTCCCACCACTGGACCCAGGAGGTTCTTCCCATCGACCAGTGCTGTTGCAGCACTTTCCTTCTCTATCTCTGGCTCACCGTCCTTGGCACAGATTCCTGTCTGAATGTCCTTCACATACATGTCTGTCAAAAAGAAACTTCTTATGTATACAAGCTACATTTTAGATGCTTTCCATCTCTTAACATTGTAGATTAAAGAACCCCACTCACCCATTCTGTTAAGTCCATGGCTATAGTGGCCTCTTTGGTCTCCTTCCACCAGCACCTCTGCCAGGCTGTGAGCATGGTGTGACTTGGTGCCCACGGCTGTCATGCATCGCTCAATGAAGCTTTGCACCTCCAAGTGGCTGATCAGACATCTGCAGAGAGGAAATACTGAATAAGCATCACTTTATAAAGTTCAGGTAAGACCAGATACTGGAAGTTCCTATGAAGAAATGCAGCTTAAGCACTGTACTAACAAGCTTGAGTCAGTGGTCATATGTTGTACTTCATATACATTCAGAAAGACATGGAGAGAAATTTACAGCTTGTGTAGGGTGGCCATGTGTATGCTGAATAACACGTGAATCTGTTCTCAGGGTACGATCACTAGAGGTGTCCTTTTACGTAAATCTGGAAACCATCAACTTCCAACTCTTTGCAAGCCAGACATGTTATTTACTCTTGTAGAGTAACATCACCCTGAGGAATGTAACTTGAACAGATTAGCAGATGTTAAGCAAAAACAAAGAAATGGAAGATTATATAGTTCAATATACACACTCTCAGTATTATGAAACCTATGTTTTTATTGTAATGAAATTAGTTTAGCTACAGTGGAGTAATGTATTCCAAAGCTCAAACAGCAATCTGTTGGTTAACTAGACTATACGCAGTTCTGCTAAAAATGCAGTTGGGAATACAGAGTATTCATTTATCTATATCTGTCTGTGTTCTCCCTTACATTCAGCAACGAGTACTAATGCCATAGCCTTGTATCTATTTTGTTGCAGAAAAAAGTTGAATATTTCAAGAGTATATGAAGAATTAAAAAGCAGCGAGAATGTTGTGAATGAGCTGAATGTTTTGATTTGTTGAAATTAACTGAAAAATGTCGGGAGTTAAGAACTTTGAACTGTGGAGGGCAGTGTTACCCAAGTACAGAGACAACTGCCTTTCAAAAATAACTCTGCTAACTTAACAAACCAACTAACAAAATAAACAACCAAAGCAAAAGAAGAGAAGAAGACAGATAGAGAGAGGAAGTAAAGGGGAAGAGGTTTAAAAAAGGAAAGAATAAAGAAAAAGGTGAAGAAGGCATGGGGTTCAAAGCCAATTAAAATCCATTGCCTTTGATAGCCTACGAAGGAAAATGCCCAACAACGGAAGCAGGTGTTCATGTTCATGCAGAACTGTGTCGGGGAACTGTGTCGAAGTGGATGAAATGGAAGGAAGAACTGTGGAGGGCACAGTTACACCTCAGCGTACAGCCTGGGAACATTATTAGAAGAAGATGACGAAGCACAAGACGAGTTTATGGCATGCGATGATGGATTTGTTTATTAATTACAAAAATTGCAGTTTCAGGGACTGAAGAGAGGGTCTGACCCTTTAGCCTCACCAGCAAAACCAGCAAAATTGCACAATTCTGTTGTGGCCCACAAGGGTGAACGCACATTACATTGCCCCACATTTGTTAAGATTTTAGCAGAACAGGGTTAAAAAAAGTCAAAAACTAAAGTCCATCATTGCAACACTGATTTCACTAACACTTGTCAACATTCAGATGTGTCGATCACTCAGCAAATCTCCATTGATGTGGCGTCATGCTGGTACTGCAAATCGAACCCTGATGGTAAAGTGCAGTCCTTCTGTAAATGTTATAAAGTAAGCTGAGCAAATTTAAGATGTGGCAGGACAACATGTCTGAATCAAAACTTTGTTTTTTTACAAGCTCTCCAGTTCTGTTGGTTTCTGTCATGGTTAGTTATTTGAATCAAAGCATTCAGAAAGAATGCAGGCAGTCCGAGTGTAAACATGTCAACATTGTTAAGTGTTGACAGTGATCACATCTGCCCTGAGATACAACTCTTCATGGGTTAAATCTTTCATTAATCTAATAAAATAAATGTGTTCCTTTGTAATTTCCTTCACAAATGGTCAGATAGGGATTCAGCAAAATATAGATTTGAATACATTTCAGTAAGAGTAATAAGATATCCAAAGAAAAAAAACATCCAAGTAATAACCTGATAAATTGGCATACCATGCTTTTATTTAGCAGTGTGAACAAAACAAAAGAACATTTGTGTAGCTGAAGGTCTGATGTTCTGCTTGCTCTCTTGCTCCTCTCTGCTACACTCCTTCTTGTTTCCTTCTGCTTTCTGGTATTTGGTTGTGACTGAAGGAGTTGGTGTTGTAAATTTTGGAATGCACCATAATTGGATCCAGCGTTCGGCTGCAGGCGAGCTGGCGCCCTTTACTTCCTTTCCAAAGTAACTGTTCTGTACAAAGAGCTCCACTCCAAATCAGCGGGTGCTGTAAAATCATTGCATCTTCTGTACCTCAGAAGTGAGAAAACACCTGGGAGCTTATGACATGATACATCCCTATGTATCAAATTTATTTGTTGTTTCTGGGTTGTTAGAAAAGCAACACACTGTCACTTTCTGTTGGAAACATTAAACTGTGCAACATTAAGCTCCACCTTCTTAAAAAAAAAACTGTGGGGAGGACAATGACTGAAAGTCCATCCAACCATTATTCCTGAAGAAAACTGAAACGGTATGCTCTGACTCAAGGGAGAGTTCAAGAACATTGTGTGCTACTACAAATCCCACCCCCATCCATCTTTAAATGCAAGCAAAAAAGTTGCCATTACTTCTATTTCAGAAAAGTGACAACACTGTGTGCAGAACTGCTTTACATAATTATAACAGCCTTGTTTTTGTCAGCCAACAGTTTCAGTTTAACACCGGTCTTATTAACCGAGGCAAGGAAAGAATTTTCTATTGCTTGGCATCCTTGAACCCTCCCAGAAAACCAGTGGGCGGCAATAGAAAATAATCAACAAATAAGCACATAACATGAAAACTATCAACAGTCAGCAGATACAGTGTTTGCAAAAGTTGGTTAACACTCTGACAACAGCAAAGCAAACATGTGCATGTGCTGCAATGATGTACTCTTCTATAAAAGGGTTTGATGTGGCAGTGTGACTACTGCAGAATGATTTTTGAACAAAATAGGAAGTTTCAATTTGAGACCTAACAGTTTATACTGATCAATTTCAATATTATTTTCAGATTGTATAATGGATATCTGCATGATTCTGTTCCGGTGAAAAGTACAAATCTAACTCAGAAAGCTTTCCCTAGTCTTTGAAATTTGGAATCAGCATACTAACCATGTGAACATGGTTTTGCAAGTGGTGCACAGAGGCAGAGTCTGTGCTCCAAGAGGCTTCAGTGATGCACATTATTCTCAAGGAAGCTGAAGAACTCCATAGTCTGTTGTGACTTGAATTACAGTGATAAGACCTGATGAAATCATTTCATCTCATCGGGATGAGGAATAGTCCAGAGCAGAATTTCAAAGTAGCAAAGAAAGTCAAAGAGTCGATTGAAATTGAAAATCTCAAAGCGCATTTGAAGTCAAATTTGCGTGTCTGTGCGTCTTATCCATACCATGAAATGGAAGGTTTCTGTTTCACTTTCACACCAATGCAGCTCAAACTACTGACTTAACTGTACAGGAGTTGCTTTTAGTTGAAAGAGTTTTTACCTGCTCATGATGATTGTCCTTTTTTTTCCTGAGGAAAGGGTCAACGGTGAGTGATCCAGTCTGTGGAGTTACTGATCTGCAGCTGCTGTCAATGATCTTTCGTGACTCCACCTACTTGCTTTTCGGGTTCTGCAGCAGCGGCAATTTGGAAACGCCCCAGTGTAGCAGAGTTTACCAGGTATCCAGTCATTGTCGGCGTGTAAAACGATACTTTTGGTCATGGGGAGGTTTCTCTCCCCGCTCCTCCACATAGGCCCGTCCTCGTATGGGGGACGTGTCCTCAAATGTTATGTAAACTTTTCATGTTGCTGCTACACAGTTTGACATTGTCGACCTTGTTGGAGGCCTCCTGGAAAAAAAAATCCACTCTTCTTAGGACATATGCTTCTGGTCATCAGTTGGCTGGGATGTTTATTTATTCTATATTTAGTTTCAGATTCACTAAATTAATAGCAGGGACTTTCAGGGTATTCAAACATTGTAAAAAATAAATAAATGAAGTTATGTGGGACATGGTGCATGTAATGCTTCATTTAAGTCAGTATGGACAGTAGAGCTATATTGGTATATGGGGTGTTGTCAGTTACATAACACATTAACAGGAAGAGATCACGTTGCTCCCTCTAGTGAAACACATCTGACACAGACATTTGTAGAACAATACCATAGCATTGGATTAGACCGAGTCAACTAGTACCTTTGTCATAAAATGAGACGTGAGAGCTGCTTATTTCCCCCCCTTTACAAAGGCTAGGTTGCAAGATGGTAGCAGGAGGAGATGAAAAGTAATACATGTCCCTGTTTTCTTGATGTTTTACAAGATTATGATTTAATAGAGCCCTGTGATGGACTGGCGACCTGTCCAGGGTGTACCCTGCCTCTCGCCCTGTGTTAGCTGGAGATAGGCACCAGCCCCCCCGCGACCCCTAGTGGATAAAGCGGTAGAAAATGAGTGAGAGAGAGTGATTTAATAGAAAGTACAGAGTCAGAAAGTCCCATTTGTTCTGGTGTCTGGATTCCAGACACCACTAGGGGTCAGGCACCGACCCGGGTTCATGCATTCAGTAAAGTCTAAACCAACTGTTCAGGTGGTAGGAATTCAATAATGGATCCCAGATGTTGGTAGTCTTTTGCAAGGACCCATAGAACTCACATTTTCCTGAAATGACAGTGATGATATGCTCACTTTGCTTTCATATGTTTGAATTTAAGGCATTTAGTGAAATAAAACAGAAATTAATTCACAATCGATTCTTTTTTAACTGGTTAAAAAAATGTTCAGCCTAATGTGAATGATGATGTGTGGTCATCTCCCTCGATGACCGCACATCTTTGAGTCTGGTTCTGTCAGAGATTTCTTCCTGTTAGGGAGTTTTTTTTCTCTCCACTGATGCCTAGTGCTTGCTCATTGTGTGAGGGTTAGGAAACTGTTGGGTTTCTTTTCTCTCTGTAATATTGCAAAGGTTTTGGCTTTACCATGTACAGTGCCTTGAGATAATGTATGTTGTGATTTGGCGCTATACAAATAAAATTGAGTTGAATTGAATGGAATTAACCGAGTAAATGCTCAAAAAAACAAACAAAAACTCTAATTCACAGCAGGAAAATATGTGTTATGTTTTTGTAAAGGGCATGACTTTTTATTTCTAATGATATTGACAATGGTGATATGAGAGCAGCAGATTTTTAGAGCTAACTAAAACTTCCCCTGTTCAGGAATACCCAAAGACACTGGCAGAAATGATCTGATGCTGGTTTTTCTGTCATTTCCACACTGTACAGCACGCAGTACAGTTAATGAAAAGAGGCATTATGTTCCTCTGTGTAACAGAGGGAGTGATTCAGCTTCCAGATAGCCTCAGATAGTCTAAAATGCCAGAGGGGACAGTGAACCTTATTTTTCAACTTGGAAACACATTGGAAGTAAATATTCCATAGCAGGGGATAATGGAGACAAGAAAAAGTGATGAGATATTAATAGTTTCTGCTCCAGGATGTCAGTGGATGATTAGATTACATTGTAGCAGTTACGTTTAAGAAACGGCCATCAAAGTTTGTGTAGAGCACAGTGAAAACAACTTAATCCCCAGTACTTCTATGAGAATTGTTTGTGTTACATACAACATACAGATGTTATGCAGCTTTTGGTTAAACGTAATAAGTGCAAAAAATATTTTCCAATATTACCAAGTCCTTTAAGTATCTCTCCCTGTTGCTTCCCCAGGTCTCAGTGAGGAGTTAGCGCCCCCCTTCCTCTGCAGTGCTACCCTGTAATTCTCCATGGTTCAGACATCTGTGAGTATTTCTCTCTGACCACAGGAGGAAAATAGAAAGTTGGAAGCGAGAGGCTATGATTTGGGTGAGTATAAATAAAGTTGCGAGCAAAGGAGAGGCTGCTAATATAATGGGAGTACAGAGGGTGTGATGACAGGAGTGAGACATCTCAAGTCATCGCAAAACAAAGAAGCAGGAGCAGAAGAGTGAGTTGCCTCGTTTTTTTGGAATCGCGATTGCTCAAGAGGAGCTCAGTCAGTGTATTTATAAGGATTCAGGCATGTACCTGCTTGAATCCTTCTCTTCTGTTATGCCCTTCTTGAATTGCATGTTGCATCCTGCGTCTCTTAACATACATAACAAGATACTTTGTGCAAATGTCATAAACATCGGGTGAATAAATTATACTTGCCATTGAAATAATGACATGTTTTTGGTCAGAACATGATGACAAAAGGTCCTTGAAGACATCACTCAAAGAAAACAGTTACGAATGAACACCTTGGACACCATGTGGTGAGAAAATGTTGAACAAGTATATTACAAAGGGATCTTTTGCAGCGACAGCATTCACTCTCTTGCCACTTTATTGGCCTCTCTCTCATTTTGAAACAACGTGGCCAATTCCCTCTGATTTCTAGCATCAACAAGCCATTTAGTCCAAAGGAACTGCTACTAACTGCATATTTTCCTCTTTTAAGGACTATTCTCTGTAAACCCGAGAGGTGGTTGTGTGTTAAAGCCTTGTTTCTGTTCAAATCCATGCAGATCAGTAATTTCTGAAAAACAGACCAGCCTGTGTGGCACCAACAACTATGCCATGTTCAGTCACTGAGATCACCTTTCTTCCTCAGGTCATGTTGATCATGTCTACTGATCATTGCCATGTGATTTGCAGATTCAATATTTGCATTAACAACCAGGTGAACTGGTGTATCTGATGAGTCTGCCATAACAAGCACCAGAGCTGAGACCAAGCAGTGTAATGGATTTTAAAAACTATCCACACATTGGCTAAGGCTATGTAGATTCTTATGGGACAGCGGTCAGAACAATAATTACTGCTCCCCAAAATCCATGCCACCCAATTTGTGATGATACCTTAGACGGAGAGCAGATTGAGTGGAAGTGAGCCACCCAGTCCTGCTGCAGGCCTTCATGTTGCTGGTACCTCCTTTGTAGTGGTCTGCCTGGGCAGCCCTGCTCTGTAACTGAGGTGCAAATACTATTTCTTAAAATAGCATGTTCTGTGTATAATGGGTACAGCAGCAGGCTCACAGCTGGGATGAAAGCAACCATGCCATGATTGTCAGACACCACCCAAAAATCAAACCTATGAAACCCAAAATGATCGCTTTAAAATTGGGTGTAGGTGCTGCAGCAGAACCACAAGAGCCATTTGAACATCTTGTCATCCCTATGTTCACCAAGAGAGGTGCGAATACGTTCTTGACACTAATGATCCGTGTTTGACAAAGTTATCATGACAAGGGGAAAAATGTGTTTTTCCATACTGAGTTAACAGTATCTGGTTTATTAAGCTCACCCATAATGTAGGCATGAATATGATGTAAAATCTATACTAAAACAACAATACTGATAAAAATACACAAATAATGACATAAAATAGATGTAACTGATGTTGTAACAGTAATACAATTTTAAAAGGTGATGAAAGAAAAAGGTAAAGGACTATCAATGAGAGGTGAATATTGATCGTCCTCTGTAAAGTGGCTTCTGATCATTGCGGTATTCAGACTTTTGCTGCACTGTCCTGCCTTCTCTTTCTCACTTCTATCTCTGCTGACTTGAGGAAATAGCAGCTGTCATCAAAATTTCCGTTGATCATAAATACAATAAATAACAACACAACTGACCAAAGTAACTGCATCCTCAGTGTGTTAGCCTCAGCTCTTAGTCTTCCTTTCTTTATTGCCCTTATTTTATGTTCGTTCTTTTAACACCTTCACTTCACACCTCAACTGGCCAGACTGGCAGGTGAAAGCTTAACACACTCTAATACTGACACGACAATGCGGGATGCAGTCATACTGATGCCTATTTTTTTCCCCCTCACTATACAAATTATGATGAAAAACAGACCAAAATTATGTACCTATTAACTAATTTTTTTCCATAAAACCATAAAAAGTTACATTTTTCAATTTTTTCAATTTCTTGGAAAGCTCAAATACAGGTATTTAATATGACCATCAGTATTGGTGAATCCATTGGAGGATAGTTTTTACAATATATAATTCAAGTTTATTTTTCCTTCAACCAATAAGGATAATTTTAATGCTAAGTAAATCAGGACAGGCTCTGAATTACTTACAGGAAAGGAGCACTCAGATCACTTTGCTTAGTGCGCTCACACCTTATCTGCTGAATCTAATCAAATGCCCTTCCCTGATAATGAGTGTGAATGGGTAAACTTTGAGACTGAGATGTGGGGGTTATTTTTCTACCAGCTAAAAAGTTTCATGAAGTTTTGGAAGCCGTCCTCTCCAAGGAAGTCGAAGGAGCCCTGGGATGAGCCCAAGTGGACAAGCAGGAGGACGAGAAGAACGACGACCAGCAGTGGAATCAACAGGTTCCAGCCGGCTGCCAGGATGTTATACCACTTAGCCTTGTCTGAACACTCCTGGGCCAGCTGCAGGTTACCCTGGGTCTTCTGATCCCTGGCCTAAACACACACAGAGACATTTTTAACAGGTACAGCTTTAAAATAATTTCAAGGTCAAAATGTGCAGTATACATATAAAGAACAAAAATATGGCAAGTTTGTGTTTATATTGATGTAAAACCTAACTAAGTGTGTGGTATAGTATGAAGAAGTGGGCTCCTGTTATCACGTAAACAAAGACATACAGTATATGTTTTTTTTGTTTGCAACTTGCCCTATAGTTCTCTGTTCTTCTACACAGAGCACAGACTCCAGGCTGTGCACAGTGGGAGAGATAAAAAATCCTTGAGCAGCTTCTAAGTGTATCTGTTTATTTTGGAACAGACCAGGCTAAATCTCTCAGTGGCACTCTTTAATTTCCCATGCGTACTTGCCTATTAGGAAGATGCCAATTACACCATATTTAACTCCCCAGACAAGAAGCCGGTCTATGCCTTTAATTTGAGCGTTTGAGCCAGAACATGGCCTGTGTTTCAGAGTTGAATATGCAGACAGAAATAATACTTAAATGAAGAGTATATGCACATTCTTTGTGATTTTCCTTAAAGAAAATCTTTTAATCAAGTAATCCTGCAGTTTGTCTAATCCTGATTTTCATATAGCACTTTCATGGATCTTTTTTGTCTGATTTTTTTCAGGGAGAAAGGTTATTGTTTAGCAATTCTTTTCAGCACAACCCCATTCCTGTGGTAAAGGGCTCACTTTCTACTATGTGGGTGCGCCATCTGAACAATTTAAAAGACTTTTCTAAATAAGCATCTACCTGATAAAGCAAACACTATATGACCCCTTTATATGGCATCACTCTAAATACAGCCATGCCAATTATTTTTTTGACAGTGGCCAAGAACTAATGTCTGTGTCCCACTTATTTGAAAATTCTCTGTACTTCACCCAAACCCTTACTTAAAATAGCTTTGGCCCTATTGTTTTAGGTTTGCTTTGTCAGTGGGACCCATCTCTTGTCTATTGCTGCTTGGCTTGAATTACAAAGACTTTAAAATTAATAGCGATAACAATGCTTGATGTTGCCATCACTGCTCCTGAAATAAAATAGCTCTATTAATACTGGTTATTGAGGGCTAAAACATAGGGTTGGCCATTGTGTTAATTGGATTACTTAATAAATCACATAAATAAAGAGATTCTTCCAATTGTTGCTTGAAACAGAAGTTGAGCACTTCATGATAAACTCAAGCTTAAATATAAAAGTAAAAAGAAAGAGCTCACCTTGATGGAGTAGATGAGAGCCATGAACCCCAGGCAGCAGAAGTTAACATACAATGTGTTGCACAGTGACCAGATGAGATAATCCCTTGGAGGATTCTTGCCAGCGTTGCCCATGTTCACCACGGTGGATCCACCAGGTTTACGGGCAGATTTGCAGTTAGTGAGTGGGGTGCAATCGGAGGGGAAGTTGTACGAATGGTTGTCCATGGCTATTTTAATCAGGTGTCTCCCAGCGGTGGATGAGCTGACGGCTTTGCAAACCAGCTAGTCCTCTAGATACAACTGAATGGTCCCTCGATAGAAATTAGTGGAGGCACCAATGTACGGGAGGCTTATAAAGGCCCATGAAGAGGGAGGTGGCCGGGAGAGGACACATGGGCAGGGTCCTTTAATATACAGACGGTCTGTCATTATGTGGTGAGGCCTGAGAAAGAGAGAGAGACTGAAATAGAGTTACAGAGACACAAAAATCTGTATAAGAGTCAAGCCAGAAAAAGAGGCAGCAAAAAGATGTATGGGAGCAGCACACTCTCTTCACCTCAGCCTTCTTGGTGTGGCTCAGGTGGATGAGGTAGCAAAGGATATTGGAGGCAGGCCTAGTGCTGTATAAAACATAAAGTATCTTGATCTGAAATGCTCTCAGGCAGAGACAAAACACATACAAAAGGTCAAAAATTCACTCTGTGAATTAAAACATATGACACCGTCACTTTGTTCCATTACAAGACCTAAATAACGCTCTGGCCTGAACACTGTTTTGTTTAGGTAACATGAAATGATTTGTTTTATGTCTAGTGTGTTAGAGTCAGCATCATCCAATGGTGAGACAGCAGACTATAATAAATGGAGAAGTTTTTCACTTACCCCCTCCTTTCCTCAAGTGCTTGAGGAAACTGCGGTGACCTTCGCATACTAGGAAGTATGTCATTCTTTGTAGACTTCTGCTTCAAAACACAAAAACAACCTATAGATTAGTCCATTTAGGCTGTTGTACCTGGAAGCTAAACTACATATGAAAGGCGTATTCTAAGGCTACAGAAGTCAATGCGATCATACACTTATTCAAACATACTTAGAGGGAGTATATTAACTTTCCGTCCCTCCCAATTGTTATACACTAGACCCATAATCAACAGAAAATCAACTAATAACATCTTTGATAATATAATTGAAATACATGTTAGGGGTTGGGGCTGTATGTCTAACAAAATAAACAGTATGAAGAGATCACTGAGATCTGACGCTCTCTATTTGTTCAACTAAAGCAGTTAAAATTCATACCACGACATGCATGGGAGTTTCTGTCAAAACACAGTGGGCTGTTGGCTGCAATTTCATTTAGGTGCCTGTATTAAGGTCACACAACAAAACATAGCTGCGTTACATTTGCAACGGAAGTCGGAAACGGAAATGACCTTACCTACGAGTTCGATGCATTTCATCCATGGTTCCTGTTGAGAAGTTAGATTAAAGCAACACAGTTTAGGCCTGGCTAAAAAATAATGCACTAAAACAACAGCAATCTAGACTAAAGACAAATCCAGGCTATGAAAAAATGTCTAAAACACTTCACTATGTAGTATCATAAGATAATACGTCAAATATCAAACTGGTGCATATAGAAATAATATATAGTACGGTTGTAATGAAGCATGTATAATAATAATAATAAAGTGTTAGTGTTCGTTTTTTCGTTCGTTCATACAAAAGAAGAAAACACGCAAAAGCAGGGACAAAGAAAAAATATTAGCAGAGGATGGTTTCGATCCATCGACCTCTGGGTTATGGGCCCAGCACGCTTCCGCTGCGCCACTCTGCTACGTACACAAATCTATGCGAGACAGCTTTAAGATAACATCAATTGAGACTGTTTTCGGTTTGTGTTGAGGACTGAGACAGGGATCAAATATCACCGAACATAACCTGTTATACCTGTCATTAGAAACATTAGAATCCGAGAAGTGTGTGTTTACATGTAAGTGTAGAAAGCTTGGGTCATACAGTAAGTTGCTAACTCCATCCATTTTCTAAGGAAATGCAAACTATGCAAACAAGTGTCCCCAAAAACAAAATAAAACACAAAAAAGAAATATATTCCCAAGGCAGCCACAGATAACCGTTTATAATGTTATGAATGGTTGAAATGATAACGTAGACTGGGGCACATCGGTGACAGAGATAAGCCAAAGCTGTTCATAAGTTCAGGAACCCACAGGTCAGCACACACTGACACACAGATTTTAATCAAACTACAGTGTCAAACACAAGTCATCGTTATAGCAGGAAACCCAACAACGTCAACCTACAGTTCAGCCACATTTTTCACTTCGTATTGCATGTCAGTCAGTGCAAGTGCAAACCTGTTCTGAAGGGACAATTGGTTCAGAAAAATGAGACAAATGAAAGCTGCTCATTACATTTGTATTCATTAATGCACACACAAAAAAAGTAATCTTTTGCAACTTCAACATACATTTTAAAAAAGCAGTTACATTACATTATAATAATCAGCAAAAGATAGATAAGTTATATTTTTCACTGACACCATTTGACTGTAATATGTTCGCCTGATTTTGGGAAGAGGTCTCATTATTCCAAGATAAAAGTGATCAATACTACCAATTTACAACTGGTTATTTGGAAAAAGTCATTCTCCTCTCACATATAATACGGTTTCTCTAGGGTTACAGAGCATAATGGGAAGGAGTTTTTTTTAGCAGTTATTACATCTCATATCAGAAACGTATAGCATTGGTTGATTAATTGCCAATATAATCTTCAAACGTATTGTTACAAATGGCATCTTCTGATTGAACATGTGAACAAGTGGTCAAACAGAACTTCAGAGCAGATTATGAGTTATCAAGATGAGTTATCTGTATTTTGTAATTATTACACAAAAGAAAGGCACAGATGTTTTCATTTTGAAAAACCCTACTGGGCATTCTCAACAGGTAACTGAAAAAGTTAACACAATCACACACACACACAAGCCTGTTGAATATTGCAGTCAGCTCTGAAGAAAATCAACTGGATTAAATTCAAAATGAGCTAAGCCCAACCTTGATAATATTTAAATCTTGTCTAGAAATCTTGTTACTAATAGTTGTAGTTGGTTATCACACTCATACATATAGTATGCACTTAGAGAAATTATCTTTTTTAGAAATTTAAGGCATCACATCTTGGAGGCTGCAGGAATGGCCGAGGCTCCTGGACGACTGTACACATGGACAGAGGAGTTCTGAGGAAGGCAATATGAAAAAGAGAGACAAATCAAACAATTAAGTTAAGTTATTACTCAATACTCATGATAAGAAGAAAAGAAACTTGGTCCTTTGGTAAATGGACTAGCTATCCATGAAAGCACATCATTGTTTGAGGTCCAAGAATATCTATATTAATGTCTTATGAAATTTTATGAACTGGAGGAGATAAGTATTACACTTTACACTGGGTGGAAAATTAATGTTCAACCGGACTGGATCTATGCTTACCTTCTGATTCTCTTCATACTTGTTGAGAAGGGTCTGAACCCTGTTTCCATAGTCAGGATGGACAGACTTCAGGTTCTCAACCTGCAGAACAATGAAACATGAAAGCATGTAAAAACATTACATGTCAACTACATGGCAAAATTTGAGCATTATTTTTAACCTAAAAAATTTTTCAGCCCTAGTGTGCAGGACTGATGATACTGAACTCACCATGCGTTTCTGGATGAAGAGCTGGGCCCCCTTCAGGGCCCCGGCCAAGTTCTGACAGAGTCTCTGACGCTCCTCTTCGTTCAGCACTTGGGTGTAGAAGGCACGCACCTGCAATAAAGCACGGACACTAATATAATCTGATTACAACAATAAAAACCAATGAGGCTAACTTGGGACAGCAAAACAACCTATCAATACATCATTGACATTAAAGCTAACATGTCAGCATTTAACAGCAAAGCACTAGTATACATTCAGAGTCATGAGTGTTCCTCCTCTACTCTATTTTTAGTTACAGACAGGAAGTATAGAGTGGGTTTGACAGAGCATTCTGACAAAAACAGCTGCCTGCTGAAGCTTAAATCAGAAGTTGCAAGAACAGTCACATGAACCAAAGCAGTATATTTGTGGAAAAAACTCAAATTCTATAGATTTGAGTCATTTGATCCAAAATTGATTAAAAAAAATTACTTTGCGCAACTTTAAAACTTTATTAAAAATAAAAACACACAGTATGGACAAAAACATGTAGAGGCTGATTATAAAAAGTTAAACAGTTGAGATTGAGACTTGAGTTAGGTTGGATCACTTGTATTGACATTTCAGAATTTAAAAGTCATTAAAAGTGCGGAGGTATATTTACCTGAGTAACATTATCTTCATCTCCACTGTTGTAACGACCAACATCTGGAGTTACATTGAACTTGGACTCCACAAACTGAGGCTGAGTCTCTGGGGCACTGAAGCTGTTGGGATAGTAGTTTGGAGCACCACCTAGAGGCCAGACAGACCAAGAACCAGATTAAATGTCTATGATGTACATCCACTGTCTACCACTTTGTCCTCCATTTGAAGGTAGTGGGGCCACTGGGACCAGTCCTAGTTGACAGAGTAAAAGGCAGGGTACACCCTGGACAGGTCGCCAGACCATTGCGGGGCCATCACCTAGAAACAACCATTCACCCTCATATTCAGACCTAATGCCAATTTAGAGTGTCCCATTAACCTCTGCATGTTTTTGAAATGTTTTGGCCAAACAAACTCCATGCAGAAAGGCCCTTGTTCTGACTGGGTCGCAAACCTGGGTCTTTTTGCTGCAAGGCAAAGGTGCTAACCACTACTCGGCCGTGTGGCCTGAAATCTGTCGTATATTTAAGCATAACTTAGACAATAAAAGAAAACCATTATATGGTTAATTTAATGAGTCAATAAAAAGACAAAGTGATAATAAAGACCCATTGATTTCGCTTCAAATGTGGCACACTGTAGATGTCTTCAGTTCTCACTAGATACGAGTATAAATTAAAAGAAACTCTTGATTGTTAGTGAACATTTTTTATTTGATATTCCTGTCTATCGATATCTGTTGTGCAATTCACATTGTCTCTAATTTATACCACTTATATAGCTCTCTCTCCAGATAGACACACAGTTCTTCTTTATAACATAAGACTTAAATATCCAAATAAAATAAAACTAAAAAAAATTAAAAAAAAAAGGATGAAGTTGATTCAATGTAAAAACATGTAAAAACATTTTTAATGTCAGGATTAAGAACAAGACTAAATAAGATAAATGAAAACATTAATCAAAAAATACAGATTTACAGATTTACATCATAATATTGTTTAGACACTTGTCACACCCAAGAGCAATAATGTAATTATATTTGTATAAAATTAAGAATTAAGCATTTGTGTCCCTCTTACTAATATCCACACAGTGACACAGACTGTGGACTGCACCTTACCTTGGTTGTCAAACATACACATGGGGCCATCACGCTGGTAGTTGGCCACACGTACTCTGAATGGGCAGTTGACTGGAATCTGAAGGTAGTTAGCTCCCAGTCTGTGTCGATGTGTGTCTGGGTACGAGAAGAGTCGACCCTAGTCACAGATATGTGAGAGAACAAAGCAGTGGTAAACTGTGGGTCTCTGTGTTGCCAAACAAGAGCAGTTTAGGGTCTTCCTGAGTGAATATGGCAGGGGTGAAAAGCAAGCATTCATAGAAAGACGGATGATCCATAACAATCCACATTATCATATGGAAAGTGCAATAAAAAGTTATGCAAAAAACGAAAAAAGGCTGAAAAGAGATTCTGTCTCAAAATTCTCCCTTCCACACAGCTGACCAATTGTGGCTGTGAATGTCCATAAGTTAGGTTTATAACAGGCAAAGTAAAAAAAAAAAAATAATTAAATGGCTTATTTTGTTTTGAATTTTACTCCTGAAGGAAAATATCTAACCTTCAGCGGTATGGCATTATGTCAGTTAGATGGCTGAACATCCATTTAATATATTACACAAGTAACGAATGAATTTGTCATTTGCAGTGATCAAAACACAAGAAATACTGTAATGTAGATAATGTACAACAATGAAATATTTTGCACAAAAACTAGTTGATTTTTGTTCTATCAACTAATGAAAAAAGGTGCCAATTTAAACAACTACAAAGAACCACGACACATTTAGAAATTAGTGTTTTGTTGTACAGTGCGTTATCACTACACATTTATGTAAAATAAGGGCAGTAAACTACATATATAGACACGCACTACTTGTATACAGTATACTGTATTTATTTACTTTTTCAGGTCACTTAGCTAAACATAATCTGTTGTGATGTTACCTGAAGCATCTTGTCGGGGCTTGGCTCAATGCCTGGTGGCATGTTACTTGGGTCAAAGGCCAGCTGCTCCACCTCTGCAAAATAGTTCACTGGGTTCCTGTTGAGAAGAAGTTTGCCCACGGGGATCAAAGGGTACTCTTTATGTGGCCAAACCTGAAGGAGAAAACTCTATTAGCTGAAAAAAGACTAAATAAAAAAATACCTAGGAAAGCATTTTTGATGTATGAAAAACATCCTCTCATAACACATTTATATTAAAATTCACAACTTAACATTTAAACTGACGGCTCACATTTGATACTTGTGTCATAGCTATAAATACCTACAAACACATTTTTTACCATTATTTAATTGAAAGAAACACATGGGGACAGATCATGATCTGATTGCATAATGTGTATTTTTTTATAACCACAGGTTTTCATGGCTTTATAACTCACACTGTTCTGCTGTGGGGAATGAGTGTACCTTTGTGAGATCAAAGGGGTTGAACTGGAACTTCTCAGCCTGCTCAAAGGTCATGACCTGGATGAAAAAGGTCCAGGACGGGAAGTTGCCATTGGCAATGGCATTAAACAGGTCTCCAATAGCATAATCTGGGTTGGTGGATGCCAGGTGTTCTGCCTCCTCCACTGACAGATTCTTTATTCCTTGATCAGTCTAAAAACACAAAATGAAACATAAGCAACTGCAAAATCCCAGGGGTCAAGATCTGTAAAATGTTAACAGAGGCTCAACTGACCTTGTAGTGGAATTTGCAGTAGACACGTTCTCCGTCAGCATTGACCATTTTAAATGTGTGTGAGCCATAGCCGTTCATGTGACGGTAACCATCAGGCAAACCTCGATCACTGAACAGAAAAGACACCTGCACAGGGGATAGAGGACCAAAGACAAATTTGTGTCATGTCTTTCTTAATATTCCATCAGCCGCAAGAACGGCCCCAGGCTCAGCAGCAGCAGCTACCTGATGCAGACTCTCAGGCCTCAAGCTCCAAAAGTCCCACACCATGTCAGGATCTTTCATGTGGGTTTGGGGATTTCTCTTCTGGGTGTGGATGAATGATGGGAACTGCATGGGATCAAAGGAATAGCATGATATTCACACTTGATACACATTCACAAAAATGCTGTGAAACTTGTTTCAGATCAGGTAAAGTGTACATAATTCTTTTAACTATGATACTTTTCTCCTATATTAATTTGCATGCATTAGAGAAAACTACAGATCATCGTGCCACAGCATTGTGTTCATAAACTACTGAAAGAAAAATAATTCCTGGCTCACAGATGTTTTTTTGCTCACTCACCAGCATGGCATCCCGGATGAAGAAAATGGGGGTGTTGTTTCCTGTCAGGTCCCAGTTTCCTTCATCAGTGTAAAACTTAACAGCAAAGCCCCTGGGATCCCGCACGGTGTCTGCTGATCCCGATTCCCCAGCTGAAAGAAAATGCAAACAGGAGATGACAATTTACAAAGAGTACATTGTAATTATCATCACAAAAATTAAGAAAAACTCCAGACGCCAGGATTTCAGATGGCAGCAAAATCGTCAAACCAACCCATGAGAACCCAATGATGGAAGAGTTGGATCACTGCTATAAAACACACTCAATGAGACCACAGAAGACGGGGTGATGGGGACCCAAAGGCAATATATTCCCCTTGTAGTGTGATCACTTCATATAAGGGACTATTGTGAATCACAATGCTGAAGTTGACAAGCAGATTACCAGTTTCCCGGTCAACACTTAACTTGCATTGAAAGTGCATATTATTGGAGTGACAGCGTGCTGTAAAGCATTACTGTATTTTAAGGTACACTATGACATTTATAAAACCTTTGTTCTATTTGACAAAGTTAGAGGCCCATTCTTATTAAGTTAAGTTCCCCTTAACGGCCGACCAGGAAGATGCAAACCTGCCTGCCTTCAGCATCTTAACAAATTCCAAACACTAATTAAAAAATCTCTTGTTTATTTACATGTTTTTTTTTTGTAATGTCTAAGCAAAATGTATTGCTGCAGGCTTTGGAATAATGTCCACTCCCGCTGTTTCCATACTACTTTAAAGGATAAGATATATTCAGTCTGTCAGTGTGCTATATTGCTTGATTTAAAGTGTGCAGTGAACTCTTTAAGCTTGAAATCAGCACTAGTGCCATTCATTTATTTTGTTCACCTGCCTACATGGCGGTGTGAGCAAACTGAGTCAGATGATGTCTGAAGCTCTATATAGTCCAAATGACTACACAATTTGGTCTTCAAAATGTGTCAATTTGCATATACTGTAGATATATAAGTGTTCTTATGATGTACTCAGAGCTGCACATTATGTGTCAAATAATTCAGGAGGTGAATGTGAACTCCCTTAAACCAACACAAATATTGAAATCTTTAACAGATTATTGATGGCCTACTTTCTACATCACATGGCTTTTTGACTGCGGCAAATATTAGCAAAAACAAATATGATACATATGATCATTTCAAAACACGTTATTGATATTTGTCCGAAATCATGATTTCCCCTAAATCAAACAAAAAAAAGGGAACCAAAACAATGAAGATCACAGGTTATTCTTACCCACAGTGGAGAAGCGGACAGCGATAGGTGTAATCTTGCCAACATGCTCAAACACCTTGGCCTTGCAGTAGCGGGTGATATCATGAGTCACCTCAAAGTAGCCAAACGCCCCTGCATCATGGAGGAAATAAAATACAGGCCTCTTTGATTACATCATCTAAGACAGGCCTGGTTTAAATACTGTATTTGTAGCCTATTTCTCTGTCTGTGGAATACTACGTGTCATTATGCAGGCACTGCAAATAATGCAGTACAAAAATGATATAGTATTAATAGTAGTAAAATTTCAATGGTTTCATGGTATACAAGTGCATGAATGGGGTATGCAAGGGCATGAATGAGTGCTCCAGTAAGAGGGAGGCAGTTGAGTGTGTGTGGGCTAGTGGGCCAGCGGTACATCTGAGTATGTTTGTATGTCTGTGTGTGTGAGCTCTAGCAAGTAGTCAAGCGAGAGGCAGCGGTAGCAGGAACATCCGAGTATGTCTTCTCGTATTGTGAAAGCGAGAGAGAGGGACCGGCACTATTGAGCGTGTTCATAACTGCATATATTAATTTAATTCAATTTTATTTGTATAGCGCCAAATCACAACATACATTATCTCAAGGCACTGTGCATGGTAAGACAATATTGGTTCTCCAATACACATTACCTAATATGTTGGTGGAATTAAGTGCTCATTGCTACAGTACAGCTACTTCTTCAGATAAGCCCTTATCATGTGTGGTGCAGCAGTGAAAAGCGCCCTCCATCGAAGAATGTGCGCCATGATTTCTTATGAACCGGAATACAAGGTTATAACATGTTTTCATGATCTTTTTTTGCAACAAACAGCACCAAAGATAGTGGGGGAACAGTGCATTAATTAGGTTTACTTGGCAGATGCATTCAGTTTTTAAATATAATTTCCTTAATACTGAAAGATGACATTTTTCAAAATATTTGTCAGTTTCTTAGGAAATGTGTATATCAGCATTAAAAAAATATCAGCCAAACTTAGTGTTGTGATCAGTGAGTTTGTACAAACTGGTTAAAATGAAGTGACTACTTATTATTGTTAAATTGGCCTATAGGCTATGTTCACTTATCCAGTATCTTCAGTGTTTACTGAAGGTGGAGATGAAATAACAATTTTTTTTTCTTGCAAACAAAATGTTACGGTAAACCTATTCTTGTTTCATCTCTGCCTATTGAAACTAACTACGGCACACTCACCTGCACCTTTGGCGTGCACCACTCTCTCTGGGATCCGTTCCCTGTCAAAGTGGGCCATTTCATCAGTGAAGACCACATCTTGGACCAGCAGAGGTCCCCTCGGTCCTGCTGTCTGCAGGTTCAGCTTGTCTCCAACAGGATGACCAGCCCCTGTTGTCAGTGTGTCTGGCCGCTGATATTATCATCCACATTGGGAAAAAAAGGAAACACAAACAAAAACAAATTCACTTGCCTTTTCACAAGATGAAACCTTGAAGTGAGTATCTGAGATCTTGTGCATGTATTACAGTCTGTTTTTTTAAATGTGCAGCCACCTGCTTCAGCCGGTTGGAGTGAGAGGAGAGAATGGGGGACAGAGGAGAGGTGGAGGATACACATGAGGGAGTAAAGGAAATGAGGGAGGTGAGTAGAGACAGAAGAGTTCTTCTGAAGAAATTTCATAAATGCTGCTAAAACTAAAACTTTTTTTAATCCACAAGTTCTTTTGATAAAATATCCTGTGTGTTATATTTAATTAATCACATCATTCTTATTCAAATGTAACAAGTGCAATGCAGTGCAGACAAAAAATGCATATTAGAGGATATTTGGAGCACAAGTGTATTTCACTAAAATGTTAGGTTAAGCAAGTTGAGCATTATTTATTACTTAGTGTATAATTTTATCACAGGAGAAACATATGGGCCAAAAACGACATCATTTAATTTCTAAAGATCGCCATCAAGCATAAAATAGCCCACATATCGGTTGTTCTCAAAGTTCAAATAAACATGAAGTGGTTAAATTAATATGATCCTTCTTGTTTTCGCTGGTGGTTATATAACGAACAGGGTCGAAGTTCGGCTGCAGATCAATGCTCCGAGGCAATGACCTACTATTGCTGAATTACTTAATAAAATAAAGAAGGAACATGTAAGTTATTTTGTATTCTCCAGTAAAAAGTTGGTGTTTGCATGTTAGCAAGCGACAGTTGTTTTGATAGTGCTCGCCTGTCAAGCTAGCTTTGGGTTTAGCTCGTTACCTCAAACGAACTGAATCTCACCCGTTTCTCCCATGAAAGACAAAGCTGCGCAGCAAAGACTGTGCTTCAAAGATAAATACAGACCTGAGAGGCTCTGCTCGCCTTCCATATCTTCATTTGATCGGTGGTTTTATCTCTACTGTCGGCCATCTCGACAGGACGGTGCAAATGTACGTCTGGAACAGGTTCTTGGATTGGGGGGAACTGTAAGCAGTTTAACCCGATGATTTTGCTCGGTGTGGCTCCGCCCCCCTGCTGGCGCCCCTCTCCTGTGATTGGCTGAAAAAAGGAACTGACCTACTTTGTGTAGTCTGTTGTTTTTACGTGATGCAGTTGGTGCAGTAGTATTATTTTAGTATTGTTAATATTGTTTCACTGTTGCTTCAACTTGGTTTTCTCTACAACAGCGATTCCCAAACGATCCAGTAATCACGTTTAGAATGTGCTGTTAAAACTATACAGGGCAACATTTTTACCATAACAAATATCCATCATAATTATTTACTTTTATAATGAGGGGAAAACATGATGAATGATCACTCTATCATTTTCACGACATTTCTCCTACTTTCGCTGTTTCTTCGGCCTCTGATCCGGGATGGGCCACTAGGTCCAATACGCATGTGCAACGCTACAAACTAATGTACTAGAAGGAACTGTTTCATCTCGAGCTTCCTCTAGTGGTACTTAGAAGAAAATCAGAAATACTGTTCTAATGTACAGTATATTCCAGGGTATGTGATCGGAGTGGGGCTGAAAATGCAAGAAAATTAAACAACAACAACAAAAAATAAAAAAATAAAAAAATAAGATAAATAAATCTGCCTCCTGTGAAAAGCTGACTTTGCTCGGCCTATTTACACCATTGTATTTTAACGTTGATGATAGTGGTGTTACTTCGAGAGCTCAATATTTTCTAAGGTGTTACTTGGTATAAAACGTTTGAAAACCAATGCTCTAGTCCATAGACATATAGGTAGATGCTGCGTTCACTGACACACTTCAGTGTGTCCACCATACTGGTGAAATCCACCCCACAAACCAATACAGGTAGACGTGGAGATGGGGTTTTCTCAATAAAAAAAACATTTAGCATTTATATTTAATAGATTATGACAAATCTTTTTTTTTTAATATTAATTATTTATATTCTTTTAGGTACTAAAGGCGACAATCACAGACGAAAAATGAATGTCTGGAAATATTACATTTGAAGATGTTGTAGTGACCATTTCTCTGGTAAATAACTATAATCATAATACAGCTGTGACAAAGCAAACTACATCCAGAAAATCAACTATAGCCTATATATTCAGCTGTTAACTGCTATATGATTTCACATTATAAAGGTGTGCTCTTGGTTCAATTGATCTTTTTATTAACATACTTAAATGAATTATTTATTGCAGCAATCACAGTCATATGATCTCACTATGAAAGTACTTTCAAGTTAATCATTAAATAAATTGTAATTTTATGTATTTCAGTGAGGGGTCTCTACTAATCCCACTCACAATATGGCAGCAAGCAATGCCCTGCACATGAGACACTAATCTAAATATCAACTTAACTTCTTGCACAATATTCAATCACTCTCAATGATCCATGTCTATTTAGGGTGATTTTCAAAAACTGTCAAGGGCCTTAAATGGTTTTCCCTCAAATTCACAAATCATCCTCTATTCCTCTATTGTCAAATACAAATCTCAGTATTTGACAATAGAGGAAAAAAAAACATTATATGTAAACTGAACTATTGTACCATTTGATGGAATCAAGTCTCATCTTGTCCGGCATCATCTTCTTCTATACGCATATTTGGTGGTGTTGGCTGATAGGAAGGAAGTTGTGAGATGGGGCAGGTATCAGCAGATCACCATGCGCTATATCCACTGTTCATTACACTGTAGCATTCCCAACCACAGAGGCAATTTTATTATATTCACTTTGAACCTTGTACAAATCAGGTCGGAGACTAATCATTAACTTTGCACAAGTTTGAGTTTGTTCTTACAACTGATGCAGAGCCATGTTTGATATCTTTTAAGATTTGCTGCAAATCATAAGCCATTGGAGCTTTGAAATGTACACATTTAGCAGAACTATTCTCAACAGTAGCCCAGATTTAACATCTACCTTAAATGCCTTTAATTTAGTGTCAATGTAGATAACACCACATGTGGTTTCTTTGTCCAACACAAGGCAAACCACTCTAGCAGCTAACCATTTGTGATCGTTTGTTTCAAATGTAAGCATTTGAGTCCAATTTTAGGCTAATATTTTCTGTCCCTACTTATCTTCAGTTGGCTTTATTTATTTATTTAATTTTTTTTCAAAAAGATTGACCTTCTTTACACTCGACTGGACTCTGCTGAGTGGCCTCTATACTCAGTGGCACCCAGGACATTTAAGTTTGAGACCCGAGATGCAGAAGTATCAACCTGAACTGACTTCATGTTCCTGTTAATTTACGTAATAAATTTTATTTCATAAAAACAGTGTAGTTATAATAATGCACATCTATATGTCTACTTAACAAACCTCTACCTTAAAATGCTGGCAATTTGTCTGCAAATTCATATACTGTTATTCATATTATAGGCATTTTATAGAAAAAGGGCTCATTGTTTTTGACTCCAAGTTAAACACCACTTGTCACAGTGACTGAACAAAAAACAATGAGCAATGAAATGATTATTCAAATAATGAAATAATAATGAACACAAATTAATAATGAAAACAACCGTTGTAGCTGTTTTACTGCACTGGAATAATATGACCATGACCCCAGGTCGAAGCATTGATTAATAGATAGTCCATGATACAAAATTCTAAAATAATATTGAAACACAATTAATAGGTAAACCTAGGGCTGTTGGGGGTCTGGAGCTTGACAGTCTCCTAGTTAGTTCTAGATGGCAACCTAATCTTAAATCATGTACTGGATACCAAAATGTAGAGAAATGTATGTGATTAGACACAGTTATTCATTATCAACATGCTGGAATGCACTGTTACAATATTAACATAAGTAAATAATATAAGCATTATGTTATATTTACTCTAAGGCCATACTTCACTGTTTGCCAAATACATAACCTTGACAGGGATAATTCTGTACCACATATCACTAAAACAATTCTCTGCACTAAAGGATAAATTCACGCCTGCTTCAAGATGACATTCATGGCAGAGAGAAATAATGGCAGAATGAATCATCTTTATATTTCTCTCCTCTTTGATTCTGAGGCAGATGAACACAAATCCAGACTGTTACTGTTGAATTGCTTTTATTTCAAACAGTATTCACACAATACAATGTATTCTTGAGGCACATTCACATTGAGTGCTAATTAACTTCATGCATGGTTGAATGTAGGCTACAGCTTTGAAGAGTTGAATGCAGATGCTGATTGTAAATGAAAATATTGCTTTATTATTTGGCACAATAGGAAAAAAAATGTCTGTTATTGTTATTTTTGGACTGATTTTCAAAGTGAGGTGAAGAATGTGGTCAGACCTTGACCAATATGTGGAGTAGGTTCTGCTGAAAAGAACAACACCAATGCATGAGGCTGATGATGCATTTAGAGATAGCGATATTTTACGTGATAATTCACATTCTAAAGTCACAACAAAACGGCACAATTGCACAATGTTGACAGAATATCTGAAACAGATAAAAATTCACCTTGACATTCTGAATTTTACAAGACTCTTGACACATTATTTTAATTTTAGCCGAAAAAAACGAAACAAAACAAGAATCTGCTCACTGCGACGAGGATGTTTGAGTGTGACAAGGGTCTGTTGAAAAAGAATATTAAGGTGTTTTCTCCAACATAAAAGCAAGTTTAAACCCTTTCAAATGGGTTAGTATACTTTACATCACAAGTTAAATTCCCAGAGGTGTTTTTATAATAATGAATTAATCAGCAACATTATTGGCATTAAATATAGTGTCAAGTAAATGAACCTGGAGCTTATTAAAGTCTGATACTATGAAAAACATGATTTGCACCAAGAAGGAAAAATGTCAATGAGAAGAATGTGTTGAATTACACTATTTACATTGTTAAATATGCTTATGCAAATAGTATTGCATCAATTATGGTAAAAATAGAACATAGACATGACATGTATATGCTGATTACTTCTGATTTGGCCACCCTGTAACAACTGCTACAAATTACAATTATTTTACCTGGATAAGAGTACCTGGATTTTTTTTTTTCCAAAAGCACAAAAAAATACTGAACATACCAAAACCACTATTATTTACCAGCCTTACTGTTAACAAATGACACAGCCAAATCCAATAGAGCTTACTTAAGTTGACACACTCAAAGTAGGCCAAATCAGTGACCAGTTTGAAAAGACAAATGAGTTTTTCAGGAAAGGCAGCAATCTCACCTCTCCGTCCAGTCTTTCATTCTCTACACAATATTATAAATGACCAGAGTAGGCACCATGCAGAAAGGCAGGGGGGTGCTTATCTTTTATTAATTAAACCTAACTTCAAGGTCCAAACTCAAATTTCTGATCAAGCCTTTTGAGAAAGAATTGGCCCAATTTTTTTCAATACAAAAGGATGACTACTATGGGTGCAGAAGTTTTAAATTTCAACTGCTCTTTCTCCTATAGTACCACCATCAGCCATAGTAAATCTGAGCCATTGAAGCCAAATAATAAAGACAGGATTTAAATGTATAACTGATACATGCCAGATCAGGGTCAAACACTTACTTTTCAGTTTCCTTCCCTTTACATGAACATTACATGTTTTTTGTTACTCAAAAAAACACTCCACTAGATTATAGACCACACTCCTGTAAAGAGCAGTATAATCACCTGTCATGATAAAACAACATGATAGATTTGAGCATGGCACCGCATAAGGGGAGAGCTGACAGGAACGCGAAGTAGAGAAAGTTTTACTTGAAACACCTCTGACATGTTCGAGGCCTGACTGGGCTAGATCCTGCGCAGAGGGTGCCACATAGACACAGGCTTCCTCAGAGTGGCCAACATCTGGTTCCAGTGGGTGATCCCCATCCCGCTGGCCTCGGGGCCGATGATCACGTGACCCAGGTTCTCACCCCTACCGTCATCTGTGGCTTCTGCCACTGTCACCCTCAGGGAGAGTTCCTGTAAACAGTATAAAATTGTTTATTTAATGTGGTAAGTAACCATGACTCAGCATCTTTTACGCAGTACATTCTTTTCCTTCCAGATCTTAATTTAATCACTTTAATGGACGTGTGCAATAAGAACATTTGCTATTTTTTTTTTACTGCTTTGGTATTTTAAGCTCATTACTTTTCACTCACATTAAATTTTATTACTATTTGGCCAACTTTCTAAATAACTAGGAGTGTAAGAGTAACCACATTTTTGTACTTTAAACATTTTCATTTTCATGATTTATGCCTTTCAAAGGCACATTTACACTGCAGAAGGATTTTGATGACTTAGTCATTATGTTTTTAATCCACACTCGGAGAGTCTGTATACAGCACTGTCCAAAACCTTGGTCCAAAGTAATATTTGAAAAGATTTGTTACACACATTCTTTCCTATTACTACTTGTACATCCATATTATTATTTGTGGTTTTTCTACTGATATGCAACATGTTTGTTGTTTGTTAAAGTAACATTTACTTAACCAAGAGATTGCTATTTCGTTTACCTCCTGTTTTTCATATATTAGTATCTTAATCTTCAGTGTTTCCCCTCGCGACTGTTTATGAGTTCCATGATAGCATTCCTTTCCTCACTTTTTCACTTCCCCATCACTATCACTACTTCACTACATCACTACTTATCGTTTTCCTTGACCTAAATTGCCTGAGTGACTGTACAAGTTTCCATCTCATCATTTCCTCATTCCTGAAGGCCTAAATATTCCTAAGTGTCACCTGCAGGACATTGGATGGCACAGAGAAGATCATGGCTTCGTTGAAGATAGGGTTTGTGTCGTCCCTTTTGGTGGAAGTCTTCTTCTTGCTGATCTTCCTGCCGTCTTGCAGGAGATAAACTTTGACAAATGGATCTGTTAATGAGAAGCACTGAATTTAAGATTACATGCTCAGTTTCAGGCTTCTAAAAACAAACTTACGCAAATGCAATTAGAAACACACACTCCAAGCACAGTTTATAGTACACACACATACCGTTTCAGACATTAATATATGTTTCTTCTCTGAATCTGGATTAAAACTATTGCCATCATAAAACACACATAAAATATGTGCGAGCCTTCCGGTTACCTCTGTGAAGTCAATCAGGAAGTGGAAATATACTGAAACTCCCTTTAAATGGAAGTCTGTAGGAAACTGGGCCTACTTCTCACTTGATTTATAAATTCAGTAATCTTTTTCCTGAGACGTTAATGTCTCAATTGCTAGTTTTGGGTTGTCTTCAGTCACACATGGTTATGTTCCCATTTTGAGGTAAACAGTCAGTAGAGTAAGGTCCATATGAGCCAACATCAGGGTGATTGACACCAGGAATCATTCAACTGGAGCCTGGTGGCAATCTACGCCTCTGAACTACCGCTACAGCACAGTTTGGGAGGATTCAGAATAGCAGTTCAGATTCCTAAAGGTGACGTCACAACCATTTGCTGCTTAGCTGCTACTGAGTCAGTGAGTGTTTGGCACAATGGCAGTGTTTGAGTCATTTTAGCTGAGACAGACAGACAGACAGACAGACAGACAGACAGACAGACAGACTGGTAAAGTGCATAGTTCCACTGTGACAGGCAGACAAACAACGACAGAGATAAAGTTAAAAATAATCACAGAAATTGCAAACACTTGTGTTCCAGACCTGCCGTGTTCTTGCCATTGGTCCACACTAGATTCTTGCACTTGGCCACGACCACAGTGAGGCGCTCTGCTGTTGGCAAATAACTAAGCGACAAAAGTATCTCTCCGACTGCATCAACAGCCTGTGGGGTCAAAACAGAACACAACAAATGTTTAATTCACTTCATGTGTGAGTTAGTTTAATGTGATTCTACAGAATCCTGATTTCATCCATACATTACACACTGTTAATGTTAAAAGAGGCCTTACCTTGCACATTTGGATATTATAATTTGGATATTTGTGTGTTTACTTTTTGGCAGTAACAGTAGAGAAAAGCTGTTAAGGCAGTTACAGAGAGGAGAGCTCACATTTAGACATTACTGGGCTTCTCAGTGTGATTTAACATAGTACATTGTGAGTGAATTTGCATACTGGCTAGATTTACATATTAAAATTATATAGTAAGTGTGTATGCATGTTTATATACAGTATGTACAGATAAATCACTCATTGATAAATCAATGAGATATCTTTAAACCTGCCAACCTGGTATTTCTTTATTATTTTTTTCCCCCATTTCCACTTCTTATAATCGCGTTTATAGCTGGCTGCCTTAAAGCCAAGCAAGCCTCTCAATTCTATAACTGTTTTTTTTAATTTATTTTTTGGGATCTAACTTGTAGTTTGGCTAAACATCCAGCAGGGGGCGCCAGACACTTTACTGCTTTCAAACACATGACAAATGTGGAGAATATTTAGATAAATGATGTATCAGCAGGTAGTACATATCATTTTGGGACAGTGTTTAGAAACAAAATGGTATTATCTATTATAGAATTAAATTGCCCTCTTCTACACATGTCTGTACATCCACCTTGTTGACATCTTGAAGGTACAGCCAAGCATTGAATGGTCTGATGGTCAGGTCCAGGTCTGACAGCTTCAGCTCTGCTACTCCTGCACTGATGTTTCGCTCGTCAGTATCGATACCAAAAGCAGCAAAACGCAGACTGTACTCCTCCAATGAGGACATGTCCATGGGAACTGAAAAGCGCTCATCAAATATCACGGTGAATGCATTTGTCTGGACCTGTGGGAGGCAGAGGACAAACAAAAAGTATGATAATATTCGTAATAAAAAGGATTGGGTCAGTTACACAGACTTGGTACATTTGTTAGACAGCTGATCTAAGTAGTAAACTGTGGGATACAAAAAATCACAGGAAGAGAAGGCCTTGTTTGCAATGCTTGGAAGATGAATCACAAAAGCTCAGATGTGGTGTAGTAGGCTGTAACATATGTTACTCAGCTTCTTTACTTCTTTGCTCAGCATACAAATTCTATTCATTAAAGAACTCACTCAGCTCTGAGAAATCTCTGGTTCAGTCATTAGTGTCTAACCGAAACTCAAAAGACTGAATTTGTGCTGGTTTGCTCAATTAAAAACTCATTTTTTTTAATTATTTTTTATAATTTTAAAATAATAATAATAAAATAATTTTAAAATACAAAATCAGGAGGAAGAGAAGATGTCTTAAAATTAATAAAAATAAACAAAATGTGCAATAATCTCTACCATATTTACTAAAAGACCAGTTCACCCAAAATAGATGAAATATTTTCAGAATTGAATTGATTGATGTTAGCACTCTTGCCTTTGCAGCAAGAGGTCCTGGGTTCACAACCCGGTTGGAACAAGGGGCCTTCTGCAAGGAGTTTGCATGTTCTCCCCGTGGTGCGTGGGTTCTCACCGGGCACTCCGGCTTCCTCCCACAGTCCAAAAACATGCAGATTTGGGGATTAGGTTAATTGGACACTTAAAATTGCACATAGGTGTGAATGTGAGAGTGAATGGTTGTCTGTCTCTATGTGGCCCTGTGATGGACTGGCGACCTGTCCGGGGTGTACCCTGTCTCTCGCCCTATGTTAGCTGGAGTTAGGCACCAGCGCCCCCCGACCTTTAGTGGATAAAGCGGTAGAAAATGAGTGAGTAAGAGAGTGAATTGATTGATTTACCATACTAGAAAGAACATGACCATGAAATACACCGACAGTACATGTTCTTATATCTGTATATCCTGGACTCATATCCTGGGAAAATAATATATTTTATGTTGCTTTCATCATCAAACCTCAAAAACCAACTGAAATCACATTAAATCTTTTGTGGCAGGTATAAGCAGTTTTTACAATGAAAAACACAGTCTGAAGGCAGTTTGGCCTGCATGGCCACCAAAGCACGCCATGACTACTTTAGATCAAAGTAAGAGACTAAGCCACAGTGACGTTGTGTTTATTTCAAGGCATCAGATGCTGAAGCACAGGCAAACTCGGATTTTTACAAAGAGGTTGGAAGTTACCAGGCAACTATATGCGATCAGGAGAGTGGAATTAATAATAGCCTTTTTCACACATCACTGTTCTCAAAGGTGTGAAATACAAAAAGGGATATTTCTGATCTCTATACACAAATAACTCTGTGGCTTTTATACAAATACAGAGACACAACAAAGCAATAAAATCAGGTGCTATGCGAGGTTACCACCAAATGATTGATTAATAGGAAAATAAACTGGAAAAGAATTGTGATTTCAGAGCAGAGGCACTATAAATCAGCCTACAAGGCTGATGTCCCGGATAAAAAGGCTAAAGAGATTGAATAGAATCATAATCATATACACTCAACCCCTACAGGTTCCAGCCCCAGAGAGGCCTGCTGCTGCTGCTAAGTTGTAAATATCGTGTGGGAATAAAGATACAAAGCATCCAAAGCAGCCAGTACCTCTTTACCAGCCCTGCACAGGAAAACTGCCCTTTATCCACAATAGGAGACTGTCTGTCTGTACTGTTGGCCTTACTGTCTCAGAGAGAGAGAGAGAGAGAGAGAGAGAGAGAGAGAGAGAGAGAGAGAGAGTTGTATGTGTGAGGATATGTGATTAAGTTACAGATGGAGTGAAATGGAGAATGAAGCCTGGCGTGCACTTTATTACAAGCAAAACCAAATCAAGATACAGTGATGGCAGATGAGTGACATCCAGAAGCTGGATATGAAAATGAATGAAGAAGAATGAAAGCAGAACACAAGAGAGGGAGAGAAAAATATGCAGGCTTGACCATCAGTGTGAGTGGTGCTGATGTAAGCATTTCCTTTGGTCTTCAACATTAAAGAGGGAGCCACTAAATCCAAAGCACCACTGGCTGACTCCCATTTTATTACGTCCACCGTAAACACACTAATTCAACTACATACTCAGGTGACAGGACGACAGAAGTGAGTCAGTATGTAGTTCTGTCATTCTGTACAAACAACCTGTCACATGATGCAAGACAAGCTGATGATTCACAGCCAGACAGGCAGGAATCAGTGGATTTTCTGGCAACGTGGAGCTAAGAGCAGAAGGCGAATGGCAGGTGTAGCAGATGGAGGAAAGAAGCTTTCTTCACATGCTGTCAGGTCACTTCACATTAGAGAATTGCTTTTAAAGAAATGGTTTCAGTACTGAAATTAAATCAAAGTCACAATTAACATAATCACATATGTTCAGATGGAAAAAATACCTAAAAATTACCATGATAAAATATATAGAAAGAGATATGAATGAGGAAACTGAGCACTTTGACTGAAAAGTTCTGTACAATTAAGGCAAATATGTTACTATCATTTTTTTTTAATGTAAAGCAATTATAGTTATCAAGAAGTAAAAAAGAAGAAAAATACAATTATTCTTACCTGTATAAATAAGTATATGGATTTATGTTGTGATATTTCATTGTATCTATTCTGTTGAAGTACTTTAAATAAATCCAACATTTCAGCAAAGCTAATAGTTAAATAAAACATATTTATTTCAGGGATGAATATTAACTTAGAGGGAACCTGTTCAAATAAAAGCAGACAAAACATATCCACTTTAGAATTTTAGATATTTTTAAAATTTAGATTCCAGAAATATCACTGTTCTTCATCATGTCGTCTGGCTCACTGACTTGAACTGTCCCTGAAGACCACTTACAATATCCAGATGTATTAACAAGATGTTATAGAGAAAACCTGAATGGTTTGTACTCTGTTGTGCTGGTAAATGTTGTTATATTAGCAAATCCAGTCTGACCTGTAGCCTGTGTTAAATTTGAACCTGCAGCACATTAAACACGAATGAAATGAAAATGGATTGCAACACATGTTGAGGAGAATATTCATGATTACATTGTGAATAAATCCCCTTTATAACCTACATTATAACCCAAACTGCAGGTAAACACAGGTTACATTTCATTTTGAGTGACTGCAAGTTAATCACACACACTCACGAGGAAGGTAAAGGTTGAGAAATCAACCTCCGGTACGACATGCAGCCCCGAGGAGCTCGCCACTCAGCCAAATGAAATGGCCTCTTTTGTTAGACAGGGAAAGACTGGCTTCTCAAGGGACAGGATCAAACCTATTAGCCCACAGGACGTATTGCTAAAATTCAACCAAAACAGCAACAGTCTTGACCTCTGTCTAGTTGCATTGAAAGTCACTCATATGATGATGGAACCTGACAAAAAGTCAGCTGGAATCATTTAAAATGTGGATCTTACGTCCTGCACTGTTCATACATTTGTTCAATTATACAGATACATTCACACCTAAAGAAAGACAGTATATTACTGAAATAATTAGCCAAGTGATTGATTAGTCCTTTGACTGAGGCAATCGAATAAACAGTCAGAGTCATTTGTCAAGTAAAAGGACCAAACAATTTTCCTTTCAATCTCGAAAGGTAATTTGTGTCCTCCATCAGGACTCAGGGCTAATGCAACCTGTAATGGCTACAGAGATAGTGATGTCTGGCCATTTGATTAGTCCAACACTTCAGTCCAGTCTAAAAATATTTCAGCAGCTGGTGTATAAACTGCCATGAATCTATAACACACAAGTCACGCCCACGATGAGAATTATCACATTTTTTAAAACTCTTTTAATCAAGTATCATCAGAATACCATTGTAATTACTTTTTTTTTATTTATTTTTTTTTTGATGTTGCTTTTTTGCTTCAACTTATCATTATGAAGATAATGTTTACTGCACAAAGTAATGAAGATATAATAATGACACCACTGGCATTTAGATTGGTTCTTAATGAGCCAGGGTTTCAATATGCAATTCTGCCTGCCAAGGGTTTGACATTATCTGCCACTGCACAACTAAAACAGACAGAGGACACTGCTTTTATGGTCAATCATGGCTATAAGTAGCATTGTAGGAATAGTGCAGTGGAACCACTGGCAAAACTGAAAGATCACAATTATGGGAGGTGGCAAAGAAGGCAAAGACATAGAGTGATGAAAACAGAAGTAAAATGATGAGCCCTGAAACATGAAGACCCAAGCAGCTTGGTCACATGAAAACACTGAATGTCAGGCACAAATCAACAGAAACAGACTGAAGGAACTCTGACAAGGATGATTGAAACATTTACAGACCATCGCCCACCAATGCTGCAGATTTGTCACTGTGGTCCTGAGAGACTTGGCTGAATGTCAGCCAGGTTGAGTGGCCAAGGTGGCATTATTTAGATCTGTGATGTATTTTGATGTATCTTTGCCTTTGCATGACTGTATTTATGTTTGGGGTTTATATAAAAAAATGGATTTTCCTTCTCAACAAAACATTTTCAAATCATTTTCAAAATTTGTGTCATGATAAGAAAAAAAGGGATGTGAGATACAACCACTAGCTCAACACATCCTTTAATCATTTTGAAGACAAAGAAAAACAAACTCACTTACCCGCGTAACTCCAATATTAAACTCCTCTGGCCCAAGGGAGACTCTAATAAAGCATCCTGGAAAGTCTCCTTCCTCTCTCTCCAAAAGGTCTTTGCCCTGGTGCAGGATGATGTGGAGCATTCCCACTCCCTGGCCCGGCTGCCTGGACGGTTCAAAGTCAAGCGTCACCTCCAGCTGCCCGACGGTGAAGTCATGGCCAAAATTGTGGGCGATGGAGGAGATAGAGCTGAGTGAATCAGTGGAGATGGAGCGGTTGAGCTGGGCCATGCCAGTCGGGTCCAGCTCCCTGCTCATCAGCTCCAGGTGGCCCAGGTCCCTGAAGCCATCTGGGGTGTCACCGAGGGCCAGACTGGGTTTGCGGCTGGAGGTGGTCGAGGTCCGTCGGTGGTTGTTGGCAGCCACTCTCTTCAGGGAGGAAATAAAACAAGGGCAAAGGGAAAAAAAATTGCAAATTAGGGTGAAGGGGCTTCCTCGTACTACCATGTACTTTTTCAACCATAGAGCCTAAATTGTGTCATTTTAATTAAACTTACATTTTCTCTTTTTTAATTTGTTGTACTTCAGGACATCTAATGACAAACAATTATTAAGAGGAGTTCATTGTATGGCTAAAGGAATTACAAATGAGGGTGGCTGCAATGGAGTTCATCCATAGTAAATACATTTTCATTCATAATCAAAAAAGTCTTACGGTTGAGAAAATTTTTTAGAACATCTGGCCAAGACTTTGAGGGTGCAACTAAAGTGAATTTCAAAGAACGATTGACCTTCAGCTTCGACTGCTCAGTCCAGTAAGAAGGAACAGGCTCTCAGGCATCTGTGACATGAACCTCTCATCTCCCTGCCATATAAGAAAGTTTTAAATAAATATCGCCTCCTTTGTGGGTTTACATTTTTTTCAATTCTTGCAATTAAGGCTCCTTACCAAGGTAGCTCCCTGTCTTTTTTATGATTTAAGGTCCTTGGTTTTAAATGTCTCAATGGCCTGGCACCTGTGTGCTGGACACTCTATAGGCACAGTCATGGACTGTTGTAATTTACATTTCTGTTGTTCAATAATTTCATCGTCTCCCTACTCCTGGTCTCTCTCTTCTGTCTCTGTCCTTTCACTCCTCTCATTTTCTCTCCTCCTCTCTTGTCCTCAGCCTCTTGTCTGTGCTCCATCTTTTCTAGTGCCATTTTAAAATTTTTGGTTTAATTGTGGAGGCTTAGTCAGTTCTAGGTTGCCTAAGTTATTGTTGTATTGTTCCGTTCTTGTCGTTTGTGTTTTACTGTTGTCATGCATGATTAGGCTCTGTTAAGCATTTTGTAACATTTGTTAAGAAAAATAAATCATATTCTTATTTCTGTACCTTCTGCCTGACTTCTGAAAAGGAGTTTCCATATTTTTCTTGAAGATATCGATAGTCAAAGTTGGGGAAGGGAGATGGTGTTGGGAAGGTTCCGGATTTCCACAGCTTCCAGATGTTGAGCCCTGCCACACCTAGTAGCACAAAGAAGCCCACCAAGTAGATGCCAACCTCCCAGCCAGGCGGGTTACGCACCACTGAAACAGGCCCAGAAGAAAAAGAGGTGCTTTAAAGCTTTCCTTACACACTTCCATTTCATCAGTGGCAGCTAAAAGCGTGGCCTCATAACTGTATCTATATATCTGTATTTATAGGAGAGTTTGATTGATCACTACTGAGAGTGCATGGTTTGGGAGAGGCCCAGGAAAGATAGTTTAGTTGGGCTTTTCATTTTAAGAGCTGTCATTACTGAGCAAAGGCAGCCACTTTTTAAAACCTTGTCATTCAGCATTTGTGAGACACTCAGGACTCAAAGGTTTAATGTAAATGAAGAGGCAGTTTAGGACAAATATGAACAGACAAATTATATTGAAGAGGGTTGCACTGAGCTGCTTTTCTCAAAATGATGTGGGAAGACAGTGACAGCACAAGGAATAAGCCAATTATGAGGTAAAGGTCACTTGTTTTATTACACCGATGGCCTTGAGCAACAGATGAGACCAGAGGTTTTGTAACGTTCTTTCCGACTACAGCCTCAGAAAACTGATTAAAAACAGCCGGTGCATTTGCATTTAAAAGAGTGTAGATCAAATCCTTACTGTCAAGCATTCATACTCACAGGATTCATGCATAGAATTGTGCAGGAAACAGTTCTGTTCACTCACCACTCAGATGGTAGCCTGATATATCCCCACTCTGAGCCGAGGACATGGTGCTGCAGCCAGCCTGCGAAAAATAAATAATTAAACACAACATCCAAACAATAATCTGTTCAATTGGCTTTTATGTCAAATAATAAAAACCGTGAGGTGTTTTCAGACTTAAGCTTAAAGTGAAGAAAAATTACAGCATCAAGTCATAGTCGCAATATGGTTCATCATCCAGAATAATGTCTGAGTTGCACTTACTCAAAATATATACTGCATACAATTGAAGGAACTATTTATTATAAACATCAACAGGAATCAGAATAAACATTAACCTGCTCTGGGCTCCAGAGACTGAATGTTCCATGGGACACTAATAAATGCAACTCAGATATAAAAATACACACATTTGAGACACTGCAAATAACACTAATAGATTTACAGCTATTACATTTGTTTTGGTTTAAATCATTTTAGTTTTCATACTTTTGCTCCCAAATAATTCTTTTCTTATTTTGTATTGAGGAGAATGAGCAGGGGAACGTTTCCCTGTGCTCTCTCTGCTTCTGCAAATAGAAAAACAAAAAGATGGTCGCTGATGTGTGACTCATTCCTCCTCTCCTCCCTCCCCACTTGGTGGAATCTCCACATTTCTCAGCAGCTCAAGAGAAACGGGAGCATTACACTAATGATATAGAAAGGAAAGTGAGTGTAGGGAAGGTTTGTGTGTGTGTGGGTGGGTGGGTGGGTGTGGGTGTGGGGGGTGTCACTCAGTTCTGCTGAGCGCTTTGCAGACTACAGCCGTGCAGGCCAATTAAAGCAGCTGACGCAGTGCAGGGCAAACTGACAGCTGCGGATGTGCCATTAGGAAAGCACAGGGAATCTCACAGGGAAGCTCCGAACACCCCCAGCACCACACTCCCACTCAGCTCAGCATGGCTCAGATCACTTAAGGTAACAAATGAGTGTAGAGGAGGTCCAGAGGAAGCTCACAAGGGAGGCAGGAGGGACGAGCAAGGATAGGGAAGAACAGAATGAGGTGGAGAGAGAGAGAGAGAGAGAGAGAGCAATGTATTGTCTTGACAGATTTAGTAAATAATTAGCGTGGGTGAACTGGTGCCTCAGTGGGATTCAGACAGCAGATTACCAACACTGAAGTCCAAACTGTCTGAAATAGAAAAACGCTTGAATAAAAATAAGGCACACACATTGTTGTGGACACTGAGTGCATCTCTGTACAAGTCTGTTAATGTGAATTCAATGTCTGTTGATTTACTGAATTTAGGAGTCATGAAGCTACAGTCTAACAAAGTGTTTCCCTTCCTCTGTTTGTATGCCATTTTTCTACAGAGGAGCTGTCACATGACCTCAAGTATCACTGCAGCCACATCGGTGTTGTCTATAAAAATCACACTTAAACTGGTACATTACAACATGGTTATAGCATGGCAATAATTAATTGGGATGTGATATTATGGTCTTATTTATAATGCAGTTTCCTAAGGAAAAAGGAAAAAGAGTGCTAATAGAGTGGTTATATTACAGTAATATCCAGGAAATAGTTTGGTCATGAGAATTGCACAGGTTACCATCTGTGTAATACTTTCACATGACAAACTTCTTAAATAAAAATGTATTCATTTACCATATAAAAGGTCCAACTTGTTCTCCATGTTCTCCAAAGCTATTACTTGGTGATACATACAGAAATAAGCAGGGACTCTCATAAGATTTCTTTCATATTAACATGATGTTAATAAACTATTAACATGTTGTTGCTGTACTGTGATGAAAGTTGAAGAGAGACCTAAGGCTGCATCTCAAGAACTTTGGTGCTCTCTCCAAACCTCCTCCACAGTGTTATGACCCCAGAACTAACACATGTTTTACCGCTGGTGGTGTTTTATTGTTTTATTGTTTTATTTTTTTTGTATATTCTATATTTTAGTACACTGAGAGATTGGTTCTTTCCCGGGCTGCACAGTATCTTCACAATGTGAAAAGTATCACTTACACCTGCAATAATTGATTAGTTTGACTATTTGGAGGCAGATGCAGTAAACTGTGTAAAACTCTCAGGGCAACACTAGCTTTGTTGTTTTTATGTCAGTCCTATTCTGTGATCAATGGTATTTGGATTGGAATGATGTGACTGAAAGTCGGTCTTCTACAGTAATATGAGGAAAATGTCAAGGAGCTGAACTCATACAACATGTGTATGCAATGCTCAAGCATGTCTTGAATAAACCTGGTGTAGTAGACCTTTTTTCTCAGCAGATACTGTATATGTCGACAGTGTGAGGGTAATTCACACGAAATAATTAACATGTAGAAGCTGAAAAATGTGTTATTTTAAAACTATACATATATTCCTGTATTTTCTGGGTGTGTTCCAATAAAGCGAGTGAGAAATAACTATACTGTATGGTCATTATAGCAATGATAAAACAACAAACAACAACTAAAAGACTTTTTTGCACAGTACTGTGTACACTGTGCAAAAAACATAGTACACATAGTAAAGTCCATAAATCTGACATCACATGTCTTTTTGACCTCAAAATAACACAGAATGTAACGGAAATGGGGATCTCACACAGTTATAAAAGAAACTATCCATTGTCATTCACTTAAAATCTGTAAAAACAAGCAGAGAAGCATCTTGTGCACACTGCCCTCAGCTGAGGAACACAGTATAATCTAGCTTTGTTACTGTTTTCCCATCTGCTTATTTTTCCTGCCGCCAGTGATGAGAAAGATAATGTCATGGAAGTTAAAGTAAACAGTACCTACTTTTTTCACGTTTCCCTCATTACAACCATGGCAGCCTATAAACATTTCTGTTTATTTCCATATCATTACCGATGTGATTTATATCACATCCATGTTGTTTAAACTTTACAGCTTGTCAGCACATGGCAGTGAAGGGGAACATTTGCATAAAAGCTTTTTCAGCAATGTGTCATCTTCATGCCCACGTGATTTCATCTCCCCTGCATGTTTAGATTATTTAGCCTTGCTGTGAGAATTCAGTGTCTGCAGGGATTTTGTGTCTATGATGACATTCCCCATAAGGCTGACACAGACTGCCATCCTCCAATGCACACAGCCCGTCCATTTGGATAAAGGACATTTTAATCACCAATATATGTATCAGATGATATCTTGTCAAAATGTCAGCTCGCGACAACAGGCTGTGCTGGCATGTGAATAATGCAATGCTTAAGAGCAATTCAGTTTTGTGGAAGAGTAATGAGGCTGTCAAAGAGACGTCAGTCTGAGGTGATGAGTGACTAGACAGAAAAGTCCTGTTTTTAACACAGAAGTAATTTCACAAAGTCAATTTTAATTTGGGATTTTTAAAGTGGTGACTTGATTTTATATAAAAATAGACATAGAGAAGCCTAGAAAGTAGGATATAAGTAGAAGTTAGCAAACAGGGACGACTGTTGGTCTATGAGAAAATGACCCTACTTTTACCTTGATTTAAAACATTGTTTTGCTGAGTTTAAGGTCTTAAAGACTAATTATAGGTTATTTTACTTTTTCCTGCCCCACCTAAAGTAAAACAGACATTAAAGTTCTATATATTCTGGCGTGTGAATAGTGTTAATGACAGCTAGTATTGTCCAACAGGTGCCGGGTTGCAGATGGAGGTGGATGAGATCTCCAAATATAGTTACTTCTGCTTTGAAAGAAACAACAACAATAACAACAACAGTAAAGTATTAACCTGGTAATAAACACAAACCAATGGCTGTCAGTTTTCATATTTCCATATTCATATTCTGTTATGGGATGCTCCTTGTAACATTTCATACCAAGTGACGACACAAACTACTACCTTATCTCTTCAAACTAGTGGTAACAACATGAACTGATCCACATACTTTAAAAAAGCCTACCCTTAATTCCTAAATTGTTCTTCTAGAACATTTCACATCCTCCGTACTCATCAATGAAGTTATTTTCACAAACTTTCACAAACTTATACTGCAAAAAAAAAAAAAAATGAAAACAGTACTGACAATAAAAAGCAATACTAGCTCTAAGAGTGAGAGTCTTAATCCATATGTGAAAGTTCCTTTTTCTCTTCAGTTTCTCAGTTTTCTTTGTTTGGTTCAGGCTCCAACTCAAAGATCAACATGCCCAGGAAGGACACAGACCTTGTGGCTGCTGCATGAAAACCAAAACAGCTAAAGCAGCAGAGACACAGACCACAAGCCCGGCAGTGTCATCACACTGTGTGTACAGTATATGCTGCACACCGCAGCTGCTGCTGTAGGCTGTTAACAGCAACGAAGAAAGAAAACAAGAATTTCCCCGTGGTGCTCTGCACGTTGGAAAAGGTCTGATCAATAGGAACATTCGCAGTAATTTATGTCCACACACTGCGCTCACACACACAGAGGTAGAGAGAGTGTCGTTATTTGAGGGGAGAAACGAGACACAGAGGAAATAATAGAAATAAGCGATGGAAGAAAATAAAAATGAGATGAGTGTATCTTGAGAAAGCTATAGAGAACAGCTAAGAATAAAAAAGGAAAGGGGGTTTTACAGCTGCTCGCCTCTAACTCTCTCTGTATTGTTCTTTAATCAACTTTGCTTTTATTTTTTTTCCAGTGACTCAATAATCAAATTGCCTCACTGCCATTTTCTGTAAAGTGGGTATAATATGACACTGCAATCTATGCACATGGATAGAAAAGTGACCTCTCCCTCTGTTCCTTTTCCTCTCCTGGCAAAGCAACCTATTTCAACGTCAACTAAACTTCGACTTCCTGATAGACAGCTCATTTGGTGCATAGTTAAGTAAACGTGTCATTGCACCAACGTCAGCGCTGGGTTTTAAAATGTCAGTGCTGCTGCCAGCTGAGTCAAGAACAACCTGCAGCCAATCAACTCAATCACTCAGGGTTAAAAATAAACTCAGAGCTCATACTTTCTTGGCAAAGAGATTCCATCTTTGCAGGCAGCTAAAAGTGAACAGCAGTGGTACTGAGGCCAGAGCCAGAGGCTCTGTGAAGCTGAAACATTCAGAACATTTTCAGATGAGTTCACACAGTGCTTATTAAACCTATCAGCTCCACACAACACTCTCACTATAACAGTGTGCAGCTCCTGTGTCGATGGTGACGGGGCTGCACACAGGGAATGAGACATTTTGTGTCACGACTGATGGAGGCAAAGCAGAAGCACAAAGGCCACATTGTGCTGTTAAAGTGAGACAGATGCATAAAAGTAGGACTTTGGCTGACAGTGCCAGGAAGCAAGCACGGAAACCCAAACACAATCATGATTTTGACTTTATACAAATCATGTTCCTTAAACATTGTTCTTACAACATGCAGCTGAAAGTTTCCTGAATGCAGTTTGGATGAGTAACGTTACGTTAAAAGACATACTGCATGTACAAAACATAACAAACTGTTGACACAAAAATATAGCGACGTACACAGCAGAAGGTGAAGACCTCTCTCTGATTCTCTCTCTCTCTCTCTCTCTTTTCCTCTGCCGGTAAACACACACACACACATATATACACAGTGATAGAGAGAATGAGATTGAGAGAGAGGCAATAGGTCATCTAGAGATGCTGGCAGTGTTTTGGTAATTACTCAGTATTCCTCAGGGGGGCCATAGAAGCTCTGCACTAGAGCTTTAAACCACTTAAACAATTGTTACGACTGAAAGTTGATTTGGATCCAAAAAAAAAATGTGAAGGTTCAATATTGTCTCCCTTCATTTGCCAGAGGCAGAGAGAAAATAGTTTGTGATGAGCTTACGAGAAAAGTCATCATCTTATGTCCATAAGAGGATATGCAGAGTGGATAAAACTGCACAAACGCAATTAAACAGGACAAATAGAGGCAGACAGTTTGCTCGACTGATGGCTAATGTTATACAGTAGTTGTTTCACTTTTTATCGTGATTAAATTCTAACAGTACACATGGCATTTTCCAAAATCCTAATCATGCATTGGCTCTCCTTGTGAATGTGTGTGTGAATGTGAATGCTCGTTACTTCGTTACTTCTGTAACCTTAACACCACCTGATCCTCTTCAGGAAAAACACTCAGGGCTGCACAATTGCAGGTCGAACCTGACCGGTAGTTTTGGAAGAAGGTTCAGTTGTTTTCAGTCACATAAAGTGGCTCCTGAATAATGGGGAAGAGCAGTGACGAAGTAGAGCCACAGCATTATTGATTAGTGATGGAATCACTGCAGTCAGTTCCAGAGGTATTTGGACAGTAACAACATTTTTAATCTTTCACTCTCCATCCTTGTTGTTTTGTAGGTTGAAAATACTTCACCTGCTGATTTTCAGATACAAACTATTCTGTCACGAGTCATGGACTGGATCTTAGATGCTCCCATGTCACATGTTGGCCAGGTTAGAATCAAATTAGGCTCTCGCTTTGAGGAAATGTCAAATGTTTTCATAGGTCAATTCAATTCAGTGTTTGTACCTTCAAGGGGTTCATATGATTTAATTTTGACTTTGCACTTTCTATGGAAAGATTCTTGACTGATGTGAGCATCTGTCACATAAACTCTGTCTCTTTGAAATTAATCATGTTTCATTATAATAATAAACATCATATCATAACACTCAAAGCTGTGCTTCACTAATGTGGGGTTAAGGTCAAGGACATATCAGCATGTAGACTAGTTTAGCCGGAAATTGAACCCACAACCTCTGAGCTACCATTGCATTGCAACATAGGTGCCTCACAAACATTTAAATATTACTTTCTAGTTTTTGTGTGTGTGTGTGTGTTTGCATACACACATTTGCATTTGTGGGAACAGAATAACTCAACAGCAGCATAAAGACATTATCATAATATCAGAAAATAGCATCATATGATGTGGTAATTTTTACAGCCAATAAACTTAGTATCTACAGCCATGTGTACAATGTATCCTCATCTCTCCGTTGCTTCATATTGGATCTTTGATAACTTAAAGCCAACTCATTCTCGTCAACACTGCTGCACAAAACAGTGTTGACGTGTGATGAGCGAATTACTTCATGCTCCTAATGCTGGGAGGGCAAACACTCATCGCTGTGGTAACCTCTGTATTCCTCATGTTAAATTATGGTGTGTGTGTGTGTGTGTGTGTGTGTGTGTGTGTGTGTGTGTGTGATTTAAATCACAACATAGATACATGTTCAGAGTCATGGAGTTTTGCAGTGCTTGCATTTCAGATGGGACAGATGGGATTTAATCAGCTAACAACACCAGCCATCTACCTGGCAAACTGCTGAATGGATATTACAAAAAAAAAAGAAAATAGAAATAATGAAACTGTCAGTACTGAATGTCTATACCTCAAAACAAACAGATACAAAAAAAGTTACACATACATTTGATTTTTTTTTTTTTTTTGGTTTTTGTCCAGTTTTGTCCACACACTCACTATAACTGAAACAAAAAGCACAAACCGATTTTTAAACCGAGATGTAAACTTAAGTTTAAAGTATAATCTCACCAGCCACTTCTTGTTAATGCATATATCTAAATAGACAAACACATGACAGCAAAGAAAGGCGATTTAAGTGACTAGCAATTCAATAACTGGTTATGCAGACAGTGTTTACCAGAATGCATCAAAGTCAAATCTTCATCCCCCATACATCATTTATAATTGATTACATATTTATTTTAGGCTTCTCCTTTTTCACACAACATTTTACAGTATTCAACAACACTCAGAGAGCTTGGGTTTTCAGTAATCATTATCATACTTAGCCTAATGTTGTGCTTTTTACATGTTTTCTTATTTATTCTTTGTTGTTGTTATTAATTTCATTTACTGTTGTCTGTGTTTTGGTTGTCAGTATTAATTAATTCATTCAGTATTACATTTTCATATCTTGTATTTTATGCTACACATCTGTAAATGCGCTGGATCCCCAAAATGAGATGAGGAGTTTACATCTACCTATATTTTCATAAATATACAGTAGTTTTATCCATATATGCGAAAAGCAGATGTAATCCTGCAACATGCTTTTCAAAGGCAGTACGTAGTTTATGCTTATTTTCTTTCAAACAGAGACTTTGATAAGTAAAATGATGCCACTCTCATCTTTGGATGGAAAATACAGTATGTAGCTGGAGCAGGCGTGTCATTTGCACCAACTATTACTTTAAGAGAATAATACAAACAATTTCATATGTCGTTAAAGCTGTTTAGTGCCTGATAATTTCTCGGTTTTTCAGTCTCATAGATATGACTTATCTTATGAATCTTTAGTTTCCGATTCTGTCTCTGGGCTGAGTTAACTGTGACTTCATTTGACAGCAAACTGCTCTGACAACAGACCAAAAAAGGAAATAAAGAAAAATAAATAAAAATGGCAAGTCATTACATTATCTCCTAGGAGTGATACAATAAAGTTTGAGTGCTGGATGTAAGGAAAGAATATTCTGAAAACTGTGCTCTCAGATTTCTTAATGTATTAACACTTTTCCACTGAGGGATTTAGTTCACACTGAAGGAGGCAAGTTGAAGCTCACTGTGTGTGTATGTGTGTGTGAGAGAGAGACAGGGGAAGTCCATGACAGAGTAAGAAAGAGAGTAGGTGTTAAAAGAATGGCTGAGATGATTGTAAGTGCTGGAGGAGGAATTGAATTCTGAGCAGGCCATATTTCAGCTTAGCGAAGAGGGCGAGAATCACAACAACACACAGACACACAGACACACGCACATATACACACACACACGCGTACACAGATAAAGCTGCCAGCAAAGGGCTCAGAGTGATATCATATTAAAAATAATTGAATAGTTTGTTGTTGTTTTTTAAGTCTCATTAAAGTTAAGCTTTTTTCTAGCTTCTAGAATGTGCTTCATGTTTTCAAAACATGACAGTTTTATGGACTCATTTTTTTTATAGGTCTTTTTATTTTCACTGATGGCACAGCAAAGGGCTATTTGATTGAGAGCCATTCAGGACCAAGACCTGCCCCAAAACTAACTACTATTCACATAATATTGATGCCTCAAAATTAGGAGGAGCATTTTGCCAGGCAAACACATTGTCTGATCTGACAGTACAAGAGGACACAAATTCTTCTGAGCTCCAACCAAAATTAAGTTAGACATAACAAAATATTGGTACTAAATGTTGATTACATTCATACATCCACTGTCAGAAATCTCCAAGAGAATCACATGCCTTACAACATACTATACACTCACAGACCAATTAATTAGGTTCACCTGTTTAACTGGATGTTAACACAAATAGTTGACATGGCATGGCAGCAGCTCAATGCTTCTCAGCATGTAAACATGGTTAAGACAACCTGCCAGTGTTCAAAATGAGAGTAAAAATGAGAGAGAAAGAATGAGGAGGAAAGTTCTATCTACTGGGATTTTCACAAACAACAATCACCAGAGTTTACAGAGAATGGTGCTAAAAAGAAAACATATCCAGTGAGTGGCAGTCCTCTGAGTGAAAAAAATTAAAATATGCCTGTTGATGCCAGAGGGAAACTGGCCGGGCTGGTTCAAACCTTCAAAGCTTGAAGCAGATGGACTACAGCAGCAGTTGTCACTCCTGCCACTATATCAGGTGTCCTGTATACCGAACAAAGTGCCTGTGTTTGTATATGAACACATGAAAGCACCAGACCCTGATTCAATATACACACCGTCATTTATCTTTACAATGCAAAGCAGCCATAACTGAACTTTGCTTTGCAAACAAAGGGGACATGGCTGCCATTTCTACCACAGTCCAAAAGCTGCTCATCAAACCTGCGTTGACTTTCATTTTTAAGGCCACAGTGAGAGCTTGAGTTCAGCAGAGTGGTGCTGAACGGACAGCTCCCGCTCCCTGAACCCCACGGATTCCACAGGAGGATGAGCCTCAGCCCCACAGCCAATAACCTGCTCCTGGTTCAGAGCCTCTTATTATCACATCAGCATTTGGGTCGACTGAACTGTCAGGTTTCAAAGAGCCTGACATTATGTCCGCTCAGCTGCATTCACAAGCGCAGCGAATGCCTGACACGCTTTAAATGAATCCCTCCACTGTCAGCAGAGAAGCAGAGGGGAGACGGGGAAAAGACGCATGCAAGTCCGTTTTAGTGAACAGAAGGGTGCAGGAGCCCGGAGACTGAGGCAGGTGCTCGATGGGACCAAATGGCCTGAGTGAGCAGCGCATATCTTACCCGGAGTTTTCTTTTGGTGCAGTAGGGAAGAAGGAGGAGGAGGAGAAGGAGGAGGGGGGTAGACCAACTCCACCGCTCTCCCTTCTTCAAACGCCTCTCTCCATCCAGTGACACCGGTGCCGGTCCAGGCTGCGTATCCCGGGAGGAAGAGGAGGGGAGGGAAACGGCGTTGATGCACACACACACCTCCGGTTTCCGCGCTTTCAGACGTGGCCCGGTTGGAGAGAGGAAGAGGAGCAGAGGGGTGAAGAAGAAGAAGAGGAGGAGGAGGAGGAGCGAGCTGTCCGTCTGATTCTGCTGCTGCTCGCTGGAGTCTGGAAAGCTGCTGCGAGAGGCATTTCTGTGCAAAGTCGAAGCTCAGCCACGACCGAGCGACTGCAGAAGCAAAGTCCCTCCCCTGCAGCGCAACTTCACCGGGCCGCTCAATAACACGACCCAGCAACCACCAGCGTCTCGTCCACCCTCTGACTGTGGCTCCGGCTACAGCAGCGCTGGAGGAGAGGAGACATACACACACGCACACACACACACACACACACACACACACACACACACACACACACACACACACACATACAGCCTGCTTTCATTAGGGGTGGGGCGGGAGGAAGCTGGTTCACTTCAGGGACACCCAAACTTTTCTAGAGTCTCCTTCAACATCCTCCCTCAAACTAACACCCACAAAACCTCCTGACCCCCAAACTGAAGTGATTCATTCCCAAGAACAACCACAAACCTTAATCCTGCTCCTCTCCTCCTCTGTGCAGTTCCACGGTTGGGGATGATTCAGTGTGAAATGATATAACGGTCTGCACTCTGGTGGGCCGCAGAGCGCAGACCGTTATCAGGGACAACACCTCTGATAGCATCATCCTCTCATTCCTCTCATCCAGCTTCATAGAGGATCTAATTAAAGCTTGGTTAAAGCACTCCTGACGTTTCTGCCACGCAGTGGAAACTCATAACACATCACACTAAACTCCAAGTCCAAGGCCCATATAAGGTACCCAACATAAGGGGGTTTATTCATTGAATACAATGGCTTTGTTAATAGTTAATTAATCATTTATACATTTGGCAACATTTTTTCTATTATGTCAAACCACCTGCTAGCCATTAATAAAGGCACCACTTAAATTGCCATTGCCTGTTGGAGAGTGGAACATGTATAGAATCTGCTCAAATCTATGGTATCTTAAGAAAACATTCTGCCTTTTCTCACTATTAGACAGCTTTTCCAAGAGGAAAGTTTCTTTTAGTACCAAAGTCGATAGAGGAAATATGGGTTTTGAGCTTGGACACAGGAGCTGCTGGTGAGTCATTGTGTTGTATGTAAGTTTGTATCACTGAGGGAAATCTGAATGAGAGATTTCAAACCCATTAGGAATTACTGATGGAGGCAGCAGTGGATTAAGAACAATGTGCCATTGTGTAAAATAGTAGATTTTCCCTGGAGACTTTGATGCAGGAGGGTGTGAGGTTTACAAAATGACACATACTTCGGTTGCCAGTCGAAAACAAAGGCTTTGTAATGACAAGATAAATGTGGTGAAAAGTATGGTAGACTTAAGAAGGTGCAGATTCATACAGATGAGCCTTTGTTAAGTATCCCCTGGCTGCCATGTTTTTAATGGGGGCAAGCGTGCACATTTCAGGCTGGTGGCGCTGACTTTGTGTCAGTACCAATCTGAACTCTCTCTTTAAATACTGTCTGCAGCAAATAATCCATTATGACTTGAGAGCTATTACATAACGGAGAAAAAGTATATGTCCTCTAAAATGTTTAGTTTTATTACTTTATACACTAGAAAGAAATTACAAATACCTCAAAATTTGAATTAAGTGCAGTACTCGTGTAATTCTACTTTCTACTAACGACTCCTCTCCCCTTTCCACTCATTCCCACCTTCCTCTTACTATTTCATCCATCATTCATGACAAACATTTACTGCACCTCTGCCAGTCTGCATCTCAAACACACCTCCACAGTCAGTTAACAATTACCTGGAGGACATGCTGTTGACAGGAATTTAAATGAAAATTGAAAAACAATTTAAAATGGAAACTCGGCTGTCATCAGCAGGCTGTAATGTTATTTCATCAAAACTAAAACCTTTTTGGAATTCCTGCTTTTTCCAATTTATTTTGACAATATTTTTTCAGCGGTGTTCGACCTAGTTGTTTGTCTGATTGTGAGTAACATCATCTGGATTCAGGATGTTTTTAAACTCTTATGCTTACCTTGATTGAATGGGGGAGTGTACTGGCAGAGTTACTTACTTACTTACTTTTAAATATAGAGTCATTTTGTTAAGGTATTTCATAGGTGTTGCATTTTTTAAAAATATAATTTCAGTAAATGTTGAGCTGTGTGAAAAAGTATGCCGTGTGTAGCTACTTTATAGGAAATCACTAAGGCTCCCCTGCAGGTCATTGAACCCCCACTTTGATCTGCTTTGACCTCAGTCATGATGATTATTGATTAAGCAGTTCAATCACAATCCAGATGATAAACTTATTGGAACCATTCATTGGACACAACCCGATGAATGTCATTTAAGCTCACGCTTTTGCTTCTCATACGCTTTTGCTTCTCATATTTCCATCTTACACCAGATGGATTCACAACAGTGTTTGGCCTCATCTGCACCTATGACACTCATCTGGGTGTGGATGAAGACAGAAAAGCAAACATACATAATGAATAGGAGCTACAAATAAAATAACTTTATTTGCCATCAGAGGTGAAGTCTGACCAAACAAACCACATTTGCCTCATATTTAGTATGAGGTAAATCTGGTGGGACATAATAAACCTAATAAACCAGTTTTCTGTTGCTGACAGGTGCTGCTTAATGGATAACTGTGTTTCCTTTTTTAATTTTCCATTTAAAGAGACGGCCATTAGCTTGAGATAATCCCTTCTTTTCTAGTTCAGGCTTAATGACTTCCATAAAATGGCTTAGCATTTTTGCTCTAATAGTCTTACAGTAGATGTTATGAAAGTGGCCAAAATAACATGCATAAACAGTCACTCAGAAGGCCCATGATCCAGTGAGTACTGTCGTCTGGTTTTTGTCTTTTGAATAGCTCCCTCTGGTGGTGGAACTACAGCAGTGATGCAGGAAGAGAAATACTACATGGTCCAATAAAACAAAGATACAGAGCATCGACCTTTCTCAGACTGTACATGACTTGTTTTTCATTTGTTCCAGCCTGTTTTATCTACTGGGAAACATTTCAGAAAGTGTTATTGTTAGAAAACCACTGCATTGTTACAATAAAACATAAAAAACAAACAAAAAATAAACCAGACCAAAGAGTTATGTAATTGAAGTAACTATGCAAGTACTTTTTTTTTTTTATCTTCAAGATAACTGTATGTAATCACACACATACAGACATGCACACTTTCTACAGCTGTCTTAGACACATAAGATGCTACATAAGTCTAAATTGTTATTTATTATCATTATTTACACCTTTCATTTGAGGTATTTCAGGAGTTTACTCACTCACTCTCACTCATTTTCTACCGCTTTATCCACTAAGGGTCGCAGGGGGCGCTGGTGCCTATCTCCAGCTAACATAGGGCGAGAGGCAGGGTACACCCTGGACAGGTCGCCAGTCCATCACAGGGCCACATAGAGACAGACAACCATTCATACCTACGGGCAATTTTGAGTGTCCAATTAACCTAATCTTCAGGAGTTTGAAACAGGTTAAATTTTATGCTTTGATGATTAATCACTGTACATTATTCAAAGATTCATAAACAATCTTTGCCTAAAAAAGTCAAATAAGGCAGAACACAGCACCAATAACGAAGCAACACACAGTGTATCTATAAAAACATATATTTATTGTTCTGTTACTGTTGGTTAACTTGATCAACAATAAATGGCGGCAGACTAGGAAACATTTTGTACATGTTTAATAGAAAGCCTTGGAAACGGCAGTTTCAAAACCAGAGCAAAGAGAGAAAACACAACAGCAACATTTTGAACGTTGGGTCTTAATGATGTGTGCAGAAAATCATCCTTCAGCCTCCATTCAAAGTGGTTCATCTCCTAAGCAGGATTTGATTTTTCTTACTGTACATTCAGCATATTAACGCAACTGAAGAGTTAGTTATTTTTTTATTCATCCTCTGTTTAGGACAGTGATAACTACTCACCTGAAAACAAGCTGAGTTGAAGAAAGTTAAGAAACTTTAAAAATGAATCAATGATAGTTAGACTCTGAAGACAAAAATACAGGTGCTCTGTACTTGACAAAATAGTGGATGGATTAAAATAGATGAAGGTTGTTTATATATTTATGCTATATTTATATATAATATACAGTATATAAAGACTTAAATCTGTAAATACAAAGACAGCCACCAGTGCTGTCCACACACATTCCTTAATATGCAATCCCTTTGACGCAACGACAAACCTGCTTTGTCTCATTTTCACTCCATGGACCATTAAGTCTTGTTTATCTGCAGTAAAGCAAACACAGGATCCTGATCCCAAATGTACATTTCACCCCCCCCCCCCCCCCCCTTCCTTTTCCCCCCCCCCCCCCCCCCCCAGTTATAAGATGAACTGTTTCAGTTTATGAATATGAAAGATAAAACCAACAATAATGTAACTAAAGCAGATTATGTAAACTTGTCAATGCAGTGTCAGTTTGAAAACATCGTCCACTTGGAAGCATGTGGGAAGAAAAGATGACAACTCTGCCTAAGAGATGTTTTTCAATGTGTTGTTCATCGTAACCACAAATAAACCCATGTGCACAAAATACTCAAAATGTTTTTTTTTAATGGAGAAGCTGAAGCTTGTGAGCACCTGTTGGCTTCACTGACTCCAGAATGGAAGTGATTGATTAATAGTTTGGAGCTCGTCTAATCAGTCAGGTGAAAGGTAAGGAGAATAGAGAAAGGTTGGGGAATGAGGCAGGAGGAATGGAAGTGTCAGTGATTGAGTAATTTCTCTTCAAGGCTGCGGTTGATTATTATACAAAATCTCTGCATATGTGAGACAAAGTGGTTCCATTGGAAGCTGAGTGTTTTCAGAAGTGGATGAGACCAGGTCCATGTGTCTGTTTCAGTCGAGGCCAAAAATTTACATTCCACACACTGCAAAACTAAGTCACATCCATTCACAGGAACTTTTCTCAGTCCCTCCTGCATCGCCACCATCAGAATTTTTCATCATGTCTTCAGTCTACATTGAAGAGCTCCATTGCTCAGACTGAATGTGCAAAGGTCATCTGTAACGCAGAACCATTCGAAAACAACTTGACAAAAAACAGCGCAACAGACAAAGTAGAACGTTTTTGCAGTCCTATCCACCAAAGAAAGAACTTCACATTGAAATTCACTTTGTGTTAAAAGTCACAGGATTTATCTGAAATCAATCAGTTTATGTGCCACAAAAACAAGGGAAATGAGAGGATTAGTAGAAGATGGTATGATCTTACCTCCAAAGAAAATAACAGAACATAGAAAATTGCACATCTCTAATGCAACACCAAGCCAACAGGCGGGGCAGTGTGTCCCATTGTAACTTCAAAGCATCTAAACCCTGTTAGCTCTGACAACTGCAAAGCCAAAGGTAGCTCAGTGTTCATCATCTACCTCAATCAACATTTAGAAAGTTTAAACTCTGTGTGTAATACAACAGAATTTAGAGATACAATTAAATCGTAGATTAAAACAAACTCCAGATTGGTTTCTGAATATTTCATTTGTGTATTAACTGTGCAAACACTGACACAAACCAATGGTGAATGTACTAAAATCATGTTTTGCTATATTTTATAATGAACTGAAATTAAATTCTATGGTTAAAAAAAATAACCAACAGTGGTAGATCTTTGGCTTCAATGTAAAAACATATTTCACTTTTACATCAGTTTAAACTCAAAACAAAATATCTCACACCAATTAGATTTAATTTTGAAGAGAACTAATCCATTGTCAGGTATGACCTTTTTTCTCCCCTCATTGCCTTCATTTCACATGGTCTCTCTTTATTCCTGTTTAATCTCAAATATTTCAAATATTTGTCCTTGCTTTAAATTCAACGCTTTGTGAGTAAGGCTTCAATAATTGCAATTAAAACTTCTGATGCCATCTCAAACTTCCTATCCAAAAAAATCTAATAGTGGTGTATCCTTAGATGTCGGGTTAAACTGCCATGAAACATTTATGTGGAACACAACAAAATCTCCAATTTACTACAAGAGCTGCTGCCTTGCAAACTACATAATATACTGGATATAGACTGTATATATTCTTTTAGAACTTGGAGTGGGAAAGTTTAAAAACCCACTAATTTGGTAAATCTCTTCAATCTAGTCCTTGTTTAGTATCAAAGCACACATGGGATGTGAAAATATAAACAGAATAACTGTACATCTGCCTCATCAGTCCAAATGACATCAGCTTGTTTTAGGGTTTTCAGTTTGTCTTGGGCTAAAATGAAGAACAGTGTCATGCAGCTACTTCATTAGCTGGACTTCTGAAGATCCCTGATCATAAAGCCTATAGATGTTTGATGGTAACAAAGCTTCTCACTCTGTGGAAGGAAGAAAACAGGTATTACACAACCAACCGCTCAGTATAAAGTGAGGTGGCTGCTGCAACAACAAGGCTGACTATTAACTTTGAGGGACCACATGTGAGAAAGGTGGATCAGTTGCCAGGGTAACTGAACAGAAAGAAACTCAGAGTGGCTGTGAGTGAGACAGGTGGAAGCCATGTGTGAGATGTGTTTGAGTTTGAGTTTGGTTCTGTGCTGTGTGCACCTGCTGGCTCTGCGAATGAGGCTGCGGCTGCTGCAGGATGTGCACCACACGGCTCAGTGTGTCCGTGTTTGCAAAAGCCAAATACTGGCAGCAAAGCCAGTCCTCCAGGCTCACGACACAAGCTGTGTCCAGCGAACGCTCTGCAAACTTGATCATCATCAGTGTCCGCTTCAGGTCCAACCAGTTCTGGAGGATGGCGTCACGTTGACTGGAAGTGGCCCCCGACATGAGCCCTGTGCTACTGCAGCCCAGAGCCTGGAACAAGTCTTCCCTTGGCCCCCAGAGGAGGCACTGCAGACAGGCCCGGGCCTCAGACATCCGGATTCTCTCAGAAGGGTTGACAGTAAGCAGTAACCTGGCCAGCTGCTGGAGACCCTGTGAATAGAGTGATCTGCCAGGCAGTGGCGGCAAGTCGGCCCAAGTGTACTCCCTCTCCTTCAGCTCTGGTGTCTCCTCAAAGGGGTTGGGCTGGTGCAGCATCTCATATATGAGAATCCCAGTCTGAAACTCATCACATTTGCGGTACTGAGTAGCTGTGACGATTTCGGGTGCAAGTCGCGACTGGTCACGCAGTGTACCAGGGTCTGCCGCCATAAGAGTGCTCTTCTGCTTAGCTTGGGAGAAGTTACTGATGATGAGGCGGGCGGGGCATGTGGCATTGGTGACAGCAGCACCAGCAGAGGTTGCTCCGGAACTGTTGCTGTTGTTGTTGGGCTCAAGTAAGTCCAGATTCCAGGGGTTGCCAGGTTGGCAGTTGACCAGCAGCAGGTTTTCCAGTCGCAGGTCACAGTGGGTCACGTGATAAGGTTTCATGTGCTCCAGGCCAGAGCACAGCTGGAGGAGGAGGAGGCAGACCTGGCGCTCGTACAGCTCAGGGTTTTGAGTGTGTCGGACTACACCTTCTCTGACAAAATCCGCCACTGTCTGGAAGGGAACCTCACGAGTGATGACCACTACTCGGCTCCTCAGGAAATTGGCAGCGTTTATGTGAGATGTTGCTGGTGTTTCATCTAGTTTACCAATTGGAGCTTTGGAGTCTTTCATCTTGGATTCAGTTTTAGTTTCTTTGTCTTTCTCCTTCAGCTCATTTACATCTTCTTCCTCCTCATCTTCTTCCTCTTCCTCTTCCCAAGGCAGCAGGCGGGTCGGGACATCAGCCAGGAAGTGTCCACAGTCCTGCTGGATGTTGAAGTGCACAGGAAGGCTCTGTCTCACTGCAAGGCTGTGGAAAAACTGCTGCTGGGTCTCCTTCACTTTGCTCCGACATATCTAAGATGACAAAAGATAGAGAAGAGAAGATACCATCAATGTTGTTTTTGTTTTTCAGTTAGAAAACCCTTCAGTTCACAGTTAAGCAAAATGCAAAAACTACTGTAGAAAAGAGTGGATATGTTCTACATTTTGCAATATTCATTTAAACAATATTAAAACTACTTGATTCACAGCAATGATCTATGGGACTGAAGGCTTTACTGGTTTAGAAAAAAGCATTTTAAAGGAAGTTTGATGTTTGTAACTGCCAGTAAGTAAATGAAATCAAAATGAGCAATCACCCCACTTGTGCACATATTTAATCACATGAATTTATTGACAAAGCATGTCTAATGTTAAGAGAGTAAATGTTGCCATGATTTCTGTTATGCATTGGACAAAATGACATCATGTGATGTCATCAGTTCTTTTTGAAGATGCACTGCCTTTTCATTTGCTTGTATATCAAGGTGAGTGTCATCCGATACACACCTGATAGACATACAGGAGTGCACATGAAATTGATATAAAAAAAAAACAAGTTCTGGGTCACAGAACTTCAGTCAGGTGACTGAGGATTAATTGAATTGTCAGCTAATTTAAACAAGGACCCATATGTGACAGTTGATCATGAAAGGCCTTCTCTGCACTGCGGCATGTCTTATGTAAAAAAAAAAAAACCCTTAGAGAATGTATTAATGATTTGACAAAATTATGCAGATGAAAACTATAATAAAAATGCCAGTGACTGCAAAATTACATTTTATCTCATCTTGCAAATGTTGGTGAAGCTGATTCACATTTCCCATATACTACACTGTGACCACTGCACTAACATTATCTCTGTTGTGACACTGACTTTGAATTATATAATCTGTGGCATAACTGAGGTGCAGTTTATATGACTAAGGTGATGAATAAGTAAACTCTTTCAACATACACTATAAAACGCAGGAACACACGTGTTCACTAGGTGTTTGTTGAGACATGTTGGCTCAGAGATTATAGCACCCAATGCTTGTTCCTTTAAGACATGCAGTGGAGTTGAAAATGGAAAAGCAGGCTTTTGGCTCAACTATACTTGTTACTATTTGGATGCAATACAGTATTTTGAAGCAGTGCTGCTTTTATAATATAGAGCTACAGGGCATTTCCTGACATTTCTGGGAAACTATAAAGCTTTAAAGCACACCGAGTCACTTCCTTATGAAAAGTAAAGTTCAGACAGCAATTTAGAATGTGGAAAAATAAGCTTATTAAAATATAACATTGTCTAGCATCAGATTTGCAGGATGATCAGTTATAGTTATTCAGTTATGGAAGGCATGAGCACAACTAGGTCACATAAAAACAGAGTTGGGGGAAGTTTAATTGGAACGTTGAGGCCTGTTTCTGTTCTGCTGCTTCCGCTGCTCCTGGTTGCCTTATTTATGGATGAGTGTCAAAAACAAGACTTCTCTTGAGTTCGCAATTAATATGAAAGCAAAGCTTTGAAGTTTTGTGAAGCACAGAAAGTTCCTTACTCTGTAAATAATGCAAGCTTCCTCCATATCTGCCTTGTATTAAATTTCAGAATTCTTTGGCAAGCTCTGCCACCCCACTGCCTCACCCTCTCTCTCTCTCTCTCACACTCTCTTTCTCTCTCTCACACACAACAAAAAAACACACACACACAGAGAAACAAACACTGACAAAACTGTTACCCTCACACAATTATGCATGCACACACAGGTTTCACTGCAGATTGTGCCCTAAAGGCACACATTTTGAGTGCAAATACTTCAGCACAAAGACATTCCTCCACTTCAGTCAAGTGAGTGGGAGGAGATTCTGCTATCCACATGGAAAATAATAGGAATAAATTAATTTAATTCATGGATATTGTTGTAATAATATTGTTGTAATGTAGAATAGCAAATTTTGTGGGTTTTTGAGGTCAGATCTAGAGTGGGTAGCTGTGTGTACTTTCAGGTAAATTTAAAGGAGTTTAAATCTAGCATTACATTTTACTCAAACAAACCCAATTTATCATTATGGCACTGCAAACCACAACATCATCTTAAAAAAAAAAAAAAAAAACCTTGTTCACAAGTTTAAAAATGATACAGTAAAACAAGGAATAGGCAACAAATGCTTCCAAAAGACAAAGAGAACGAGAGCACGCTTGGCCTTTTGGTATTAAAAAATGTTATTTTAATTAAATATGATTATGATCATTAATCATATGAATATGATCAATAAATATGATTATGATTTAATCACTTAATCACTTAGCTTGCGCAGCTGAATAGCAACACATGGCTAAATGTACTGTACTTTACTTAAATCTAATTATTTTAAAAGCTTACAAAAATGTTGGTAAATTCCCATAAACTTGCATTTATTAATTACATTTCTAAAGTCCTACAGGTACAAGATCATAACCATAGTTTCCTCTGTGAGACTAAAATCATACAACATTATACTGAGGATATACTGATCTATAAACAGAATGTGTCTCACCTTGATGGCATAGCTGACCAGTGGGTCCTTTGCATAGGAAGCAGTGTAGTAAACAGCATCACCTGCCTCGCAACAGGGTTTCCCAGTAGTCAGTCTGAAGAGGGACCAGCTGTCAGTGCCAAATCTCAAATGATCCTTCTGGCCAGCCATGAAACGGTCCTCACATTTTGCTGCCAGCTTCCGCAGCGTGTCTGTGTGGAGACCCCTTATCCTCCCCACTACCTCATCCCAGCTGTCCAGACCCCTGTAAAGAGCAGGCCGCTGGGGTTTTGAACCTACACCTCCTCCACCTCCAGTTGCTCGACCTGTGGTACGACCCCTTCCGGCCAAAGACTCTGTGCTTGGATAGGGCCTTCTCTCTCTGCCGGTGGTGGCACTGGGTGCAGTAAACACAGCCTGAGGGACAATGGACGACATGCTGTTAGTCGGGTGGCTCTTGGTGGTGGCTGCAGCAGTTGATGGCCTCTCAAGGGAGTCACCACTTTCATGGTTTTGGGCTCGATGAGGCTCAGAGTTGAGAGACGAGCTCTGACTAGCTGTCTCCCAGGTGGAGTCTAAGTCATACAAAGGGTTGGCCACACTGAGGTTGGTGCCTCCAGGTTTAGCCTCAGCCCTAGGTCGAACGGGTCCCTGGACTGGCTCCTTGCCTCCCACACTTGGTTCAGTTACAGGGCGAGGTACAGCCTTCTTAGGTAGCGGTGGTGGAGTTGCCTTTTGGGCAGGCTGGTCAGCTAGGGCATCTAGGTCAATGGAGGCCAAGGTGTCATTGGATGATTTGATGTTCCGTGGTTGTTTCAGTGGGATCATGTTGGCTCTGGATTGACCTAAAGGATAGAGGAGATGAAGTTTACTGTGTGAAAAACAAAGAAATAATGTAAAAGTACTATAATACTACACAATTTAAAGCTAAGGTAGCTAAAATGAAATTCAAATGCAATGACAAATGTGATGGTCAGCACATTGCACAGAACCGGATTCATCATTTACTTCCATGTAATTATATATCTTTACTCTTTACCTCTGTGCTACACATGCTCAATATGATGTTTTTGTTACTTAAAATATTTTCATTTTTTGTACTGCATAGTTATACTTCACTGCATCCTACTACTTACTGCATATTGAGATTTTAGACAGAAAAATATGTTGTACATGTCTTTCACCACTATGAGGCTTTTTTTTAAAAAAAAATCTTTTTCCATTTTACTTTATTTTGGAGTATAATTTCATTCATTAAGAAAAGTCAAAAATGTAAGTCTGTAAAAAAGGAATATGTGAAACTTGGATAACAGATTACATAAAAAATTAAATAAACATCACTGAATGCGATTTCTACAAAAATCTAATTCCCAACACTTTCACCACAAGCTCCTATTGATCGTCACAGTGATCCTTCACAGTGTTTCCATCCTCCCACTGGCTCTCTGCCTCTTAGGAAGATGAGAGGGTGGCACAGGGTTGTGTGTGAGCTACAGCTGTAAGTGTGAGCTACAGCTGTAAGTGGCGGCCATGAGGAGAATTCAAGCCAGCAAGCAGGACAGCTGGGCACAAGCCGTCCTTCCAACCACTCAGCTGCACATCTCAATCTGTGGCCATAGTCTGCAGTGAGGCTTTAAGAGGCAGCATAGAGAGCACTTTTATCAGTGACTTGAAGTGACCTTATTTTTCTGGGATGGTGGTGGGAGGGAATTGGAAGATTAAGGGGGTTGATTGAACCCCCGTGTTCTGATGAGTCATGGGCCATAGAGGCAGATGGGTCTGAAACAAGTGTCTGATATAATGAGTCATGCTGCTTGTTTAATGGGAATGAAAGAGCTTGTTGGATTTAACTGAGTGAATGTACAAGGTCACTGACAGCCCTGCCGTGGAAATGTTTAACTCACAAGGGAACAACCCAGTTCATTAGTGGATTGTGATAAGAGGCTGGAAAGAATGGAACAAACTCTACTCTCTCTGCTGAGTCCAAATACTACTTGTTACAAATCCTGGTCGAACAGAATGAGTTACTCCTCACATGAGCATTAAGATGCCATCATCTAAAGTAAGCAGTTGAAGCCTTAAGAAAAAAGCAAATGAGTCTCGTTAAACCTCATTGGAATGAGAGTATTTAATGTGGTTCCCCACCAATCTGCAGTAATCCACCCAAGAAAACATCCATCTCTTTCTATCTTTTATTGACCTAAAGTGGCCATGACTTCCCTTAAAACTAACCCAGTTTTGGACTATTGCTTCACTTAAAAACACAAACACTCCCAACAAATTCAAAAACCAAATCTAATAAACAGTGTTGCATCCACCTGCTTTGAACCTCCCTTTGCAAAGCTTCAGTTTGTGTTGAAGCAGTTTCAGAGGGGTGATTCGACTTTATGATTCTTCAGAGACTGCAGTTAGTGGTGTTGCTGAATATTAATTCTGTTGACTGACAGCTTTTAAGTGCAGACTGAAAAGCAGAAACATGCCTCTGTATTATGCAACAGTTCAACAATAGCAGGAACTACATGCTCCAAATGATCAAACAGTTGAATCCACTCCTCGGTGAAACAGTTTCATCAATTACTGAACATTATGACCTTCATGGTTGCATGGGGAAATTTGCAGATTATTTACTTGATTCTGATATATAAAACTTTAATGCCATTTATTTTCTCTGTGGTTTCTGTGAAGGAATAGGGGTAAGATTTTATATGTCCATGAAATGAAACAGACAGGCCCATTCTTTCTCAAAATCTACTCAAGGTTTAAAAGCAAATTCTTTATCTAACACATAACCTACTGTGTGTGGTACAACAATTTTGCGACTGTTTTCTATTGGACCTACAACTAAGTAATGATACATACAAATATAAAGGAAAGGGCTTCTCTGTCCTCATTAAATATATTCAAAAGAAAGAGGTTATGATCCAGAGACATTTGAGTTAATATTTTTCTGCTCTCTAAGAGTCTTCATGATACAAATGAAAAGTACAACTTAATGTTTATTCATCTCTTTTTAGACTAAATATGAATGAGCTGCTTTAGAAATTATAGAGTAAATTAGAGAGTATGTACAATTATACAGTATGTACAATAGATTTATAATTTCCAACATTTGTTAATTAAGAGAACCTGTTGCAGTGGCAAAGTGATTACTGCTCAGCAATCATGCGCAGACAAAAGCAATAATGACACCACAACCACAGGAGGCAGTGAAATAGAGAGGAGGGATGCAGTGAGAGCAGTGGAGTGGGTAGCGAGAGGTGATGAACGTGACAAAGACACAAAAACTACATAAAAAGGCGATGGGGTGAGCAGGAGATGATGGAGAGATAAAGAGATTCTTTGGTGACAAAAGACACTGAGGAATGAGGAAGAAAAACAATGAAAAATAATCCTACCTCAGTTCCATAAATGCGCCTAAGTTTTTTGGTAAATGTGGTGCAGCAGCTGCACAGGGAGGCAAAGTGAAAAGCTTTTCTCTGCTTCCATCCCTGAGAGTCTGTACGGAGCTGGCTGCTGGTGCCAACGGGCAGGCTCAGCGTTCTCACCAGTATTGGAGCTTGCTCAGTGATTGAGGCAGTGAGCGCTCTGCCTCCTACTGCTCTGATCAAAGTGTGCGTATACTGTATATATAGTGAGTTTTTTGTGTGTGAGAAAAAGAGAGAGACAAAATGAGCATGATTCTCTTCTGAAATGTGGACTAGGGGAAAACTTGCAGGCAAAACTAAATTGCGGAGAAATAGAGAGAGAGAGAGAGAGAGAGAGAGAGAGAGAGAGAGAGAGAGAGAGAGAGAGGAAAGGCAAATCAATTCTGAAATACAGACAGGTTTGAAAGATGAGATACACGTGGAAACTTAAAATAGGAGTTACAAACACCAATAATGTGCTACATTATGTTGATGGCCATGCACACTTTTGTAAAGGAATAAGGGTATGTTATTCTGCACAATGTTGGAAGGACAGTTAGTCCTGCCTTGCTCCTTATTAGCAGCATGTAGTTAAATTAGACTGCAGGCAACATCCATGGAGCGTTTTTCACAGTACAACCATCCACAGAGAGTCACAATAACACATATATGCACACAGCTAATCAGTATGACACATAAAGACTTGCCCCTTTTAGATATCACACAACCATGTGTGCAAACACAGTGAATCATCTCAATTGTGCAACCCAACAACCTGCATCACTTAGTGTTTCTTTACTTTGTCGTTCACTGCTTTGGACACAATAAGATCCTTTTCCACACTTCAGCTTCTGAACACTATGCCACATTTGACAGCAGCTTTGGCTTCTCCTCATTCCACCACCACCAAACCTCTGACACAGAGCTGCTGACAAAGTCAAATGATAAAATGGCCACCATCAATTCACCACAGATGGACTATAAAACTGGGACTTTAACAGGAACGCCATCATCACATTGGAGGAACAGTGTGTCATTGTGCAGTATTATTAGACACTACGGGGGGGGATTTGGACCATTTTAAATTTTAATTACTCTTTTTGCTTCTGTGATTACTTGTTTATTTCTAATCATCTTCAGCTACAAAGGCCATACTCTGAAGAGAGAGAGAGAGAGAGAGAGAGAGAGAGAGAATCTGCACAGTTATTTTTCATGTATTCAGATTCAGCCTAAACAGTGACCACAGCCATGCTGGTAATATGTCAACATCATAATCAACTGATCTTCTCTCTGTCTATTTTGCTGGGAACCATATGCACAATGTGTGAAAATAGGAGAGATGCCTGAGGTCAAAAATAGACTTATGTCTCAAGCATGCAATGTAAACGCTCTCATTTGTCAACATGGGTGCATCCAGTGTGAACCAGGCCTTAGACAAAACCCCAAGGACTTGATAAAACTGAAAAAAATGTTTATTTGGATGTCATCATTTTAAAAATTAAATTAATAAATACTATTCAAGAGCATACATAAAAATAAAGCTGATCTCTACTGCCCAGTCTTAACAGTTAAAAACAATGGCAATGTCTGAATCTCTTTCTATTTTAACATTAAACCTCTCTCAGCATTTACTCTTGTGTAACCCCACACAGTACATTTAAAATAAAGTGGAACATTCAAGTACCATAACGACATTTTGTTACTACTCTACACTATACGTTATTCTGACACAAAAGGATTTGTCAACCACAAGCAGGAGTCATGTGAAAATAATCAATTATTCAGCTATGGACTTAAATACTACACTCATAATGTGGTTTTCATCCCTACTCTACTCATACATGGTAAATCAAAAAATAGTTTTCAGAAACATAACAGACAAAGGAATTGAGTGGGGAAGAGAGAGAGCCATATAGCCAAATATTTATTAATTCAATTAAATCTAGATTCCAAGTCACAGACTGTGGATGACAGTATGTGATGAGGTTTTAAACTCCAGCTGTTGTTTAGCAGGGAATAATTTATACTTCTGACTTGTCACATGAAGAAGTGTGCTGATGGTGGCGGAAACTAAAAACAGCTACTTTTGCAGTAAGAGTGAGGAAAACTGCAGTGCCATATTCTGGAAATATTCATTCACAGGCCCTACGTATCCATCCAACAATACTGAACAGAACCTAAACTCAGAGACTATGCTTTCTTTTGACAGAATACCAAAATCAGCACTGGCATTCTTTCCCAATTACTGTGGAACTTAAACATGTATTGCTGCCTATGCTGAGAGACTTTGGTGCACAATCAGCAGCAAATTCATTCTCCATCTCATTTTCTCCTTATTTTTAACAGGAAGCAGTTTCTACACTGCAGAATGGCTTTGTTCAGTTATAGTCTGCATGACAAGTTGATAATCAGTTAAAGTTTTCTCAGCTTCTTTGATGAGTCGGTCAAAAATTTCATGATTGTTGGTTCAGACTGAATTCTTTTAGAACTGAGCATAAATACTTAGTGATCAGCCATAATATTAAATCCATCAAGTTAATTACAGTAGATGATGTGGCTGATTGGTGTATACTGTAAACAAACATGTAAGAAACCATATTCATTGTGCATGTGCATGTCATGCCTCTTACCCAGGTTCCCGTACGTGGCACTGCATTGGCTGGAGGCGGGAGAGTGGGAATGATGGGAGTGACTCCCAACCTCCTCTGGCTCTCCGAGGCTCGCGCTGCCCTCGCTGGCTGAAGCTAATTTGGCAACAGGGTTGGCATGGCCCTCTTCCTCCTCCCCAAGCACCAGGCCCAGATTCACTTTGGCATTTTGACAGGTGGTGCTAAGTAGCTCCCGATCCTTGACATTGCTGGCACTGACTGGTACCTGGCTGCACATGACAGATAGAAGCATGGCTCATTTAGTTATGAATATGTGAATTTTTTTCTCCACTGCTAGTCTTAGGTGATTTGTTTACCCACAACTATGATTTACTGAATAATTTTGCAATGCAAATCCTTATCTACAAAACAAGTCAGAAAAGGAGTAGGATGACATCAGTGAGCTCTATAATAAAGATAGTACTGATTATGGCAGACACATTGGGTTTTAATTAGAGCTTCCATTTTTCATTGTTTATTTTGTCAGTGACAGATAATCGCATCTACCGTCATAAGATATGAACAAGACAGCTATAGCTATGTAGCTGTGGGTGGGTGGAGGGTGTTTTAAACCCGATGTCCTTAGAAACATCCCAGTGTTGCTTGAGGGAAAATTGGTGGGTGTGTGATAATATGTTTTGAAGGTGTTAATAGAGATGAGATACATTTCTTCTAAATCTGCCACAGAAGACTGATGAAAAGGTGTGAAGATAAAGTGGCAGACTAAAATGTGATTCTGTTTTATGTGACTTGTTTATTTAATATATAAAGTTGTCAACATAAAATTAAGCATGTACTGTAGAATAGACTAATAAACAAAAGGAAAGACTAAGGAAGGCAATAACATTTTTTTATCTGCTGTTTTTTTAAAAAAGATAAGCTAAATCTAAATCGAATTGGAGAACAAGCTCATCTAGGTCGAACAAACCAGAAGGTTGCATTATAAAAATGACAAGAAAGCATTAAACACTTACAACTTACCATGCAAGACACCAACACAACAACTTATTGAAGCAGGAAGCTTCAGCTACACTTACACAAAAAAACAGCTTAAATTATATAAAAAACAACAATAAAGCAAATACTTTAATACAAAATAAATGGATTAAAAAACTCACACAAACATTGTCACCATGATTTTTGTCTGCGTCTCCTCACCAGCTGGTGTTTCATCAAGAGCCATCTGCAATCAATCTGCCACTTTAACCTCAGTAAATACGATATTCAAAGCAACCTGGTGACTGACCTCTGATCTGACAACACTTCAGCCACAGTTAGTCAGTGTGACCTGTGTGACACATTACACCCTCTTCGACTGTGACCACCCAGGCTGGGTGACATTCTAAGAGAATGTAGGTAATACACCCCCTTACAATCCACAAAACACCTACTGTCGACTACTAATGAAAGCGGCTGGTCCCGCTGTCTTTTTGAAATGAGGAAACTGTTTTTGGCATACTGTTTACTATTCCAGCACTGCAGTTGTGAGTCTTTTTTTGGTCTATTTATCTTTCCAACATAACATACAGCATTTACTGAAGTTTCTAAGGATAGAGGGTGTCACTCGATTTACAGATTGTAAAGCCCATCGAGGCAAACTATATTGATGATGTTAGGCTATATAAATAAAGTTGACTTGACTTGACATTAGGAAATAAGACACAAAAGGGACAATGTTAAGATAGGGTTCAAAGAGCTGTTTTCTGGGAAGGGCTGGTTAGCAGTAATGTTTGTATTATTCTGAATCAGATGTGTCATTTCCTTTGCCTGTAATGTTGACACCACATGCTCCCAGTGTGACTAATGATTTATCATCGACAAAATCTCCAAAGCTCAAGTGACTAAACAGAGCTCACATAAGGACTGTGTTTAGAGTGAATATCATGTGCTGTGTAATATTCTTCTAGGTCTTTTCTGTAGTTGCTCCTCAATGAGCATTTTGGAAACAAGGATGTTTAGGTACCACTGGAATATCTTGGCAATGATGTGATAGAAAAGTGAGCACTTGAAGAAAAACAACCACTGCTCATGTATCCATCTCCACCCTGAGGCTCTGTGTCTGAGGAAAGCATCGGATCTGACATGTTTATGATGTGTCTTTGTAGGTCATAAGCCCTCTGTGTCTCTTTTAAACGGTGGATCAATAGTCTCCAAGGTGTCATAGTTTATTATTTTAGCACTTGCCAGCACCAGACAGTTGATATAAAGGCCAATCACAGCAGCCAACTAGTAAATAAAATGTGAAAAGATGCAGGCATCATAGACTGCGTGGACTTACAAACCATGATATACTCTATATACAATGGAATCCAGAGTATATCATAGAAAATGTGACTTGTAACTTATAACTCAATTACCCCTAGTGTCCTTCTTTTTTCCCTGCTCCGTCTACTGTATAAGGACAAATTGTTGATGATTAAGGCACAATAATCTTAAAGCAACAAATCTGACTGTTTAAGACTATTTCTAGCATGTAATCATAATGGAGGAAACCACCCATTGACGATGAACACCTCCAAAGGCCCTCGACACAAAAATGCTTTTATGCCTGCTACATGTTTTAGTGTCAGGACCTGACTTGTTTAAACAGCATGGAGCTCCCTCAGTGTATGTAACTTATTCTCAGTCGTCACTATCCAAAACACAAATCTCAAATCACAAACCTTTACTCTTAAGACAATACAACTTTATATTGCCTCTTTGCTCACAGATATTTACAGAAAGTAAAAAAAAAAAAAAAAAAAGGTACTGGATTTCAAGCTTACCCACTGTATTGGCTCACACAGCTTCCCATCTAGGAAATCTGAGTACAAGGCAAAGGTGAATTTACATTCTAGGTAATGCAGTAATTGGCTAGTCACTGAAGAATCAAAATGTCTTTTTCTGCATGTGCATTCTCCGTGTCTTTTTTCCACTCTCCTTTGAATGTGCTTACCTGTCTAAGGTAATATGTGTTTGCCAGCACTGAAGACCACGCCTATTGTTAGCCAATAAAACTGCTTCCAGTTAACCCCTCATTTGCCATTCAAAACAGAAATACTGCAGAATGACCTGTGTGACCAGTTTGTGACATGCAATCACTGGTCTGTTTGTATGTTTTCCATGTTATTGTCACTTAGTGTTAAGGAAGCATACCATACTGATTATAAAAATATCACTAGCTGCATATGTCAGCATCAGTGGTTAGTGCAAAAAAAAAAGGGACTAAAATGTGTTATAGAGACATATGAAACTGCTTAATTGTGTATCATAAAAAGCTAATTTGAGTGAGGTTGTTGGTTGCAGACAATCAAATTTTTTAGAGACTTAAAACCCAATGGCAGTAAGTAACAATGAGACTAGGTTTTGAAAACTCATTTCCTTTAAGTCTATTCCCAAAGCACTGTGAGGCATTTACTGAATGCAAATTCCACAAGCATGATTCTGTAGATCATGTCTCATTTTCTGTCACCTCACTAAAGGAAGTGTAAGGATCAAGAGAGATGTTTAGCTATTTTCTGTTTTTAGGCCAAGACACAAAATATTTGTCAATATCTGCAATGGCAAAGTAACCTACTGCCAAGAAATAAGTTACTAATTGAGAAGTTCACAGTGAATGTTGTAAATAGTGGTGTTACAAAGGAATGTTTGCAAAAGATAGGTGTAGAAAAAACAAGGTAGACTACACAATAGGTGATAATATGTTCTATTTTTGTACACTGCGATCAATCAATCATATATTATGGCCAATATGTTAATGGCTAGATAGTTGTTACAATAAATATAACAATATCAAAATTATAATTAATTAATCATAACTGCTTAATACACGTTTTAGGAAACGGCTGTAAGACGATAAAAGCCGAGTTATTTAGTATCACAAACAAATTAATTAATTTTGCAGAAATTAATTGACATTTACTGATATCCAATACTTAATACAAACAGAACTAATGCTTCACAAGGAATACAGTATTTTTAGTGTTGGAAAATCAAAGGCTGAACATTTAATAGAAATTTTTATCAAAATTGCAATATGGCCTTCTGCAATTTTCAAATCGCAGGAGGCACAATATGTGACAAATGACCATTTTAGATTAAATATTATCTTAACCTATACACATCATATTCAAAAAACAAAAAATCTGTGTTTCTCGCAGATCTGCACAAATATCACACAGTAAATATTTCAAATTATGATCTACTGTAAATTAAAATTAGAAAAATTATGTAAAAATTACCATTCCTTCTCATACCACAAATCATATCACAATTTCAGCTATTTAGATAAAATCTTTCAGCCCTAGCACCATCCCCAAAGGCTGAATTTGGAAGTGAGCAACACTGAAAAGCCATGTGATTATGATATACGACATTACAGATTTGTTTATATTTAATATTTCTGTATTTGACTAATATTACTTTATCCTATGTGGGAAATGTGAGACCAGCTTTGCAAGCCAACAGCTTGTGGACCTTGGCATCATACTTTCGAGTAACATACACTGGGTACTCGACTCTCCGAATAATAAAGTACATCCAAAAATAACCTCTTATATTAACAGCAAAAGTTTCATATGTTATCAAGTGAGATATGAGATGAAAGATTTATGGAAGGTAGGAAGAGATGGGGAACGAGAGAAAAGACAGAATGGGGCCAAACTCTCGACAGGATAGAGGAGTCAAATATTTAAGTGTTAACTGTGCTTAAGGCTCAACAGCAAAAAAGAAAAAAAAAATTGGATGGAACAGTGAAGAAAGGATTGTGAGAAACCCTGAGTAATGAGAGTCGAAAGCAAATCACCAGAAGGCATGAAGGTGGCAGACATACAAAGAGAGCCGAAAAAGATAATGGCAGTGTAACAGGAGAGTAAAAATGTAAAAGTTCATGTGAAATGATAAACAGGAACACCTGAACAAGTTGTGTATGAGCTGACAGTACCTCACTAATACTTTTACGAACCAACTGCTTGTACCAAGTACATCAGAATTAGTGAGATGAGTTTTCCTTAATTTGGAGAAAACATGCAAAATTCAGGATTAGGCCAATTGGACACTCTAAATTGCCCATAGATGTGAATGCAAGAGTGGATGGTTGTTTGTCTCTATGTTTTTCTCTATGTGGCCCTGCTATGGACTGGCGACTTATCCAGGATGCCGCCTTTTGACCCCATGTCAGCTGGGATGATGCACCAGCACCCCCCCTGACCCTCATTTGGAGGATAAAAGCAGAAGAAGATGAGTGAGAGAATAAATGTATAATATTTTAATGGTTACATAACATGTGTATTTTTATGCTATTCTGCTCAGAGCTGCTGAGATAAGAGCACCAATCATCAGCCAGAGGGTCCCATGAATGGTCTTCATAAAAAAAAAAAAAACTGCTTCCTCACTCCATCTCAACCAATGTTAAACCTTTGTTGTTTGTGGTGGAGGATTTGAATTTAGGTTAGACAGAGGTACCCTATACACTTCCCATTCACGTAATTATTGATTTTGTTAAAAAGACGTAAGATGTTTGGTGCTACTTTGTGATGTTTTATAAATCAGTTTTTTGTTAGGTCAGAATAGCCTTTTGTTTCCTTGTTTTGAGAGTTATTCAGAATAGCAATAGTCAGGCCTAGTGTTGTTTTGTTCCTTTCTTTGATTTGTCTGTCCTCCCCCACATTTCCTGAATTGTTCGTTTTACTATAAACATACATTAAAACTTGTGGTTTTTTTGCACTGTGTCTATGTGTGGGAGAGAAAAGCTAAAAGCAATATGCCCTCCAAGTAGAGTAGATGTGATCTGATTGCAACTCAGTGATGTTCACTCCTGAAGCAAAAAGCCTGCTGTTCAGGTTATAGGTAACATTAGGGAGGAGACAAACTGCATATGCTAAGCATGTGGCTGAGCAAGTGGGTAAGTAGAAAAGCCAAAAAAAAAAAAAAAAGATCAGACACATCTAGAATGTGTAATGAGGGATCTGTATGATTAAGGAGAAGCACCCTATTTTGACATTTTGCAGGGGCAGCTGCAAATGGTTGAACATTTTCATTTAAAGCTTGGGGCATGGGTACTCTGAGGGGAATGGCAATACTACAAGCCTTTAAGACAAATGTATGCTAAAAGTATTTGTGTAAAGGCAATAATCCTGTGAATCACAGTGCTTTTCATGAAGCAGCACGATAATAGACTATATTCATTAGAGCATCTTTTATAGCAGGAGAGTGAACAAAATGTCAGAAATTTGTGAACAAATACCTGAGGTCATTTCTGATATCAACTCCAGGGGTTTGGGCTTCATCTGACGTCAGTTGCGGCGTTTCTTTGCACTCATCTACTTGTCCTCCTTCTCCATCACCAGGTGTGCTGCCACTGTCTGGTTTGTAGGTGAATATGATGGTTGGCTTCTGGCTGGGATCCTGTGGCTTGGCCTCAGTGAACCAGTGATTCTGTTGGGTTGGCGGTGGTGGAAGAATATGAATAACTGTTCCATCAAGCCCAACCAGCTTGCCCTTCTCCTTCTCTTTCTCAACTTTCTCTTTCTCAACCTTCTCTTTATGTTCATCCTCATCTTTCCGCCGTCGAAAAAAGCTTCTGAAGGAAATCCAGCGTTTTGGCTTGGAGCTTTCATTTAAAATACGTCTACCATCTCCACCTGGACTTCTTTCACCTTCATTAGTCCGTACAGGAGAACTGGATGCAGAGCTCTTAGTCCAGTTGCCAAAATGTCTTTGGAGGATATTAGAAGCATGGTATGGGGAAGATGTAGATCTAGGAGGGGGGAAGGGGGCACTGGACTCTGAGCGGGGACTGGAGAGTGGGACAGCAGCAGAAGCACTCTGGGATTTAGACAAAACTTTTGAAGGCGTGTCCATCTTGGGTTTGGAAAGACAACCATCAGTTGATGAAAAAAGAGACTTAGGCCTGCTGATAGTCTCCTTCATGGCATCAGGTGGGAGGGCATACAGTTCCTCAGAAATTACATTTTTGGTTTGTGCTGACGGTGACTCTGGAGGAGACTGGGGAGGCTGGATGGATGCCACAATCTGTGAAAGTACAGCACTTGCCTCCTCCCTATGACTTGCCACTGGCACAGAAGTAACAACTAAGTCTGTGTCATTATCTTTATTGCAGGAAGCATCTCCACTTGTCTTGCAAGTGCGCGTGACAGCACTGGCTGAGGGGCTTGGTTTCGGTAGGTTTGCAGTTATGGCAAGAATAGCATTAGGATTTGTTGATGTAGTGGGAGAGATAGCCCCTACTTTGGAGCTTATCACAGTACTTGTCACAGTGCCACACTCTGTAGTGGTTTTAGGTTGTAAATATGGTGCTTTCAATGCTGCTTCAAGTGGAGCTTTTGTTTCTTCAAAAGAGACTCTCTCCGATGTGCCTCTACCAGAGATAGTTTTATCTGTTGAGGTGGACTGGACACTCTCAGAGGATCCGATCTCTTCATATGTATGGCTGGCTACCCTGTTTCCTTTTGGCTGGGCTAATTCCCCACTGAGTCCCAAGAAGCTCTTGTACACAGCTAAGTTGTCATATGCACTTGGATTGATCACAATGGGTACTTTGACTGCATTTTTGGAGCTGCGGGCATAAGTTGGCTCATCTCGAATAATAATAGGAAAAGGGGGCATACCTGCATTATTAAAACTGTTGAATTTGATTTCCGATAAGTTAGGTGATTTAACAGGTACAGTTCGGGAAGAAGACAGCCCAGCAACAGGAGAAGTAGGAGCTGACTTGTGGTAACAATGTTGAGTAGATACAGAGGGTCCAGGAGTACTACTAATCCCACTATCCACTTTAGGTATCTTCTGACGAGGGCTTGTGCTTGATGTCCATACTTCTTGGTAGCGTGTACTCCCTGATTTCTTTCGGGAGTTGCCTGACAAAGCAACAGATGTGGGTGATGTTGGCTTCACAGAAGTAGATGGAGAAATGAGAGAGGCTGGAGACAATGGTTGACCTAAAGGAGTGCTGCAGAATGATGTGGGGCTGGAAGGCATTGACAGGTTTTTGGGTTTTGAGGCAGAATCTTGAATTTGTTCATCTTTGTTAGCCATAGATGCTGACACATCCACCACAGTATAGGGCTTACAGATAAGCGATTTTTCCAAATTCACTACACGGTATGGTTTTGCTTGCTCCTCTGTGGGGCTAAAACTGATGGTCACTGGTTGACCTGGAAGGGCCTGGGGCATTGGCATGCCTTCTCTACCTTCCTGATCTTCTAATCTAATAGCCAGGACAGCCTTGTGTGTTTCAGTCACCCTGAGAGGACTCATTGCTCTGTGGACAGGCTCCTTTTTTGAAGGAGAAGTGCTGGACACAGGTGCCTTAGGTGAAGTGGGAGAATGTAAGGCATTTTGAAGAGCACAGGGAGCACTGCTCCCAGTACTGGAAGTTGTTCGAGAATCCTCTGGTTGTGATGATGATGATTCTGGAGAAGTAGTGGACTCTGAATTTGATAGAAAACCACTGCCGTGCATATTATCAGAGCCATAAGGAAGTAAATCTCCACTGGAACCCATGGAAGGGTATCCATTTAAAATTTCATCATAGCTATCATCATAGTCCACTGCACATATCCGCTGTAGTGAGCGGTTGCGAAGTGGAACAGTATTCCACTTTTTTCCTGCAGCAAAAGGCACAGGAGACAATGTGGCAGCGCGGAAATTTGCAAATCGTGGTTGGCCTCGCATTCGAATCTCCATAGCTAATAACTCTTCATCACTTTCATCCCAACTTTCATGTTCATCATCATCATCCCTTTCTGTATCTTCCTCCTCATCCTCCTCTTCATCTTCTCCTTCACTGGAAAAATCTGGATAGCAAAAACGACCTCCCTCTGTGCTGATGATCTCAGTGCTGTCACTAAGAGATACCCGTTTTTGAGCAGTACCACCAACACCACTACTGCTGCTTCCTATGGCCAAACAGCTGGAAGCTGGAAGCCCTCTTTCCAAGGACCGTTGGTATGAATTACTGATTCGTCCCCAAAAATTGTCTTTTGAACATGAAAGGGGCATGGGACTAAGACCAGGTCCTAACCCAGCAATCTCTTTTAATACATCAGTCAGTCCACTATTGTTGTTATTTCCACTAGGGGTTCTGGGGCTAAGTTGTCCATAGCCCTCAATCTCCTTGGTGCCATCCTGTCGTTCGTTGTTGTTGCCAAGCCCACTGGGCCTCTTATAATTCAGTCCATTGCGATTCCACACTGTAAAGGCAGATTCTTTGCTCTGTTCTATTACATTTGGAGGCTGCTGCAGGTTGCCATCGGAATCCAGTCCTGCAGAGGTACAGGGCAGCATCATAGTAGGCTTAACAGCAATGGTAGGCTTTTTAGCTACTGGTGGACGGAGGCTTCCTGAGCGTGCTGACCCATTGCCAGCCCTTTGGGAATTATTGGTAATGTTAGGGTTGGTTCTAGCTCCAGTGAGTGGATTGTGTTGTTGAATTGTTGGAAGCTTTGGCTCAGATGGAGGCTTTCCTCTACCACTCTGTGCCAGACAGTGCAGACTTTTAGGTTTAAAGCAGTTCTTGCACTCGCCTGGTTTCCATACGTGTTCAGTGAATGTGCTGCAGGCGGACATGATTGCTAGTCCAGTAAGACAGCGTACTGTGTTACTGTGTCAATGGACAGGAAACCCCGCCATGAAGCTCAAGACTGATGAGTAAATACTTCAGCCTCTAAAGGATACTGGATCTAAAAAAGAAAAAATGGAGAAAGGAATTAATTATACTTTTGAATTTACTAAGGCAGTGAACCAAAATTATTTTAGTTTTGCTGAAAATGTTGAAAAAAATAAAAATGAAATGTTAAAGAACAAAGCAAGTGTTCCACATTGTATTCTAAGCTGATTTCTATTTTTTGAAAAAAAAAAAAAAAAAACAACGTATAGTGTGACTCAGTGTGACAAATGACTGGTGCAAGTGTAGTGTTCCTCTCACTGTGGCAACTGTAATTTGAGTATGCATTTAAAAATAAATAGTTTGAACCGTTTGTGTCCACGTTATCAGTGCACGTCCTCAAATCCTCAGCAAAACACAATTTTTTTTATTACAAAGCACATTTTGTAATGGATTGGATGTTGACAGTCAGTGATTCTTCAAGTGTTAGAAACTTATTCATGTCTATGCAGGACCAAAATACTGCCCTTCACATGCCAAATTAAATCTCATAATACAGTAACATTCATGAAACATAAGACTGAACTGAAGTAAAGAAGGCTTATTGGGGTAGCCAGAGGGAAGCTGATAACAATTTTTTGGAATGCATTTTACAATGTCTCCATTAGGTGGCAAACTTTCTCTATTTAACACCCTGTTGGTCAGTGATATATGTCTCCTTCTAGCCCATAGCTGGAACAGAAAAATTGTAGAAGCAGAAAGGAACAAGTGAAGAGGATTAAGAGAGCTTATTTCTAAATTGCTGTCCTGTGTTGTATAGCTGGCTGTTTCAGCCAGGCTTAGGTGAGATAAAATGTACTGATATTGTCACTGAATCTAAAGCTCAAATTCCTAAGTCCTATGAACTAGAGCAGCTACATGGAAAATGGAAATAATTAGTGCTTTAGCTGAGTTCTCATGTGTTGATCTGACTAAGGGCACGAAAACATCTATCATGTTTGTATTTTTACAGCTACGTCTGAAAGATTAATGATGAATCCAGCAAAGTAGACTTCAAATTAAACCATTGTGAGAGGTGTTGTGTGAGTTTATACCCATTTAAAGCAGTGTAAGACAGCTCTTTGATATAATTTTGATTAAATTCAGCAAGAGAAAGATAGTAAACACAATTAATCATTTCAATATGTTCATTATGTTCAACAATAAACAACAACTCTGTTGTTTCTAATCTTGTTTATTGGTAATTACCCAAATTAAATCTCTTAACATTTTACTTTAATCAGACTTTTTTTAAACCACTGACATTTCAAAACCAAGGCACAAACATTGTCTTGAGTTATCGGCACCAGTGCATACATATCAGATGTATCCTGTTTTCTCATCCTGCCAGGTCATATTGTAGTACTGGGAAAGCATATCTTTTTTTTTTTTTTTTAAAACTGCACTCTTCTTCACAATCAACACCCTCAAAGACAAAGAAATGTGTTCTCCCTTTTTTTAAAAAATCTGTGAATACAGAAAAAAACCCCAAAACAATAAACAACTTTTTATTTAACTGCCCCTTTGCTCTTCAAAAGATGCCTAAATTCAACTATGGTAGTTGTTAACTTAATATTTTCAAAGAGGGGACAGGTCACATTCAGTCACATTTTTTTTCAAGTTGAGTGCTGCACAGTGGCTCCCCACTGCTCCTAATTCTAGGAAGGTTCCAAGTAGAGGATGGGTTAAATGCGAATTTCCCTTCAGGGATTAACAAAGTACCAAAAATATAGAATATATAAAAATATAAAAATATAGATTGACCTAAAATCAAAAACATTTGTCAAATTCATCAATCTAACATGGGTAAAGAAAGGGGAAAATCTATTATTAACATGAGCTTTATCCCCAACAACCACTTCACTTTTTCCTTTCTCACAATTATAATACTATGTTGCATTAATATCAAATCACAGTAAATATGCACCTTACATAATCTGGTTACTCTTTTCTGAAGAAAAAAAATAAAACATTATAGAGTCACTTCGAAACATAATAATGAAACATTAAAATGATTTACAACGACACATAACTATTAAATATTTTTTAGTGATAGGTGTGTTACTTTATTGTTATTGTTAGGTTAATTAAGAGGTGAATGTTGCCGTACAGACTGAGGAGGAGTTATTTACATACAAACAAGTTCAAATAAAAAAGAAGAAGAAAATGTTAATTATTCCTTGACACCTTACACTCTGTCAAACACAAGGCCTGATGGCCACATCTGGCCCACAATACAACTGTATCCAGCCTGGGAGACAACAGGCGCATTAGGACGTGTCCTTCGCCAATTTTACTATTCATTCATTCCCTTCAAAAGCCAAGTGTGTCTGTGACTGATGCATTGCTATTTAACTGGTGAATGCAGGAAATTTGAGAAGTGAATGATTCTCTGCTGAAGAGAGGCTCACAAAAAGAATAATTTTAAAATAAAAAAATGAGAGATGAAGATCAGGGTTCATGACAAAAGGTTTGAGAAATGTGCCAAAATCAGATTTAAAGATAAAAACAAGCACCAGGCGTCCATGGTGCTGAGACAAGAGCGCACAGTCTCACATGATGTGCAGCTGTGATAAAAACAATTGTGTGACATTTAGCAAAAAAAAGCAGATTCGTTGGCCTGTAATTTAAGTCATAATTCTTCTGTGAAAACTATGTCCCGGTTGCCAGAGGAATAACATGTTGAAAGTAAAATTTATAGGGTAACACAGGTAGTGCCTGTTTTCTATTACAATTACACTGTGCAATCAGTTTTAACATCTCACTGTGATTCATTAAATAAAGCTGAAACTATGAATAAATATACAGCACAGCACATCTTCTCATCCATCTGACAAGGTCATGGGTGAGAGTTCCTGTATGGAAGGATGTTACCATGACAACTCCCCCGCCTAGGGTCAAAGACAATAAAGTAGGAACTCCTGAATCAAACTTTGCTGACCATCATGATGGGTGGGGGACTATTTATCCTCTAACAGTACATCCTTACATGAGACAAAGACTGTAATTCAAATACCGATAATATTATTCAAAACTTACTGGCCCCGTGGCAAATACTCATTTAACTATTTCTGTGGCATGTCAGAAATCACATAAACAAGGTACAGCCCAAGAAATGTCTGTTATATTAGAGACACTGCAGGTTGACTACATGTGCTTGTCCTAGTAGAAAAATAGCAGGACATCTTTCTGTGTTTTTCACAGATGTAATGCAGCAGTTTCATAACTCAGAAAAGGCATAAAGAAATGGTAATAACACGGTTAAGTAGAAAAAGTTAAATGGGTTTCATGGAAACCACACCAAACAAACTATCTTTGAAATTACATTTTTCCTTCCCTGACAGACATTAAAATGGGTGGCAGGGGGAACAGCTGTCTTTTGAGCTCAAGATAAAAGCTTCCTTATTGTGTTTACTCTCTTTGGGGCAGCTAGATGATATAATGAAAAGCAGCTTCCCATTCTGCATTCTCATGAGATAATTCAGTCTCACACTTTTGTGTTTCTGATCATGCTTCTGAGGTTCAAGCAATATCCAATATATGTCACAAATGCACAACACCAACAAACCCCGGTGGTGAATGTGACATTACTTCTCTCTCAGCCATCATTTGAATTCTGTTGTTGTTTTGATTTCAGTGGGGGATGATAGGACACCACCGCCTCTAGCAGCACCAAGGAAAAACTTACTTACTCTATAAAGTAACTGGCAAAACTCCACATCATCAAATCTGGGATGACAAATATGCCATGGAGACAACACCAATCCCATCTGGCCAGAAGTCTTTTCATAAACATTAGAGTCCAATATATTGAGGTTACACAGCTCTCTAATTCAGGTATATCCATAAAATATGATAACTCCAGACACCACACAGAAATATGTTGAGAATCTCTTTAAAATAAGCACTTCATCTTACTTATCTGTACACTCAGAGATTCTAATAGGTCACAGGGATTCACAAAGAAACTTTACAGGAAGGACATTTGCAAAGCTGAATGAATGGAAACAGTACCACACAATACACTCACTCACTCACTCAGTCCCTCACTACTTGTCTCCATTCCTATATACAAGACTCAAATCCATCATACCCACCTTGAATCCAATTGTGCCACTTGTGGCTTTCTGTCAGTGACAAATATCTGAGAATAAACCAGTTACACACAGATACAAAAAGCACAACAAACCAGCAAAGCTTTACGAAATTAACAACTAAGATCACCAAATATGATCATACCGGGTAAATAAGATGCAGCATCAGCTCACGACCATCTGCTCCAGGGTTGATAGCAGCAAACACTGGTCTGGTGTTATGCCATGCAAGATATTACACAACACCAGCTGCTACACTACCGAACACACCAGCCCCATGGGACTACAGTGACACCCATGTTTATATGCGAGGATGAAAATAAGGAGTGACTGGTGGAATAGAATTTTATTTACTGAGAGCTAGTGAGACTCTGTGAGTGTGGCTTCTTGAAAATGAATAAGTTATGTATGCAGCGAGCGAATCATGAGCTTAGAAATAAGGGGATTGCAATCACAGTGCAATAATAGAACGGACAGAACCTCTTGACATAACAACTACTTTCTCATTATAGTCTTAACAGCCACTAGTTTTGGGCAGTATGAACCAAAACAGTTTCACCGTATACAACGGTATTTTACATGCATGAGCATGAGTGAGTGCCAGTTGAGTGTTTATGTGCTCGTACTGCATGAGTGGTCGGGGGAGAGAGGGAGTGAAAAGGGTCCCTCCTCAAACAGTGTTTTACTGAGCTATGTTCTGTTTTTCATATACAAGTCTTGCTGTACACCAAAAAATTATATCATAAAAAAATAAATACCAGTTATTGTTATGAATCAGTATACTGCCCAGCACTAACAGTCACACAGCAAAGAAAATGGAAGGGCAAGAAAATATCCAATCACTATATTTTGTACCAAAAGTTTAAATGATTTACACTTATTGTGTGTAGATTACAGTGGAGCACCAAACACATTATTGTCAGTAGGTGTCATTTTCAACTCATAGACAGTGGGGAGCACACAGTCAAATGAAATCAAGTAATGTAAATGTATTCATTGTAATATCAAGACAGCTCTTATACTCTAATGGATTGACCACTAAGGCTGGGTCATGGACATATAAACACACTAACTGGCTAGAATAAAAACCAATTCAAATGTTTTATCTATTTTTGTCATATCATGCTTTATCTAAATAATACTATTAAAATGGCATAATTGATGTCATACCTTAATAGTACACAATATGCCAACAGCGTATCTAATTTGATTAGAATGTTTACAAAGCAACAGGTTTGCATGGGTATAAAAGGACATTTTCAGTGAATCACTGAAGCATAATATTCTGGACCAAGAAATTCAGTATAAAGAGAAGACTTAAAATTCATATGTAGTTGTAGAGACCTACAGTTCAAGTGAATGAGAAAAAAGAAAACATAAGGGAAAAAGTCACAACTGAAGAAAATAAGAGACGGAACTTTGTGTGCATTTCTGTGGACAGTCACCTGTCCACAGAAATGCAATGTTTCCCCTTGACATAAGTCAGTTTGTTGAAAAAAGAAGACAGTTTAATACCCGGTGCACGTTCATAGAGAGTGAGTGGGAGCTCAGTTAATGGTGGATTAACTGAAGCTGACAGCTGAAGCCATGAGGAGATGGTATACAGGATTTTCTGCTGCTTTATGGCAGAGGGCTAGAAAGATGATACAGCAATGTCACTGTGATAGACAAGACCAGAAAAGAATGAAATGGGAAGAGAACTGCAGGGTGAGAAGCTGAGCAGTGGAAGAAAGCTGTACACAATCTAGGCTGTCATCATATGTCATAAGAATCCACCATCATTTAATTTTTTCAATGTTACATTAACTTTCAATATGAAAAAAAAAAACAGCCAAGCAACACTCACTACATAAATGTCACATGAAAAATATGGTATATATATTTTCTTAGGTGTATTGACTGAAGACAGTGGTGACAGACCCTCAGTGATAGCTTAACTTAAATAACTTAAATTAAAATTGTTACAATGTGTGCAACAACTCTTCTGATGTGTGTTAAAAAAAAAAAAAACTGTTTACGATTGACAAATTTTTGCTTAATTTTTACAAATGTTCAATTGCTTGACAAATATTAGCACTTGGGCAGTCATCAACCCAAATAAAAAAACACCAGTCCATCCTTTACCTTTCTTTTTCACCAATAAATAATTTTACGAGGTCATTGCAGGGTAACATGCATAGCTCGAGAATGCATTTACTGGCTCCTTTCCTCGTATTTGCTCAGCTTATACTGCAATATATAGAGATGACATTTTTTCCAATTCATCCAATTTTCTTTTTTTTTTTTTTTACAGCTTTTTCACTTGTCTGACCCTTGTTGTCCTTTACTCTACTTGTGCTGTAGGTCAGCTGGCATAAATTGTGTTGCTGTTTTTATTTGTCATGGATGGATGAATGGACACAAAAAATGTTGAAATTAACATTAAATGTGAAACACGTTCATTTCAAACCCAGTCTAAAGAAGGTAAAATTCAAGACTTTTATTTAAAACAATTTCATTCTTTTATGCGTTGAATTCAAGCTATAAGGGCAATCATTTTTGGATACACTCGCTGAAATAGTGTAAGTCGACAAATATCAGCCTCTGTCTGACAGTAAACAGAGGAGCTCCAGGGTGACGTCAACGTCAATCATTGTTTTGTATTTACAATAAGCATGAGAGGGAAGCCCATGTTCACAACTATTGACTGAGCCAAGGCTAGAGAAATAAAAGATGGTTTCACACAGTGTGTGATGAATCATGTTTAAAAAAATGTAAACTCCCTAAAACAGATCAATACACATTGATCATGAGCAGTCAGTTCCAAAATAAGATTTAGTCTTGAGATCAATATTTCAGGATGTGCAAATAATGCCTGCCATGATATAACTTAACACTTCTTCTACTGACTCACTTGGCCAACAGATCAGTTTTATTGCCCCGTTGTATAAAGAAAGAAATATGTTTCACTCCAAAGATGTATGCGGCCACATTAGTCGCACTCTAGAGCTCTGACATGTGATAGAACCAATAAAGCCACATGGTAAATTCAACTTTTACCAAATCCTTTCAGAAGTACAGCAAACAAATCTCTCTTATCAAGAAAAAAACTGGGTGCTCTCATTTGTTCTTCTTTCAAAAAATGTACAACCTAGATTGTTTAAATTCCTTACAACCACCAGCCATTTTGACTGTGAACAGAAAATGCTATAGTGGCTCCTTTCTGTCTGTGATTGTATTATACTATTGGAATGTTATCCAAAGACTGTCCCAGGAGACACTTTTACAGTCCAAACAAATCAGTGAACTGACAACACACAGACCACCACAGGGAGCCAGACAAGAGAAAAAAGCAAGTTTCTCCGCTTTCTTCTGAACTGTCTCAGCTGCTTATGAGTACAAGCAGAAAAAGAAAGATCACATGAGCAAGTTTCTGATTTAATGTACACTCATACAATCTAACCTTGTGATTTATATTTAAATGCATTAACTATGTAAATGCATTAAATGCATTAAAAAATAATCATATCAAAGGCTAGATGACTTAAGCCAGATGGGACAAACCTTTATCATCTCTTGAGTCGTATTTGCAGTTTTCATTCTGACATTGAAAGTGTGCAGCCCCCTTGAATCCCCTAGAAACCCATTAAGCTTCCAAGACCAAGATATAGGGAAAAAAATAAAATATTTTGGGACTACCGATGGTATTAAAAACTTACTACCATGCAATGACATAAAATAAAATTGACTTGGAAATGCCTAGCAATGTGTTTCGCTGTGGACTGCTCCTTGCTCTGTTAATTCTGCATCAAGTGCTAATTCATATTGATGAAACAAAAGATGGACTGGGTGCAAAGAAGTGAGTTAACTGTGATGTTGTTAGTGGCTAGATGGCTGGTTCAGTGTGTCTGTGCGTGTGTATGCGAAGGGTATATGCTCTTGAGTGTATTGTCTGGCTATATGCATATCATTGCACCAAAGTGCTGAGGAGTTTTGTGTGTTTAACAGGGGTTCTGGGGCCTTCTTCAATCTTTCATTGAATCCTGAGAACAAAATGAGAAACAATGTAAATAACACGTGTATACATTCTGTACATCTATACACTAAATGACTAACATATTCCTTCTTCGTGTTTCCTGTATACCGCAGATTCCTCAAGCCTAAAGTTGTTCCAAAGTAAACAAAGTGAAAACATGGACTGTAAAAGCCCTGGTTGTAACAGTGTTGACAGACAGCGATGAGTAATGTGACAACCTCATTATACGCTGACCTCCTCTTGCTATTTCAGAGACAGATTATACTTAACCATGTCCTCAAGGCAATAGCATGGTTAATCATTATCATTTTGCAGTTTCAGCCGTCAGTGTTTTAGCAACTCAACATGATGGTATATGCAGTTTAGATTTTCTTTACATAAAACACATGTGCATGTAGGTACAAGTGTATGGGGGACACAACAAACAACAGCAAGCTAATTTGACATTTTAAATTCTTTACACTGGGTTAGTGTAACTTAAATTGATAAAACACATCAATTAACATGAGCCTTTAGTAATTAACTTAAAAAGGACCAACCCTCAGTGACAAAAAGACGATGGTGATGACTGTGAATGTGAACATGTGAACTATTTTAATTGCTACATAATTTGTTGGATTGCAATTACACTGTACGGGAAGGTGTGGCTTGATTTGCCAATTGGCTCATTCGGAGTCATATTCTATATTGCATATTCTCGTGAGAAAGTAACAGAATTTTAAAAGAAGAAGAGAGGGTGAGCAAGGCTAAAAAATAGCGGGGAAAAAAAGAGAGAGAGCAACAGCATTCCAGTGCAGTGTTTGGTATTGTGCAAGGTCTGGGAGAGTTGTTGGAGTCTGGTCTGGGAAAGAGCCAGTGTAGGTCTCTGGGGAGACCAACCCACAGCCTCCAGACAAACACCAGCAGAGTGGCAGAGCAGATATAGCCAGATGTGTGGGAGTGCATACTACAGACAAAAACAACACAAGATATATGGCCTTGTTCATTCCTGGCATTATCATAGGTCTTTTGTGATCTGCCCAGTAGTATAAGCTCCAATTTTGCTGGTTCACCTGTCAGAATGCATCCCCACTTGCTTCTTGAGTGACCACTTGTGGATGATCCCACATCCCTGCTCTATATGCAAATAAACACACCTCGCTGTCTCCAAAGTCCAAATACAAAATCTTTTTCCACCAGTTTGAGTCTGCAATTACAGTAACTTCCCATGCCTAAACTGCCATGATCTGAAAGAAGAAGAAATGAAAAGAAAACGGGCTGGGTCTACTCCTCAACATGTTCCACACACGTCACACTGGTAGCATATGTCTATGGGCTTTCTGAAATTTTAAGAAAGCACAGACAGGGCCAGCTCACACATTTTGAGCCACATGTATTTTTGTGGCACATGAGTAAATTCATTAAGTAAAAAATATTAAAAGTAAATGTGAATATGAATAGCAATAACAATACCATAAATGTGTCCAACTGAATTTAAATACATGGCAGTTTTTGTAGAGCTATCAGACAAATTTATGTGCATAACTCCAACTTGATCACATTCTGAACAGGAACAAAATGTTCCTTGTATAACTGAAAAAAAAAAATCACACTCCATGCTGCCTTGGAGTTCAGAGATTCTTTGTCACTGGATCAGGTAAAAAAATGCAACATGATCATCACAGATTAGACACTTGGCTCTGTCCTTTTTAAGCTTTCAGTCAACCATTTTTGTAGAGGAAAAACATCTCAACTTTCCACAGTTGTATGCAGATACAATGATGTGGTACAATTATTATCCTTCACACTAATTTTGAAATTCCACTGGTGGCAAATCTATAGAAGGCTCAGAATAGTAGTTTATACCATGAAGCACAATGAAAACAGTCAGGATGTGGGTGATAAAATGGGTCTGTAATCTGCTCAGTGTGAAAGCCACAGACATTTGCTTGCCCTGGTAAAACATGACCCATACTTCTTTGACAATGTATTAAAACTTAGTGCATGTAACTGAAGGCAGAAATGGGCATTTGTAACATGTCAGTCACTTATGTATGAAAACATACATGTACAAATTGAAAGTTCCAAACACTGCACACTAAATGAAATCTGAATGGGGGGGGCTATAAATAACAAGCATGTCATCATCAGATTTTTTTTATCCCTCACACATTTCTTTTTCTTTTCTCTACCTCGCAACCACAATGTGGCATTCAATCACACATGTGTTCATTCGCTCTCACTCCCTGAGGTTCACTCGCTCATAGTCTCTACACTCAAGTGTAACACTGACACAGAGATTAGCCAAGGGCAGGCTGATGATGACAGCATGAGCTCATGAAGGTGTTAGTCTCCCCACAGACTAATATCTCCACACACTATCTCCTTGTGGAATAGCTCTAAGCTTATTTAGCACCAGGAAACACTAAAGGTAGCAGCATCACACTGAGAGCAGGGATGACAGTGATGATACACTCAACAGCAAAATCACAGAAGATCACAGAAAATCAGCATTATAACATCACATATACGCAGTATATACATTTATAAAGACTGCTTGCACGAGTGTAGCCAGATTTTAGAGATGAGGCAGGCAGCATGCTCACTTCCTGACAATGAATATACTTTTATTTATGTAATATTTTTGACATCCTGTACTTTATCCTTCTATCTGTCAGCTGCTTTCCAACCCACTTTGTTCTTCGCTCTATTTAAGATCTAAAACTGCAAGTGAAAAAGAATTTAAAAAAGAGATTGCTTACATAAAAAATGTTTGATAACTTAAAAAATGCAGAATGTGATTATACTGCACTGCATTTTGTTGTAGTGATGGTCCAAATATATCCTAACATTTTATGGTATTTTATAGTGCCACTATAGAATTTTTTTTTTAAATAGACTGGTTAAACTTTAGCTTATGTCTGCCTTAATTAGTCTTTCTGAAGTTCAAGCATGAGAAACAGTGTATAGGACGAATATACAGTATAGAAAGCTATAAAGGAGAGAAACTGCCCCAAGACAAAACTGAAGCCACTGGAAAAACTCGTCCTACTTTCTTGGAACAATCGCCTGCTTATGCTAGCGTTCAACTTAAGAGACAAACGAGAAAGGGTGGGGGCAGATTTGATAACAGTTTGCAATTATACTAAATAGAAAGACCAACAGAAAGGTTTCTTTTTAGAAGAAATTATCTTCCCTTTCCCATAGTGGTGTTGGACTGTGTTAGGCCAATGATGGGGGAATTTAACTAATGGTTTAAATATGGTTATGATTACTATGTTAAGTTTGAAGAACATTCACAGCTGCTTTCTGGTGTTATTCCAATCACTGACTGACTTTAATTAAAGACGAATTCCAGCATGACTTAATTATATTCATAAAACCACCACTTTGATAATTCAGCTTCTGACATTTTCTGACATTTTATGGAGCAAACAACCAATTGATCAATTGAAAAAACTAATCGACAGATTAATTGATTATAAAAATAACTATTAGTTGCAGCCCTAATATACTGTATATACTGTTCATGACAGCAGTGGTTTAAGAGCAAAAACACATTCTCAGTCTGAAATGCATCAGGAAAGAAAATCTTTGTAATGTAAAATAAGCCTCCCAATTGAGTGCATTGTTTTTGTTACTGTATTTTAGTTTTAAATAGAAACTGCTTCTATTTTTACAAAACAAGCAATTGGAGAGGTGCATGCCAAGAAACAACTGCTGTCAGATTAGGGAGCAGGAGCATGATAATGTCCACCCTACACCACTGCTGCTTTCAGGAGAAATGCAAAGGCAGTGAAGGATCAAAAGCAGATTCAAGCTCAAGCTTATGCTTTGTACAACAACTCCACTTAACCACTCAAGTGTCATTAAAAAAAGAAACATTTTAAAAATAAAATATCATACACTGTAGTTGTGAGGGGAGGGTGCCAGCCAGAGTTGCATGCTCACTTGTCAGCATTGATATCACTAGAAATGTGAAACTATAGATACTTGGAATTAAATTTTCAAATGTTGTATTTTCTCCAATATTTAATTCAGCTCATTTGTATGCCATCTTTGAACTGCTTCTCAAGGCTTTATCTCATTCCACATTCCAAATTCCACATTTTAAAAAAGGCATTATTTTCACACACAAAAAGTCTGACACTTGTGTTTGAGTATATCAGAGGTCTCAGTGAAGTCATTGCAGACAGGGTAGTTCTCTAGTGTTCCTCCAAAAAAACATCCAGTGCAGTGCATTTATCTGTTCTGTCATAACCCAAACACAGTAACATCTGTGGTGGAGTCTGAGCACATGTACACAACACAGGACATATGGCTGCTTTCTCACAAGCTCACACTGAGGCATATGGATCATGAGCAAGACAATAAATTAATGACAGTTTCATTCACAAAATGCACAAGTAAAATGTCAGTACCTCTGGGACAATCATTTACCATAAAACAGAATAGTTTTTAGAAGGTACTGATGCACTGATCCATATTTTTGAATTATAAGTGACCAAATAACTAAATGTGAAAGGGGTCACTCATAAGGATTTATCACAGAACTCAGCTGCTGTGTATTTTTGGGTTTATGCTGGGTTGTGGTCATTGCTTTGGTTTATGGCCAGGAACTTCACTTTTCTGCTTCCATCTCAGTGCTCCACTCAGAGCCATTTCTTAGTGACAGGGCAGTTTGACCTTTAGGGCCCATTGTTCATGGCAATACAATGACCAGTGTTAACATCTCTCTCTGCACTGTTTGGTAATTTCCTCACTATGACATCGAGTTAAGGTGCATCTGTACAGTATTTAGGTGCCAAGTGCACAGCACACTGATTCGTACAGTATCTGTTGTCCACAGAAGCTACTCACTCAATGTCAATTGACCTTCTCTGTCTTTTCATTAATTACAGCAGCTATCTGAATTAAAGTGTGCTATAATGCATGGATGACCACCTATGTCAAATCATGTGCAGATGACACACACTTGTCTGGCTCTTTCATTGTTTGAGTGGAAGATGTTGAGCAGGCTCATCAATCCAGTTCATCATTATCTCCTTTCTAAGGTTCTATCAGTCAAAAGTAGCACTTCCTGTTTTTGCTCTTTAAAAAAGCATGATTACATTATGACACAGCTGTCACATGATATGATGCAACCATTTTATCAGATACAGATATCAGATACAGTAAAAATAAAACCGAAACACTGGGGTATCCATATAAACAGCTGATTTGATGCACTATGTGGTCACATTGTGTTGCTCTGCTGTTGTTTTGCAGCACTGAATATGATCAGTGGTTATGATACAAAATACAAACTATCATTTATTCAAAAAATCTGCATAATGAAGCAAATTAGCAGGTGAGCCTGGAGACAACCTGCTGTTTTATGCTTTTGGTTGCATTTGCGTTGGATAAAATAAGGCTCTGTGTTTAGTAATCCTATGATTTATTAACTAATAGACCTCCGACAACATTAAACTAAATCAAATATTTATAAGCAGTTGACAACCTATTCATCAAAAAAAAACAAAAAAACAAAACAGTAACCAGTATCAAAAATATTGTTTGTTTATGGATTGAGTCAGAATTGTCCTACTAACACCTGAATGTAATGGAGCAGTGAGTAGACAAACAACAAAATAATGAACACAGCACCAGAGACTAATCACTAAATGTCCACAGGGAGTTGCCTGGCTCATTAACATCAACTTTTGGAGTTACAAAAATTAATCAAATCAGTGCTGCAAATGAAGCCTCAGAAAGGCATCTACTGCACAACATAAACTGAGGAACTGGTTAAGTCATTACTTCAAGTGTGCTGCATGTGTAAACTGAACAACCATTAATAGCTTGTGAAGACATGAGAGAAACAAAGGTGGAGAAACAAACCAACATGCACACTATCACACACACGAAAGAGAGTATACTTACACCAAAGAATCAAGCAGCAGCAGGAGCAGCCATGGAGTCCAAGCTTGTGAAGCAGAGAAAAACTACTGCTGAAACCTACAGAGAGCAGAGACAGAAAAGAGGCAGAGGGAAAGAGGGAGTGCAAGAGTGTGGTGACAGAAAAACAAAGCAAGACAGAGGGAGAGAAGAGGAACATTTATTTAGTTTGCCTGACAAAGATCATTTAACAGTGTGTCTCATTTTTAGAGCAAGCCCTTGTTTTGCCACGTGTCACAGAATAGATACTAGATTTACTGGTGCATTTAGCACTCAGGCTAAAAACATGGAAAACCATGGACACGTCATTACACTAATGGGCACAACTTGATGCTTATGAATCCATTGGTGGCCTTGAGGTCCTTCCATAAGCCAAAATATATATATATATATACATTTTACACAACTATTATCAATAGCCATCTGATTTTCTTTATTCTCACATGACATGACCCCTGAGAATAGCTTAGCAAAAGCAACAGCTGCGCATTGGGTTTGATGTGGTGATGTGGACATTTGCTGCATCACTGTGAAAAAACTGCTGGGTGCAGTGCAGCATGTAGTTAATATAGTTTATTATATCTTTTATTTATATACATTTATCCTGATTAAAATGACAAATCGGAGGGTTCAAAAGATGTAGAATCATTACATGAATAAACTATAAAACAGCAGCCTTAATAGTATGAAATACTGTTAAATGTGTAATTGTATAAACTACTCTTTACGTTAACTTAGTAAATGAAAACGAAAACCTCTATTCATCCCTAGCATTTTGCATCCTGAAAATAAGCTCCTTATCTTGTTGGTAAATGTAATGTCAACTGTGAAGAGAACAGCATATTTTCTATGAGTGTGCTGAAATAACTCGGCCCATTTGCAAATTCAATTTCTCCCTTAGCTGTAGGCTATTTTCAAGGTGTTGAATTTGGAGAAAATTGTGAATCCCTCAGTGTTGCTATGAAACCAAGAAAAGGGCTACAAAATAAGGGAAAACTGTCAAGGGCGTTCAAACTAAAATCCTCAGAAGTTTTGTGTTAATAAAACTGTTGATGTACATTGGTGAATTAATGACAGAAAAAAAGCAATATACCTGATTTTAGCTTTTCACCGTGAGATTCTAACCATGCTCTAAATATGTTTCACTTGACTCCTGGTTAGGAAGAACACATAATTCTTTAACAATGAGACACAACCATACTGGAATAATTCACAGTGGTGATCCTGTTAATGTCTTATGTAACCTTCATTGCTATGCAGTACATTATCACCCAACCCCCACAGCTTTGATGACACCTAATGAACATCTCTTGCAACTCTTAGGCACAAGCCTCCAAAGGCATAGCTTGCTCATTGTCAGTGTGCATGCTGGTTAGAGGAAAATAGATTTTTATTTCTTCTCTGAACATTATTATAATAAATAATTACATTTTACCACTCCAATTTAATTGTAGAGTCCTGATAATAAAACAAGCCATACATCAACATTATTACATAATTTTGGCAATGCAGCCATGGGAAGCTCAACATCTATGCAGTGAGAGCATATATATACTGTATATATATATATACACCTTGTGTACAAACTTTTGACACATTCAAAGTTTTTACAATTTTCCAAAATTGGTCTTTACTTAGCTGATTGGTTCTTGCCATAATATGAATTCTAACAGTTGTCAAACTGGGCTGTCAGCTGTGTACCAACGTGATTTCTGCACAACGCAACTGATGGTCCCAACCCCTTAAGAAGGCAGGAAATTCCACAAATGAACCCTGACAAGACACACCTGTGAAGTGAAAACAATTTCAGGTGACTACAACATGAAGCTCATTTAGAGAAGGCCAAGGGTTTGCAGCGCTGTCAACAAAGGAAAAAGGGGGGGGGGGGGGTTGGGTACTTTGAAGAATCTAAAATATATAACCTGTTTTGCGTTATTTCACACTTTTTGTTTACTACATAATTCTATATGTGTTCATTCATAGTTTTGGTGCCTTCAGTGAGAATCTACAAAGAAAATAAAGAAAAACCATTAAATGAGAAGATATATATATATATAGGTTTAGTCATAAATAGTATCATCAAACTTTTGCTTTTGCAAAATTGACTGCTGCTCTGTGGTCATATATCTCTTCAATGGCTTCTCCAGTATTATTGTAAGACTTTGTTTTGTACATTACTTAATTTTAAGTGTGGTGTTTTCATGCACCACATTGCATGCATGTTCCTGCCTCTATGAACTACGCTGACTGCAATCACTACATCATATATAGTAAACAACAGCTGGTTCCAATAGCCCATCTGCTACCTATAAATTGCCTTCCATGGGACTCACAACTCTAACATAGTATTGGTTTTTCCTGGGACATTGTGTGTGCTAGTTGCTGCTTTGACACTAAAGTAAAAGTTTCAGTTCTCACCTAGCATGGCCAAGAGTAAGTGTCTGAATGTTTTTTTTTTCTTTTTTTAAAATATTATTGCTTCTCCTGAGGGTCATGTCCGCACAGTATGTTCAATATTTACTGCACTTGTAGGTGCTTTTTTTGTGGATTTATGACCAAGAGTCTTTTCAGCTCCAAAAAGCAACTAAACGTCCTATGGTGTCACAGTGACAAATGATGCTTTAAAATCAGCCTTTAATTTATATTTGTAAATGAACATGGTGTTAGCTCTGTATTTTCCTAGAGCAAAAATGTTAAAAAATGCCAATACTTTGACTCAATGACTGACTTCCTTTTAATCATTATCTGAATGAGCAGTGATTTCTATGTCATCTTTCGAGTTGTTTGTAGTGGGGTGTTGTTTTCTTACTGCACAGACCACTTTTACCCTCCACAACACATTACCTGGTTAGCATAGTTTGCTCACTCACTTTCAGTGATGCTGAGTGCAAAGAGGCAGAGTTCACAATTTACAGCAGAATCACTAAAATGTGTTTTCATTACATGTCAGTCATTTGGCTGACATTGTTATCCACAGAAACAAACAAGTGATCAACATATTAAGGTTAAAATGTAATAGGAAACATTCATTAAAAATTTCAACACAATCAGAGACATTCATTAGATTGATAGCTCAGTGATAGATAGAGGGAAAAAGAAATGATAAGTGCCAAGCAAGTTCAAGATCGAAAGTGCAGGAGTACAGAGAGCTCAAGTTTCAATGATTTAGTCAGTGATATTAAGATTTTAGAGAGATGTTTTCACAAAAGATATGAGTCTCTAAGAGTTGCTTGAAGATAAAGAGAGATTCTGCTGCTCTGATAGCATTTGTGAGCTTGTTACACTATCGAGCAGCAACAAATAAGAACAACCTGGAAACAAGAATAATGTGTAGGTAGGGCTACACCTGAATGATACCATTATCAATAAATTTCAAACTTTTTCTCGATATAAAAACCAAGATACACTTGAAATAACCTTGATAGAACTCATTTCATCCACATCCCAAACAGCCAATGACAATGAGAAAAACGTCATGGTAGGTTGATGTACACAGTGTACGACAAGCAGGAGGAGGCATATGTGGGAATGCTGTCTTGACTGCAGCCATGCACACCAATACTCCAAAAGGGAGAGCAAGTCAAAAGATAAAATGATGACAGAAAATCCTAACCTAAACTCAAATGACAGTTACCAAAGAAGACCGAGACACCTGAATCAGTACCATATCCTGGAGAACACACAAAACAAAACTTTACAGCCTGAGACCCAAGTATGTGTCATGGCCCTCCCTTTAAAGCGAACGTTTTTATTTGCAAAATCAAAATGCTTGCGGGCAAGTTCTGTCAAAAAAATTGTGATATTTATTTATGCATAGTTTTCAGTGTTTATATGGAAATGTAGTGCAATGTATACCTATATCACATAGACTATACCAATGAATATCTGTTTATCATCATATTGGATCATCTTCTGCCTCTCATTTTTTATATCTGGATTAGAGAACACAGGTTTCACAGATGACATGAGGGAAGATGAAAGTTCAAGGCGTAAACATAAGAAATGCTTGGTGCAGCAGTGCAACCTGAAGTAAAAATAAGATCGTAATGTAGTGCCCTGGTTCACCAATATCTCTCTCTCTCTCTCTCTCTCACACACACATACGGCGGCATGTATTCTATGAAAGTTACTCTATAAAGTATCAACATAGGTATCAACTTCAGCAGTCACAAACCAACAGAAGTACCAACAACAGCTTTTCACATTCCACCTCCACTACACACTGCAATGCTAGCCTGTCATAAAACATAAGACCAGTGTTTTTCTTAAATATGGTGCGCTGGATATATCCTAAGTCTGTGGTTCAGTATGAAGACACACAGGAAGCTTTTACACAACAACAGGGTTCAGTGGAAGACCACAGGCAAATCATCACTTAAAATCTCAAGCTTAGTGGCAGAGTCGAGGCTATGCAGACAAGGAAATGCCCACTATCAGATGTAACTCAGACAACAAACACAACATACTGTCTGTGCATTTATTAGTGTTGAATATGAGTGTTTTAATGTGATATGCCCATTGCACTTACATTCTACATATCCCAGGAATCAGAGTGCTTTCTATGATTTTTTTCCTCTATCATCTTCACCATTGTTTTCTGGCTCTACCTTATCCTTGTCTCCATAACGACCATGACCAAAGAACTCTGAATTTTCAGTGACAGTCTGTGTACTGCTGGAAGTGAGTGAGGCTGCACTCTGCACCGTGACAACTGTGACTCCTACTTTAATTGACAGGAAATACAGACAAGTAAGTTGCAGCCCACTTGAGGAAACTAGTGCTTGTTTCTGCTACTTCAAAAATAATCTTTATAATTTAAGACTGATCCTCTATGTAAGTACTCTTGAAAGAATGAATGAGATAAATATATTTTTTGCAAAGCTCATTTGATTGCAAAGCAATCAAATCCTGGCACTGCCTTTCTAATGATATAAATGATTCCAGTCTCAACTCAGTGCAACATCTGATACAGTAAAAGACTGTTCTGTACTTACACTACTGGTCAACACCGTTTGGGCTACAGTGGTGCAGCTCTCGTTAAAGATTAGTTAAAGATTGAACATATAACATGGGCTATTGTAACTACAGGTTTTCTGTTTAAAGATACATCAGAACAGGCCCCGTGGTTGGTCAACCAATGGTCAATCCAGTGTTTCCCTTTAATTAACTTGAATGTGGTGGCCTGCCCTAGCTTAAACTGTCCTACCACAATTTTGTAATTCAATTGTTTTTGTTTTTATTCTACTAATAGCAAAAAAAAGCTCTTCTACATATGGACTGAAATTAAAGCAGAATAGATGACCAGAATGGAACACAAACCATCAACTACTCTCCATTAATTAACACTTGCTACTTAATGACATTAAATGTTAGAGCTACAAAATGAGTGGAGGTGCATCCAAAATACATTCAGCAAAGATATAGATAATTAACAAATCCAGCTGAATTAACTTAAATCCAAGAACATTTTATTTTTATGCTCAGCATGTAACCAAGGTTAGCCAGCCACTGCCAATTTCAAACTTAAAGTATATTTCACTTTTTGGTTTCCATAACAGTGGGATTTCTAAGACTGAAAAGGATTGTATTGCAGAGTATAGAGTGAGGGTGCAAACCAGATAAACATTTTTCATTTTCTTGCACGAAGAAAGCTGCTCGAACAAATTCAATATTCACAAGGAAGAAAAAAAAAGGAGCATATGGCAAATAGCATGTGGTATAAAAGACTAGGACAGGACAAACAAACACAAACAACAATCTTTGGGTCTAAAAAGGTTACGTTACATGAACAGATGCAGACACACGCAAGCATTTTTGAACAATGAATCACAGCTATTTGTCTCAGAACACTGACCCTATGAAACAGTTACTCAAGTGTAAACAGAGCTCCCATTAAAATGTAAGCCAGTCTGTTCGAGGGCACACATCCTGTTTAATTAGAGGGTGTCCTGTCAGGGCCAAAAGTCCCTTCTCTGAACATTTGAGATCTGAGACAGGAGGTGTTAATAATGATACACAGACTATGCAGCTTGTGCTTCCCTGTCATCCAATGCTCCTTGACTTTACTTCATCTAATAAGACCATGTTCAAAACCTTTTTGTTGGAGATCTCTTAAATACTATGACACCACCCTGTCCATCTGTGTTTCTGAGCCTGTCATTATGCTAGGAATCTTCTGCCATGCTCGGGAGACAGCAACAGTTGGACCCCTTAAAGAACATGAAGAAGAGGGAAGTGACAAATTAAAAACTCAGCTTACTACTCACAAAGCCCTGGTGTGTATCCGATCCATTGCCTGGCAGATGAGCGAGGGAGCCACATGACATTGTCGAGATGCAGCCAGTGCATGAATGAAAGGCTGAGAGGAAGGCAGGAAGAGCTCAAGCACTATGCAAGGAGGGAGGGAGGGAACACGGATGACACTGGTTGATGAGGAGGAAGCCAAAATACAGTATAACAGAGACTGAACAAATGAGAAAGATGAGGAATAGCAATGGGTTAGGGGTTATGGGGGATCTAAACAACTTGGTTTCTCATATGACAGATAACCGAGTCTTAATAATTAATGTTCAGTCACTATGTAGGAAAGGCTCCAACAATATTCCAGGCATCAAGGCCCATTAAGAATTCTTAACGTTGTTCTGAGAGGATAAAAGGAAGAAATGAGAGACTACGATTGAGCTGAATCCTCCCTGAGGGGCTTAATTCCCAAAGAGACCTATCAGTTTCATAATGCCTTTTAACAATACATCTTGCAAAGCAGAGTAAGAGTAGAGCAGCTGTCAACCTCCACTGATATGGATCCCCACACCAGCAACCTCAAGTACAAATTTAGTAGATGTGTCAGTGGCTTAATGCCCTGTAAAGTGGCAGAGTCTAGACAGAGGAAGAGATCTCCCCTTCCTGAACAAGTACCAATAGAGATGTGAAGATATGAGACAAGAACCAATAAAGCAAATCAGGAGCACGGGATATCTGTTTTTCTAGAAATTTGCGAAATCAAAGCATTTGAATCTGTGTCGCAGATGTGTTATTAATATCTCAATAACTAAAACTCATACTCATACTCAAACTCAATACCTCAGAGGTTGACATGTATCAATTAGTATAGGTGTTTGTATATTAAAAAAGAGCAAAGACCATTAATCAAAATAATAGGGGTTAAAAATTTTCACAATGCAAAAAAGTTATTTTACAAAGGACATGCATTACTTTTCTTAAATATTAAAGTGATAACTTAGGAGCAGTCAGTGCTAACTTAAAAAAAAATTCAACATGGTTGTCATCGACTTCAGTGCAGTCTGATCTGAACCTCAGAGTTTCCACATCTAATACGCTTAGTTTCCAGTGCTGCCTCCATAGTTACTGAATCTTTCTAGACTCACAACACATTTGTTAAAATTAGGTGGGTGGTAAGGGTGACTATTTTACAAAGAAAACAAATCTGAGACATTCTGGTTAAAAACTGCTAAGTTTTTATGTGGCATTTCTAAAAGGACAGTGAGGACAGAGACAGTTGATGACTATAGGCTTTTTCCAGTGTTTAGTCTTGCTAGCACAGTGGTACTAAATTAGTTTTAAGAGGCAATTTCTTACTGACCAAAAAGCACTATGCATGCAGATGTCGGTGCAGTTGGCAAATGATGTGATGAAGTTTAAGTGACCTCATCATCTGTGCTATTTGGACCATATGTCTTCGACACTGAAGGGCCAGGGCCCAGATTTCAAATAAAAACAGGGCAATGGAGGTGGAATTTGTCCGAGGACCTGTGTACAAGAGCAGTGTTATGAAGAGAGACAAGAGCTGGTAGAAAAAGGCCATCATTAATTGTCAGGTTTATGGGAGGTTGTTGTACATTGTGTATAAGTTATCTGTGAAATATGCACTTCACAGCATGTAATCCGTTATGTCATGAATAAGCTATAAACTGATACAGATACAAAGAAAAAAAAGCAGGAAACTGGAAATGCTAAGAATAATATAATGACATAATGACAAACAACATCTAAGAAAGCCAAACAACATCTAAAAAAGCCTTCACAGTTCTGGAACAACATCCTATGGACAGATGAGACAAAGATCAACCAGAGTGATGGGAAGACAAGAGTATGGAGAAGGAAAGGAACTGCTCGTGATCCAAAGCATACCACCTCATCAGTGAAGCATGGTGGAGGTAGTGTCATGGCATGGGCAAGTATGGCTACCAATGGAACTGCTTCCCTTGTATTTATTGATGATGTGACTGCTGACAAAAGCAGCAGAATGAATTCTGAAGTGTTTCGGGCAATATTATCTGCTCATATTCAGCCAAATGCTTCAGAACTCATTGGACGGCACTTCACAGTGTAGATGGACAATGACCCGAAGCATACTGTGAAAGCAATCAAAGAGTTTTTTACGGCAAAGAAGTGGGATGTTATGCAATGGCCAAGTCAATCACCTGACCTGAATCCAATTGAGCATGGATTTCACTTGCAGAAGACAAAACAACAAGCAGAAACTGAAGACAGTCGCAGTAGAGGCCTGGCAGAGCAACACCAGTAATGAAACCCAGCATCTGGTGATGTCTATGCGTTACAGACTTCAGGCTGTAATTGACTGCAAAGGATTTGCAACCACGTATTAAAAAGTGAAAGTTTGATTTATGTTAATTTGTCCCATTACTTTTGGTGGGTAAGGCACATATACAAGGCACATATACAAACTGTTGTAATTCCTACACCATTCACCTGATTTGGATGTAAATACCCTCAAATTAAAGCTGAAAGTCTGCAGTTAAAGTACATCTTGTCATTTTATTTCAAATCCATTGTGGTGGTGTACAGAGCCAAAAAGATTAGAATTGTGTTGATGTCCCAATATTTATGGACCTGACTGTACATGTTTGCATGTGAGGTGCTACTGCTTGCATAAATATCGCTGTTAAGTGTGCGTTTGCACACACAAACACCAACAACAGCCTTCATTTCAGTCCTCACACATATGCCCCCCTGCATTGTCACCACCATCCATTCCTCTGTTTATCAAAGTGACATAATCCCTCGCTCCTATTTTTATTGTCTCAACGTGGAGTGACGGGAAGCATAACAGCCTCATCACTCCTTCCATCCTTCAATATCACTTGCCCAGCCTAGAGGTGGGAGGATTCAGGAAATCACAGCTTTATCACTATAATGACTTCCCTTTACATGTTGTTTCTGCAGCAATAAAGTGTGAGTGAAGGATATAAGTCTGTGCCCATTCTTCTTCCTCCATGACAATTTACCAAGAACCTCAATAAATGTGTTTTTTTATTGAGCCCTGCAGTAAAAAGTCTATTTTAATTACATTTATGAAGAGACAAGAGTAAGCTATCAATCAGTAATTTCAAACACTAATGATGCATTCAGGAAGTGAAAGTCAGCTAATAATGGATGTAAGGGGTTAGGTTAGGTTTTCCCGTCGTTGAATGTATTGCACCTACTTCAGTTACATTTCTAAAGCTATGCAGTTGTCCCTTGACATTAATATACAAATCCCCTTGATGGTAAGAAATGAAGGGCGGACATTTGCAATCACTCCTATTTATATTTGGTATTTTCATGCTTGCTTGAGTCACGAGTTGATGTTTATAATATAACCACTGTTGTAAACCAGATACTGCCCAAAATTCAAATTCAGCATGTTATGACATGCTGATGTGAATGGCCGCATCCCACTGCATTCATTACAGTTTAGTTCATGAACACCAAAAAGTGTTCAATGTACAAAAACTGTCTTTAGCTTTTTGACACTCAGCGGAAATACGAAGAGACCCTTAAGTTCTGTGATCATGATGCCAGAGGGCATGGGGCCCATATAAGCTTCACTATCTATGTTTCTAGAATGCCAGCAGAGAGAAAAGGATGAAGAAACAGTTAAGTTCCATGGCTCTGTTTTGCCCCCAGCCAATGTTTTCCTTTTTGACCTTGCCAACAAACCAGTGGAAAAGTATTTTTTTTTTCTGAACCCATCCAAACTTTAGAGAAGGAAAGTGTGATGTATTTCAATACCAGCAAAATAACGGAAAATTTTTCCATCACAGTTCAGGCAAAAAAGAAAGGGCAGGTATGTCGCCTTTTGGTATATAAGAACTTTCATATTTGGCCTTGATGTTATTATTTACATTTTCAAATACAGTGGGAATGTCTGAGAATGAATGACAACTTTGTGGAAACTCCCACAACAACAAAAGGTTTTCACCATCGCTATCAAGGCATGCCTGCTTTTTCAATATGTCCTCCTTCAGCTGAAATGATTATTAAGAGGATCAAAGCATTTGAAAGGGCTTCTGCTTTGGTGAGATTGAGCTTGGGGAACTGGCTGACTGAAAGTGATAATGGCAAAGCAGTGATTTATTTTCCCCTTACACGCAACACTGGTGTCTGAAATGTACACTGGTTAAACTAGGGAGCTATCCAAATTATCCATGGCTAAATCAATTTTCTCTGGTGCTTCTGGGTTATTTTACAAATTTTCAACTAATATGTCCTTTGAAGCAGTTGACAGCGACTGAAACTGACTGAGAATCAATTTGCCTTGTCACATTCAAAACTGAAAACTGAAATGTGATTTGAGCGAGGCACTATTTAAAAGGACCGATATAATTCATAGTTAAATTAAACAGCCAGAGGCAGATGGAAATAGTAGTGTATCCTTTGGAAACATGGATTGGTTGTAAATCATTACCAGATGATTTAGGATTTGGTAACTGACAAGTGAATGTAGACAATTTAATCCAGTTAATAAAGGTTATATACAGCAGAGCATGTTCCCTGTAAGAAGTGAGCACAGACACTATGCGTGAGAGACAATTAGTCTTACGATCAGGCTAAGTGACATGCTGAAACCACTGTCTCATGCCCACATATTGTGCACCAGCCTGACAAACTGACAAGATGCCATTCACTTAGTGGATGGCTTCCTCCTAAAACTGATGATGAAAATGCATTCCAGGATAACATTTTATGGCACAGTGCACGAATGACAGTTAGACAGGCTTTGATTCAATCACAGAGAAGAGAAGTAGGCTTATACTGTAGGTGTACTCACTAAAGCTTGTATTCCTAGAAAGCAAGTGAAAGCAACCATGCACCTAAATTTCACCTACTGCCACTTCACTTTAAATACCAAGTACTTAAACTTGCCTGCAATTACAGCCTGACTTTGGGGTAAATTTCAGGAAACTGTAACTGATAGAATGCAGGAAGCCCTGAAATAACAATAAACACAATTATCTTAGCATAATGTAACATGTTATTATAATGCAGTGTTTCCCGAGACAATAGCCTTTTCAATGTTATTTGTCCCAGCCAGTGTGTGAATTAGTGTAATTTTTAAAACATATTACTTACCACTTCTTATGCAATGTAAAAAGTGACAACAACCTATTCATTTTCTATTTCCTATTTTACTATACAGCTGCATGATCCGTTACATCACAAAATGTAATTGTTGCTCTCAGTGTTTTTGCAGGCCCTTTTGGTTTACCTGTCATTAGCAGTGGTCATGAACTTATCAACAGTACCAAAGCCAAAAACCTTACAGAATCCCTCCCTTTAATGGCAAAGGTTTGCATTCAAGAGCAGTGGATACAGATCAGCCTTGACATGTTTCACTGAGCTGAGGGACAGCATCACCAGTCAGTCTCCTCGCCTTTTGTTCCTGCGCCCCTGGGCTGAGTATTTTTGTTCGTCGCTGTTGTACTTTGTAATAAAGACTCATCTTTTCGTTTATGAACTGACCTGGCTTCCGCCCCTCATTGGATCCATACTCGTCCCCACCACACGATCATCACAGCATCATGTCATAAAATATTCAAGAGAAGGAAATATTTGGTAGTTCAGCAAAAGCAGAGGACATAAAGGTGATAGTAATTAATGATGAAATATCAGTCTGTCTGTCTGTAAAATTCCCAGAGTTCACAGTTGAACTACCCATGTGGAAAAGCTCAAAAACCCATAATCTAACAGGGCAACTGTGCCTGCTTTATGAGAACATGTGTCTGCTCTAAAGGGTCCAGTACAAATAAAGAGAGACTGATGTGGAAAGACAGTTTGGGAATAGTTTATATTCAATATCGCATGCCTATAGTTTCAGCTACCCAGCACTTAAATATTTTTAATATAACTGCCTGGTAGTGTAACCACAGCAAAAGAATCTTATCTGATGATGGGCAGAGTAACTTTTATCATTTGAATGCATCTACAAGGAAATGAAAAAGGATATCAGTTTGTATAGATGATAAGAATGTGATGAAATTATGTTTTGGTATTACATAATACAAATAGTCTATAAGATATGAAAAGCGAGTGGTTGTGCTTTGTGTTCTACAGTATATGGATATACTGGATATTTGTGAATTATTTTCATTAAGTAGCCACAAATAAGGACTGGTAACGCTATCACCAGGTGAAACATATACTTAAATCAAGCTTTAAGTACTTTTCTAGTTAGTGAACAGAGCCACATCCTAACTGTTCAAGTTGCAGGCATTGTAAACCTTTATGGGTTTGTGGATGACATCAGCATAAAGACCACGTTCAAAAGTGGTTGTGATCTATCCCATGAGTTCTGATTACCCATAAAATGATACTCATGAGCTGGAACAGCAACATACTAACGTGTAAATTCTATATATACTGTACATGGATGGATGGATGGATGGGTGGATGGAAGTATCGTGCACACTAAATGAGTGCTATAGCTTCCTATGCAAACTGTAATCACATTGAACAAATCATTCACTGGAAATGAATACTCTTTCCGGAGGCAGTTCCGGAATGAAATTCATACCTTGGGAAAAAGGAAGGTATGGGTTTCTTTACACAAGAGTCAGGAGAGGTGAACAGACAATGAATAAGAGATGACAGGCAAGAGAGATGAGTATCATGATTGTTAAATACTGAATATACTGTAAATAATATCCTTTGCATAGCCTGCTTAATTTGGCTTTCAGCTCCGGGAATGCTTACGTTCACAGCAAGCAACAAGCTTACTGTTCAGATCAGACCGGCGGCGCGGCCTACGCTGCGATGCCACATATCCATTATGCCTCTATTTGGATGACGGACTGTTCAAAATTTTAGGGTACATACACAATCAAATGTTTATGTGCTGTATGTATAATTCTGAAATGTGCCATTATTACGTTCAACTTGTAATAATTGTGGACTAATTGATGTTATGTTATGTGGTATATGGATGTGATATTTCAATTTCCCATCTTGGGATTAATAAAGTATCAATCAATCAATCAATCAATCAATCATCAGGCAGGCAGACCTCAGCGTAACACCAGCACCGCTCTTTAAGATAATGTACTTGTTTTAGTTGACCTATGTGTCAGTGAATGTCAAAATAGCCTCCCTCTGGAGTGTGTGATTTCAAATAAAAAATCCATGTAAATGAATGTCCCTGCAATCAGTGAGGTTGCATCTGCCTTAAGACATTAAAGTATATTCATTTCATTCTCCAATACAAGTGAAAACACAGTACAAATTTGAAAATAAGAATGAACAAATGGATACATAAATATACAAATAATCCATCAAGGCATTAGTGAGATATTCATGAGAAAGAATTGACTTTAACATAAAGCCTCTTGCCACAACTGTCACCAGTGCCAAGGCTTCACAAAAGCTGCAGGTGTTATGCCTAACCTCATATCTTCTCATATCATCCACATCATCTACGTTTTTCATGTTGGTGCCATATTTTCTGTTAAAAAATTCAACAACAAAAAAATAACATTGCATGAATACATTTCATCATTCATCATCTCTCTTTCTAAATATTCAGTAGAAATTTGCAAGGGTGCCTTTAAGCAAAGTACTACAACCTTCATAGTGGGATGTGTTGGGTTACCTTAAAGTGCAGTAAGACATCAAAATCCACCAGCCAGACAGTGCATTGAAATGAAGGACAGTGAGCAAACTCAATCACTGCTGCATTTTACAGTATGTGTCACACAGTTCTATTTATAGAATGCTGGTCATAATTGGAGTGTAATTCATACTATTCACTGGGTACCGTGCTGTGGCTTACTATTAAAGCAAGGTGTTTAAATCATGACACACAGCAGGTGAGCATGCTGTCTTTGTGTTTGATGATGCACCTTTTCGGTCATGGCATAAAGACATACACTGTTCAAGCAACAGTCTAAATTTCTTCTGTCATCACTGAGGTTGAAAGACCGGACATGACAGCAAAACTTATTGAAGTGTAATCACTATAACATGGCAGGCACTCTTGAATGTGCTTTCTTTATTACTATTACTAGGTGTTTCCTTTGGGGTCTGTCAATGAGTAATACTGTACAATCAAGCTAGGAATGGCTTATAACACATACAGAAGTTTTCAGCGTCCTCTGGTTAATTTCAGTGAAAACCTATAATCATCAGGCGATTATATATTATTGTACAGATACAGGCGATATTGTACAGAATTTAAAGAATGCAGAACATTATTACAGGTTTCAACATTGTGCCTAATCTGTCTGATTAAAGCCTCTGTACGCAACTGTGTGGTTGCTTTGCCTTGGCATGAAGTGTACTCTACTGCTCTCACATATATGCCAGTCTGCCGAGAAATATTGCAACTCTACCAGCGTCGCATTCCATCAACAGCTAAGTTTGAGACAAACAAGCAGCAACAGGACGCCACAACACTGCCAGAATCACACATCAGGCAACAAATGAATTACATTGCAACATGACAGGGTTTTAGGATTCATGAATGTTACCCTGTAAAATGCCATAATGAGCTTACACAAGTGTAGTTTATCAGATGACGAGACCAACATCAATGAAATGTGAATCTGACCCTATTTAATACTGAGATTGCAAACAGCAATCTACATTGCAACTGAAACTGTTGTACACTGTTGTGCTCAAACTCAGGTAACTTTTTCACTTTAATGGAACATTAAATGAGGCATTATTTTCAGTAATTTTTTTAACCCTGTCCTATTTTTTCTCTCCTAAAAATACTTTCCACTTTTTTCTCGCCCCCCCCACCAAGCTCTGTAAAATCTCATTTCATATTGGCCATTTGGCATATGAAGACAGATTTGGCTCTGTGGGCCTTCTGGCAAGACCTAAAGCAGTATTTCCAAGAAAAAGACAATAAATCCACGAGCAGAAAGTCATTATCAGGTTACACTGCAGAGGAACAATCACAATCTTAACTTTTAGGACACACATTTCAGAAGCTTGAATTTTATTTTTACATATCACTTCTCATTTTCTAGAGGCAAATCATTCTTTGGGTTCCTTTTCTCACAAAGTTCCATGGCAATATGTGATTATGTTCTGGAGCCTTTGTCATTGTTTCTAGCCACAAAGGAAAACAACTTGAAATAATGCACATTCATTTGAATAAATTAATCTGCCTCTGGCCATTCACTTAGATGTGACCATTAACTAGGGTGTGCTGGTATAAGCTGCAGATAAGATCTTCAACTCTGACACCTACCTTTGTGGAGGGAATACAAACTAATGACCCTGTGCAAGCTGTGAATTACAGTCAATGTCATCTTTTTTTTTGGGATTGGGATTGTACATAGGTGAAACTATAATATGGAATTGTTGAATTAAAATGGTGCTTTATTTAATTCAATATATTACTCAATAAATCATGGAAAACAGAACATGACTACATAAATGAAGCAGGGCATTTATTGATCTGATATAAAAGTAAGAAAGACCAGAAAGAGGGATATTTATTTCCTACACAAGGAAAGTGATAGGTAGTATTTACGTTTGTAATGGATATAGACAAACATGAGTGACGGTAAGTTCTGACAGATGTCAGAAGTCTCGTATAGACGAAGGCATTCACCCCACCCTTGTGATTTCAGAGGACTAGCATGTAAACACAGCTGAAAAAACACACAGTAGTGGATGGTTTGATGAACAGGGTCTGGCTGGGTGCAGAGGAGTCAACACATGACAAGATAAATGTAGGAACAACTTTCAAGCCTGAATCATCCATCTTGACAACAGTCCTTACACTGGTTTTAAATCAGTAATTTCATGCATTAAAGGTTAAATAACAGTGTAACAGGGGTAACACAGTAACTCTTTATTCTGTGGAGATAGGAGGTAGATCCCGCTTTTGAAAAATCCATGCAAGTTGGGGTTTGTACATGCATGCCTATGCAAACAACAATCCTGGTAAAAGTAAAACTGTCAGTCTACTGTATTTAGAAAGAAATAGATGTAATAAATTTCTGTAGTAAAATCAATCAAATGGGGAATAGCAAAGTATTAGAGCTGTTTTCCCATGCAAGCTTCAAAATTCCTTCCAAACTTTGCCTGAGGTGATCAAAATTATCTTTGAGGGTCGCTCAATTTTTAAGGGTCCAAACACTGAGGGGTCTTTTATTATAAAATACATATTTGGTTTAAAAAAGGCTTCAAATGAGCCAAAACGCTATACTTGTTAATAGCTGGAAACAAGCTAAATATATCACATCAACAGTACATGGAAGCTATTGAATAATTAAATGCTCTTTTATCAGACATGTTTGTGCTGAAATGCAGGACTACACTCCTGAACTAACTCAAGGGGCTTTCTTTTAACCTGGTTGGAAACAGTGATACTTCAGTCAGCATTTTCCATTTCAGCCTAAAGATCAACCCCTAAGCATGCAATGCAATATCTTCTTCAATGTTCAAAGCACAAACCACGCCGGGGGCAGGCGTGGTTTGTGCTTTGTACAGAAAATTAGAAGGTGATTATTGGATTTATTAGAATAGGGCAGATATTCCTGTCTTAGTATAATACTATAAACTCTCCTACATAAAAAAAACTTTCTTTTTCAGTGAACATTTATTTCCCCAGCAGGGGCAATGATTAATGACGATATAATCAGTATCCTCAATAATGTGATTACTCAGAGCATCTCACCAGAGTAAATTGACTCCAGCTTCTAATCCCACAAGATAGAAAAAAATCCCAGGCCATTTAGAGGTTACGCTTCATGTGGGGAAAGCACCTTCACTTACATTCTTGCAGTTACTGTGCAATATACTGGGGACAGCTTGGTGGCATTTTGAAAGAGCACTATTCATAAGGTTCTGAGTCACAGATCAAGATCTGGTTAAATGTAAAATCTGAGTGATAAATCATGTACTGATGCTATACAAACACCGATCTGACCAAAAACATGTCATTAATTTATGACATACAATAAAGTAGAGATAGATTTATTTATAAGCCAGACTGCTTGGGTATGTAGAGCTCCATGTGGAAAGATATATCATCATTTTGGCAGTCCACTAAGGACTGGGTTAAAACAATGGCAGGCCATGAGGAGTGATGAGCTCTTCTCATTCAATGGTGCATCCCAGACATAATAAATGGATAACAACAGAGCAAGGAAGGGGGGGGGTGAAAGTGTGAAGGACTTTAGGAGAAACTGTCACCCACCTCCTCTAACTAGCCACTGGACCTCAAAGGTTTAAAAGATCAAACTGACATTATTTTATAGCTTGACCTTTGTTGCACCAGTAGATGATGGCAAATGAATTTAATTAATGTGGTCACTTGGGTTTATAGTATTTTTCACAAAGAAAAACCTCCTTGTTTAAAAAAAGGGAAAATAAAAAACATGTTAAAGTAGCAGAGCACTGACCCACACATCATTCCATATTGATGTTTCAGATTTCTGTGTTTCCCTTAGTGAAATTCACTTTCCCTCTCTTAGCTGCTCTGATGGGAACTCCAACAGCTGCTGGTTTCCACAGTCCACTTAGTGGAGCCCTCAGGGAAAGTCTGCAGGATTAAGAGACAGAGAGAGAGAGAAAGCAGGAGAGAGAAAAAGAGAGTGGAGGGGGCAGAACAAGAGTGTAATGGGAATACATTTTCCAGACACCCACTCTGTTTATTGATCTCCACTGACCTTGACTAAAGGACAGACCCCAGCTTTATCTTTTTGCCTTATTCATACTACATTTCCTGGAAGTGAGACACTTAATTGATTTAAACCTTATCATTGTAATCCTAATTGGAAAACTTTACATAGTTCACTGTTGGAGCTAGATAGAAAAGGCACTTCAGTGAGCATTGTTGAAGTGGTAAATCTAGAGGAACGTCCTGATCCATTAATCAGGGACAATTACAGCAGGAAAATGCAACAATCAATAAGAAAAGCGACTTACAAAGAGCTTCCATGCATCAACAGAATGTATTCTTGATAGATCTATACATATACACAGTACAAATCAATATGCATCATCTTCTAGCATGCTCAGTAACTCCATCTGGTATAAAACACTCCACTTGGCCTCTGAATAAGGGCCAGAAATTAATGTTTTTAATTTCACTTTTTATGTTAAGCCAAGTCTAATCTACCAAACATATGCATGCATTCATGAAGTCTTCATGCAGATGAGGGTACTACAACAGACTATTGACAACTTTGTTCAGCAACTTTAAACTTTCAAATTAAATGCACGATATAAGTAAATTCTACTTGAGGTGGGAGCATAAGCCTCAATGGTTTACAAAATAAATAAATTACATTGCAGTTTCCAGACTTACTTTTTGCATTGGTTTGCCTTCAGCAACACAATTTTAAAGGGCCGGCTTTTGCCATTTACCTTATACATTCATATTAGCAGGTGGACTAAAAGAATAACAGGGCAGAGAAGATAATATGTTGTTTACTTCCTTAATTATTATCTGTATACAATAGTTGTAAATATATTAGATGAGGCCCTTTTATATAGAACTTCTCACCTGATATTTCAAATTTTAACGGAAAAATTTAGAAATCTTTAGCACAATATGAATTTACAACAGAAACACCATACAATAATAACAAGGTCATCACACCACTGTGTGAGTGTTTGGGCTCTAATAATAATGTGTGTAATTTAGCTGCGTTCTTGACCAGGCATGTTAATGATGTCCTGCCGTGAAAAAGGATTAGTGTGCAGCCTGCGTATCCAACGCAAGAACGTGCCCAACTGCTTGATCTTGCTCAATAATCTGGTAAATAATCTTTTGTTTTGAGCTCCAAAGCGTGGGACAATCTTGTAAAAATTTATTAACAACATGTTTGGCTGTTATACAATAAAACAAGCAGTTTTAACACAAAGCGTTACATTAATAGACGTGGGTGCTGCATATGTGACCGCTTCTGGTCACAAATAGATGATCAGAACTACTTTCTTAATTAACTTCATCAAGTAACGAAACAAAAAAAAGTATAAAATTGAAATATTTACCTCCCACCAGCGCACCTCACCTGACGCACAGGTAGGTGACACCCTGTCCGTAATGTACAGCAAACATGACTTGGATCTCAAAATACACTAGATTAATTTTAAATTAACTTAATTCAAATACATATCAATGGCTACAACAGTAGACTTTCCCCATGTGAATCAATACAGCTTCCACACAAGTGCTGTGTTCACTTTTATTCGACTGTAACAATAGTGTCACCTATAAAACAAATTAATTTAAAAGCAACATCGACAGAACTTATTTCACATTAGAAGCTTCATGTGCGTCCTTCTCATCACGCAGCTGTTCGCGTCCTGCACGACTTCAGCTCAAAAGCTCAAAAGTATAATATAGACGTAATTACTGTCAAAATTCCCAACATGACTGCATCTAATAAAATCTTCAACTTAAATCCATACCTTTTTGCTTTCATAGTCACACATTTAATTTTTGAATACTGTGAGGAAGAAGGAGTCATGGGTGCATAACAACAATAATAGCAGTGGGTTATTACTGCTGTGTATTAGTAGAATAATTCTATAACAATTAAAACAACAGATTACTATCTTTACTGAAAGTTACCGTTATCAGGGAATGTTCTGGGAGTTTGAGCACTTGTTGATCTTTATGGAGAGTCTTCTTCTACTGCAACCGAGAAATGTCAACACTGGACCATAACCTACATCTGATGTGAGTGACAAGTACTCTGCTGTCCTCTCGTACTTTATCAAACATGTTGGTGAAATATTTTCAGCTGGGCTCTTCGTATTGGCAATCCAGGGTTTCAATCATGTACTTGAATTAAGTTTTTCCACCATATGAAACAAAAGTGGGATTTTCCTTTTTACAAACTAAGTCCGCCATCCCTTTGCGTGATGCATGAAGCACTAGTTCCGCAAGCATTTTGTGCTCCATCTTGAACACATTGCAGTTAATGACCGTGCTATCAGTGAATTAGATTTATCAGATAATCTTTTAAAAAAAAAAAAAAAAAAAAAAAAACTTAAATATCTGCTCTGAGCCTTTCTGTGGGAGAATGTGAACTGACAGCTACAGTATGTGTGGTGACAGGACTGGAGTCAGAGGCCTCAAAGAGGTTAAGAGTCTGACTATTCTCCAATTATTTATAAATCAATTTAAAGAAAAATGAGGGGTTTTATGATGAGGCTAATTAGGACTGGGGATAACAACAGACGTCACAGTGATAAGTTTCAAAAGAGTATGGTGAAATATTGGAAGACCATAAACAAATCACAGACAGGTATAGAGGGTAACAGTGGGTTTGTAAGGCACAAATCAAATGTGTAAGGGGAGGAAGAAAAGGCATCAAAGCTGAGTTTAAATGCAGAGTGACTTACTGAGACAACACATGAAAGTACAGACTACAGAAACAAAACATGTCCAGAAATAGCATCTGTATTTAGTAGGCAACGTGATAATTTTAAAATACTTTGGTCATGAAGTCAGCAAAGATGAAATTTTTTCTCACAGACAAACAATGATTATATACGCACAGAAAATGCAGAGGTTTTTTTTTAATTGGTTTCACATAAACTCTAACAGTGTTATCTTTAACATAAAGATAGGGTAAAAAAAATAATAACACAAGCCCTTGATTTCATGCTTACTTAGGACACTTAACAACATGACACATTTTAGGGTTCTCAGTATAAACTGAGCTGTGGTGAATTTATTTCTACAACAATCTGCTAAATTCAAAGGCTTTTTAGCTTCTCTTCTGTGTAATAATTTAAAAGTAGCGGTTGCAGAGTGTGATATTAATAGACAGAGAGGCACAAAGGCAAAGAACTGACAAACCTGCAGTTAGTGTAGGCACAAAATGTGGCCTTGCATTCTCCATTGACAAATGCTTACTAAACCTTTGTATAACTGGCAGACATGTACATGTAGAGTTGGAGTTATTTGAATGTATTACATTAAAACCTGCCAGCCAAAAATACATTTTAGTCAATGTTTTATAGTCTTGTGGTGCCAGTGCTTGAATACTATTCATTTTGTTTAGTAATGTTGATTATTTGTGCAGCCAAATACTAGTCACATCTCAGTGGCCTTTACACAACGGGAACATTTCCCACCCCAGCCATGGCTCTTAAACAAAAACAAAAAAGAGAAACACTCCACCAACCACAACCAGTGTGGCATGAGACTGACTTTTCATTTTCTCATGTACAGTAGCATAAAAAAAAAATTAAGAGTCCTTAGATTAGTGCAACAGATCTCCCTGCAAACTCAAGTGCTATCATGTACACAGAGAAAACGCAGTCTTACCACAATGGGTTTTGCAGCCCTAACGCAGATATTAATAGGAAACATAAGTTTTAACTTGACTTACTTACTAGGCTATGCTGCTCCCAGTATTCTTTATCTGAAAGGACCAAAACTTGCTGATTCACATCAAGTTGCAGGGCATTGTAACATTGCAGCCAGCTTTCCTGCAGAAAAGGGAAACAAGAGATGAGAGGGCAAGTAAGCTCTCACTTCTGAGAAGGCACAGAAATCATTCAAATCTAATTAGAAATGACACCAACTTTTTGACATACATGACACAGAACAACTTAATTATATGCTGTGTATGTCTTAAACACAGTAAGTCGCAAGTCTATTTTGGTATTTCATCTCCTGTGCTATGTAAATGCTTCCATTTCTAATTCAAACCGTGCATAACAGGAACTGTAATTCCTTCTCAAGAGAGCGACCCTTACCCAAGTTTGAGTGTGAAAGGGTAAATTATGATATGCTCATACCAGCCAGAAATGATTACATCTCATAACTGGTGATCACTTTTATAAGAACAGGGCTGGTCTGAAGGACAGCAGAGTTAACCATGTTGTGGGTCAAATTTAGGGGGGGCTGATAGACTGAGCTGCTTAGTCGTATATTATTAAAAAAAAAAACATAGGGCTTCATAAGTTTGTCTCTGTGTGCTTCAAAAAAAAAACAAAGTTTCAGTATATAGCAATATATTTATGCACACTAAAAGGCACAACACATTTTTTTAGATTTTTTTTAAAAACATAATTAACAGGTTTGTTCAATATTCAATCAAGAGCAGAACAAAATATTTAGTTATCTGATATTGAATTGTGACAATGATCTTTTTTAAATTCAAGAATGTTTTGGCCATGTCAATAAGCACTACAACAAACTCCTAAAACTCCTCATATTCAACAAGAAAATTAACTTTTGAAATGGTTTAATCAGGTCTAAGTTAAGATAAAATGTTTATGTCAAAACCAAATTATTGTACATTAATGACACATGAGATTAACAAATATTCCAAATTCATTCTCCAAAACACTTTCACATACCAATGCTCAACAGAAATCAGACATGAACCACTCCCTGGCCTAAATTCATCCCTGCTGGCAAGGCATTCTTTCACTGTAGTCTTCCCAGGCAAGAAACCAACCTATATAAGGAGTTGTTAGTGTAAGAGCAAAACTAGTGGCTCTTAACTATTAGAACCAATGGTTTAGATGTGGGGAGAATGTTTATACAATAATTCTTTAGTTGTTTTGTTTCAAGAGTGTCCACTTGCAAAACATGACTCAGATTTTAATGTGGAATCCAACACTAATATTAGCAGCCAGTGGGCAGAGGACAGGAGAGGTTGTTACAGTGTGCACATGTCCTTATTTGGGTGAACAATCATGTACTTTGTAAAGGTGTACGCTTTGCAATTTTGCTGCAAAACTCATACTAATTTGATGTAATTATGTGTATCTAATGGTGGGACAAAATACTGATAAAGTAACAGAACTTTGTTCTGACTCGTGAGACACTATTGTTGAAACACTAGCAACAAATACTAATCACAATATTCCAATTAAAAACACAAGCCACTCCAATCAGATTTTATCACAGATGTGAATTAAAAGCATCACTTATTCACACTACCTTACAGCAGTGCTTCTCAGAGAAATGAAAATGCAATTTTTTATGTGGGGCAAAGAGAAAGTTGCCAGCAGGGTAACAGACAGTCATAAAAATGATGTACCTAACTTTGGTATGGATATGCGATTGCCTTACAATGTACTAATTAATGCAGAATTGTATATTGCATATTGTATTAAAAGTTTACCAGCTTTTCTCATATTCTTAAACTGTACGCATTCATTCTCTTTGCTGTTGCATTTTATCTGGTTGCATTCAAATATTTTTACATCCTTAGCTATAGCTGTAGTGTTTGCCCTTACATTTTTATACTTTATGGTAATATTTTATGTTACTGTAATATTTTCCTACATACAATACTCCTCTTGTACAGTTGTTTATATTTTCTTTAACATCTTATTTTATTTTATATTATATTTTCTTTACATTAATATGTTGTTTTTATCTCCTACCATCTACTTCTTGTATTGAAAGTGGTTAACACAATTTCCCAGTTTTGGGATCAATAAAGCACATTAGAAAGATGCCATTGCACCTTGTGAACACATGACAATTTTAAACAAATAAATGTATGTTTACAATTTTCAAAGCTCCAATTATACTGATATGAAGTATAAGAAATAATCAGTGTGGTCCTAAAGATTAACAAATGTTCCAGTGTCTGCATGAAGCAAAGTGCGTTGGAGAAGGCAGCTGACTGTAATGATCCACAGAGCATGTCTTCACATTCTCAAGATGACAACCACGAAGAGTTTACCAGGACTTTTACAAGAGTCTGAAAAGTTAGGCCTTCCAGATAAGAAGAAAATGTTTGCCAGATAATAGAGCTGCAATGTAGGTATTAGAGAATGTTGTCTTTCACATGGCCCCAATAAATCCAACATCAATATAGATCTACATAACATAAAAGCTTCATAAGTCTATCAAACCAAAACTATGTCAAAAGACCAAAAACAAAAGACAACATGGTTACTCCAACCTTACCAACATAAAACAGCCCTTCTGTCTCCATGGTTAAGGGATTAGGCCACAAATACTTTTTCAAGAGAGCACTGGGTGCATACCACAATAGAGGTAACTGAATGGATACAATATTTGCAAAGAATAGGTATGTCAGCCAAATGACAAGACAAACAATTGGAATACTGAGCAATCTAATAGTGTATGAACCATGATATCATCACTACATCTTGGAGACAGGGCAAAAAAACAGATGCTGAGCCAAGAGCTGAGGACTTGCATCACATTTAGATGGCATTAGATTCTATATTTAAATATGATCTCGCAGGACGACAAAAAAAGGAGTCTGACATCTCCTGGAAACAAGTTACTTCACAGGACCCTCTTAACAAGGCATGTTTCTCTTTAGCTGTTAATATATTGAATCAATTTATGATCCAAGAAACTTCCAAAACTTGCTCTTCTCCTCTCTCTATACCATAGGTCCAATGTGCAGCACCCAGGGCAGGCAGCTGTCTCTTTATCAGACAAAAGGAAAACTCCAGATTGTCATGGTAAGGGCAGCCACCCATGGCAATGCTCCGTGGTATTCCGGTTGTTTATAGCTGGTACTAATTACAGATTGACAAACTAACCAGACTCAAGAATGTTGAGTTGGTACAAGGAAAACAGAGACTGGAGATTACAATTGTATTCACTTTCAACAAGCCAAATAAAACATTATGTTGTTAGCCATTTGCTCACACCATGCTTCAATAGGTATAAAGTATATAAGATTATCTCCCCTCTTATAAGCTCACTATTTAAATTTTAAACCTCTACAGCAGCAAATTACCTTTTTAAAATGTTGTATTGGGCTGTAAAAATGCCTGCACTTGATATCCCCATAAAGTAAGAGGCTGGATATTGCAAGTCTGTGATGGAATTCATACACCACTGTGAAATTGCACTAAAGAGCATAAAATTGTAGACTGACATTTTGGGAAATAAGCTTATTGCCTTTCTTGCTGAGACCCACTCTGAAGCAACATCCAGGAGTCAGTTAGCTAAGCAAAGCACAAAGAGGGTAAACAGTGGATAATTGTTATATTACATTTTGTTAATTCTGTATGACAACAGCATTGCACTAATGTGTAAGACAGTTTATTTTGCATGTTCGTATTTCGATTCAAAGCTGTAAAACGGTTTACTCATGAGAGGAGGAAGAAACGGAAGTAAAATAGCAGGACGTAGCCGTATGTCATTTGTATTTTGCTCCCACTTTTTCAGCTTTACAAAACTGTAAAAAGTATTAATTATAGCAGTAGTCACGGGCCTGTGAGTAGAAGCGAGTACAGTATGTGCTGTTCTGCTGGAATACAGCAGAGGAAATCAGGTGAGAGAATGAAACAGTAGTATACCGCTTAATGAAAAATCTATCAAATTTTCAATGAAATATCATTCATAAATTTCATCAATATTTACTCTTCTTATGCAATGATGTTGTTTTGTGACTACTCTAACTGATGTGTATATAAATTTGAAATCCAATGTTGATATTTAGCCCTTCTGAAGCTATTCCATGGGTAAATCCATTGATTTTATTTTGTAAAAAATACAATCCATCAATTAATTTTATATTTAAAAAAAGTAATGATGTATTGTATTGTATATATTGCTTTCACTAATATACCTTAACAAGACAAATCTTTCATTTCTTTTAATCTATAAACTTGTTTGTTCTGATTTATTTTATTATTTGACCTAATCTGGGCCTCAACTTCTAAGGTTTTTAATTTCAGCCCCCTTTGTGATTAAGTTTGACAACCCCAGTGTGGTCTGAATTTGAAATTGTGGGTAGTTTTTTTCCAAAAGCCCAAAGAGAGGCTACCTCTCTTTCTATTGCTGGAGTCTTACTTTAATGTAGACTGAGGAATATATATGAAAATTGTACAAAGGCCTCCATGTACTGTATGTGAACTGTAGATAAAACAGACACAAATGCAGGAGAGGCCACAGCAAATGAGATTCCTACGAAAGCTAAAATCTGTGGACTGTTTGCAAATAGCTGCTGGTTAGGGTTGACAGAGTGTTAAATAAAATCCAGCATTTTAGTCTCCCTGGTAAATGTGCACTGCAGCTCACTGCTTTGCAGTCAAAAAAGGTGGGTGATGCATTTGATTAAAATCAGGAGGAGGAGAGTGCATGGGTAGGGTCAAACAAAAGAAATTGATATGCAACAACAGGCATCATCATAAGTACAGTATATATAGTACAATATAAAAATACTGTCAGCCCTGACCTCATTTTGTTTGATGCATTTTTTTCACGATTCATTATTAGTCATTATATCCATGGCACTGTTTAACTAAAGCTTGTTATGAGGAAAAGCTGCCTAATTAAAATGCACATCCACCTTTCTGTCATGCTTTCATACCACAAAGTCAAATTCTTGCTGAAACAGTAAAAGTAGCTCACTGAGATGTAACAGATAAATTTAATTAAAACTTGAGGATATAGTGCAGGTCTGTGTGTGTATGTACTTAGGTAGAAACATCTCAGTTAAATTACAATTTAGATATTTAAAAAAATGTGTAAAGGGATTCTATTTACAAAAATAGTAATTCACTGTCCAGTGGACAAATGCATACACTCAAATATTTGCCATTTATTGTTCTTGGATTATAAGTACAATCACTAAACAATAAAGAGAGCACTAGAATTGCCACTACAAACTGAAACATTAATATGGAACCACCACGGAAACATTATTTCCCAAAAAGTTATGCTGCCGCTCATTACACCAAAGAAGAACCAGCTAGCTTTCTAATGCAAAGATAAACAAATCAGATGGGACTCCTCTGATCTTTGCTGTGTCTTAATCACTTGTCGGTGCAGGTGTTCGACATAAGTCACCCAGAGGGAAGATGATGTGTTGGCATGAGTAACAAATATGCATGCCAGAGTAAAAACACAGGTTCATATGAGGACCCAGTGTCTACTAATTTGCAAATATGCCAGTATGGCAATGGTCACTGGTCCATTAGCCCAAACCTTGTGAATGTATACACGTTTTCTCAAGAAACCCTTTCCCCATTTCAACAAATCTCCTCCTTGGTGTGCAGTTATCATGCCAGAAAGAAGTCACAGGAAGCAAATCCTTGTGTTTGAACCTCATATTTCCACTTTGATCTTACAATATGGTGTCCCAGTGGTGGGACCAGACAGAATTAACTGAACACTGGATCTTGTTGTGCTGTGGTCTTGTTTGCCAGCTTCATGCTCATTGGCTAGTTTATGCACAGCCACTGTTCCTGTCATTCAACAGAATCATAGCACTCCCAACTCCTCCTCTTCCTCCCTTATGTAGACCAAATCGAGTGGCATAGTACCAGTAGCTGGGCAGGACACCCACCTGCTACTACAATCACACGCTCACTCATAAAGACGTTTCACAAGAAAATAGTTAAAACACAAAAGGATTATTTCCTTCAATTCATACTCCCTCCCTTAGACAGACGTGTCAGACTTGCTTCATCCCCTACAGACATTCAGCCAGGAGCCCTCCTCATTCTGCCAGCCTGATATAGCTGTGGTATGGGACTGGGTGCGGGCCAGGGACTCAGGGTTTGTTTTTTGGCATTTTGTTCTTCATGTGATCCCGATCTTGTCATGGACCACACAACAACCACTTAAACAATGAGAGAGGAATTACAAAGATAGGGCATGGATTTATGTTGCTAAGGAGATCCCAGCATGGATGGGCTGAGTGTGCTTGTGTGTATATGGACGGAAAGGGGGCTCCACGAGCTGCACAGGTAATTTGAGATGTGCCTTCCCTCAGTTGGGTGACTTGAAAACTGGGTGAGTCGGCAAATCTAATTTGAGCAGCACCAATGTGATTAGTTGTAATAAACAGTCTTGCTGTGTCAGGGAAGGTCAAGCAGTGGATGTTTGTTTACATGTGGTAAAGGCTCGAGTGCATTTTCACCACAAATGTTGCATAATGTCTTAACCACGTTGGAATGTAGACTGACAGATGCTGTGGGGTATGATGTACTGTACAGTGTGTTCTTTTACCAGTACAATCCATGATCCAACTATAGAGTCTCTGAACTCTTATTATTGTTATATTTTCTCCATTAAGAATAAAGGAAGCCTGATTTCAAAGAGGAATCATTCAGGATCAGGGCCTACCAGTAGCTTGACCCCAATTTGAAATCAAATATTTCATGCAACTGTGGCAGCTTTAGACTAGCTTTAGACTAGCATCTCTCCTGTAGTTGATTTAGCTTTAAGGCATGATGTCAATAGGTAATCAATTAGCTATATAGTTAATATAATGATATTGAGTTTTTTTGTAATCATGTTAAAATGTATACCAGTATTATCATCATAAAAACACATTTGTAGCTATTCTATTCAGTACACAACATTCTGCACGTTAGGTTCTGTTTGAATTGTGATACAAACACAAACCTGACCCCAACAGCACAGTTTGTCCTGACTTTTGCATCTGTTGATCACAAAAAATTAGGATCATAGTGCACACTTAATGTTTCAAACTAAACAAAATACACAAATTGCTACATTTATTACCAAGCAATGCTTTATGAACTAGTATGTTTTTACTGTGAGATTTTGGGCTTATAGCTACCAGTACCAATTGCAAATATCTTTACCATGTAAATTTAAATGATTATAACCCCAGAGAGTGGACTGGGCATGTTCACTGGGGTACTACTTCTTAGAACTAATTTCAGATAGTAGCCCCACAAAAACGACTGCATGCAGTACATGTTTATCCATAAGTATATTTCAAGACAGAACTTTGTTACAGAGAGCCTGAATCAGCCACAAACAGAGACGCTATAATCAAGTTGTTAGTGTCCACTACTGAATTAGTACAAGATCATAAACTGCCTCAAACAAGAGGACGAGGGGTCTTATGATTAGAGCAAGAGATATGAAGCAGAGCATTGGAATCTGAATGGAAATGAGTAAGTCACACTGACCTAGTTTAATAATCAGAACAGGGATGGAAGGTTTTAAACATTTGCAGTATCAGGGCCATAATTCAGCAAGGATTTACAGAGAGGCACCACCTCCATTCATTTCATCAGTAATTTATGAGACTTCTGAATTCCACTGAGCTTCATCAAGATGCAAATGAAGAAACAGAGAGTATTTAGACTGTTCATCTGAAGTGAATACATCAACTGAAAGAAATCCCGCTTAATTTAGCTCCTAAAAGCATTTTTTTCAGTCCAAAATGTGAAATTGACAGATGTTTGATACCCAACAACAACATACAGACCCATACAACCTGCCACCAAAAACTTACCGCACATCATCCTGAAAGGTTGTTGTTTCAGATTAATCCACAAGATACTATTGTGGCATGCAAGTTACCCTGTCCAGGCCTGTAATCTCGGACACAAAAGAGAGCTCAGTTTCACCATGGCAAACAAGTCCAACAGCAGTAAAGTATGTCTGAGAGATTTCAGAACAGCACGTAGCAAGTTATTTTAAGGAGCACGGTGAGCCCGGGAGAGGTACTGAGGTCAAAACTTGTCCAAAAGCAAGTGCCCCTTTGTGGTCTCAATACATTTACGTAACGCAGAATTATTTAGCTCTCAGCATAGACACAACCAATCATGAAGGCCTTGTCCTAATGTTAAAACATTCTTATGCAGATATATCACAGATCCTTCCTTATATGGAAATCAGTAGAGCATCAAGGCACTTAAAAGTCTGAGATCATGTAATACTTTTCCATCAACGTTCTGAAGTTCAAATGCAAAATTTATCAGAGCTATTAGACAACAGAAATTCCTATAATAATTTTTTTCATGGACATGTTTGGCCAGGAGAGTTTTCCATTTCCCATTGATGGTAAAGTCAGTGAACTAACGCCATTCCAACTGTATCCTAAAGCAAGTACCTAACTAGAAAAACACAGATAATGGAATGGTATTAGTTCACTGGTTGTCATACTAATACCTTATGACAGTGTTGATAATTGTTGTATGCAGGCATGCACGCATGTTGCTTTACAGCATATCCATCCATGACCAGTTTTAATTGACATACAGTAAATGCTAAATTGTGAGATGAAGCCTGAAGATATCTTACTCTAAATAAAATTAGAAACCATCCATTTTATCCAGAGGTTTTGATCCTCCACCACATATTGCTAGATCTTTGGCCTTCCTCATTCCCAGCCTCCAGCTGTAAGCTGCTAATTCTCAGACTAAGGGAGGTATTATAGAAGCTAGAAATTAACATTTCTGAGAGGATGAGGGAAGTTTTTACCTTTTATGGTAATAAAGAAAGCAGGTTTAATTGAGTGTTCAAAGAATTTATAGCAAAGTGCCCTTTAATGATAATCACCTACAAACCTAAGTTTTAAACTAGTTTTAAATGAATTCTTGTGCCAAGTTGAGTTTGTACAACATGTTATTAGCCTATTAAACAGGCTATATGGCCAGTTACCAGTCCATTTTCTTCGGCAAGATAATTTCATAACTTGTCCGTTACGCTACATGCAATCCAGTTTTCATGAGCAGAGATTTCAAAGAATGACTATAATAATGCTCATTTACTTAAAATTTCTTGCACTGCGTGATTGACAAGGATAGTCAACACACGTTACTAGTTCCCTAACATTATTTTTGTTTAACTTGCATGCCTCTCCCAATATCAAAGCATTTTTTATATTTTGCCTCAAGTCTTAGGCAAAACAAATCCTCTCGACTGATGTCTTCTCAAAAATAGACTTAAGTTTCGTTTTTTGGTTGTTTGTTGTTGGTTTGTTTGTGCTGTGAATGGGTGTGGGAATATATCAAATGATATTACAAGAGGAACATCATGAAGTTCATGTTTACAGCTCTGTTAGTTAGCTGGAGCCTGAGAAACACAACATATCAAGGTTGGAATGTGGCACAGCTGGATGGAACCATGAAGGAATCTGCTTTGGTTTCAAGGTCAAAACCTCAACAACCACTTTATACTACACATGAGGATCACAGGTCACCAGTCCATCGCAGGGTAACACAAAGAGACAAACAACCATTCACTCAGACAATTTAGAGTGTCCACTTGGCCTTATCACCAAATCTGCATGTTTTTGGACACAAACCAAAGTGTCAAAACCATTTTTCATTATCACTTCAAACATACTACTATAGTCTGAAGATGGTTTATGCTAACCTGCATGCATTGACACGGGAGTGAATGCCAATCAAAACCATTCGCACTGATGAAAAGCCTGTTTAGACCTGGATTAAATGGGTTATTTGACCAGTGGGGATGAGGTATATAAAAAGGCCATATGATACCAACAACTGTGGCTAAGCCTTTGTATACTGGATCTCACAGGACAATGATGCTGATGGTAGTAGTTGTTTTTCCCACACCCACTATCCAGTTCAAAAGGAGAGTATCTGACATCATTGAATGACCAATTCCAACAACATTAGCTCATTAAGTCAATGGGCTATGATTAATAGCTGATCTTTGCCTGCCCTGTGGGGACAAATACTTTTAAATAACATGATTTAATAAAAAGACAAATTCAACAAGTGGTGAGCAGCAGCCTACAGTTTCAAATTAAAGTTATCACCCAGCTAATACCTCCCATTCATAGGCATAGCATAACAATTTTCAGCCAGTTTTTAGCCAAAACAATTTAATACCTTGTGTAAATGAATGAGATTTGAAATTTCACAACAGGCTAATGTCCCTTTAATTATGCCATAAGGTTTTAAGCACCATTGCTACAGAATTACCTCAATTTAGCTAATAGCTCATTAGACTTCCATTTTCAAGTTCAGCACCTTAGCTAATAGCTTATCAGCAGAGCCATAGCCTTGACATACCCAGACAATGTTTACAAAGTCAACATTCCTTTAAAAGGTCAGACAGAAAAAAGTTGAATTTTTTAAAATACATCAGCTCTCTTCAGTGAATAAAGGAAACAATGCTACACCAAGTCAATGCTATAAAAGAAAAAAGGCATTATTATCTGCAAATCAAATGCTCTTTTTCCTGAAGCCATTATTGTCCTTTGTCAAGACAGTTTTACAATATATTTTCATAGCTTTGTTCTTGTTCATACCTATTATGTATGAACTTGAGCACTTTGTTTTGTGGCTATAATATAGCATGTTTACCTGTTGATACTCATTAATGTGCAATGTCCCTACTCTGTAGATTAATTATTATACCTTCATCATGTTTATTTCTGGGGTCCAATGGATATTATTTGTTCTGACAAATTCCGACCTGGATGACTCAGATGACATTATACTGATATTTGGTAGGTGCGGTGTTGTTGCCTGGTAAGTGCAAAACATAGTTGGAGAAAAGCAATGACCTCTGCCTCCCATCACAAATTAAATCAAAAGAAGGGATCCAAAACAAAATGTGAGCTCTGACTCTGCCTTGATCACAGACAAAGCTGAAATGTTTAGACATGGCTTCCAGCCCAACATGCACTTTGTCAGGCTCCACTGACTTTCTAAAACTTAGTATTTTGTTTGAGGGGCAACTATGTGGCCAAATTCCTCATGGTGTAAAAGGGGAGCAGTGTTGTTCATCACAAAGAGTGTGGCATTTGGGAAATCACGAGTGAGACGGGAGTGTTTTATGAGAAACTTTAATCATTATTGCAAATTTTAATCCAATAGAAATACAAATTTTTAACAAACCATTATTTTACAAGCATGAAAAATTCACTTGACAGTGTAAATTAGGGGTCATTTATAGAATTCATGAATGCTTGCAGAAGATCACAAAAAGATACAAAAAATTTTGAGTGCAAACCTGGCTTAAATACATCACAACTAGAGTGAGAGGAGTTCAGTGACTTGTTCAAAGAAACTGAGAAGAATTGATGTCACACGGTATCACAAAAAGAAGTGTAATTACTGTCAGCAAATTACATTTAAATAGTTAGATCACAGACTCGAGTCTGACACTGCAAAAATAAACTCAGGAATCAGCATTGGTCCTCTGTTGAAAATGACCACTTTGACAGAGAGAGAGAGAGAACAGAGAAAGAGTGAGGGAGTGCATTTTCTGTGTGTGTGCATGCTTGCGTGTGTGCTCCTTAACCTCAAGGTCACACCTGTTACCTAGCTGTAGCCCTGGCTCAGGATAAGAGGTAAAGGTCAATGGTCAGGGAGTCACATGACACCTCCTTCACAGATCTTTTTCAGAGCCCACATATTCACTTTGTCAATATGCAAGGTGAACTCTGCAACTCTGCAGTTTTTTATTTTTCCAAGCGCAGTTAAAACTTTTGGAATTTAGGCAAGCTTTTGTGCAATTTTGAAGTGCTGAAAGCATTTCCATTTCCAAATAATGTAATATTTTAAAGCTATTATTACGCCTGAGAGAAAAAGAGACAAATGTCTTAAAATTATGAATTTGATTCAATTGACCAAATAACATTATGTACATGTTGCTCAGTGATATTAGGGTAGGTGATACATTTCAAAATGTACTCATTATACATTTTTGTAAAAAATACATGAACATTTTACCCTGTAAACTGGGGTCATGTCTTGGCAAGTATATATATAAAAAGAGCTGTTATTTCCTCCCATGTTCATGATTCTTGTGGTTCAAAGACAAAAGGATCTTGCAACATCTGAGCACTTGACTGTATTTTTGTGGCTCTGATCCATGAACTTTCTTAATGTCTGACATAAATCTTGCATGTAGGTGGCAAATCCAAGGTCATAATGTTATGATTATAAAATTGCAAAACAATTATTGTTATCAATTTACTAATTTATTGCCACAGCTCCAGAATTGACAATTAAACCTACCATTATGCATAATACTGTTTTATTGAACATGAAAGTAATAAAAAAGGAATTGCAAATCTGGTGCTTAAGGGTCATCAGCCAGCTAACTAATGCACTTGCACGTATAGACTGAACACAAATGGCTCAAAGACCTTACTGGCTTGGTATTGGTATTGTATCAAAGTCATAACTTCAGTAATGTAGCCACACTACTTCTTAAATCTCAACAAAAAAGCCTATGTTCAAGTGAAGATCTGGGTCACTAATCTTTCTGGCAAACTGAAAAAACATAAATGCCAACTCACCATGTGAATTGTGATACTGTGGTGTGAAGTGGAAATGTCTTCATCCACCCCTCCCCCCAAAAAATGACTGTATAGGCTGTAGTACATAGTGTATATCAGACCTGTACACTGTGCCAAACGGAAATACACCAAAACCAGAGAAGAAGGTTGTGCGCTGTGCACAAACTATTTTCAAATAGATTTATTCAAAATAAGTACACATTAAAATGTATACAATCACAGAAATAGGCAGAAAAAAAGCCAGAGCATCTATGAAAATGAAAGTTAATACAAAGCACAAAGACCAAATTATATCCCAACACAAGAAGAGGAAGACAATGAAAACAAAGGAAAATGACAACAAAGGAAAGCAACAGCAAATGCAAGCAGAAGAGAGAGGTGGAATTATAACATCATTGTTTTCCCAAGTAATATATTGGTTGTCTACACAAAAACACAAGGCCGTTTTGAGATCTTCCCCAGTCTGGGACCCATTCTCAAAAAATATTGTTTCAAGGATCCCAGAAGGAGGATTTTGTGTGGATAAAATGCTGGTACTTCAAAAAAAAAACTTTAGCAGATTCACCTAGACCTGTTTCCATGCAGACAACCCCTTAGTGAAACTCCTGAAACAGGTGTAGGTCTGAAACATTCAATCATGTGCTATGCATAGACTGTTTTCTCTTGTGAAGGCTCAAACTTTGTGATTTGAGTAGCACCATTACAGTTTTTGAAACTGGACATTTACTGACATTTAGCGCTGCAACTATAGAATATTTTGGTAATCAAGTATTCTATTGAAAAATCAATTCATCAAGTAATCTGATAAAACATACTTTTATCCTATTCCTCCTATTACTTTTGCTTTGCTGCGTTTGCTCATTTTCGCTTTATTCACTGTTTTCCGTCCCGGCGTCTGCCATTCTGTACAGCTAAACTGTCTGCACGTTACCCAAAGCTTCTGTCTTCTTCCTCTTTGTAGGGGACGCATAGCCTGTGACATAAGCACGTTGTATCACACTAAAAAGAATCTGTGCAAAACATGAGATTTAAATTTAATTAAACAAGGCTTCGAGGCAGAGGAAATTCCTCGATCATTTTTCGAAATCGAGTTACTCGAGGAATCGTTGCAGCCCTACTGACATTACCTTCAACAAGGTGCCTATTGAATGATACTACTTGTCATTCAAACAGTGTGCACTCATATGTCACTTTTCCTAAAATGGGAACATAATTTACGACACTGACACACAATTAGCGATACACAATGAGCGATTATGACCATAAACTTCTTCAGAAAAGGTTTATTGTCGTCATAAATCATGCAGGAAGTCTGCTAATTTACCCACTGACTTCCATACAACCAGTGTTTTTTTGGAACCAGCAGAATCACACCCCTAGTGGCTACATGCTACTTCTGATATGTTTAATTCATAGGCATCTATTATATATGTAGAAAATGGTGCTGTATCACCACAAGATAAACATCATCACAAGACACAATCTTCCTGTTGCTCACTGCAAAGAATGTCAATTATGTCGACCATTCAGTAATGTAGGAAACATTCTAACAAATATTTGCACAAATATGTTCAACATAAAGTACTTTGGGGACTGACATCAGCACTTATCTGATAAAAAAAAAATTAAATCACTATGAAAACACTCACATCCACTTTACACAGGTGAAGAAGTAACAATGTCAGTCACCTTCCTTTGTTGACACTGTCACCTCACGCATATAGATCACAACAAGAGCAAGCAGCAAGTAGAACAAGAACTGTCAACTGCAGTCCCACACGAAGTTTAAATTTTTAGTTTTTTTTAGTTTTAAATGGACTGAGATTTAATTTACTTCAACTTTCATTAGCCTGAATTTGTGATACTGGAATGAAGATAGTTACACTTTCACAAACAGTCTCTTCATAAACAAGAGTAGTTATATTTGCAGGAAAGCTAAAAGACAGTGGGTCGCAGCAGAAACAAAACAACAGCTGAGGTCTGGTTGTGGGTTTTTTCCTTAACAAGCTTAATAATGATATATATTCAATATACACTATGCACCAAAATGAGCATTGTGAGTATTGTGTCCTCCGTACTGTACTGTGCTTTGGTTCAGCACTCCCAGAAATTTTACAATTGAGGTCAAATTAAAGCTAAATAAGCTTTTTTACTGTTAGATCACTGACAATCCTCACTATGATGATTAGCTGTACAAAACAAAAAGGCTGAAGTCCAAAACTAAATAAAATGTGAAAACTTAGTCTTTTGGTCTTAATCGTGGAAGGTTACATATTGTATCTTTAAAGCTACAATGGATAAAATCAATATGGAATCAGCATCACAGAATCGAAATGACAAGTGTGGTTAATCAATTTGTTGTTGCATATAGGCTGAAGTGTTATTGAAGAATGTACCGCACAAAGCTGCTCCTATTTATTTAATTAATTTACATTTATGGGCGAAATGTGACATCACTCCATCCCTCACCGTCACCGGTTCCCTCCAAACACGTCTCCCTGGTTGGACCCCTTGAATTCGGTAAGGGGGCGGTTATTGTCCCGCTGTCTGTCCAGTTTTGTCAACTCACATAAGTTGTACTTGGATTTGGACTCGTTTCTCAAAGTTGACGTAACTTGCGAACAAAACCAAAACACGAGCACAGTTGTTAGCAGCAGTGTTTTCAGCTCTCAGTCGTGACAGAAGCAGCAGTTACTGTATGTCACGAACGCAGTAGCCCTCACTCACAACAGCCAGCAAACTTGTCCGCTGCCCTCACATCTTCACACCGACTGCACACGACTGACATTTACCGCAAACGGGACAACACAGCGCCGTTAGCTTATCCGTCCACACACGGCGTTGCTCTGGTGCACGAACTGAAACTTAGCACTCGGAGACGAGACTTGTGGCTGAGACACTTAGAATTTGGGGGAAAGGAAACGCTCGACTAACTTTTCCTTACCTTTACAGACACCCACTGACGCCCGCTCGGTCGTACCACTTCCTGGCAGCCATTTATCCCGTTTTTGTCAACGTCGTCCTCGGCGGTAATAGAGAAATCCGAGTATGTGAAGCCCAGCTCTCGCCAGTGCCTGAGATTTTTTTTTTCGCACACGGCTCCTGTCTCTCTTTGCGTGGCTTCGGCAACAGCCGCTGCAGTTTTTTCCACCAGCGGGAACGAGCACACTAGGATACTAGGCTGGCCAAGAGCGCCACGTGAACGCGCAATCCACAAGGCCCACACCAAAACTAGAAAATGTACCAGAAACTTCCGCTCAGTTTTCATTCAGTATACCCCTAACATGCAAGGTTAATAATTTTTATTTTGAAATATCCTCATCCGGATCACCACCAGAATCCAATAATTTCTTCCTTTGGCCACAACCCCACATCCCTAGAGATTTTCATATGAATCATCCATTTCTCTTTTTTCATTGCTAGTCCGACACTGCATGTAATTCACATTTCTGTTGTTAATCAAGTCACAATATGAATTTCAGATATGCACAAAAACATATTCTTCCCATGACAAATACCATTATGTTTTCCATCTGTGGCTTGTCACTTCATATCTTTATTTCAGTTGTAGATGTCCACAGAGTGAACTGTGAATTACTGCAACTAAGTTATTAATATAAGTTTATATATCAACAATTTAACTCTATGGTATTTTGAGATACAATATAACTGGAATTATGACTAGTCAGAAGTAAATTGTAGATATTTCAAACTAGAATTATTGATTGTCACAAATTAATTTCAGATATCCATAATAAATTAATTTCACTAGGAATAAGTGAAGTGCAGATATCTCTAATGCAATAATGCAGGCCAGCTATTAAACTGGTTTCCACAAAATGCAGCAAAATACAACATAAATACCTCACTGGCAATGTTAAAAACTCACACTGTTGCTGCTGTTGGAAAAAAAGTCTGAATGATCATATCCAGTTGTTCATAATCTTCACTATGACAGAATGTCATGATGTCTTGGTGTGTTTTATTCTGTGTTCAGTTTTATTAAGGTTTTAGTTTTGCTTTCTTTTTAATTAAAATCTACCTTTAATGCTGTGAAAGTTTTGCTACCATTTATTTTTGATTATATGAAGTACTTTTGCTCATCCCAGACTTATATCCATTTTATGTCTGTAAAGAAAAGTCACGTCCGTGGGCTAAACCACAAAGCACAAATTGATTTCAAGTAGGCTTATTAAGTCCAAATTCAGTTTGCATGGAAAAGATGGCTCACAGCAGGAAGAACCAATCAGGTGAGTAGTACAAAACCACAGTTGGGGTGTATTTGTACCGGAAAGCATTGAGAGCAGGAGAGTATCTGACATAATGCTTGTCATAAGCGATGACCAGTGCAGAGGAAATCCCCTCCTTTCCTGCTGCCTTCAGGTGCAGTTGGAAATACTTTGTCTATTCTAAATAAACAACATCAAAACAAACGTGTACTAACAAAATTGTATATTTTTTCCCAACTTTGAGCAGCTGGTGCTGGATGTTCCTAAAGCCAATATGTAGCATAGGATTTCAACGGCTGATTTTGTATATGTAATTTGGAAATGTTAGCATAAATGGGACACAATAGTCAAAGCTATAATATTTGATGGTCTGTGAGGCCTCCCTTGGGGTAAAAGCAATCTAGTAAAGCAAGTAATAAATTGAATGTTTCAGTCAGAGGTAAACAGCTTGTTTGGACAAGTAACATTTGCACCTTTAGTCCTCAGATGTAAGCGTTTATGAGGAGAATGTGTAGGCAGAGTGCGTTTGGGAAGAAGAGGAGGAGCCGAGACATAGGTTGACACGTGGGAATGACTGAAGTTTTTTTACACATTCCAAGCATTGTTTCCTCCTGCTCCTCCTCCTCCTCTTCCTCCTCCCCTCTCCAGTTCAAGCACAGAGGCCAAGGGTTTTCCAGAGCTTAGAGAGATGGAGCAGAAGAATGATCAAGGAAGAGGAAGAATGAATCGCATTTTCCTCTATTGCCTTTTTAAGAGTGACTCCCTCCTTCTCCAGCTGAAGGGAAAGTAAAATGATGAGGGCAATATATTCAACAGTGTGAGTTAAAACATCTAAACTTAATAATTCTACTTTTGCCTGATGTCCTGGGACAATTAATTTAACATCCATCCTTTAAGATTACCAAAAATGATGGTGACAAACGTTGACAAAGACCTGAGATATACCACTGTAAATGTTTCGTGAAAAAAAATGGACATTCTGCCATTTAGCTCCACAACTTCATTGAAGTCAGTGATTCACAAAGACTGGTCAGGACCCACAGGTGGGTCGCAGTAGACATTTTACTGGGTCTACAATCTAATTTGCAAAATTTTCCTAATCTTTTACTCAATATTACATGCATAAGATGAAGTTTAATTTAATCAATGATTAATGAAGTTTAGATTATACAGATATAACTGTAAATTATACAGATATATTTGCTTTTGTTTATTAATATTGTAAATCAGGTCTCAAAAAGTGGTTGCCCTTATAGAAAGTGTTGGAACTACTGATGGAAGCAACAGGATAATGTTCAGATTTTTCTCCATGGCTAAATTGCTTCAAAATAACTAAACAACAAGTCAAAAAGGTCAAAAGTCAATCCACATAAAGCATTTTTAAACATGTTATTTTCAAAATAATCAAAATACAACACTAACTTATCAAACATTTTGGAGTTCAGTTCTCAAAGACCAGAGAGACAGAGCAGTTTGAATCCATGTCAGCTGGAACAGACGCAGTGAACTGACTCCCATCATCAGCAGAGTTGAAAATGAGGACATTTTCCAGATGATGGAATGGTAAAAGGGAAAAAAAAAGAAAAAAACTTATGGAAAAAGAAGAAAATTTACTTTTACTTCTACCTATGCAGACTTTATAGATTTTTATATATTGCAGTGACATGTGATGCTTTAATTGTGTTTGACATGAATTCAAAACTATCTTTTATTATTATTGGTAGTAATCTTGAAAAGCCCTATACTTTATAAAGACTTGTTGGGAAGCTGCAATTTGAACAGAAGTCAGGAGATAGAAGGCCTTGAGAGCAAGTGCGTCAACAGATACAGAGTACTGTAGCTCTGCAGCTGACTCTATTTGATTTTAATGTTCTATTCAGGGGGAAAAAAAAGAAAAGAAAACAAGTGCTTCAGAAAAAAGTGATACCCTAACTGAGAAAGTATTTGAAGTAATTCATAAACTGAACTTGGGGTGAATAATAGAAAAACTTACTCATAAAGAAGAAAATAAACCTTCAAGTATGACTGAGCTTTTCAAAGGTTGCACAAAGTTATAAAAGCTATTAGTCATAGTAGTCAGCACCCGTCACAGAAAGGTCAGCAGTGGCCTCCAGCAATGACTCACTGTACTGAATACCTTATTGATTTAATAATGGGAGGATTGTGTGCCATCAAGAAAACACTTAAAAATCAGTTGATGTTGTATCACACTGGGGATAATCAAATGATTTATATAAATGTTTATTGGCCCGACTAGGTCAATACACAAACAAAATGGAGCTCATTCTCACCATTACGGTGCTTTTCATTGTGTTAACTGAAACCATTTGGGACATGGAAGTTGCAGAGTGCCAACTCAGCACATGATGCCTGACTCATCCTCCCTCCCTCCCTCCCTCCCTCCCTCCTCTGGTCCAGGATCTGTGACTGTCTGTCCCTTTCTCCTTTGCCAGCCCATCACTCCATGCCATAGGCGGGAACCTAGCCAAGACTGGAGACACGGCCTCTCTGAGAGGGAAGAGGGCATTTGTATGTGTGTGTGATTCTTTGTAAGACTGGGTGTGATGATTGTCTGGCAAGAAGCAGGCAAGAGGAGTGACTTGAAGAAGAGGGACATAGAGAACAGCAAAGTCACACCTCTGCTCCAACAATAATAGCAAATAGGAGAGGAGGCAGATTGGGTGCATAGAGGTTTCACACCAGTCATCATTATATCGACGGGTGATTCTCAAACCTTTTGATGCCAAGTACCACCTGAGAACATATTGAGCCCTTGAAGTAACACCATCATCACCAACGGTAAAATACAACCGTGTAAGTAGGCTGAGCAAAGTCAGCTTTTTCACAGGAGACAGATTTATTCTCATTAAGATAATTTGCTCTCTCATCACATTCCTCTTCGTCACATATACAGTACTTCACTGCTACAGCAAAATTAGATTAAGATGGAGTGAGAGAGAAGGTGACTCTAATTATCATTATGTAATGTATTGGTCTAATCCCCAAATCTGCATGTTTTTGGACTGTGAGAGGAAGCTCATCCTTAACCCTAACCCTATGCACACGGGGAAAAAATATGCAAACTCCATGCAGTAAAACCCTTTGTCCATCTGGGTTGTGAACCTGGGTCTTCTTGCTGCAAAGGCAAGAGTGCTATCCACTACACCAACCGTGTGGCCCTTTTTATTATTTTGTTACTCTTTCATTTTCTACACGCTCAGCTCCACTCCAAACACATACCCTGGTATATACAGTGAAACAGTATTTCTGATTTTCCTCCAAGTACCATCAGAGGAAGCTCACGTACCACTGGTGGTACACGTACCACAGTTTGAAAGCGATGGATCTAGCCTCATGAGGTAAAACATTATAACACGGGTTGAGCCGTTACCTTTTTATCATTTATCCTTTCCTTCCTTCTATTTCTGTGTTTTATTTTACAGCTTCTTGCCGACATCAAAGCTAAACAGGACTGTAGCGAAGCTCATTATATTAATGAGCTTTGAGGCCTGTGTACACTGTGTGGTAAACATAGGAAAGATGATCCCAGAAGTTAAAAGATAAACAACTCTAATTAGGCAGAGAATGCCTAACTGGTCACATAGCTCTACTGGATGAAGCTTATGTCCCATAATAAAAGTAACACTTAACTCCTCTAGGATTACTTTATATTTAGCAGAGGTTTAGAAACAGCATTGCTGCTCAGTCAACCATGTTAGTCTAGTCTGAAATATTTGTTGAGTAAAGTTATGTAAAGCAATTCATGGTTCTTGGGATATATTATAATGTCTGTGGTGATTCTTGAAGAACAACGGGTCCACAAAAATTTTAATGCAGCTAAATCTAACATTTTGCTTTCACAAAAGAAGCAAATTGGAATTTGTGTGTAGGTCATAAAATCAGGACTGCCTCATGCTACTAAAAAACTAAAACCCACTAAAGACCAAGATTTTCGCCTGTGGGAGCAAAACATCTGTTCAGGAGATTTTTTGCTAAGATATGACACTGTGACTCGGCCATTGTGGACAGGAAGTGTCAGATGGCAAGAGGAAATGGGCATTAGTGAATGGAAACAGGAAGAGCTCATAATGTCAGCTTCAACGCAAATACAGTGCTATGTTAGTGGCTTGATGGCTCATATCCAATCTGATCAAACAATGCCCACTTTGGATTTGATAATATGATTCATTTAAAGGGATTAACAGCAGATTCATCAGGTTTTTTTTTTTTTAACTTATTCAGCTGTTCTCCTCTGGGCTGGTATGGCGAGGAGTGGGGAAATTTTCAAACTTGATACGGTCTGTGATTGTCTCTCAAAGCTGTAGGCAGCTTGGTGTCTGTGAATGAACCACAGAAGTAATTTGTGCTTCTCTCCAGATCTCCAGTAAATTACAGCAGAGCTGCTCAATTAGCTTAACCACTTCAAATCTCCTTAACTCCACATCTACTGTAGGCAAATAGGCTTATGCGCTGACTAAGCACAATTCCAAGCAGATATATTACAGCAGATTAGCCACTTATTGTCTATTTGATGGAGACTAATGTCAAAACTAGGCAGGCAGAAGTTACCAAATCCTCCCATTGTGACGAATCAGAAAGTTGAAATGCAGTTTGGCATAATTCAACTAGGAGCTTTTGTTTTGCACATTTTTAAGATGCCATTAAAATGAGATTATTTCAGCACTTGATTCCAGAGCACTGGTACCTAATGGTATCTAAATTAACTCAAACAAACCAAACAGACTGCTCATTTGATGCAAATACATTTATTGAAAACAAACAAAAAAAAACCATCTTTTCACATAGAAAAACTCCCATAAATGGCACGTTTCTTTTCGCCCAGACCATGAAGACAGAACATCTGTTTACATTTATCAGATACAGTGAATACAAACCCACAGACACTTTTTTTTTATTTCCTGTGATTAGATATAAACCATTTTACAGTGGTTTAGATATTGTTGGATGAATATGCAGTAAGAAGACAGTCATTACATGTACATGTCATTAAAAAATATATTGTGTCAATCCAACTGAAACTGTACTAGCTCTAATTTCTCAAAGTCGGACTAACACACCACTGCATGTGTACGTTCAGTCGGACCAGAGCTTCTCTGTGCATGTGCCACAGTTCCCACCTCTGGCTCATATCCAGTTACAACAGAAGAGGCTTGTACACAGGAGAAGTCAACCATGACAAAAACATGATAACATTTAGCCTGGTACATTTACACATGACAAAGAAACCAATTTTATGCTCTATCAGCTTTAAGGATCTGATATTTAAAGGTAATAGAGGGAAGGAAAATTCTGAATTGTGCTCAAAAATGCTAACAACTAGCTGCATACTAAACGTGAAAGCATCTAATACAAGTGTTCCGCCCCCAGTGGAACAAAGGCGGACACACTTAAGTCAATAAATTGATTCCTCACTCATGCTGGAACGTAGTACAATGTGATGGCATAGTAGCTTGACTTGACTGTGCATGAAAACGTACTGAGTGACGACAGAACAGGAACATGGAGATACAGAGAACTGTTTTGTGTCAAGTCATCTAATCATTAATAAAAAAAAATTGACTAAAAACATGAATGAAAAAAGGGTAAACAAATATAAAGCAAACAATAAATAAACTTGAAACACCACATCACCTTAGAAGAGTAAAAAAGATCTTGTAAAACTGAAATGACAGTCTGAGAGAAAGATGCACTGTCACAAGGAGGAACTGGTCATCCCGGTAACAACATCGGCTTATTGTAGCTGTGACTCTGAAGCTTCTGATCAATTATCTAAGGCAAAAGACAAAAAATGGAAAAGTTCATAACTTCACCACTAAAACAAAAGAAACATCATGACAATACAGTCAGTTAAAATGAGTTGAAAATTATCAGTTCGACAAAATGATTCTTTTCTGTACATCTGGAAAGTGGGTCAGAAGGAAAGAGCTTTTATGGCTTTAAAAAAGTGTGATTTTTATTTCATTAAAGTAATAATACTAATTCACTTCTTTCAGTTTTTGACTTAAGTCATGAAAATGAAGCATCTCTCACCTGTCTAAACGGTTGACCACCTCCCTCACGGTGTTGATGAGATTCTCATGTTCTTGGGGGTTACTGACAATGATGCTATGGAGCTTCTTCATATAAGAGTCAATGCTTTCTAAAGTGGGCGTCTCTCCGCTGCCTATAGGGCAACAAGTACAAGATGTCAGCACTTCAAAGGGCTTATACACTGTTTTTTTAAACTACCAATTATGAAATCTGATCATGTTATTTTGTAAATTCTTTTCACTCTGTAAGTTGTCAGGGTTTAAATGTGTCTAAAAATAAGGTATAAATAAAAAACTCATAATTCTGCACAAATCATAAAACCAAAATGGAAAGTAAAATTGAGAAGGTACATGTACTGGCACTTCATCTTCTCATTCTGAGTTAATCTAAATTAAGAAAGTCAAAATTAATTACACTATTAAAAGATCAAAAACAGAAATATTACTTACTTGGAGTCAAAACAAACTCAGATGAACACATGCTTACAATGATAAGAAGTGTTGATGTACCACTTATTAAATTATCTACACTTTCTCCCAAACAGAATGTGCAAGAGCTTACCCCGAGGCTACTACAAAACGGGTTTGGCAATCATCTTTCATCATCAAGGTTTTAAGAACTAATATCAGCAGTGTTGTCATGCTGACCTTGCAGCGATTGTGTATCTGCTGTTAGAGCAACAAAATCAAATAGGAGTGGAAGAGAAATGCTGTGGGCGTGAGCTGAGCAGCAGCTGTATGTGGATATAAAAACAAAGAGGGCAAAGAGCTCAGTAAATACAATGTCTCTCCACAGCATTTGTCTAGGGATTGATTAATTCTATGATATAACAAATCAAAATTGGGTTGTAAAGTGTTGTGATCAGCATCGGCACATCTTAACCCCAAAAGCAACAATTCAAAGAAGTAAAAACAAAGTAACAATTTTATTTTTTATTTTTCCACACTCATTAGAATTTAGATTTAAGAAGAAATGTGTTTTATCTTTTTCCCAAAGCTGATGGTCCAAGTCTGTACTGACACAACAGTAAATAGCTAACAAATTTAAAAGGCTGCAGCAATGCCAAACATAAAAAAGTAATCTACATTTGAGTTGAGTAATTTATTGATTTTTTTTTTTTGAACAATTAAGAAAAAACAAAATATAACTTTGCAATATCTCAGTGGATGTAAACTGTAACAGAGAATCACCTGAATAAAAAATAATGGAAATGAGGTAACAATTACACTGTGGTTGGCTGTTCTCACCTGGAAGAGGTACAGCAGAGAAACTGGAGGTGAGCGCCTGCCGCAGGGTCTCCAGGTGTTGGTAGAGAAGGCTGTTGCGCCCCCTCTCTTGCATCACATCTCCTTCTAGCCTCTCCACTGCCCCACGCATACTCTCCACATGCTTCTGCAGTGCTGCATTACGCTCCTCATACTCCATGTTGGTCTTACGCAGCTGCCGCATCTCCGCTTCCCGTGCTGTTGAGGAAGACAGAAACATTAGATGAAAACATGAGTCTAGAGAGTTTTGTGGACTGTGGAACTATTCTGGGAAAACAGAGCACAATAAAACAAAATTCTCTGATGGCAGTAAAGGAATGTGTATAGAAACACTTCACAAGCAAATCAATCAAGGTTTAAAAAGGGCCACACTACACAAAGCTGCCTGTTCTTGTACTTTACCTTTGCTGTGGTTAAGAAACTCCTCTGTGAAGATCGGTATGTCAAATACTGTTCTATCCTTCCCTTCTGCATCCTTCTGTTCAAAACCAGAGACAGTAGGAGGGGAAAAAGATAAAGAGCGAAATTTCTTGACAACAGAATGATATTAGATATAGATAATAGATAGATAATTGTCATTCATCTCACACAGCTGCAGGTGGGTGGGTAATTGATTTTGTATCTGATCACCAAGGAAATACAGTGATAGTTTACGAGGAGGAAGAAGTAATTTTGAAATTTCATTAAATACATGGCAGTACAGGCAGCCCATATCCATGTAGAAAGGGTACCCCTGAGCAAAGTACCCAATCCCCATTGCTTATTGTTAATTGGACACAGCCAGCCACAGCTGCGGCGACCCTATTTGAGGGAAATCATCAACCCATTCATTTCTTAACACAAAGAAATGTGTCCTTTGAAATGTAAACAAAAACATTGGTATCCTCATACCAGGAAAACTATTTTCAATAGTCTCATCAGCTCTAACCTTTTAGTATAAAACAAGGGAAACCCCTGTATCACAAAGCTTTGGTGATGTAGGAATAAGCACTCAAAGTGAGAGGAGGAAAAACTCAAACACCAGGCGATTAAGAGGTTCTTGCAAAAACAAAACTCTTGCCAAGATAAAACTCAAAATTAACCATTTTGTTCATTATGTAGTTGCGTCTGTGAACTAACACATATCTGATATGGTCTTGTGTTGTGGAAGAAATAACCCTAACCGTGTATAACTACAATGTTTATTTACTTTAATAAATATATCTGCACCAGCAAGTGGTTGTGAGTGCGTCAGGACAGTTACTGACCTCATGAAGAGCCTCGTTGGGTGCCTGGTGCCCAACATCTGGAGAGGAAGAGAAGAATAATGTGAGAACAGCAGATTAGTTTTGCGTTGTGAACTACTTAAAACAAATAAAATTTAAAAGATCCCATCAGTACACTCCATATTATGAATCAGCTGAAGAGGGCAGAAGCTGTTTATATCATCAACATTTTTGATACTGACATTTATCCCCATAACAAAATCAGAACAGATAATACAGACCATGTGTTGTGTGAGCAAAGTCACAGCTCCTTCTCAAGCTGAAGTATCACTTAAAACCTAAACTACTGTGAACTTGTAAAATATTCCCATTCCTTGCCACATTTCCACTTATTAAGAAAAGGAAATACTGACTTCAGTTGCTCTGCCAAATCTATCAATACCAAGTTGTAAGTGCAAAATCGTCCAGGTGAGCAGTTCAAGTTCAAAAAGAATCCCTAGCCTTGGCAACATCTGTGCTATAGTTTTATTGAGTGTCTCTTTTTTGCAGACATTCTTTTTCAAATTGAAGCAGCTAAAATAATTTGTCAGAGTTTTCTGCACAATTTACATGGACAGAAGCTCCACTTGATTTAGTGGTATGTTGTTGTAGAGCACCCCCAAGTTTTCAGCATGAAAAGAGGTTTCAAATGCTGTGTTTCCATTATGATATGGTTCGGTTTTGTTACTGTACTGGGTCAGGGTTGCATTTCGTACGAGAACAGTTTACTTGGTAGGCCGGGGGTGGGCTGTGGCTGCATCAGTGAGATATGTAGGGTGACATGGTACCGGTGCAACAACAACGAATAACAACATCAAACGCGACACAACAAACAACAACACAACAGTCAACAACGGAGGACATCCAGCAGCTCTTTTTTTCCTGCTCGGGTTGTGGCCGGTTGTCTCAACAAGATGTCAAGCTTTGTGTGAGAATAGACTGTGGGTGTTGACGAAACACCGGTCACAAGTTTGTTCTGTTTTTCTTTCACCATTTTACTCTGGTATGCCAGAAGAAGGGTGCCAAAAATATGGAACGTTTGGGGATGGTTATTTGTTATTATTCCTAATGTAAACAAAAAAAAGTACTGTACCATAATAAACCGAACCATTGCACTCGGTGGAAACAGGAAGAAACGTTCATTTTAATATTTGTGTGAAACTAATTTAAAGGAAAATTAAATACAGCAACAAACCTACTACTTGCTGCTGTGCGGGACTGTCAAAGTTTGCAAAGCTGACATTTAATGTAATTAGGACATTTAATGAACAACTTCTTAAAATAAAGCATAGGTTTGAACCCTTTGAATATTGTGTAATTATTATTAATCTAATTAATACGTCTACAAGAAACCCAGCCATTTGATAAACATGGTGCATTTCAACATAAATTTACATGGAATTTAATTTCCAAGTGTTTTTACAAGATCTGCCTGCAGATTTCAAATTTTTGCAAACTACTGACCAAACCCTAAAGAATATCATACATGCTCATCATCGTCACAAATTAAGCAGCTAAATTAACAACTTTCTACACAGTACACCCTAAAATGTTGATTTAATATCTGCCAATAAAGTAAGTGTTTTATACCAACTTGACAACCTGCTGCATTTTTTTAAACCAGCTCTCACCTCCACGATGCCGCTTGCCCTTCTGCTTCTCCTGGACCTTCCTAGTGAAATGTTTGTACGCCTCCGTCTTCTGGTACTTCTCCAGCTCCCTCATGTAGCGCTCCTTATCTCGCTCTGCTTCATCCAGGTATCGCTGCAACAACAAAAAAAAGTTGAGAATGGGTAAAGAGAAGTCTCAGGAGGAAAAATGTGTTCTGGTGAAACAGGATGAAGGGGGCATAATAAGTAAAAGCTGTAATTTACTACATATTCCACAGCCTAATGTTGCTTGTAGCCACATGATTGCAACAGAAATTGCTTCTTGTTATATAATTAGTTTAAGAATTAGGAGGAAAGATGATAAAAAAAACATCCTCAGGCAAAGACCCTGTCAGAGGATACTAGGAAACCAAACATTAGCTCTGTTATGAGCTCTATGTAAAACAATACCTTTAAGACAGGATTTAAATTGATAACAGTAAAACGACACATTTCAGAGGACCTATAGTGTTGTAGATGTAACTCATTATAATTTTGCTTATACCCATTTTGCCATAAATTGAAAAGCACACCTACATTTTTCCCCATTAGAAGTAGTGGTGTAAGTCTGATGACACAATCTTCCTTTGTCTGCTCATGTTTCTATCATCACAAGAAAGCAACTTTATCGTTTGGGAAACTCCCACTATTGTTCTGGTCTCACAGCTAAGGGCATATTAGGACGCTTTGCAAGACATGGCAAAAGATGCCATTTAGTATAGAAATAAATCTGCAGTTCACTTTACAAGAATATCAAACACTTACCTAATGTAGTCATGTGCAAATCTGGGTTTTCTCAGCTCCATGGTGCCCGCAGGCCTTTATTCTGATACTGCGTTAAATCTGGCTGGGAATAGTCTTTCTTACTTATGCAATTAGAGCAAAATATAAATATAATAAGTAATTAATACAATAATTCCATCATGTTAGTCAAAAACCACAACATGCTATGCTGCATGTTTTCACCCATCTAGGTCAGTTTTTTGTTGTCCCACTGTGTTGTATGCACAGTCACCCTGAATATTTATTATTGTTCAGCTAATACATATTTATTTTTTGTCATCTATACCATAACCTTGTTTTTCACAGTTATGTTATCAATGTGAAAATCCTGTCAGAACTTCCTCACTGACCTGCTTCTCCTCAGGGGGAAGCTTGCTCCACTCGTTGCCCAGCATCCTAGTAATCTCTGGAAAGGGCACGTCTGGACGCTCTGCCCGTAGCTGCTCCCGTCTGTCATTCATGAAACGGACGTAGCCTGTTAGGGGGGCCTTGGGTGCATTGCTGTCTTTCATTTGCTTCTTCCTCTTCCTTCCCTTGGTCCAGCTGCCACGTCGGGGCTTCTGCACAGATCACAAAACAGATATGGTTTACAGTTCCAGGTAGAAATGGCTCATTGGTAATCAGGTCTGTCAGCACTAAGAAACTGTATGTGTGCTGGACTCCCCTGCTGCTTGCTGACCTGTTGCTATTTTTTACTAGCATGTTCGTGTTTTATTGCTTGTATTTTACAGTGGTCCTTAGTTTTTGTCATTTTTCCTTTTATTTATTTTTTTTTTTTGAATAACAGTATAATGTGTCTGTCCTTTTTAAACTGTTTATGGGATGACTTTTTAATACTGGCCAGGGACTGCAGATGAAAAAATAGCCTATTCGCTAATTCTGGCACATTTACAGTAATCTTTGTTAATGTGCAATGTCCCTATCAAATAAACCAATAAATGAAATGAAAATGAAATGTAGCAATACTCCTAATTTATACAACAACAACAGGAAAGTTGAGCAGAGTTTGTTTTGATACCTACATGATGAACTGTTACCTCGTCTCCATTTCTCTGGCTGTTGGTGTCCGTATTGGCTGCTGGAGAACTTGCTTGCTCCTCCATATCGGCAGAGGCAATCTAAAGGAAAAGAATAGGAGTTAAGTAGTTTGAGAAATGGTTCGACAGTGGTGTGGAGACACAATAAACCCATTTTGGTCTTATCCTCCAAACTCCTGCGAGCACTGCCTCAAAACTCTTCACCAGCCTCCTTTCCTCACAGAAATGTCTTGCTACACTAAATAATTCCCGAGAAAGTGAATGAAAAACACTTCTCAGACACAGCTCTTATTTTCAACAGGAAGAAGCAATGTTTTGGTGCTGCTTTGTTAATAAAGTTTAGTAATAAAAATGCGTGCATGTAAAAAAGAAAGCACTTGCTGCACTTCCTGGCTCATTCTATTTTAAGGAGACTTTGTTGAATCAAACATCTGCAACAAAAAAAAGTTTACCGGAGTTGCACCGTTTACATGAAAATATCAATCCACTATTAAAACAAGACCAAATTAACTGACAGAGCACTTATTGAAATGATATGCTGACTCAGAGTAGCTTTGAGCTCTATGTTGACCTCTCCTAACTCATTATGAGGGAAGGGAGCCTCTATTTCCAGGATGTGGTTTCTGCCCCTCCTCCATCTGCCACTAAATACTGTGGGGAAAAGTAACAGAGGAATTAGCCAGTTTACCCAAAAAAGGCCTATTAGGGACATACTATATGGGTAAACCCCCTTTTACAGCCAGAGTTTGTATTTCACACATTTCTCCTCATGTCTGAAGTCAGTGTCCAGTGACACCTCCTGTATACTAGAGCCTTCATCACAGATTATAATAAACAACAGGAGCCCATGTATGTCTCATATTCTGCGATCAGTATTTAAGCTAGGGCAGGCTGATATGGCCAAAAACATGATAACACAAAATTTTGAGATGATAGATAATACTAAACAGAATAAATGTCACATATAAACTTTTGCTACATTGAGGAACATTATATTTTGTTATTGAACGATTGCTCAGCCCTAACTTGAGCAAGAATAAACACAGTGCAGGTTGGTTTGTGGGATTATTAGGATTAACAATAAATAAGTAATAAATTAATAAACCTAATATTATACACAGAATCTTTGTTATGTAAAACTCTGCTTTCCTATAAAGGCTGTGCAATAGTGCCCTCTGCTGGACGACACGACTTAATGATGAACTGCATGGAGTTGTACTTGGACAGAAGAATCTATCATTATAATCACATCATAATGATAGACTCTACTCCAGCGAGGTCAACTTGTCTTTCAACACATGTCCAACACTTAATGTGTGTTCAAATGTTCAACGGCCACGTACGAAACACACGGGAACAGTGGTCAACAATGTTAGTAGCACAGGCTACGCTAACAAAAAGCTACAACACTACGTGCAAAACTAGTATCGGTGTGCTCATTATCGTCGTTAGGTGAGTCGTTATAATAGTTTTATAAATATCATTACACTGAGATGTTTTTATCCAAAAGCAGTTCGTTCTGATCCGCAGTGTGTGTGATCAGCTAATAAACTGCAGCGTTGTTGTGTTAACCCAACTGACATACGGTTTTCACACTCCGGTATATTAATACCCGAACAAATTACAATATACTACTACTACTACTAATAATAATAATAACAATAATAATAATAATGACGACTATGCTAAACTAGACACAGAGTTACGCTGTGATAGTCGTTGAAGTGACCAATTGTCAAACCATAGCATGTTAAACCGCTAAGCTAAGGGCTAACTCTGCTACTAGCTAGCGGTAGCCAGTGGACATGAAGCTATAGCGCTCTACTCGCCCAGGACTCATCGAAAGTCACGAAACAAAACAATATTCGACACACACATAGTAACACCACGCATTAGAAACTGACCTTTGACGACGCAACTCGTATCTGTTCGTGTGCAAGCGGTTTGTCCTAATCAAAACAATGCAGCAGCTCGTCGATAGAATCTGGTCAGATAGACGTTTCACGTCCACACGTCTCCTCACAAAACATATTTTTGCCGGTATGTTTTAATATCATTACGAATGAATGATTGTGTTAAGTCAGATTATGATCAAAGCAAGGGGACTCGTCGGATTACATCATTTCTGAAAAACATGGTGGTGAGAAAGGTAATCGAATGAATAAGTTCACTGTTAATGTATTATTATATTATGACCTGCCCACAATAAGCACACTGCCAAACAAATGACAAGCAAATTGTTATAATATTATCCTTTCATATATCAGCACAAGAAAGCCAAATGAACAGCGAACAGCTCTAGATCATCTATATCTATGCGCCCTCGGCTTGAAACCTTATTCTTCGTGTTTAAATTACACGTAGTCCAGCGTCTTCAGTAATGTTTGCTTCCCTCTTCTGGTAATTTAGCGTACTTTTAGATTTTAAACCAGTGCTTCACAAATTAAACCGAATGTGTGCATAATATAAAATTTCGGCCCGTTTACTATCATTCTTCAATGGTACTACAAATGCTTAAAATTACACCTAAACCAGTTATTCGTCATTCTCAAGAGATACAGCGTATGTTTCATAAATGAATCACATTTTTATTTTAACCCGTGTGTTATCTATTAAGTCCTGAGTAACAGACTCACAATAAAATTAGCACATTTATTTATTTTATCCAGAAAAAATCTCTGAACCATCTGTGAGTCTCAAGTCTCTGGAAATTACTACTTTAAACAAATGCTATGAACATTTTCTCACTCAAGGTTTAAGCTTTTAAAAACATATATGGAGAGATGCTGCACATTGAGACACTTTTTTTTTTAAACAGTCAGATTTTAATGATTTTCTGAACTTACAATTAATATGTAATCATTTAAACATGCATGCATGAAAGTACTGCAATAGTCTGAGTCGGGAGGACAAACAAATGTGTACAAATACAAAGGAATAGAAGCTAATAATAGTAAATAGTAAAGTAATAATAGTAAATTTTAAAACGTAATAATGGTAAGACATATTTCATAGATGAAATGAGTAGAGGATGAGTAGAGAAGTCCTTGACATTTGCAACTTGAAATGTTGCCACAACTTTATAATTTCACTTATCTTTCTTCAAAGACCATCTCCTGTTTCTGTATTGTGAATGTTTCAGTGCCACTCACCTGAACGACACCTGAGCACTCCAGCAGCAAACCTGAGCCCACTGACAACCTCTGTGAACAATCAGGTAAATCATATTTCCCTGAGTGTTCCCTCTACATTCATAAATAAATGTATTTATTCCAAGGTAATACAAAACTCTGCTCTGCTGCTTATTGTTTCAGCACAGCATCGTCTCTGAGGGTTAATATGCTCGTCCAATAGAAAGTTTCATAACACATTACTGTCCCTTTGTGGAGAGAAAATACAGGATTAATAATAATGAAGATGCCAACTCGTCCCATAAGTAGAGGGAGAGAGAGCGAGTGGGATGACTAATACTCTAATTCCAAATTAACAGATCGCAAATCAACAGCCAGGCGGGAGTAAACTAAGTGTAGCTGCAGTCTAAATGAAACTTTGATTGCAATCTCATTGCAATTATCCAGAGCTAATCCAACCTCAGTTCTCAGGCTCATTACACACAGGTTCGGCACATTCAGCTGCCACAGTGGGATTAAGAAAGAAGTCATGAACAAAATAAAGGTATTTAGCTCAAAATGATTTGTATCTCCACCAGAAGATAAAATAAAGTTCCAAAGGTTAGAATTTTTTTTAACCTAAAAGGGTTTCATATTATTTGTCCACTGATCTGTGGGTTTAAGAAAAAATATAGATATCAAAATCTAAGCAATAATGATCATAAATCTATAGTTATTTTTTTAAACTGTATTATTGAATACTAAAGTTTACCCCACACCCTGTTTAGTTTACTGTTTGTCCTGTTTATATTATTTATATATTGGTTTATGTTTATATTCTCCAATTTATTGTATGAACTCTCACTATAGTGTAGCAGGATACAGTGTAGTAACTACAAATGAAAGTTGAGGGGGAAGCACTTAGTTTTTAAGGCTGTATATGAGATGTCCACATGCTGCTTACAGTTATAACAATATGTTAATCAGCTAGATAACTTTAATTCAGATTTAATAAGAGGTAATACTGCCTGTGGAATCATGTTTGTCACTAATTGGCTTAATTAACACAGAAACTAAGCATCCATCCATCCATCCATCCATCCATCACCTTTAACTTGACAGCATCAGCTGGTCTATGTATTGTGGGTCGTGGCACATCAGACAAAGGGTGGGAACAGCTAACCAGGTTCCATCAGCACTGAACTGAACTTTCTTCAGGCCCCAGCAGACCTGCAAGGCTCAGCTCCCAGCTTTCTCTTGCATGCCACATCAAATCAGAAAAGTTTTGTACAGAGGCAACATTTCCAGCCACTGGCCATCCACAGGGTTGACTGTATGCCCTTGTCAGTTGACCTGTGTGGCGTGTAGGGTGGCAGCCATTGTGACTGCCATAAGGCATGTATCAAGGCCTTCTCATGAGGAAGAGGAGTGAAAGGAAATGAGATTTACCACTGTCCCAATTGAGGGCACAGCACTATGTATTATTACTATTTTTTATTTTATTTTATTTTAAGTGAAATCCTAACTTCAGTTGCTGTAGGTGCAAAAAAAAAAACATTATTATACATTGGATTCTCATGTTTAGCCAGACCAGCCCTTACAGACAACTTATCATTGCATTACAACTACACTATAATTTAATTCAGGCAATTTTCACACATATTTTATCTTCAATTTTAATCTCACTTTATAATGTTTTGTTTATTATATTGTATTATGTGAACTAATGCAATCAGTGCAGTGCAGTTAGTGTAACAATTTGCAAATTTATGACAATTCACGGTACATGCTGGAGAGAACGCACAACTCACAACTCTGATCACAGTCTCTTTGTAAATTAACAGTAAATAAAACAAAGTTGCGAAAAGACAGAGCACTTGAATGCAAGTGTTTACTGATGAAAGCAAGAAATGTTTTCATCTCTCAGATGTGACAAGCTTACCTTAATGTGGACTTGTCACATTGTCATCATCTTGGCTGCACCACAGTCACTTCTCCTAGGACAAATGATTGTCATAAATCTTTCAGCATACATGTGGATTTTAACTAATGAGAATGAATGAGTGAACAGCAGCTCTCTCATGCCCGTGTGCTTTGAGGTTAAAGTGCATATAACTGCTCTGGCTCTTGTTTGAAAACAAGAATGAGCATATGCTAACTATTGCATTCATTACCTTTGTAAATGGCCTCTTAAGCATAACTGGTTATGGTTCAGTGCATGTTGGAGAATATAACAGGGGATTAAGCAGCTCATGTGACTCTTGTTTCATGTAAACAAACACAGATCAACTGTGAAATTTGCTCGGATACAGGGAACAAGACTGTTGCAATGCAACTGTCTAATTAGGCTTTGGTAACTGACCAATCAAGAATCAATATTATTGGGTTTTTAAGTAAAATGGGATAAGTGTACGGGCATATTGCATATGTCGTCCTCTTTGGGAGAACACAAAGTGATGGCTGGAGTGGGGTTGAATGGTGAAGTAATGAAAAACAGTAAAGTAGTAAAGTAATCATATCTTTCAAGTTATTCTTAGGAATAGTAAAGCACTGTGGGAAATTCAAATACTGTACAGAAACCAAAATTTACAAGTTATGTTCTAGTGATTCATGTATCCATCAAACAAATCAGATGCATTTTATGTGAGCTTTTTTTGTTGTTGGAGAACATGTTTGTGATCTGTTTCACAGTCCATTGTGTAAGAATTAGTGAGAAATAATGGTGTCACTGCAGACTGTAACGTGCATATTGAGTTGTCCATCAGCTGATGACGTTTCCACAGATACGGATGATTTAAAGTTGGTTTATGCATAAGGTTGATGTGGGGGAGCCATTCTTCCTAATTTGCGTGGCAAGCTTCTGATTCAGACTGAGAAACACCTGGCTGGTTTGTCCTTTCTCACTGTGGTAGAAACATGGCAACACAAAATGGATACTTCTGTCTGTCCTAAGGCTACAACAACCAAACGTTTTTATTTTATTTCATAGCAATTATACACTTGTTTAAACATACTTTGTTATGTTATGCCTGCCAATAAACCATCCTAAATGTAACTAACTGGAGAAAGCCTAGTATTTTCAGTCTTTAATTTATGCATATTTTTTACCAACTCTAGGTCTTTAATTTCTTGCTGAAAAAAAAAATCATATTAACCAAATTGTGAAACAATTTTTTTTTAAAGGAAACAGATCAGTTGAAGTAGAATTTTGACTTTTCATGTTATTCTGCTTTGGATCTCTTTACTTTGTTGTCCACATCAAGGTCTGTCTCAGCAGCTCCTGGAGGATCATGTGTGAAACCTCCATGCTTCAAGTCTAATGTACTAACACTCACTACTCACTTTCTTCAGTGCGGTTTGATGTCTACTTGATGTAGTTCATCTTACAGTATTATGACCGTGGTGTTCCCACATATACATTTGTTTTTGATTCACTTGTGTGATGCACTCCCATATTTTGCATCTGTCTCGGCAACAGTATTGATAAAAAAAATTTTTATCAGCACATTAAGTAAAAAAAAAACACTTTACTAATTACCACTGGAATAAAATTAGCATTTAAAACAGATGCATAATTTTTAAAATAGATGCTGAAACAGAGGAGCGAAGCAACACTTATACTGCTGCGAAACAAAAGATGAGGCTCGTCAGAATTCAGTACCAATGCAAGAATAAAGAAAACGACATTGGTATTTTGTCAGAATAAAGGAGATGCACATCTCCTTTTATCAAAAAAAAAGACGACATGATGATGTGATATAAATTGTTGATTATAGATTTTACACAATGTGCTCTAACACAATCACTTTTTTCCACATTAAATGAGCACAATTATAGTTCTCCCAGTCACTCAAAACTATTTGGAAAGACATATATAGTTTTGGTAGCACGTGTTTCCACAGGAGCACACAATGAGATGGATTGAATCCACACAATGAGACCTTTAATGTGAGTCAGGCCAGATTTGAAGTGATGGCCCATAAGTGACTTGACTGCCCTTTGTAAAGGGCTGAAAAGGGGAGAGGAGATGACAATGGATAATAATTTGATGTGTGGCCCTTCGTCTGTAAGCTTTAAATGTCTTATCTAAATTCATACACAGTGACAGCACTTCTCCTCAACCATGTCGTGTGCATCATTTTCTTTTGCATTGCCTGCCAGATAATGGGGAAAAAAGAATCAATAAGTAAGAAATTCTTACAGAGGGAACCACATGGTGATAAAAAAGATAAAACACTGATGAATATACTCCATTCTCACACACACTGTATTGACTTTGTGGAGGATGGTTATGAGCCTTATTTACAGTGTTTATGCAGCATTTAATTTAACACTGCAGTTGGCTTAGAAAAAAGAACTCTAATGTCCAAAAGAGGAGTGAAAACATCTCATATTAAAACAAGAAAGACAAAAAAGTGTGCCTCTTTTTTTCAGTCAGCTCCTCCTGTGCTTTAAGTAGGTTGTCATTTTACACCATCATGTTTCCGCAGCAGAAGCTTACTTTGCAAATGAAGGTGCACGACATCTTGCAAAGGCAACCATAGTTTCCTGATCTAAAACAGTCAATGTGAATATTTTATGCAAAGGTAAAAAAAAAAACAATTAAGAAATGGTTACATATTTAACAATAACTAATTTGTTTTCAATATCCAAACATCTTTGTTAAATCTTAATGCACAAACCTCGTCATATAATGTAGACAAGTGCTTAAACCTGATGGGTTGTTGCTCTCAGTTGGATATTCAAATGAGAGGAGAAAAGCTCAGTTGTGTGTTTTCTTTTCTTTTTTTTAACCAAAGTACAAAATTCACACCCTGTTAAACTTACAGATAACATGTCACAATAGTTTTCTTATTATGTTTCAATTAAGAAGGAATGTAACCAGGACAAAAGTAAAACAGTCACAAAACAATACTGTTAAATGTGGCGTTTTACCTTTGGTAATTGAAATTCTGTTTAATTATGCAAACAAAATCTCCTGGAAACAGACTTGTGTGAAATAGTTTTAGTTTAATAAATTTTTAACCTTTGTGAGGAAACATATTCTTCATGTCTACAGCCACAAGCTGCTCATTGTGGCTGTGACAAATTCCAGTCATGGATGTCATGTTGGATCAAAGACATGATTACATTTATAAAGCCTTTTGAACTGGTGTGTATTTGTGTGTGCTTTGAACTGAGAACAGCATAACCTGGACTGTTACAGTTGAGTATTTCCCTGGATGATGTCGAGTGATCACATCAGGGGAATTGTCTCAACTGCATCGAGCAGCCATGCATATAAGTGTGCTGGAACCTGTGGATTTCCTTAGCTATTCCTCTCCCACGAGTGACAGTGATGGACAGGTTATTTTCTTGTTATTGGCAAGGTCACCAGCTGTGCACTTTTGCTGTACATGTATCTGCACTTCACAGTGTTGCATGCATTTGTCGTCGTGCAGCAAAGGAAACATACTTTGCTGTGACTTTGGGATATATGCACAAGTCCCTCATGTTCTCTGATGTACATGATGGACAGATGGGACAGAGTGACATGCCTCTTAACTCCCTGACCTCACACATCAACCACTGTCATTCATATGTGACAGTGTTTGATATACAGCCAATGACCATGTTTACACAGGTTTTCAATTTGTGCTTTTACATTTCATGGTGTTCAGCATCGTTTCTGTGACAGCCAGCACAGTAGCTCTTTTGTGTCTTCATGAAGGTAAGTACAACTGACTTGAGTACTTGCCTCTATGCTTTAGGTGCAAGAGGGAAGGTCGATGTTAATTCCTGGCTACTATGGATAGACTATAGCCTTTAGGTTTCACTCAGTGTAAACACAATTAAATAATCTTTTGTTTTTTCGTGCCATGTGCCCAGAAAATACTATCCCAAATAAACAGCGAATGGTCTTTGTTTGTTTAGAAATTTTTCTGTTCCGACAAACATTAAAGCCCATCCTCCAAACAATTATACAACACATCTAAATGCAGTGCTATTTACAGTTGCACATCATTCCCATACTGACTGTAGCAGCCATTTGGGGTTTATGTTCCTGCCTAAGGACACTTTGACAAAAGGACTGGAGGAGCCAGGGATCAAACTACCAACCCCCTGGTTAGTGCATGACCCACTTTTCTCCCTGAGATACTGCCACCTATAAGTGAATGATGTTTTTTCATATTTGTTAGAATATGAAGAAACCCAGTATATCCAATCCACCATTCCTCCCCAAACACAGATAAACACTGCTCTTGCAAACAATTTTTATGTGTTCCCTACTGCTGTGTCAAAAGACTGAGTTAAATGCAGAGGTCAAATTCACTAATTCACTGTTTGTACAAAAAAGAATATGTTTGCCACTGTATCTTGCCACTAGACAGCCTTTCCTGGCTGGTAACTGATGTTTGAGAACAAGCATTGGGGACACTGCAGCCTCATTTGAGAAGTTTGTGCCATGTAGGCAAACCTGAACAAATACATTTAAACTCCAAAATTTGAACTTGCTGGTGGAGGCAGGAGTGGATGAACACATCCTGTGTGTCGTGATGTAAAAATCACTTATTTTCTCTATGGACTTAGGTGTAGAGAGGAAGCATTCTACAAAGCAGCGTCAATTTAAGTTTTCAAAATTTCAAACCATGTATGTTTTAGAGTCTCATAATGGTAACTGTACCTTTTTATCAAAGACTAAAGACTAAAAAAAAGGCAATAGTCAGTTAGGAAATAAATAAATAATGAGAGTGCAACAGTAGACATCAGTCCTCTGTGCTGAATAAACGCCTCAAGGCTTTAGATCCATCTCCTCATTTGTGAGATAATTAAAACATCTAAGTATTTGCTTAGCATGACATACATTACATTTGCTGGTGATGTATATACTGTATATAATGAGTTGTTCATTGTGATTTTGACAAAGGGGGCCATTATGTGTGTCATAGTTTCATCTATAGCACCGAGAAAATCACATCAGACTTATCATTGAAGGATTAATGAACAGAAGATACAAAGTCTGGATACATGATGGCTGTGCATTGAAAACATTAAGACACTAAAAAAGACTGTCCTTTGTTCAACCGACTGAGAGAGCTGAGGGTAGCAGAGGCCGACTGGAAAAATGAGGCAGCCTTTGCGAAATAAGTCTGGGTAATCCATCAGATGCCAGGTCTCATTATGGCTGTGGGTACAGCATGAAACAGAACCCTTTATCTCAGCTTCCTGTTCTTATTAGTAGCACTCAAGCAAAAGGATAGCAGCAGTCTCCCCCTTCACACCCTCCTCTCTGTGCTGGGGGGCTGCTGCTGACACAGAGACGCTAAGTCACTCTCTGGCCAGCACTGTAGGCAGGCCTGCCAAATTGTGAGGATGTGTGTGTTGCCTTTGTGTGCAGGTTTGCATGTGTACACACAGATCCAGGGAGGCTCAATAGTCACCGATGGAAACTTTTTTGCCAGCTGCTGCATATCCACCCCTTCACCGATGCCAGCCAAAACCAAAATGGAAATGAAAATGCTATTTTCAGCCAGTCATTCTCAAAATGGTGACACACAACACAGAAGCTATTCCACAGGACTTGGACTCGCCAACAGAGACCAAGCCATCTGCAGTGTCTCCTTCAGCTAATAACAAAATATGTACAGAGATAGATAAAAATAATAACGTGTGCTCCCAACGAGAGAGAGAGAGAGCAGCCTCAGCTCACATACCTTAAAATTAACCATGAGCTATTTAAATGTGCTTTTTTTTTTGCCTTTTTCTGGTTCCAGATTTTTCAATTAAATACTAAGTCTAAGCTTAAGCATAGAGTCATTCTGCTAGAAAGGGTGAAAGAATGAAAAGTGTTTGTAAGTTATGATAAATGTCTGAAGGCAGAGGGAGAACTGAGTGGCTGTGCGACTTTACATTTATACATTACCTTCCCTAAGGAGGTTACGTTCTTGCTTGTGTTTGTTTGACTGTGAGCAGCATAACTTAAAAAATAAAGGACAGATATGGACAAAATTTTCTTTGGTGGTGGTGATTGGTGGTGATCTGGACATGGAGTCAGGCTAAAAAACAATTATTGACCTTGTAAGACTGGAGTGTGCATGTGCATTGGTGGGAAACAGTGGAGATACTTTCTCCAGTTGACAAAGTTTTTTTTTGAACAGGGTTAATTTCAGTCCCACTGATGCTGTCAAATATACTCCAAATATTTTCTCACAAATTGAATCTTACCTTCTTCTTCTTGCAAACAGCCAGGGTTTTCCTCCCCCCGAAAGGTAGGCCTTCCACTGTAGCTGCCCCTGCCTCATCTTCTTCCACATATGGCAGCATCAGGTCTAGTAGTAGAGCTAACAACCTCTGGAGAATGTGAATTTCAGATCATTATTTTTTATTTATGTATTTTTTTGAACAGCTTTTTGGATTTTGGGACCCGTATCTACAGCCCCTGTCTTAAAAATATGGTTGCTTGTCTGAACTACTATTTTCTAATCTGTACTATTATAACAATAATGTTGGCTGTTTGCATGCTTTTGACAGTTGGCACAATATTACACTGCAATATTACTGCAATATTACACTGCATTACAAGTGCAGCCATACAGCCATTCAGAATCAGAATATAGTGCATAGTTTATAATGGGGAGACATGTTTCTTTTAGCTTATTATTCTTGTTATCATAAATTATTATTATTATTATGTATGATTTTACTGCTTTATGGAAGCTCGGACCAGTTTGCAGCTGAGCTCACATTCCACTGACTCCCTCATAACTCATGCCCTGCTGCATGATATTCTGAAGTTAGCTCTCGGGGGGAAAACAAGTCTTGCCTCTTGCAGTTCATACACACAGAGATTTTTGTGTGGAGAAAAAAAAAATAAAAATCAGTATGTCTGCTCATATACCACACCTCACTGAGCTCCTGTGGATGACAATATGAAGAGGAATTAGTGAGTGTGGGATGTCAAGTCAACCACACAATGTGTGAGAATGACACCTGGTACATCACAAGCCTATAGGATTCTTGAGAATCTTCTTCCAAATGATTGCTTTTTTCACATGGTCGTCAGTCAGGTGAAAAATAAAATGAAACATTTACAAGATGAAGGCATTCACAGCCTCAATTACATGAAAGCCAAACTTTTACTGTTCAATCAGCCATTGCATTTAATCTCCTTTTCATAGTAAGACTCTTCAATACCTAAAGCCCACCAGCAGAGGGCAACAGTAGTGGTGGTCTGTCACTGTCAGAGTTGGGCAGATGAAGGGCAGTGAGAACAGTGGAAAGTCGAGGAATCCATAAATTTGTCAGGTGGAGCGAATAAGGAAGTGAACAGAACTGAACAAAGACAGCAAATTAGCCTGTCTCTAAAGATGAGAGCTTCAATTATCACAGCCAGAGTCTTGCTGACAGTGAGTGAGGGCAGCTGGATTGAACTTTTCATAGGAGTGGAGGCACAGTGTGAGGGTCATTAAAATAGAGGGGGTGCTACTTGACAGAATGAAAGGTGGCAAATAGGACTAGACTCATGCACTTTGGATGCTGAGGGTTGTTTAGGGCCAAAAAAGGAGAGAGACAGACAAATGCCTCAGTGTGTATGCACAAGCATAACACTCAGTCTTTTGACATCCCGCGGCAGGTTCCCCCACCTACCTCCCTCTCTCTCTCCGCAGGCTCTTGGATTGTGCCCTAATCAGAGTGGCAGTCTGGAGGCGAGCGCTTGGATGAATTGGAAATAAAAGGCGCAGTGTTCTGCTGTCCACAGATGCAGAAACAGCCCCAGCTGTCATCCTTAAGCAAAGCAAAAATAATACACAAATGAACACTGTAGGCTTCTGTGTATAATTATAAGGATACACATTAGTTTTTGCAAAAGCATGCGTGTGTGGGTGTTATGTTTACATTCCAGTCCTGGAAACACCTGTCATGCACGAGTGATTGTCAGTATCATCATCTGCATGTCAAAGGTTACCAAACAAGCTCACGGCTGAGCAAGCAGTGGGATCAAACAGAGGAGAACAGGAGGCAAATCAGTTGACTTTTCCCTCCTATGGGATGACTACTGACAGCAGCTCACAGCCTCAATACAAACACACACACTACACAATAACACAGTCATGCTGACACACACAAATCTGAGTCACACACACATTTGCCCAAGCTCCCACACACGTGAATTCCTGACTATCTAGTCCTTCTCCATGCATGCAGCTAATTGGGGCCCGATGAGAAAGTCTACTTCATCCAGAGAAACAATGAAGCAGGAAGCAGAGGATATTGCCAGCCAACACAAATGGAGTCGCAGAATAGCCCAACAGATAAAATCTCTTCCATTGCCTCTGAAAATCCCTCAGGAGCCTGTTTCTTCTCTGCCTTTTCTTTAGGTGCTGGCATGGATTAACATGAACAAGCCTAATTAAGGGTCGTTTCTCAGGGGAATCAGTTAGACCAGCTGTATTACTTGCTCTGATATGCAGCCAGGTCTCAAGTTTTTCGTTTCTTTTTGTGCCTCAGGCCCATGTGCTTGCCCTACTTCAGTACACAAGGTGCTCTCAGTCTAGTGAAAATGGAAGGGCGAGTCTGGAGTACATGTTGGGCAGACAGTGAGCTTCTTGCTCATCATATGTCATTGAAACATGTTTGAATTTAGCCTTTTGGAGTTTGGGAATTGATTTGATCAAGGTGAAATTAATTACATTAGCACCACAGTAGTTCATCATCAGTTCTGACTGGTCAGTAGTATCTCTTGATGCCCTGGTCACAAGTATCAAACTGTTGTCTGACTCCCTCAGTGCTGTAATGACCTTATCACCTTAATTCTGCATCTAAAGCACTTCAGATGAGCTAATTAAATATTATTTCACACCAATGGGAAAAAAAGCTTTTATTATCTTTGGGTGCTTGGCCTTCACAGCACTAGCGGTGGTATCCAAGTAACCCTGAATCGTTATCCTTCTTATTCTCTTAAGTCTTGCCATTCTTTCAAATATAAAGCTAATATTTGGTGGGCCTGATGGTCACTACTGCACAGGGACACATTTACATAAGCTTATATATACGGCCATTGTGATGATAATTGGCATGTGATCCCCTGTGTCAGTGAATGAGAAAAGCATCTTATCCACTGAAATAAATATGCCAGCCAAAGCCTTAGCTTCCCCTATAATTGGCCACAGAGGTCACCCTGGCAAGGCGGAGACACAACATTTAATGTGTCATTGTGCACTCTGTGGCAATAGACTGCGACAGTCAGTTCTGAAGATTACAAACCAACATCGAAACCCGACCTTGCAGGGATGACACTGCTGTTAATCTGGGTCTTCTGGTTTTATAGTCCTTTTTTTTTTTTCCTCAATAGAGCATGTGGCCTGTCCTACTTACACATATTTCCGGTCTCTGAAATAGAGACACACAGACAGCAGACAACAGACAGAGAGCTGAGGTTGATGCTATGAACTGACACCTGAATCGTGACAAAGTACAAAATGTGCTTGAACTGTCAGCAACATATAATGCACCACTGACATACTGTACCTTTGTGTGCATATTAACAGCCTTCTTAACTTACTGTACTTTCAACATCAGGCTACACTTCTGTTGAACGATCTGTAAAAAAAGCTTCATCAGTCTGTACCCATAAATACAAATTAACTGCATTTTCTTTAACATTATTTTCTTCCTCTTACATCACATTCATCAATTAGTTACACAAGATATAATCAAGATATAATCAAGACCTGGCTAATTGGGACCTCATGTAGTTATTATGGTAATTGCAAAGTGAGCTAATTTGTCATAAACACAGTGGAAGAGAAGCAGGTATATTTTTTTTACGAGACACAAAACGTCTACTGTGATGCAAGAATATTTCATGCAATACACAGTACACAGTGCAGTGCCAAGTGAATCAAATTTTTGTCTGTGTTTGTTCACTCTGGACTCTCACCTTTGTGTATATATGACTCTCTGTCTCTCTAATAATTCAAGAAACATCTGTCTGTCTGTCTTGTCGGTGTTAAAGAACTTCAAACTGTGGAAGGCAGCATTACACCTCTCAGCGTACAGCCTGTCAGACATTATAAGAGGAAGAGGAAACCACACACTTCCACATGCCTGAATTCAACTATGCCAAGATACTGAATGTTATAAAATAGTAGATGTAAGATCGCAAACCAATATGTAGTTGGCTTTTTGGTTAACTTGTGTTTTCGTTGTCTAATTGTTAATTGGAGTCATGGTGTCTGAAACCACAACCCCCTGCAGGTAGTTTTCCACTCAAAAACAGGGATCATACTGGTATCAGGAGCTCGTTAACTTAGTGTGAAGTTGGAGGTGTGCAACTTGTTGCCTGTAGCTTTTAAACAAACAGCTCACCACATCTGCTTGTTTTTGTTGCTTACTTTTCTTCCAGAAATTGCAAGAAAGAATAGAGTTGTTCTTTTAGGGACTGCTAATAATTGTCAAGGTTTTTAAAATACACTAATAACATGACTGTCTTTCAGCAATCTGACTATGGCATTTCAGCCATCTACTGTACATGAAGGCTTTCTGCACTGTTAGTATCTATTCAGTGGGATCCTATTCTTTAATCTGCCTTCAGTGGCCTGTTACTTATAAGATTCCCTGTAGGATTAGGTCTTTAGATTAGATCTTATGGTGGATGAGTATTTATTGTATACAGCAAGTCACTGAAGGTTATTAATATGTTATAGTTACTTCTTTCAAAAGTAATTGAGCTACTTTCTCAGTTACTCCATGGACGTCACAAGAGAACGTACTCGATAATCTTTCAAATGCACACAGATCTACTGTATATTATTTTAGTTTTCCTGAACCCATGACACAATGAGGGACAACAAAACTGCCCAGTGTCATCCATTATTGGACCCATTATTGTCTTTTAGTAGAGCAGCATCAGCATTATCTCAAATCATGCACCACCACGTTAAAGTAAGATATCAAGCCTGTCTCAGACAATTGCTCTGGTGCTTCACTGAAATAGATTTACTGTCCTCTGATGAAGAGAGAGTCACTGGCACATACTCTTGCCTATAACAGTACAATACAACTCACCATTCAATTTTTGTCCTCGATATCTAGAAGGGAAATATAACGTTCTTATTTCCAGGAGAGAAAGCATTCAACAGTATGTCTGGCTTTGTTACGACTGCTGTCGGATCGTTCTCTTTGTGGGTTTGTTGTTTCTTCTCTTCTTTGTGAATGGATTGAGTGGTGTGCTGTGCATCAGATGTTTGTATGCAAATAAGTGTGTGTTAGCACGAAGACTCCATTGGGCTGCTGCCGCTGTCCCGATGCTGACTGGTTTGCCACCATGATTATTTCAAGATGGAGTGCTTGATGCGAGGGGAGGAAATCACTCTTAATCTTTGTTAATTCTTTGGACTAATTTGCTGTATTTTAATCATGAGAATCATAAAATAAGGTGTGTTTATTTTCTAGTTAGATTGGTTTGTTTGTTATTTTGGCCTTTGCCCATCCTGAATCCATTTGGTCCTATTTTTGGTTTATCAAATTATTATTTTGGTTTATCAGTTATTGTAAATAAAATGCACAGAATTCATTCAGTGGCTTTGTGGCTATTTTTGAGTCTTGAGGAAATTGAGTATTTTTATGTTATGCCTCGGCCTAACCTACATAATGCCCTGTGCATAACAGGCTTCTTCAAACACCTGCTCATTCTGTTGTGTCAGACGATGAAGTCACATATGCAGGACTGACACAGTAATGGTAAGAAAAAAAACATGCAAAGGAGAACACCAGACAAGAGAAGCAGGCTGCATTTTCAGAAGGGGAAGCAGAAAGGGGAGGGGAGATAATGAGACACAGGTGAAAACAATGGGAGACAGGTGTGGGTAATCATGGAGAGTGTAGAAAGTAGCAGGATGCAACAATGAAGAAAACTACAAAGTAAAACAAGACAAGCTGCACAAGAGAGACACTTCATAAAAACTATCCAGATACACAAATTTTGACCAAAGAATGGAAAAACAAGATCCAGGTGACCTTGAAGTGTCCAAAATGCCCACAAAGGGGCAGATCACAACACATTTCAATTGCTGTCATTTCAGTACATTTTGTTTTGGATCCCATCCAAAATTATTATTATTTTTTTTTTTTTAGGTCTGGATTTTGGGTGAAATTGCTCTTTTCAGTCTCCCTCCTCTTCATCCATTAGACACCTCGCTGCCTGGAATTTGGTGAAACATTTGGACACTTTGAGGATTTTTTGACAGCTTCAAAATGACCACAAAAAGCTTCTGCAATTACAGGTCAAAAACAAGCGTAATAAAAAGCTATATTACAGTCACTTCATGGTTCAGGGTTTTCTTGACACTGTTTGTCTTTTCATCCTCACCGTTAGTGGAGTGAATTGGAAAGTTCATCAGAAAATTAATACTTCCAGGGAAGAAGTCAAATTGACAGTAAATTAAAATTGCATTTAAATTGGGTCTGAACAAGAGGAAATCACGTTCATATGAATTTGGTGTGAGAGAAAGAAAGCGAATAAATGATTTGTCTATGTTTGTTCACTCTGGACTCTCACCTTTGTGTATATATGACTCTGTCTATAATAATTCAAGAAACATCTGTCTGTCTGTCTTTGTCAGTGTTAAAGAGCTTCAAACTGTGGAAGGCAGCATTACACCTCTCAGTGTACAGCCTGTTGGAAATTATTAGAGGAAGAAGAAACCACACACACTTCCACACGTCTAAAGACAGTCGTGCCTAGATACTGAATGTTATAAAATAGTAGATGTACAGTAAGATTGCAAACCAATATGTAGTTTGCTTTTTAGTTTAACCTGTACTTTTCATTCTCTACTTCTGTATCTGTGACTGATTTCTTTTACTGATTTACTCCTCAGATATCGCTTCAGTGAGACTCTGATTTAGTCTAATTGACTGTTTCAAACATTTTTCATCTGTTGTACAAATTACACCGAGATCCACAGTTCAAGGCTGCTCACAGGTACAGTATGTACTCAGTATTTTATAAGAGAGATAAAAAACCTGAATCACTCACTGCTCTTTTCCCAGACATTGTTTATCAGTGACCATCTGATTTAAAGCAGACCTGTTCTCTTTCATACATTCAGTTTCCAAAAGAATGAAAATAAAAATTGCATGTGAATTAAAATGCATGAGCCATGGGGCGACAAGGACACATGAGATTTTAGGGGAAATAATTGTTACTACTCAGTCAATTCAGTTCAAAGACACCTTTGGGCTTTTGTGTTGTTTCATGCACTTCATGCTGCACTCAATTCGCCTCAGAGTCTTCTCTCCCAGCATGAGTAAGGGAGCATGTGGGACTGAGATTGGCCTCCTCATGTGTTAATGTTACACCTCATCTCGGGGCATGGCCAGCGGCAATAGCTTTTCCACACAACATGATGATGAGAAGGGATCTATGCAGCAGAATTGAGCACCACTTGCCCCCCCCCACCCTTTTATTTATGTTTTACACCAGTTCCCCCCTCTTCTCTACTACCATATACATAAGAATCCATGATGATATTAATAATTGTCAAGAATAATAGCAGTTCCATTGAAATTTAGGTATAAATATTAAAAATATTCACAACTCAGGGAAACAGAGTCACATTAACACATTAACACAATCCAAGGCAGTACACTGTAAGAAAGAAGAGATTCAGAAACACTGTCAGGAAAACACAGTTGGAATGTGCTTGAGGGATGTCTAAATGTAAGCAGTTGCTGGATCGTTTACTAGATTTAAATGAGAGAAGATGTGAAGTGAAGTAAATTAGACACTTCAGATTTTTTTAAAATGAATAATATTGGTTGGCTTTTCTCTCCTGACTGCAAGGAGGTGTAACCTGCAATGTGATACGAAGAACAATGACAAGTACAATGTTTGTCATTTTTTGATAAAACACAGTGCATTGTAAATGTCACTATAGTCAAGGACACAAAAGTTGACTGCGCACTTGATTTATGGCTGTGAAAAAATCCTTGACAAAAAAGATAGGTTATTGATCTTTGAGTTAACTGTTCAATATGAAGGAAGAATTTGTGTGAGACTAATATAATGTAATACTGCTGTAAAGTTGGTGATAGTTTAAATACAAACCCACTGAGCAAGGAGGTGGTACTTTGCAAAAGTACGGACACTTACAGCATGGAGGAATCTTTTTAATTAATTAGTTGAATGCTCAAGGTGTTAGAAAGGTAAAGCATGCAACAGACTGACTGTGAAAGAAGCCAAGGCATTACTGAACATTTATCTGAGCATTTTTCTTTGACATTGAAAATGTGACCAATGCTTTTAATGTCACCAGTGATTAGTTAGGTGTTAAGTATAGCTTTCTGTATTACCACCATCGGTGGTTATGTCTAAAGAAACCATTCACTGCCTTGGAAAACATTTTTTAACTCCCTCTACTGAACATAGTGTATATGGTAATTATCTACACTTGGGTCTACGTACATGTTAAATACATATTAAATAAAAAGAGAAATTATGTATTGGTTAATATGAGAAGATTCTTGGAAAAAGGGTAGTGTTCATTCAGACTGAAATTGCTCCAAGCAAGAGTGTCCAAAGTTTTTTGCTTTTTTCCTCAAAAGGCATTTCTTGTTTGATTTGAACTGGAACGTGTGTTACAAGATGCTGAGCTATTGACTGAGCTATTTTAAAGGGCTTTAACTGTGAATCTTCTGCTGCAATGTACATAATTCTTTTCATAATTTTACATGATTGTTTCATATTATTGTTTCATTTATGCTCCATTTTTGCTTTTTTTTATTTAGTTTTTTTTATGTAAAACACATTGAGTTGGCCCTGTGTATGAAATGTGTTATGCAAATAAAGCTGCCTTGTCTTTCTTTCGTGCTGGTGCAGATGTTTGTTTGTTGTCTGAAGGCTGACCAGTCATCAGGATTGTCCCAGGATCTTGCCATGGATCAGACTTTGTTGCTATAGCAATAGATAGAGTTGGAGAGAAACTGCATTCATAAGCAACAAAAATATAAACGTTTGTTTTACAGGCTTATGTCTCGCAAATTCTTTGTTAGTGTCACTACAATAATCTATCTGTCTGGCAGGTGGGACATATCAAGATGCTGATTAATGAGCATTATTTCTGCACATGTGGACCTTGGACTGGTCACAGTAAGACCCTAAAATTTGCTGTGAACCCAGTGTGAACCATTTGTTCTGAATCAGGTCTTTGGCCTGAAAAATCACATGTTTGGCCATAAAGATTTTTTTCGGAGCAACTACTGGTGTGCATGCAGGCATCTTTTTATGACTTTCTGTTTTGCTGCTGTTTTGTTGTTGCACCCTGTGTTAATTGAAGTTGGTGCCTGTGGAACTTTTAATGTCAAAAAATAATTCACATATGCCATGTTTTAGAGGGCAGAGAAAGAGAATCTGCCAGTGTCTGGTATGTGTCTGGTCACACATGGTCTCGTGGATTATGATTCCCGTATGTATTTGAATGTCCTGTCCAATTCTCTGAAAAAGTTAGATGTGGCTTATGCTGGTGAAACAAACATTCAGTTTCTTGGGCAACACCTTACTGTCGGTGGACTTTTCTGATGTTAGCAGCCAACTCCGTGCCTTATCGAAACATGTGGCATCTGTGGTACTGTGTCATACGAAAGAACTGCACTCTTTAGAAGGGGGCTTTTATTGTAACCAGTCCAAGGCACAGCTGTTCAGCAACCATGTTCTTTAATCAGCATCTTGGTATGTCTCACCTGCCAGGTGGCTAGATTATTGTAGTAAAGGTGCAGTGCTCACTAATTTGAGAGAAGAGAGACTAGTCTTTTCTTTGCATAAGGTTTATCTTACATCTTTATTTCAATTAATGGAAAACAAGCATGTTGCATATATATACTGTTGACAGTGGTACATTCCGCACCAATATATACAGTGTATATTGCTGGTGAAACTCCAGGTGTTTGTAAGGTATACTGCTAAGTATGAAACAAATGAATGTGGAGTTAAGAGGATTTTACTTGCAGTGCTTGTGGTAGCCTTGGTTAAGATCCTCCATTATTATTAATTCAAGTGCAGTGTGTGTTGAAATACCTTGGCTTCCAAAGAAATATGACCCTGTGGTTTGTGGTTTTGATTTCACATCTGTCCTCCTGGTCAGATGTTGAGATAAGGGTATTCCTGACATCCAGGAAAAGAGGAAAGAGGAAGCTGGATGTTATTTATATAGAGCCACAGATGGAGGAGGTCTGGAGAAGTTGATAGGTGAATAAAATATGGGACATTGACATGGGAGATGACAATGTTTCATGTTACCAACCTGTAGTCTACATTTGTTTTTTCCATGACTCCAAAACAAGATGCTTTCTAACCTTGAGCAAATACTTTAACCCACATCTTGATCTTTACCGATTGCTTACCAAATTAATTCTGCCTAAACCAAGTCATATTTCTAAATGTGTAAATTCTAACAGTCTCAGATGGAAAACACACACACACAAAAAATATTGTCCTGTCAAAGCATTGACCTATAAGAAAATGCAGTGCTAAAAGTGTTGGATTTACTTTGAGATACCTGTTGGTCCACAAAGTATTATCAGTACTACTTATCAGATTTTAGGTTATGCACTAAACACAATAATTGAATTGCACATAACATCTGCCCCTCTACTTAGCAATCTAAAAACCTTATGCTCAGAGTATAACCTTTGCTGTTCAAAAAAGTTCAGGTTTTTTGGTCTTACAAAAAAAAACTTGGCTACCAGCAGAAACACATGGAAAAGCAAGACCATTTAATGAAAGTCTCATTTAATAAAATCTATGCTTGTGATATCTCAAGAATATACTGTATTTGCTGCTTTTTCTTGGATTTTAGACAGACTTTTCTGAGAGGAAACTTAAGTGTTTGTTATTTTGCTTACAACTCAATCCCTGCACCATCATATAGAAAAAGAAAATCATCAGTTTTACGTAACTGCATACAGGAGTTGTTGATCCAAATGCCTTCAGCATTTAAAACTTTAGATTGAAATGCTTCATTCTGTGACTCAATCTTAACCACATGAGGCGACAGTAGAACAGCAGATCCTGTATTTTGCAAGTGAAACAATGCTGATATTCTCTATGGACTTTGATGTGGGAGAGTGAATGGTTTATATACACACATTTCCAGCTGAAAGTTGTCTAAAAGAGGGTAAAAAAACAACAACTTTTTTCTCAATTTATCCTAGACTTAAGCAGGTGTGCAGTTTAATCTGCAAGCATTTGATTATGTGGCTAAAATCTTTTTTATGCGTCTTAGATGGCAGCCACATTTTCAGTAAGAGTGCATGTCTGTTTCAGGCTGGTTCTTGAAGATAGCTCTGCTGACAATGTGTCTATAGGATACAGAGGGATACGACATAAGAAAACATCACACACACTGCCATCCAATAATGTAAAAGGCAACTTAATCCTGTGGTAATGAGATTCTTGTACCAACAGTGTGCATCTGAATGTCAGTTTGATGTATTACAGAAAGGGAGTGATATACACTGGAGGTTATTGAATGCTTGACAAAAATCTCACTGTTCAGGAAGGCTTACTCATCAAGCCATTGTGCAACTACTCACAAGGTTGATCCCAACAGACCATTCAGTGCGGTTGTCAGGGAGACCAATGTGTCTCCCTTTGTACCCGGCATTAACATGCATCTCTTATCTTGGATTGTGTCTGGATATGATTTACCGTGATCACCTTTGGATCTGACATTAAAATCTGACTATGGTGTTACCTTTAAGATCAGATCAGGCATTTTCCTTCACAGCATCCACAATTCTCTGCTGTTTTCTTCTCATTCTTAATAAATGTTTTTTTTTATATATATATAAAGAAAGCAAGTCTTGTTACTTTTTAGTTTTTCAATCACTATACAAACATTTCCAGAGATAACAGACATTGCTTTGGTAAATAGGGAATAAAAGCTGTGCAGACAGCAATCCATGGAACAGAAACTGGAAAAGAAGAGATACTAGATGTAAAAAATTTTTTAATGCTGTGCTGGAAATCCTTATCGTCAGCATGGAGTGTACGCATGACCTGGCATTAAACACAGAAATATATTCAACCCGATAATTTAAGTAGATATTCATTTTGTTGAATCATTCAATGCCACATGCGTATTCAGTATATTAAACCCTCACAAGCATTAACATTTATTTGATGAGCCAAAACATCTACAGAGGACGAGTGACTGTTATTGATGGGTTAGATGTGGCTAAACACATAGTGCATGCAGACCTGAAGAACCAGATGGGTGAAAAAAAAAGTGATCTAAGATACAATACAGTATGCAGCACAGATGCTCTGGGCTCTATGCTCTTCCTCAGGCAGCATTCTGCTTGCCTGCTGTGTGGGATTATTTTCAGAAACAGTTGACTGGGGAAATGAATTATACTGCAGATGTACATGTTTTTATTTGAATAAATCAAGCTTCTAACCATCTTGCATTTTATATTTTAGCACACTATACAAGATGTATATTGGGAATTTGTCACCAGGAATTAGTATGGGTGCTAATTTATTTTCTGTCCTGGAGCTGTCCATGGTTCTGATCCCGGAGCACTCTCAGGAACGTTCTGTCATTTGTGCTGCCAGGTTATATTACTGCTTGTGGGGACTGAAGGCAAATGGTTTTTCTTGAAGTATTCAAACAAAAATGTACCTCAATTCAGTTGCAGCTAAGAGGGATGGCATACATTTCTGCTCAGTGAACTTTGCAGGCAAAGTCTGGCAATTGACCAATAGTCCTAAGAACTCCATGCATATTTAAAAAGGATGTGTGTGTGTGTGTGTGTGTGTGTGTGTTTGTGTTTTAATAGGGTCATGTTCAAGTTTTGTAGGCTGTTTATTCTCTATCCTGTCAACTTGACTGCTTTGGTCATGTTTTTAATCAGAAGTTGCCATGTACTGGAAGTCATATTGTATTATTAAATACATTTCAGTGGACAACATCTCAAAGCAAATTAATGAAACTGAATAGCTGGCCGTGACATGCTGCAGCAGCATTTACTGTAGGTGTCAAACCATTTTGGCCAGAAAGGTGCAGCTTCCTGCAACAGCAAATAAAATGGGAACTCAATAAGCATCCAAACTGTGCACCAGTGTTTGTGAATATGCTTGTAGCTGCCCACTACCCCCTGATGTTTCACCATCTCAAATAAATTGTTGTTGAGGTGAAAACACAGACTGCTCTCAAAGGACTCTACTGTATAGCAGAGGTCACATGGTCAGTCATGTCACGGTTGCCTTCTTTCTTTAGTCTTCCTTTATCTTGTCTGGTCATCCATTTGGGCTCACACCTGCTGAGCACTATTAGAGACTGACTGACATTGTGCCTCATCTCAAAGCCAGTGTTGCTACAAAAGATGTTCAGCTGACCAGCTCACCTGTGCCTGTTGACAGGTAGTTTGAAGTAAAGTGCCCTTTTACAAGATTATTCTCCAGTTTCTCTTTTGATATTAGCTATCTGCCGAGATTTTAGCATAAACTAAATCAGACGGGTTTTTTTGTGTCAGAATTACACTTGTGTCTGTAGGACCACACTCATTCTTCATTGACAAATGCAAACATAACCCATATTGTATCAACCCATATTTGATGAATACAATCAGACTGAACTGGATGAAACACATGGATGGGACAATAAGCCAAGAACAGCTGGGAGTGTGATGTTTTTAGGCTCTGAGGCTCTGACAACAGATGTCTCTGAGTCAGAGAATGGCTCTCATCTCAGAAGATGTTTATGTCCGGGAATGAGTAAAAGAAGTATGGGACCCTGAACGTATTGGTCCAGGGGTTACAGTGAAATTATCATATTAATGTCATCTTGTATTAAATGGCAATTTGATCATATACTTATACACAGATTAACCCCAATGCAATGTCTGCATCTACTGTGACAATTAAATAAAAAAAGTAAATACTGGGTATGCATGCTTCACTCACTCACTCACTCACTCACTCACTCACTCACTCACTCACTCACTCACTCACTCACTCACTCACTCACTTGCTGCTCCAGGGACATTGGCACTCACATTAGAGTAAAGTGAGATTATGCAGAGGATGTGCAAAGGGAAGACGTTTCAGATATATGAGACTAATACACAAATAAAATCGACGTATGGAAGTGTAACTGAAGAAGAGCTTGACTCATATGGCAGAAGGAGCCCCACAGCCTGTCGTAGGAAGAGTTTCGTCTGGTGCACGTGTGTCACTCTTTTCTAATAGTAGCTCCGAGGCTTTCTGAGAGGAAAAATCATTTACTCACATCACTAAAACTGACTAATACACTTACATCACCTGTATTTGCTGTACAACTTTGATTATTATGAGATACATGAATTGACAATTAAGGCAACATACAGTGTGTGAAGAATTTTGAATTGAGATTTGTGGTTTCTGGATGTTTTTAACATATTGAAGTAAACAGTCAGCAACATCGTTCTAAAATAATGTACGTAATACAAAAGTTACTGTATATAAGTTCTAACAGAGTCCACTGGTCTACTTTTAGCTCACTGGCTTAAAACACTAACAGAGATGTAATGGCAGGATGGACTGTAGTGGAAATGATTGTGTCACTGATTGGATAGATTAACATGGTTGTTTGTTGAACTTGAATTTACAGGGTTATTTCCAAGCTGATTTGGGTTAGTGGTTTATTTGTTGTTGTTGACCTCACCATGTAAATTGGAACACGATAATGATGCAATATACAGATGCTAACCTTTATTCGGTGAATAAAGTGTGCTCACATAGGACGCTTTCCTCATTCTCATGTCATGAATCTGGCCGAGATAATGACAATCCATGTCTTTACATGTATTGTAGATAAGTTCAACTAACTTTAATAATTTTAAAATCAACATCTTAAATACAAAGCCTACACCCCAGAGATATGCACTGTATGAGAATCTTTAAATGTATTATTTAGCTGTGTGGTATGTCGAGGTCACTGTGGCTTTTCATTCAAGAGCAACCCAATTAAAAATGCATCACAAGTGAAAACAAGCAATGATGTGTGCACTGCATTTGATTCACTGAATCCAGAATTTGCAGAGAAGATGTTAATGCAATAAGAATTGTTTCATGAAGTGATTCTTAATTACTGCTAGGGTGCTGAATGAAGCTACATATATTTAAGATCACCAGCTGAACATTAATGTGACATTGTGACCTGACCATCCATCAGATGTTTTTATCATTTAGATATTTTTTTGTGTGTATTTTGTGCCTGCAACAGACAGCATCTTAACCTTTGACACATGAACTATATGAAATCTGATGCACTGATGATTGCACGTGTAATGTTTTTGCCTCTGTTTTATGAAATCCTGATGTAAACTTATTTACATAGAAATATTATCACATTTATTCATGTGTTTTAACAAAGAAGAAGCAAGTCACAGACCAGACCATAATGCACAGCCTACTGCATTTCTGCTGGAAATGAAGCTAAAGCTTTGTAATATTTCTCCAGATTTTATTGGTTTTTGTTTCATAAAAAATACCTTGCATTGTGTTTATTGTCTTATTACTTCAGTACAACAAAAGAAAGTCTCCTGCAAAGTGCTTCTCATACAGTATCCAGAGTCTAGTCACTGTTGATTGAAGAGTCGGCTTGGTGGTCTGGCTGGTGAAGTGCTCTGTATCTGTATATATCAACGTCCCCAGGAGGAACCCCAGCTACATGTCACTCAAGTCAATTAAAAGTGGACTAGAAGGCTGGTCCAAAGAGACCAGAGAAAGGAATGACAGTTGGAGTAATAGAGGGAATGGACAGTGGAAAAAGAAATTAAAACAAAAAATAACAAGATTCAAGGGAGAGTGATGAGTAGACCAGAGAGTAGAAGTGAGATTTGGACAGAGAGGATGATGACAGAGAGATGAAGATGGGAGGCAGTGGGTGTGAATTCATGGAGAGTTTAGAGGGACTCTGTTCTTGGTTTGAACACACACTGATGTCTCAGTCTGTGCCATCAGAGAGGTCTTTCTCTGCTGGAGTGAAAACCAGCCAGCTGCTGGGATGGAGGAAGAAGGACAGGATGGAGGGAGATGATGAAGGGAAGTATGGAGGGATCAGAAATGGACACTGGAGGCAGAGTTGGCACAAATTCTTTCCTGGCCCGCTCTTTGCCCCCACTCTCCCCATTCTCTCTCCCACTGCTTCTCCCTCTGTATACCTCGGTAATGAACGATGCCCGGATCCAAAACACAGTTCTGTGTTTGTGGGACTCAGCCGGACAGATCACTGTGGGAAGGAGTAAAATGCTCTGGAGTTGCCAATTCCTCATGCTGCGCTGTCTCACCAGCTGTCATTTATTTCTCTTTCTCCATGTAAAAAAGAGAGGATGTATCACTTGTCTTAAACTATTTTCTCTTTGAATGAGTTGCTCAAAATTTGGGCTTTACTTGATTTAATGTAATTTGAATGCTGAAAGATATTTCACCAACATGCTGCGTCACATTCTGACTAAAACAATAAACAGTGAAAGGATTATAAGTTGCGTTTAATTGCATTTAACTTCTTTTTTTTTTTTTCATTGTAGGAAAAGCATAGCCCCAGTAGTTTCAGGTTACATTCTACTGTAGCTCACTGTTACACTCTCCCAACACTGATGTTAATGTTAATGTTTAGCAGGTTTACCGGCTGAAACGTGATCTTTCAGCAGGTAAATGAATGTAAGTTAATTAATAATTAATGGTTAATTTGCTGTCAAGTTACTGGCTCAAATTTAATTAGTTCATACAATGTATTTAGGGAATTAAAACTGTAGGGCATTACTTTAAAATATAAACAAATCATCTCAACACCACTCTCTCTGTGTTTCTCTGTCGCCCTGCAACATTTTTATAATTCAAAGTATGTCAAGAGCCAACAGCAAAATTGTGCAAGTGAAGCCAGATGGCTGCAAAAAGGTTGGAGTATAATAGAAAATGCCAACAAAATGTTACAAATTTGAATTCTAATGCTCCCTCAGTCTGGTCTCAAACAGTAAGTCCATTTTCACAACAATCCAGTGTACAAATAATGTTACATCCTTTCTGTTCATACAGACTAAGCACAGATAGAACAATAGTATAAACAACAAAAAAAAATCAGTACAAGTTTCCCAAAACTGAAATAACATAAAACAAAACAATTAAATATTTCAACTTTCAAATAATGAAGATTAATTTGACAACTTACAACAGAGTGAATGCCACCTGATCTGCATCACCTAGAATGGCACTGTGAACTTATTATGCATATTATGCATTTATACATTAGAAGTCCTGCCTCAGAATTCACTTGTATCAGTGGCTTGTCAACAGATGCACATGTTACTGCGACCCTGAGAGCAAATCCTACTTTGTCTTACTTTAAAATGCATTATAGGTCAACAGTTAGCTCAACTAATAATGACTTCTTCTTCTAATAATAACTTCCAGTAAGCTGCACAGTGAGGTAATGCTGCCTTCCACAGTTCCTACATTAATTGTGACTTATTGGAGTATGGTCCTTAAACTATGTATTTAGCAAAAAATCTTTTCCTAATAATATGTCACTAATAATTTATTTAAAATTTGTTCATGAATATTAACACATTAATATGAAAATGATTGTTGATTGCTTACAAAAGTCTTTAGTTAATAGTCATGACCTTCTCAGTTAAAGCTACATAATAACCATGTGGTCTGCAGCTGTAAATGATAATTAGTTATTAATAATGGATCCAATATAAATTATTCATGAAGGTTTCATATATTTGTAACAAACTCTGGATATTAATCCTTTATAACCTTAGATTTAGATTTAAGGTCCTTCTGTGCCAAGTTGGCACCATGGCTGTGGCTCTGTCAGCATTTTGCCAAAGGAGGTTCTGCACCATGTGGTTCTTGGCCCTCTTCATCTCCACCTCTCTACTATACACTGCTAATAAGCTATTAAATGGACCGACATGCTAGTCATGAGTAACGGGACATTTCTAACTCTATCATAGCACATTGTTCTACTGCAGTACAGAATATATTAACACTTTTTTTTATAATTATGAGAATCACTGGGTTTGGCTCATTTGAAAATCAGTCTGTACTTTTACTGTTAAAGCAATGTGTGATTATATCTGTGAAAAGTGCTATAGAAATAAAGTTAACTTACTAAAGTTTACTTCACTGGCAACCCATTACATCTGCAGTTGTAAGTGTTAATTAGTGGTTAATAGATTTTTATCAATAAAGATTATTTTATAGACCAATAATGATTCAAAGAAATAACTTCTCCATAACTATCCAGTAAGCCAATTCTTAAATGTTATGAAAGGATAATGACTTTGCAATTAGAGGTGTTTGTCACTTATGTGTTCTTTCATTTCATAATACATCAAGGCTGCAAATGTTAATATGTAAATGAATGGGATTTGTTGGAAAGGTCTCTCTGATAAATTAATGAGTTGAGTCAAACACAAGGGAGAATTTGCTGGAGGAGGATTTACGACAAGATTTCTTTTGTTTTACATCTTGGATGTCATACAATTCAACTTCACTTTACTAAATATTAATCTCTTCATCTCTAGGTAACAAACATATGGCGATCCTTGAAATATGAATTGATGCATTGCCTTGAAAATAACACTGTTATGTTTATTTTTGACCACCGACTGAGCTGAAAATGAAAAAAAGAATGAACAACCTGAGATTGATGCATAAATCCTGGGCAGCAGCAACAGCATGATAGTGTCACTCTTGACAAAACGCAGATCTCCACTAGACATGACCTTATTATTGTGCTGAGCAATAATGAATGCTACAGAATAGCTTTGGCTGAACCTTACAGACCATTGTGTGTATACATATGTGCTGCTTGCATATCTCACAAAAGCAAAAACATCTGACCATATTTGCAGCCATAAACCATTGTGGGAGTGTGTATTTCCCAGAAAACACACTATGACCAAGCAAGATGATGTCTCTGAGGATTGTGTTGTGTATGAGCATATGTGTGTTTGTGTGTGCATGGTTTAGTTCTAGTGGTGACAGAGCAGCAGTCCCTGGAGGATGACAGACACCAATAGCCGTCACTGCAGAGGAATCCTGAGGGACAACAGAACTTTCACTGGCACCGTCCAGCAGCATCTCTTCCTGACAATCTGTCCAGATGCACACAGACACACATATACACACACACTGGTTTCTATGACTTCAGAGGACATTGTATTGACTAACATTCATTTCCTGGAGACTTACTCTAACCTTAACCATAATTACTAGTGACCTAACTCTAATCCCGGCCTTAACCTTCACCTCAGCCTAACTTTAAAACATGTCTTCACTTTAAAATGTTGTAATTTACATTGTGGGGACTTAATTTTTTTCCACCATAAGGAAGACAAGTCCCCATAATGTGACTGTGTAAACAGGAATACAGGGTACACACACACACACCCCTCATTAACCTATCTCACTCACAACTACCTTCTCTGCTTCTATGTGTCTCACCCAAGTAAAAACTTACAATAGTCTTTCTGCAACTTACTCACTCATTTCCAGTTACCAGGACCAATAGTTTGCCCAACTTGATTACTTGTTCCCATGGAGCCAGTGGGACAACAGATGAAGCCTGAATGAACGTAGCGAGCACGTGAGCTCATGTTGCTCAGAGAGTTCTGCATTTATCAAGAGGTGTGTGGAAATAACATTCACTCATTCTGTGTTGTACATGTGATATTACTGTGATGGCAATATTGCAGATATAGGTATTTTAGCTACAATCATTCTCGCAGTAGGAAATGTTTGCTTATATTTTCTCTGCAAAAGCATCTTTATTCTTACAATGTGACTGTGCAAGTTATGTCAGCACTTTGACTCTGCGGTGCCACCAGCAAATTTAGAGCATCACAACAGTATATATTAGAAAATACACTCTACCCAAGTTACAAACATACAGTACATGTATAGATAAAATGCAATTTAGTGTCTGGGGGGGAATATGTTGGGAAAGTGTTCTCATGGTGGCTCTCAGCTCTGAGATGGACTGCAAAACCCCATCGTGCAAATTCACACAGATACACACTCTCCTGCATATGCTGACATGAGCACGCACACCTTCTTCCTCTGTTCGTCTGTTCCAACACACCTGTCCACACTCATTCTCAACTCAGCAAGATCAGACTGTACTTTATGACCTGAAGCACTTACAGAAAGAAATAGCTTTTAGGTAGAAACAATTCGCAGCAACAGCAGAGGCTTTGACCATAGGGAGATGAGAGGAACAACATGAGAGGGAGAGTCAGTGTCACACGCAAACACACACACACACCCTGATTTCCATGACTTCAAAGGACATTGCATTGACTTACATTCATTTCCTGGAGACCTACTCTTGCCTTAACCATAATTACTTGTGCCTTAACCCTAACTCTGACCCTAACTTTAACCTAACCCTAACCTCAGCCTAACTTTAAAACACATCTTCACCTTAAAAATTGAGTAAATTACATTATGGGGACTTGATATTTGTCCCCATAATGTGATTGTGTAAACGGATTTAGGTCCCCACAACAGGAGGAATACAAGGTACACACACACACAATAAATGTTGTCATTTGACAACAGTATTATCAGCCAACAGCTGAGATTTGGACAGGAGCAAGAAAAAACAAACAAACCAAAAACAAACACCATCTGCATCTCTTCATGAAACTAATGATGAGGACACCAAAGAACCTTAGTTGTGAGCAATAAACACTGATTGTAAATTATTATTATGATAAAAGTATGTTTTGCTGCCGAATGCAGACCTGCTACTTCATTAATATTGATGGCAGATATTCTACACAGATTCACCGAGAGCAAGAGCTCAAGGATATTTGGCTTTTACCTCACCGATCATGTCACCTGCACCTCCCATGCATGTCAAAGCATAACACACACAAACAGAAGAAGTAACACAACCACCCTTATCTTTGAGATATTGCACAAATCCCATAATTGCAATGCTCGTCACAGTTTCAGTGTTAATCATATGAATTATAATTGCTTCATGAATATTTTTTGGGGGAGATGAAGCCCATTCTGACATGAGGTGAAGGCTCCACACACACACACACACACACACAGATGTAAACATGTCTGTAAGCCTGTGCTTAAGTATGTGTGGTAGCATACTGACAAACATTATGTTTTTTTTTTTGTTTTTTTTTTTTTGAACACTTGTCAACACTCATTTTAATTCCATGTGACAGTAGTGTGTCATTTAGGGGAATATTATGATCATGTACGTATGACTGATGTCTCACATATGATTCATGTTCCTTTCTGACACTTTTCAGACGTTTTCTCACCTCTGAATTATTAACATTAAGCAGCATCCATCATCTTCAATACATAAACACACAAATACTAGTATATACAAACACATACAGTATATACAGACAACAACTACTGTAGTAGCATTTGTAATGCCGATATATATACTAAAATCTTTCACAGCAATTGCCAGAAGGCACACAACCTGACGTCTGCTCTCAGTAGCTTTACACCTCAGCTTATGTGATGCAGGAGTGAACTCAATGTGCAAGGTTACAAAGCAAAGCAATCAAAGCTGTACCCACATGGAACACACCAGCAAACCGGTTACAAATACAAACTCACGCAAATTCATTTAATATGGCGACTCTGTACACATACATACATAACAAGAGTGGTGATATAAAAACTGCTTAGCAATCAATCACAAAGAGCGAAACTCAGAACTGTTCTTGTTTCCTGTAAACCCCCCATTGTTTTAAAAAGTAACATTGTGACATGAATGTTAACTTTACCGTGACATTCCATTTACTTAAAAAGGAAAAAGAAAATAAAGACATACATATTGAATTAGGGATGTATTTTAATGAAGTTACAAAAAAGAAAGACAGAATGACTGAATGTACAGCTGCAAAAAAGGAGTGACCTGTAATTGTATTGTCATTTTACCTGTACATTACCTTTTTGGAAATCACATTATCAGGGTACAGAATTTTATTAAAAGGCAGGGCTCTCTGCTCATATAATCTATATTTTGGTATGCTGTGTGAATATTGAATTTGTTTGGCCGCAGTGCGGAAAATGGGTTGTCAAAAATGGTTACAGTCACAAGACATGTGGCAGTGATTCTCAATCAGATATTTAGTTGCTGCAGCAGCCATTTTCATTATGGCACTTTAAATGTGAGGCCACAAATAGGTCCCTTCATCAGCTCACTGCATAAGATCTTGGCCTCGCCTATCTCTGATCCCCAGATTGTTCCACTTCACCATGTGCCATCACACTGTCTGCCTCTTGCTGAAACCATCTCCCTCCTAAATAAATTCCACCAGCCTTCAATATTCTGCTTCTGTGTCCAACACCAAACAAAGGTGTATCACCCCCCCTTGCACAGCACTAATTGTAACTTGCAGGGTTTATAATGAATCACATTTGTCAGTGTTTGCTATTTGCTTGGAATACAGCATATTTCATAAGCCTGTGCATCATTTATTAGCATGTCTCTCTGCTCGCTTAGACTTATTGACTCAGTAAAACAATCTGTAAAGGCTTTTGTTTAAACTTTTCCCTCCCTCTGTCACCTCAGTTGTTCCTTAACTGCTGAGAATGTCTTCACCTTAAAATGTAGTAATTTACAATATGGGGACTTGATTTTTCTCTCCATAAGGAAGACAAGTCCCCATAATGTGACTATGTAAATAGATTTAGGTCCCTACAACATGAGGAATACCAGGTACACACACAAACACTCACATTCTCTCCAGAGCAGTTAGTAGTTCACATTGAAGAAGCTAGAGGGAGCTGTGGGTGTTTGACATCCAAACTCACTCATTTTTTTTTTACAACATTAAAACATAATCAATCTCTCTCTCTCTCTCTCTCTCTCTCTCTCTCTCTCACACACACACACGCACACACACATTTCAGCATGCACAGGTGACTTATTAATATCTCATGAGTAACTCATAGATTGGAATCAGCCCATCTTGCTCTGACATACAAAATGCAGCGTCTGGTGTCAGCATTTGGGACACAGAACAGAACTAATAGGAAGCTTTTAAGTGTACCCTTCAAACCAATGGAAGGAGACATCATACCCATAATGTCACTGGGCTGCTCACTTAGGAATGCACATATTAAGGTTATACGCATGAAGCAACCTTGCCTGGGGTAGTGATGAAAACTCCTCAGTGGTCTCCTCACAGAGGGTAAAGACACTTTGGCTTAATTCAAAAGAATCTTTCTGATTTCAAGCTCATCCAAAGTCTCAAACTTTAGATCATTCATTTCAAAGGAGAGTAGTATTATTGCAGAAGCATAGGTATCTTAGAGAAACTATTTCATAAATGACTGAAGAGGAGTGTTGACCATTGAAGCTGCATAACAGATGGAAAACAGTATATTTGTTTAGGTTTATTAGTTTCTTTGTTATCCCTTGCGGTCAGTTGCAGTCTGGTACTAAAGTGCAAATGTATTCAGTCTGATGTCCAAAGATAATGTAGTTAAATTTGCATTGAAAATAATACATACTATATACTGTATGTCCCCAACTCCAGGCTATGTGTAATGATTTGGTGAGAATCAATGTAAACTTAAAGGATCCAAAAAACTAAAACTAAATTTAACTAGTCCATGAAAAGATAAACAAAAACACCGAGGATGGCCAGCTGGCAAGGCAGAGCTCAGGAACAGGTATCTAAAAAGAGAGAACAAAAAGTCACGGCATTGCCCAAAAACATGAAGGAATCATCATGAGGAATGATGCGCTGACAAGGGGAAGCAGGAAATCCTGGTATAAGTAGGCCATGGCGAATCAGAGGATCGGAGACAGCTGTGCAGATTGTGCTCCAAGCCCAGCTGTGCAGCCAGCCTCCTAAACAGGGTGAAAACTAGTGCTGCGGGGTAAAAGGAAGTTAGCCAAATAAAACAGGAAACGAGCAAAAACTAAAACTTCCTCCAGCCAGGAGACAGAACATGACACCATGACTACTGCAAATACCAACTGTATACCAAACCACCAATTCGGAGTCGCACTCCACAGTTGTAACATAGAGGATTCCTGTAAGAATAAAGGACATACAGAATGGCTATACAGTCTGTCACCAGCCTACTCAACAACAGTCGCTGCTGATTGAAAACACAGAATGTTCATGGTAATCTCATTTCCAAGAATCTGGAGGAAAAAAGTCTGAATTAAATCTACCTTCCCCTTGTAATTTTACATACCTTTTGTTCATCAAACAGGTGGTATGTTATAGGTACTGCAGGTACCTGCAAACAGCCACCTCACTTAAACTACTGCCATTTTGGTCTCATCTGTCACCTTCTGCACAGTGTCAGCAGAGGTTTTGCCTCCACTATTAGTGCTTCCCTTGTACACCCCACGAGTGTAACCAACACAGCGAGTTTTAACCAGCCTAATTTGCAGATAACTGGACATATAATCTGACGGATTACTACCTTCAAAGTGTGAGCAGAAAATGTGTTATCAAACTAACAAGGAAGGAAATTGCTCTTTAAAAGATGCAGTCAGCATGGTTTTAAAATTAATTTTCCCTCATTCGCTCATTTATTGTCTAGTTCTTTATCCTCCACATGAGGGTCACAGGGGCTGGAGCCAATCCCATCTGACATGCAGGTCAGGGTACACCAAGGACAGGTTGTTAAATGGTCAAAGTAGGATGAAACAATTTCACAGTGTTTGTTTCAAAACTCTTTGAGACCAGTTGAATAATTCCAAGAATACATATCTGTTAAATTAATAGGGAATAGATATCTGGATGGAATAAGCACCAAAGCTTGAATTTGGCTTCTTATTTAATATGTCACAATTAAAATCTGCTCCTGATTGTGCTGCTTGTCATAAGTAACACCTCACCCAAATTCATCTCTAGGCACATTTGACACCTTCATGTCTTACACAGAAAAAGAAAAATACTACAGTACTTGGGACATGTACTGTCACATTTACATCAAGAAAATTGCCACACTCCAAGCACACAGTCATTAGTGGCATTACTGTTGTTTAATGCACAGTAAAATGCAGACATTGTTACTTTTACAGTGTTTATTTTGTAAATTGTATACTGTTATACTGAGGAATGATTATATCGGACAAAGAATGTTGAAGATGGAGCTGCCAGGCAGGTGGAAAAGAGGAAGACCGCAGAGAAGGTTTATGGATGTTGAGATGGAGGACATGAGGACAGATGATTTGACAGAAGAGGACACAAGGGATAAGACAAGATGGAGGCTGATGACCTGCTGTGGCAACCCCTTAAGGAAGAAGCCAAAGGAAGAAGACAAAGAAGAAGATAATATTCCTATAATCTTCTAGATCTAATTCATTGTATTTTTTTCTGTCGCTTTGTTCCTGTTTCAGTTTCAGTATAAAAGTACATCCTATCTCATAATTATATACATCAAAATGTGGATATTACAGCAAAAAAGGCTTACTTTTAAAAACAATGAGAGAGTTGTAGCATTCATTAGTGTTACTTTTCTTTCTTATCTCATGACACATGGAGCTACATGCTGCAGTAAACATACCATACAACATACCTGACTCTGAACGTAAATCCAGTCAATGGGATTTTCACTGGCAAAGCAGATGAGGACATTGAAATCTTTTATGTTCCCCACCATGACAACTCCAAAGGCTTTGGTGCTGAGGTTCCAGACATCCAGTTAAATTCAAGGAGGATCCAATCTCTTTTGCCAGTGGATTACTGACCCACTACACACAGTACATGCTGTTTCTAAGCATGTGGAACTATACCCTGGATTATACTTGATAAAGAGCTATAATATCATCAAAGATGTTATCTTAAATCTCATACTTTATACAGTGGGTAATGTAAAACAGAAGACAGCTGTTCAAATTTTTGTGGTCACAGAAAGTGCATGGTTCTGTGCACAGAAAGTGCACAGAAAGAGATGCTGCTACGGGCTAAAGATTCTTCACCACACTTTGATTGTTTAGTGGTGCTCATCTTAAAATTTCTACACTCTGAGCAAATAAAAAACAACATAATATGTTTGTGTGCTGCACCACCAAAAGATGACTATACTTACTGTTGTTTTGGCTTAAAGGGCCTGAAGGCAGCATACTATTGATGCACCATCAGAGAACAGGCCACAGTACGAGCAGGGAGAGCTATTTGTTTCATCTGTCCTCACAGCTCCCAGCCATGTATCACACAGAAAAGCCTGAGCAACTTTCAATGCACTTTCAGTAACACTCAAGACTATGTTGCAACAACATCCATGTAAGTTGGCCCTCTGTTATGCATGTGAAATAGAAACAACACTGTCATGTTCTATTTTTGGGTTTATTTTGATAATTTTCCTGTGGAGGGTCTTTGTGTTTTGTTTTTTCAGGAGGCTGGCTGGGCGAAGTCTCTGAGTACGCTCCTGCAACTCATCTTCTCATCACTCCACTGCTTCATACTCAGGATCCAGACTCACCAGCGCGTCTCGTCATGTCAGCCAGTAACATTCTCAGCTCCTCTAGTTTCTTTGCTCTAACATCAAGTGGATCTAGTTTTTCGTTTCGCCTTTTCCTAATTCCTCGATTTCTTTGCTTTACATTTTTTTTAGACTCAGAGGACCCTGCCCTGCCCGCAAGCGAGCTGCCCTGCAAGCCGGCCAGCCCCAACTACCAGCCAGAGGATAAGGCCTGGCCATCGTCCCTACCTCTCCCTCCATTCGCTGTGTGGAGGGTGGCCAGGGCAGCTTTAACCAGTTCTTTGCAACAAAATCAGCGGTTGGCTGACAGACATTAGGTTCCAGCCCCCAACTACCAGCCAGGCTATAAGGTCTGGCTATTGTCCTGTTCCCTAAACATCCATCCCACCTTCCACATCTCCCTCTTGAAGCCGGTAGACACCAGCAAGCTGACCTGCAAGCTGACCGGTCTGTTATATTTTTCAGTTGGCTTGGTTTTTCTGCTTTTTATAAATAAATTGTGTTTTTTTCCCTCTTTTCCGCTTGTTTTGGGTTCAGTTTAATTTCACCAATAACCAACACAAACACTGTACAGCAGCATTACACACGTGCAGGCACAGACACACTTTACCCTTCAAAGGCCAATCACCTTGGTGCTGACCTCTCCAACCGACCCTCCTCTCTGCAGCTCTATTTCCGTCATTCCGGAGGGTTCATAGGTCAGAACAATTGAACAAGCTGGAAGGCACATGTTGTGCTGCTATTTACCAGTGATGTCAAGTCACAGACTTGGGTAATAGAAAAATGCGAGAGCTGCTAACAGCAAATAATATAATGTTAGTGCTCAGCTAGGGCTGCAAAGGCAAACTCAGAAATCCATTTCATGCAGCTAGTGCTGCACACAGCACCACTGACGTGCCCTAGTTGTGTTTGCTATGACACAAAATCTCATGTGTTTTCTCCTCAGCATAACCTGAGCCTGCCCCTTCTTTCTCAGGCTCGTTTCAGAGACTTTGAGGCAACACGGGGGAGGAAATTGTAGTAAGTAAATAAGTCACATTGCATCAGTGGTGCAGTAATGTGTTTCTAATGACTGCATAAATGAGAAATCCTCTCATATTAAGCAAAAGTAATTAATAATTGATTAAACAAAGTGACATTGAGTGTCAAAACAATACAAGGTGTGCATCACTGACAGTCTGAAATATGGATTTATGCTGATATATTCCTGTGACAGAGTCACTGATAATACAGCCAGAAGGCTTCATGTTGAAATAAAAATAATAGTTTCTCCTACAAAGATCATTTTACTAAGTTCACTTGAAAATTGCACATTGACCAAGTTACTGAGATGCATGTAGAAAATGGAGCTGGAAGTGAATTAAATAAAAAGAGGGTGAATCCTATTCTAGATTGTTATTTTGTAACTATGACATTTAAACAAAGACAACTTCCTGGTTATTAAACAGCATATGCTGAGGTAAAAAAAATATGTGATATGTTCAAAGGAGGACTACTGAAATGATGTACTAATGACACAGTTCATCTCTACTCAGAAGAGGTTTGGTCTGGCATTTCTGTTTGCAGAGAAGGGTTTTTGTGGTCCTTCGTTTAAATCTACAGATTGATTGAACAATGTTGTAGGCTTTGATGTCACCTTTGCATGGCTTGCTTTTAACCTATTGCATCTTATGCACCAACTCACTCTGCTTGCTCCTTATTTCCTGCCCTCTGAATTTAAGCCAGCACAAATCCATTCAAAGCCATTTGGCCCGAACATGTACACAAATTTCTGTTGTGCAAAATCATTTACGTGCATTGTGTCCTTGAGCCAAACAAGCACATTGTCTTTTCAATACGACATTGACTTGACAACATTTAGGAGAGAGAAAGCCAGCCCATTAACAATACAGATGACTTCAGGGTTTACCATTGTGAGTGGTATGGTATTTGGACAAATTAAAACATCAGGAAGCTAAATAGGAAAGAATATACAGTTTGCAGGGATATGAAAGCAATGATATGAAACTATATGAGCTAACTTTCATGTCTATCAGAGATTTCTTCTTGTAAAAGGGAGTTTTTTCTCTCTACTGATGCCTAGTGTTTGCTCACTGTGTGAACTGTTGGGTTTCTTTTCTCTCTGTAATATTGTAAAGGTTTTGGCCTACTATATGCAGTGCTTTGAGATAATTTATGTTTTGATTTGGCGCTATACAAATAAAACTGAATTCAAATGAGTTCAATCATCTTGGCTCATGTTGAGAAGTAAGAAAAAAGGGAGGCAGGGAAAACTATTTTTGCACCATGTCTCTTGAGATTTTGTGTTTTTGTTTTGTAGAAAAGCTGGCAGCAATTCCCCCTCCCTTTTTTTTTTTTTTTTAAATTAAATTGAACATAAAGAACCCAAGATTAGAAAACAAAACACTTTGAGAGCTTAAATCATTGTTTGCCAAAATACATTTGCATATGATCACATGACAGTGTCACCACAACAATAGATTAAATGTGTTACGGAGTGGCTGATGTCTTGACCACCATCATGTCCATAAATGTCTACAACATACTGTACATCTGCCTGAGGCAGGTCCTGTCATCATGGCGCTGCATATGCGTGACGACTGACTGTGACACAGAGTGAGTCACTGTCAACTTGTGCCATCACTGATGACACACGCACACACACTTGCTGGTTTTACAATCTTTGTGTGGACACTCAGACATAATGCATTCCCTAGCCCCTTACCCTAAGCTTAACTTCATGGGAATTCGAAACCAAAGCCTAAAACCAGGTCTTAACCCTGAAAAAGTCCTTGTCCTCATCACAATGTCCCCACGAGGATAGGTTTGTACGTTTTTTTGGTAACATGTACATACACACACAACCCTTAATCATTTCCCTACCACTCTTTTCCATTGCTAAAAAATATTGTCTCTCTCTATTGCACAGTCTTACTTGACAATCATATAGTTTTAGATATTGACATATGATAGAGGTAAATTAAAGCAACAGCCTTCAACTGCTTGGCACTGTATTAATTCAAGGGTTCTAATGAAGGGGACTTTGGTAAAAGCTGCTGAAAAGAGAAAGGTACTGTATGTTACTCAATCTCTTCACTTATCTGACTTTTCTCTGTACATTTTACATTTACAGGAGATGATGCCTCCCTGGGGTGAAGATGCTAGCTTGGCACAGGAGACTCCAAAGAGCTGAAAACTCTCAGACCCAGAGGATGGACACCTATTATGTCCTTAATCACGTGACTCAATTCTGTCTCATCCCAGTTCTTCCATTTTTTCACAGATGAGAACTCTGTCTGCAGCTGCTCCCCCACCGGCCACTTGTTGACCTTCATACATTGCCCTGGGACCTCAAAGCAGCAGGGCAGATGAACAACAAGCTGCCTTCACAGCCTCCAACAATCCCAGTACCAATCAGTGAAAGGCATTTCTGTGCACATGACTCTTTTTTAAATGTATAGTCCATTTAAAGTTTGGCTTTGTGAACTTTGTGAACCAATATAGTTGAGAAATGAAACAATGACTAAAACTTGCATCAGGTGCGGGCCAGCGATGCAGACTATCAGGTGTGAAAGCACAATCTGAGCAGAGGAAATAGTTTCCACAACATTGTTTGTTGACAACATTTCTGCATCTGCAGGTTGATGCATCTTATGGCTTTATTGTTTTTTAAGGTTTGGAGTAGGAAGACATTGTCTTGACAATTTCACATATTACATATTAAACTTAAAAAAAAAAAAAAAATAATGTGTTATTTTGTAATAAAGCTTCATGTCTTAGTGCATTTATTTTGTATCTTTCGACAGCACTTGTGTGCATCTGCAGAGATTATCAGTCACGTTAACTTGGAACAACATTGAAAGCAATCTTGCCAGCAGCTTGTGGAGTCCATTGAGAACTGTGTTCAGTGAATATAGCCTATTCAAAGTCCTGCACGGGTCAATTTTTTTAAACTCGCCCATACCCCTGATGCTCCACAATGTAACCAACCCATTAACCACCATTGTGTCTAATGCAATACTGCACCCACCTGTACCCATTAACAAAAGCCCAGCGACCAAACCCGTGATTAAAACTGTGATTAAAAACACACAGGCTCACACATTGCACGTTTTCAATACAAATTTCAACTAACCACCTCCGACAAATAAAAAAAAAACAAAAAACCCCAAATCTCTCCCTCCCCTTTGTGCTCTTCCTCTTTCTCTCTCTTTGTTCTTATTTCACAGACATCCCTGTTTCCAGAGCTTAAACACATATATTATATAGCTACTCAGTACTGCTAACGTTAATTATCCCTTCACCAACAGCTTGTCCTCTTCTAAGGGTCCCATGAGGAGCAGGAACCAACCCCAGATGGTGACAGCACACGTCACATCCAGAATGAGATAATGATGACGATAATTGTTCTTAAAGTTACTGATTCTTGATTCATCCTGATTTCTGTCTTCTTATCTTTTCTCTCTCTGTAATATTTGATGTTTTGTTTGTAATCTGACGAATTTGTCACTGTACATGTGACACCTACTGCACGTCTGTCCGTCCTGGAAGAGGGATCCCTCCTCTGTGGCTCTTCCTGAGGTTTCTCCCACTTATTTCCTGCACAATGGTTTTTTTGTGGAGTTTTTCCAAGGACAGAGGGCGTCACTTGCTTTACAATTTGTGATGCTGGGCTATATAAATAAAATTGACGTGACTTGACTTGACTTAAAATAAATACACAAAAACACATGTGTGCTCACAAAATAGAACAAAGCCTCTAAGAGATCAGACAACAAAAAAGTAAAAAAGAACGACTCACATACATTACTGAACCACTCCAATATTCCACATGCATTGCAATTATGCAACAGAGCCATGCAGTGAGTACAGAAGCTGTCTTTTTCCCCCTGTTGATTTCAGTGGCACCTGACTTTCAAAATAAAAGTGATTTTGGCCTGATAGGAGCGATTCATTTTATAATACACATCTTAAAATTGGTTTTATTATCAAAACCAAATATATTTTTTGTTATCACCCACTGCCACCTGCATTGAGTTCATTTTCACCCATGCCCTAACCTGGGAAGTGAATTTATTATGTATAATTTTTTCACCTGTTACACAGCCCTTTTGCAGGACTCTGATCCAAAGCACCATTTGAACACAGTCAAAGCTCCTCCCACTTTTCCCTGTGACACTTGAAAACACCTGCTGCTGGTCAGGTACCATTTTCAGTTTGTATTTTCACTGGAGCCTGCCAATGGTATGAAGAGTCTCTCAGCCAAGGTAAATCCATTTGTTGTTTGTTTTTATTTACACCTTGCCGTCATGTGGATTGTGTTTGAGTGCTTCTGCTATTGTGGCCTTTTCCTTGTTTGTGCTTCTGTTTACTAGCTTCTGCTACTGTGGTCTCACTCTGTGGATGAGTGTTTGTGCTACTAGGTAGCTAGGTATCCGACAGCATACTCAATTTCACTTTTGAGCTCATAATGATGGCAAATTAGGTGTGTTAAATGTTGGTTAGCTTTATATTGAGACTGTTTTGTGCTGCTTGCTACTTGTTTTGATTGACATTTTGTGGGTAATGTGTTTTGGAAACAAAAAAAACTGACTGAAAACCAGTTGTTTCTGTTTTAAGCATTTTGGATTTTGGCTTACTATTGTGACGTCTGAACTGAACAAAGCTATATTTCATGTTCAATGTGTTAAACAATGCCCTGCTTTGAGCTTGTTGCTATTTGTTCTTTTGAGAAGACGCCATTGCTAGCAGATGATACGATATTGCGAATCGATCTCATCTTTTGTGCAGAATGTTTAACATAATTTTCCTGGAATGCTTCTGTTCTTGTTTATCTACACACTGCTTATGAAATAAGCTTTGCCAGTGTTTCGCTCAAATGCATTGTACTTAACTGTGTTTGTGGCTCTGATGTCATGTTTTTACATTGTTTGTGTAAATCACAAAATGGCTGCAAACCCTTCTTGTGTATCAGTGTCTGCTGCCTGCTTCTTTTGCCTGTTGTGCTGTATCTGCATCACGTGCAATACTATTGTTTTGGTTTAAAATGTTAATGTTTTATGTTGTCTTTAAGGTAAGTTGTCATATTTGTCACACTTTATAATCATGATTGACTTCACAAACATGTACCTGGTGTTCAATGTGATTGCCCATTTTGCTTTGCTTCATTATGCAAAAATGGCTTTTGTTTTGTGTGTTTTTGACATTATGGTTGCTGACACTACTTTTTGAGCAATTTTTTATTTTTCTTTTGGTCATTGATTTGTTGCTGTTGCCGTCATAGATGTCTTGGTGAACTATGAATGCTCAAGTCTGTGGGTTACATATTTCATTTTTTCAGTATCATGTTTTTGCATGATGTTGTTCCTCTGCTCTCTCTTAAAAGAGTAATAATAATGCTCGCTCCAGGGAAGTAAACATGACTGCTCAGTGCTAATGTATGGCTTCATGGAATATCTATATGTACATTTTTCACATTTACATTTCCCTGATGCTCAATATCCCAACAAAAAGACATTAAGACTCAACTCAGTGGCCTGTTTTAACATCTTAATAATCCTGCTCTTTTACCTACTGTCAAATTTGTCTGTTTGCTTCCATCTAATTTCTTTGTGCTTTTCTGGTGCTGCTATCCTTGCACAATCTGTACAATATCATTGTTGGTAAGCATTTCATTATTTTGTGCCAACATGACCTTTGTTACACACGCAGTTTAACAAGAGTTACAGTTGGTTGTCTGTTTCTTTTTGGAAACATCTTAATCTGCTGTTTCTGACCAAATTCTTTTTTGTTGGAAATGTTACTGTGCTGACTACTGTAGGGTATCAATGCTTTTCACAAGCAACCTATTTTCTGCTAACAAGACTATCAAAAGTTGATGCCTTGACGTTGTTTGTGGTCTGTTAGTGTGTGTCTGGTAAAATGGCTACGGACACTGCTTTGCTTTTGAATGTCTATTTGTACTGCTTGCTGCTAATTTCCTTTTCTGTTGCCGCTGTCATCCATGTGCTGCACGAGAAATTATTTTTCTCTTGATTGCTTCTGCTTAATTTAGAGGTATATGTGAATGTATATTTTTGTGTTGAGGTGTTTCTTCTTCAGATAGAGATGGTGGTTTGTCAGATAGCTTAGGGCTTGCCTGTTAGTGTATATTGTTTTTGGCCTTAGGGTTGTAACCATGACTGGTAGTACACATCTCATTCACATAGTTATTCCTCTGAACAGAAACTGAAGGTTGACTTTTTACTCACTTCATATTGAGGTGAGCATTATAATCAATTAAGTCAAAGTAAGTGGTGTACTTTATAGATTAAGTTTTCCCCCAGTTTTTACTTTTTCACAAGCCAATACCTGTGAACATGCACTGTATTTCCATACACTGACTGTAGCTTTGCTGCTTTTTCCTGTTAATTTTAAAAACTACACATTTAATTGCATACTCGGTGATTTCATGCTACTGAGTTATGTGGCGGTGAAAATATTGGCTTCACAGGAAATGAAGCAAGTCTTTTGTCACATTCTTATTTTTCTCCTTGCTTCATATTCTGCTTGCCAGCTGTCTGGAAATATTCTTCATGGCAGCTCTGAGTAATATTTATCAACCCTTTTATGATGTTAGCTGTCAGCTGCTATGTGTGTAAATGTGGGAGACATTCCCATATGTTTTACTCTGCTATCATTGATATTCTTCTCTGTGGAAAGTGTCCAATTGCTGCATTTGCTAAAGTGCATATTCTGACATCATGGCTTAGTATTAAATAGTTTTTGTGCTTGATGATGGGACTGATAATGCTTTTCTTAATACTTAATCCTGCTTTTCTTAATACTTTTTTTGCTTTTTTGGGCTTGTTGTAAATCTTTTGCTGCAGTCATATTTGTGCATTATGTGCAGCAGTTTTTTTGTCGAGGTTGTAGTTGAGCTATTTTAGATAGAGCTATTTTTCCTCTTTGTAGCTGTTTGTATTTTGATGTGTTATTGATTTGATGTTGTGTTAGTGTTGCATATTGGCTGTCTCGTTGGCACTTGGTTGCTGGGTTTATATTGTATATTGGTTTCAGGGATTTAAAAATTACTGTAATCTTTCTGTATCATTGGGTTCATGGAAAGTGAACATGGCCTTTTCTCCACACACATAATTTGACATTTCTGCATGGTTGTAATGGGCCTTTGATGATAACTAACATTGCAACACCACTGTACTGCATATTTTCTGTTTGCTAATGTACAGGAATTTATTTCTGATCTTTAAGTAATTCAGACGAACTGGAAGTAGCTTGATAATGAGTAAGTGGCAATTGTGTTCTGGGGCACTGTAAGGATGCCATTGAGCAGTTTCTGTAGAGCTCCAAGGCGATACGGACTTACAACCTCAGTGAAGTGCTTGTGCAAGAGGAAAGCAGAAGAAATCCTCTTTCTCCTATTCCTTACACAGGACTCAGCTGGCAGTAGTACAAGGGTAGGATAAATGAAAGAACATCAGGGTGGAAGGATGAGATTATCCTGGTTGGGATTTGGATTGGTACTTGGAAAGCTGAAGGTGGGATTTGAAGTTCTCATCAAAGCTACTAGAGAGCGGTCAGCGAAAAAAACTGAGCTATGGGAAGTTCCTATAGAGACTGTGCATATATGTGTATGTGTGTTAGAGTATACCTTGGATTTCAAACTACAGTAAACTACTGTTTCACACATCTTCATTCTGAATATTTATGTGGTAATAAGAGCAATTATTTGTGCAAAATTAGACAGTTGGTTCTATTAGTTATTCCCATGCTGGTACATGCAATTAGAAATGCTTTAAGAAAACAGATTTGTGTGCATGTGTGTATTCATTTTCAAGTACTTTATGACCAATTAAGCGGCCCTCTTAACTTTCTAAGGTTTGGGTAAGTGGAGTTCTCCAGGGTTCATTGGTACAGCAAGGACATGTAAACCTGATACTCTGACCTCATGACATTGCTGCTGGTGCAGTGGAAATAAACAAATGGCAAACATAGTATTATTAAAGTAAAGGCCTCTCCAGCACTGTGATATGTACTAATATAGAGCCCTCTGCTACATTAGCAGCCTCTCAAAAGAAAGTCTGTCATTATATTTTCACAACTCTTGAGCTTTTATCTTTGGACTGACACATCCATTTGAAGAAACAAAATACATGGTGGACCAGGATTTCATTTATAATGTTTTTCTGTCAGCCATTTATTTAAAAAAAAAAACATTCTGAGATCTAAGTTGCTTTAGCAGCAAATTTACAAATAAGGTTGGTGTTTTCAAGCTTACATTATGACTTCATTTTATGTATCATCACTTTTTAAAACTCCTGATGTGCTGCACAGCAGGACGTAGTAAAACCTTTCCTATTGATTTCCTGCCTAGAGCCACCTCTTAATGATCCATTGCAAGGATGTATCCATATCCTGTTTGCTTCTTTAGCCTACCCCCTGCCTAAACATAAAACTGTTTCCTCGTCTGTTCATTTATGTTCATTTAATCATTTATTTAATGTTTTGGTTTCCTCACCACATTCAGATCAAATTTTTGCTGTTTGCTTGTTTAATATATAACAACTAGAAGTGGAGAACAGTATAGGAGAAAAAACTAGGCCTGCATTACAATTTAATGTAAATCTATATTTGACAGTTAGATGGACCTGTAAATCCAGGTTTAGTTGTACAGTATATGCCATTTCTGTGTATACTGTTCAGGCTGTTGCCATATGTCACAAACTGTTTGGAAAACACTAAATATCTTTTATAAAGGCAATTATTGATTAATTCTTTGTTCAGTATTTAATTTTTACCTTTCTGACCAGTCACACACAGTTGTGAACAAGAGATATTGTAACTTTAAATGCTATAAAACCTTGATGTTGTAAATGTATATGGATAAAATGTTAGACTGTGGACACTTTGTACTGTGGTTCCAGTCTCAGTCTTCACTCGGGAAAGGATGATCTGTGACGGCACTGTGACAGGAGGTCTGTTTTTTTTGCAAAGGACGATGCAGCAGAAGCTGTAAAGAGATACACCTGACACACAAATTGAGACCAATTGGCCACTACCATTGCACAAGCTGCGCTGCGTGAGATGTTTACATGCGTTAACACCCAGAAATGCCCTGCAGTCAGGGTGTGTGCTCCCCTTTCTACAGCCCTCTGTCCTGCATATCAACACTAACTCTTCAGGCTCCTACGACTCATATCGATATCATGGCACCCACTCAAGTCGGCACCTGCGAACATCAGTCTGCTGGTCATTTAATTATGAAACTAGTGTACAGTATATACTTAGACATGAGGTTCTGAGTCTGGCAAACGATTGCTGCAACATGTTAATACACCAAGTGACAGTATCATACTATACCTGGTAAATTAGTAGTGCTTTGTTCTTTGAAGACAAAGACTTGACCCTCTTGTCACTGACCAGTTCGCAGGATATAAATTTTCAGCCTGTGTTAAAAAGGCAAGGGCAGTGGAAAAAAGGTGGTCTCCTAATTAGCAAGAAAAAAAAAAGTTATTTCATGGCTTACTTAAAGAATGTCTATGCTCTGAATCTGGCTGTCATTGCGAGAACAAGAACACTACATAATGTGACTGCCTGAAAATGAGCCATGGTTTCTTTTTCATCACTTTTAAAAGTGCACTGATGCAATCAAATAAACATGAATGCTTTTATTGTAACTAGGAAAAACCTACTGAGAATTGGAAAAAGATCTCACAAGTGCATTAGTTTATTATAAAGCTGTTTCCCCTTGGTCATGAAACACTCTGTTTGAACCTATGGAGGGAAGTTAGGGAAAAAAAAAGTAATGGACTGCATTTGAATTGTAGATATTTTTGATGTAGTAAAAAAGAAATGTATGAATTATTTATTTTATCATGAAAACTTACATAAATGCACTAACAAATCAACCCCATTGTTACTAGATGTCGTGTAGTTTGTTGCAAATGGGGCACGTGCACGAGTGACAAAAATTTACATAATGGGGCCAAAATTTATTCACAGGGGTAAAAGGTTATGAGAAAAGACACAAGCGAGACATTGACTTTCAAGCTGAACAACTCCTCAAAACTAGCAGTAAACCAAAGGCTTTTGTGTCTGCTTTTGTATCATTATTACTGTTGTTCAGTAGCATTCATTGTTATCCAAATGAGCTTCTTATGTATAAAAAAATTTCCCCTCATTCTGGGAATTTTGCAGAGTGTTATTTCCAGTGTTGAAACATCTAGCTATAAAGTGATACATTCACTTGCATTATTGTAGTCACAATGAAAATATTTCATATCAGACCATACAAGAGGAAAATCCTTTGGCAGCAGCAGCCATTGAATTGTATCCCCTAACAAAAGATTTTAGTTTAAATTAATGAAGAAGATGATTACCTAGATCAGAACATTCATTCCATTGTATAACTACAGACAATTAATTATACCTTTTAATGTCTCAGCTGGAATTAATTTATCATAAAGCTGAATTAATTTATGTCCAGGTCCGTAGAAGCTGCTATAATTACCTTTTAGGGTTAAATTACCTAAATTCTCTCCACAATAGACAGGACTTTAACCTCCCAAAAGTGTCTGTCTCCTCTCATGCCTCATCTCTGTAAGATATAATTACATATCACATAGCACATTTAAGAATACATGTTTCCCTTTAAAAAATGGGATATTTCAGGGTAAAGCCATGAAATTCAGAGCACCAAATGTCAATGTAAATGAAAGCAAAATAATGACTTTCATCATGAAAGACCTGTCACAAAGTTTTTGGTAAACTTTAGCCTGTGCAATTTGCAGCACATTTTTGTTGCAGTTTTATATTGAACTTAATGATACCATTGATCTGCACAGAAATGTTTTGAAATACAGTAACTTAAACAGTTCTACCGATTCGACATATTCTTTTGTCTTCAGTGTATTAGTGATTTTTCTATCATGTAAACTCATGCAGCAGTACTCAAACTTCCCCCAAATTCTCCGTCAGTGAAAACTTTCTGATAAATCATATGACTACGTTTTGTGCTATCAATATTGCAACAAAGCCATCTACTGAGCAGTTGCCACCACAGCTCTACTCTAACACAGTTTGAAAGTTCTGTGTGATAAAACCCCCTGGATCAAGTCAAGATCACACACCGCATTGGTCTTACATCCACACAGGGGTGCTAATGATAAAACAGTCATGCGTATTTTGTTTTCATCTATAATACAACAGTGTCAGCGTGTGTTTGCCCGACTCTTGCAAACTTTCAACTGTGATTGCACAAGCTCTCATAAAATCACTAAATCCAGCACATGTCTTGTTGTTATTCTTTCTCTATTTTTATTTTTTCATGACACCTAGCAGTTGGCAGAGATGGAAGGAGAGCAAAATATCCTGCTGTGAAATTAATTCAGGAGATGGAGGAGCACTGTTGGCTATTGTACAGAAATGATACAAAGTCTTTAGTGACATATGAAAAGTTGTAAAAGCAGCCTGTGTATTTCTGTGATTAACACATCTACTTGTATACTCAGATCTTGTAAACAAAGCTTTGTTCTTTCCTGACTTTTAAGATTAGATATTCAGCTTCTCTCCCTTTTCAGAAAACTGTGTGCAATAATTCATGGGTTGTTTGTACCCTTCAATTCTAGCAAATAACACCAAGCAGGACATGCATTGGACAGCTGACAGCTGTTCACACTGTATAAATTGTGACACTGGATGTACTGACAGATAGTGCTTATTTGCTTATCAAGTCATACTGGTATTTACTCAAATCTCACCTCCTCTCTGTGCCCCGTTACAGGAGCATGTTCATCCAATAATGTGCCTTGATTCTTACTGTCCTTTCTGTGATGCAGGACTCATCTCAGATAGGCATACTTACTATAAGTTGTGAGCTGCAAAACAAGGTAAATATGGAAGAGCATCACAAAAAGCCAACAGAAATAACCCATGAAGGGTTGCCCACATCTGGGTGGACAGACAACACTCACAACCCACATTGCCTTTGCTCCAAATCTGTGACCAATGAGTATGTCTTTGTCTGTATCATGGCTGTGCTGTGGATGCCAGATGGTGCCGTCTCATAGACTACGTGGATGAGTGAGTAATGTAGGAAACTGGAGGTGTGATATGATAGAATTGAACGGACTTTTGGAAAGGAAACTATATTACATTGCTCCAGTTTGAAAGCAAAATGAAGTTGAGTGAATTGCTCCTACAACTTTTATGGTCTAAGATTAACAGATATTATGAATATATAATTATAAAATATAAGATTACCCTTACCATGAATTATATACATTTACTCATAGCGCATTGTGTTGCACTATGTTACATTTTTCATAGGGGTGTCCTAAAACCTAAATACATAACTAAATTTAAATAATTATATAATTTAATATATAGCCTGTTTGTTCTTTTATTGTTATTATTATATTCTATGATAAGCTACATGTGTGTTTTTTTTTAACACACAATCCCCAGTAATGCCAGGGGAAGACAGAAGCATTTTTAATTTATATCAGAAAATTTATATCAAATATCACTAATAAACTAAACTTTAAGTGATATTCCTTGACTCCGAGAAATCAGTCAGCCCTGTTCGGAGTTGTAGCTCTGAATACATTTGTTTTTGTGACAGCAGTTTTGTTTCCCTTGTATTGATTCAAAAAGGGCATAACAAGAATCTAAGATTAAGAATCAAATATTTGGTCATGGACTTATTGGCTTTGGAGCTTAACAAATCAACAAATCACAATATCCAAAAGCATCCCTTCCCAAGAGTTCCATACCGAGAGATTTACACAGCTTATACCGTACATACTTAAAACAGACTGCTGAAACCAAGTCATTTAGAATTCAACTATTAGTAAAACTATTGAATCACCTGACAAACAAGTGCTATAGGAGCTGCAGGTCATTTCAGATCACATCCTAAGTTGTATTTGCAGTGCTTTTTTACTCTTACACATCACAAGCATGCAGACTAGAGGAACAGAACCATCCACCTTCTGGCTAGAAGACAACTCACTGCCTGCACTTGACTTAGTTGAGAACTATTGACTGGTCATTCTTATCCATGGCAATCAAAAGGGAATTCATTTCACTGTATACTCTCCTTGATCCAAATCAGCTGGGCTTTAAGTGCAGGCACTTTACCCCTAGGGCTCTGTTATCTGTGACAGAAGCAGAGGTGTAACTCAGTCCTTGGTTCTTATCTAGCTGGACCAATTGACAGCCTTTGATACAGTCAACCACCCATCCTGTTATCTGTGCTCTCCAATATGGGGATCTTGGGCAAAGGGTCTTCTTGTTTCGAATCATATCATGGCAAGGACAAATGCATTTCTACCATTCCCTCCACACAGAGGACCTTCAAGACTTGGCATTGAAGGATCCTTCTCTTTTTTTCCCCTCATCCCAAGAACATTATATACATTTATATATCAGAATCTAAACCAAGCTGATGCTGCTTCTCAGCCACAGTGTTCTCTAAGAAACACTATTTGGCATTGCTGCAGGTTCTTGTTGTTCTGAGACAGTCGGTTGCACTGTAAACAAGAGGATGCCACTCTCTATATTCAAGGTCCTCTTAAAGCCTCATCTACTTTCAGAGCACCTCTTCCTCTAACACCTTTTTTTTTAACATACCAACAAGCCTTCCAATGTGTGGTGATTTAGCACTTAGTACTTATTTCAAAGTCTTTGTACTAAAGGATTCAGTATCCTTTTGATTTAAATATTTAACAAATTAGTAAATATAAATGTGGAGTCATCCACTAATAGAAACCTGTCTCTCTTTGATGTCATGGCAATTGCTAGTGTTGCCTTAATGAGTCACTGTGCCATGCACGTGTGCTGAGTCAGTTAAACCCCGAGATGCTCAGCTGGTGAGCGACACTGCCCACGTTCCTTGAGTTCACTGTTTTTCTGTAGCAGTTTAGTGTCTGCAGCAGTTTGTGCCCATCTGTTTGTTGGGTCGCTTGACGGGTATCAAAGTCATCAATGAGTACTTTGATGACTGTGAACAAATAAAAAGGCAGCAGTGAAACATTACTGATTCCCACAGCCATAATTTAGATGAAACCTGAGATCTGGGTGCTATGCTCTCTTTGTTACTCACAGAAATGTCTAATGGCTCACTTGACAGGCTTCAACCTTGGTAGGTGTCTTACTAAAGGCTCCAGTTTGTGCAATGGGGTCAGAATGTCAGATATATTGCTACATGAGCAGCTTCTGCATGCCTAAAGACACTTGTTCTGTAGAGAGATGTCGCACAAGTCAATGCGTTAGGTACTAGTGCAGTATCCTTAACTAACTATCTGATACTGAAACCAACACGGAGCTCTGCCCTTTAATTGCAATGGCAATGTTCAATGACAAGGAAGTTTAGTTTTATACAAGTCTTAATTTGACTGAACTGCATGTTTGGACAAGCATACAATAATAAAATAAAAACACTGCACCACTGTGGATTTTTTTCATAGCCTAGAGCTAGACAACCCTTTGCTGTCTCAGAATTTGATTAACCTTTGCAACTGATGAGATGGGTACTGTATAGTTGAAATGTATAAAATCATTGGAGATTGTAATAAGAGTGAGTGGACCACATGTCTTTGGTGTGCTACTTTTATGATGGTAGGACACTGCCCCTGAGCCAGAGGGGGCCCATGTGGAGGGGTGGTGGTGGTTGGGATGGGGCATTAGTTTGTAGCATTGATGGAGAGCTCAGGTAAAACGATGATAAATATTTTGCTGGGTGGATGAAAATTCCCATGGCTTCCAAGGTTGTTGTCTAGAAGTTTTCTGCTTTTTTTTTACTGTGGTTATCCTTGCCACAGTACACAGTACTGCACAGTGAAGCACAGTGAATGAAGGATTCTGCCTATCTATTGGCAGAATCCTTCATTCACTGTGCTTACTCTAAATAAAGCTCATTATCAGACAGGTTGAAAATGGAGATAATTGTCATGAGGTTGGAATTTGTTACCCACCACATGGCTGTATACCTACTTCACGATCTGAGCTGAACTGAGTGACCTTTTCTAATGCACCTCATTAGCACTATGCATGTGGTATGTGTGCGGCTGTAGTCCACTGATGCCTTTGTGGTCCACTACCTGCTGCTGTTACCAGGAGTTGATAAATTAAAGCTAGCTTTACCTTGCCTCCCAGGATTCGTTTACAGCCCCTGGCTAGTTTCTCTGCTGTGTATTGATGCAGTGACCTCAGGACCAGTGTCACTTGTGCCCCTGTAATGATAACTTGCAGTCTACCTTCACTGTTTGGCTCGGAATTTGCTGGCTGCATGGTACTCAGCTACATGAAGTATAGCCTGAGTCTTTAGAAATCAGCCTAACACTTGCCTCACAAATGGAAAAGGTTATTCTTTGCTCCCCCAGATAAACTCAATAGACTGTAACAATATAGTATATCTGCAGTCTTTCTAACATGTCATCTTTATGTCACAGACGCTCAACAAGACAGCCACCTCATCACATCAACCCCGGCCCTCTGCTTCATTGGCAATGAGGAAATCAGTAAAGATGTCACAGTGAGCATGTGTCAACTGGCAGCAGTGATGGAGGGCATGGGTATGGGCTGGCGGGGGTGCATACTGGGATTTGGTTGGATAAATCTTCAATGGCAGCTCCAAGCCGCTTCAACTAAAGCACTTGGTCTACAAAACATGCCAGTGAATGAATCTGTCTCAGAGCCTCCTGATTGGATGAGTGGGAAGCCCTGGGGGGAGGAAAAGTTCCCAACGTCTTAATTTCACATTGACAAGAATTCTGCTGTGAGGATAATTATGGATTTGTTGCTCTGAAATAGAGAGTGGAACTCTCGAGGAAAGGGCAAAAATGGAGAATTGGAGAATTAAATATGATAATACACTCAGATAACCATTGTAAAGCAACATTTACTTCAGGGTGTAATTGCCATTTTGTAATGAGTGTTTAGTCACAAAAATCTGTTCCTCACACTGCATATTTTGATTACATTACATTCTTCCAGAGCATGTAAGTGCACCTCCAATCTGCATTATGCTATTAGCAGTTCTCATTTTGTGATACTACCCTCCCATGCAATCCTCTCAATGTAAGTAATAATTGATTATATTCACTTACGTTCAGTCTGAATGAAGTATAATTCTGACTAACTGAAATATTTGATGCAAGTGTATTAATGCCAAGGTCTTGCTTTCCAGTTAATATAAAAAAGTGATATAAAATAAAGAAGTGAATGTTTTCTTTAAAAAATAGTTGGAATAGAACTATAGTAATTATAGGACAATGGCAAATTTGACTTGCCTTCTGTGAGAGCATTTGTAATTCAGTGTAACACCAAACTATACACATCACTTAATCAGCTTGCCCTGTCTTCCACATCACATGTGTCATCTCAGTTGGCCTTGTTAGCATCTTGTGTTGTTTGCTTTTGATGTTTAATGGTGTCTGGAAAACAGAAAACACCAAGCACAAATATGACAAAAGCCCTGACTGTACAGCATTAAAGAAAGTCACATTTCACTGTTCATTACAGAGATTGCTGCCTTTTAACTTCTGCATGTATGGCCTGCTTTTCAAACTAACTCCAGCAGTGACTCAGTGGACCTCTCACGTTGTTTGTGAAACATCATCCAATTCACTCCAACTCACTTCTGCCATTTTCTTGCAGGCCCACTGAATCCGTTGTCCTACCACCTTCTATCTGGTATCTCTACCACACACCAGATGGCTCTGGTTGACTGAAAAACATGAACGTGACACATTCTGTGCCATGCATTTGTATCTTTTTATCACCAGGATGTAGGTGGCATTGGTGGGTCAGTGTTTAGCACTGTCATTTCAGTGCCACAAGGGTCACTTGTATCTGTATATGTGCTCCATGTTTTTATGGGTTCTATCTAACCTGTAAAACATCAAATTTATTAGTGGTGCTAAATTGTTTGTCATATACAGTATGGAAGTGTATTTGGCTCCTCATGTTTGCCAGGAGCTGATGTACATTGTGCAACCAATTTCTATCCCCCTAGATTATTAGGAATAGACTCTCTAAGCAGAAGGAGTAATCTGAGAAGTTTAATTAAGAATTAACTCGATTTTTAAACTTATTATGAAGGTGAGTATAGCTTAGTTTTCACACAATCAGACAATCAGCACTTTAAACTGACAGATCCTTTTTTTTAAGTGTTATTGTATGATGACAGCATCAGGCACATGCATTTGTTGTTCTGAAAAGGTGTGTGTGTGTGTGTGTGTGTGTGTGGGGGGGGGGTTGAATTTGTATTGGCTGAATGTAAAATGTGCTATTGTCTTGAGAGATCTCTTATGAGAGGAGCTAATAATAACAGAGATACATTTTACAGTGCTTGTGAAATAAATTGGAAGCTCTACAATAAATATAACCAAACATTTTTTGTACTGTGAGAATCCATGTTGACATGATATTTGGACAGGACAGATAATTATCTGAATTTTTTTATGTTTAACCAGTGGTAGAAACAAAGTGGTAGAAAGGCTTGATCTGTTTCTTGGCTGTGATGGTCGAGTGTCAGGATTTTAGTTACAGATGTGAGCAATCTGAACATAAGTTGTCTTTATAAAGGTAAAGGACTTTTTTACTTCCTGTGAGGAGTTTGCATGTTCCTGTGTTTACTGTATGTGGGTTTCCTCTGGATACCCAGGCTTCCTCCTACATTTCATGTGGATGGGTTTAAGTTAATTGAAGACTCTTAATTGATATTAGGTAAGAGTGAGCATATGAATAGTCATTTGAATCTCTATGTTGGTCCTGTGATAGGCCAGTGACCTGTCCAGGGTGTACGCTGCCCATACTCAGCTGGAATTGGGTAAGCAAACCTTCTAAAATGTTATGAAGCTTCTGAATACCTTGACTGTGATCCGTGAATCTGGAGTACCTTTATTTCACTTTAAAACACTGAATGCTGAATAATTCAGTTTTTACTCTTTTTGCATCTAGTGACTGAGCAATACAGTGTATTAGAGGACAGTAAAGCACTGTTTAACTCCTACCAGCTTGCATCATTTAGAACCCATATTTTTCTCTTGTAATTTAGATTTTTAAGTAACATTTTCCTCATAGAAACATTTGTTATGGAGTAAGACCTTAAATGTTTGCTGAACAGAATGTGCCTGAACTCAGACCTGAATTTGTGAACGATATGGCCACTTGGTTGATCCTTTCCTGTTGAGCTCTGCTGGGAGTGCTGGTTTCTGTTCTGATCATTTGGTTCCCAGTTATTGGGTTGACAATTTGTTTGTCCAAAAGAAGTGATCAGGTTTTCTCAGAAAACTATTATAGAAAGCCAAGAATGTTTTCCTCTCTGCTTTCACAACTACCCAGCACCTGGGAGTAGATGAGCGAAATTGAAGTGCTGACTTCTTTTTTTTCTAACCACCCTTTTTGGAAAAAAAAAAAAAATAAAAAAAAAAATACCTGAACCTGATAAACCACAGGCTCAGGGATGTATGAAGGAACAAGTGCAGTAAAAGCAGTAGAATGGCCAGATTGATGGAAAAAAAGCCACAATTCTTTATGCTGCTGTATACTGCATACTTTATACTGTCCCAGTTAGCAACTCCCAAAAGGGACTGAGAGCAAGAAACTGATATTGGTAGTCTCCCTTGAGGTCAGCAGATGTCATGCCTGTGGTCCAAAATGTTTTGCAAAATTCAAGACGTACTGGAATGTGTAAAGTAGAAAAGGGTAGGGAATGCAAGTGCAAATATGGATTTAATTTTGTGTCTCAAGCTTGTGTGCACTACTGAATGTGTGTGTGTGTGCTATTTAACATCCCTCACTGTGATTAGACACCTATGACTTTCTGCCAAGTCCCTTTCTTCCCTTTTTAATAAAAAGTGCTCCTATCAAGACCCAACAACTCACAAAAGGTCTGCTGGAGACACACCAGCTGGTACAAGACCGTATGGGGAGATAATAGTGATAGAAATGCTACAAGCAGGTGTTCAGCTGAAGCTCAAGGCTGTTTTGATGTGAGTTACATGTATATCAACCTGATCAAATTGCTTGATACTTCAAACAAGTAATAATGAAGAAGTAAGGCATGGTTTGGTGGCTGATTCGGTTTAGGCAGTATCTCCTACAATCTTAATAATGTTTTGCCATATTTTTTGCCATAGATAAAAGCATGTTCTCTCATCTGAGTCACTGTATTCCATAGATTCACTAACTATCTTTTCTGATCCATGACAGACTCATCATATCCAAGCAATGCTAGACAAAGGTTGCACTTTTAATCTGTTTGAGAATTTTGCAGTCCTCACTGTTTGTTTGTGTTTCTTTCACACCAATTCCCTTTTGTGAAGAATGTTTGGGCCATCAATACAACATAAATGCTAATGTAGAATTTGATGTAATTATGAAGCAGCAAACATTTTTAACATAATATGTAGTTATTTTGCATGATCTATACCTATACCGTATACACACATTTGATAATACCTATTCAACTTCAGGCTGTGAAATTATATGCAAACAAAATATCACAGGCTTTAAATATTAATGACAAACAAACAAAAAAAGTAGCCACTTTTATCACTGGAGTTGGAAGGTATCCAAATTTTGATTCCATGAAATCTAATAATTAAACAAAAAAGGTGCCATGGGCTTAGATGAAGTGCCAAATTAAGAAAGACGAAAATGTTAACAAGGGTAGCAATGAAGCGGAATTGTCAGTTGGTTTATTTTTAGCACCATTATTAATTTTATGTATTTACTCTAAAAGCATTAATTTCAACAATTTTACAACCTACCAACAGATCTGCCTTTTTAATTTTTAAATAAGGTGTATTTAAAATTATATAAGATCTCCAGTATGTACAGTGCAAATGTTGTGTCTTTTTGTTTTTCTGGGGCTGTATTAATGGAGCAGTATACTTCCAGTTTATATACTTTGGGGAATGCTCTGCCCTGTTTACACCTCTGATGCTCTTATTGCTTCATCATTTTTTTTTAAAGGTTTTAGAGTTAAGTGTTCATGAATCACAGTACTCTGCAGTACAAACCTAAATTAAAAACTCGGTTTTCTCATGTTATCAGCACACATTATTTAGAGTGTGTCAATACACAAACCCTTGAATTGCAATATGGATAATATAAGAAGACCAGCAGTGCGGTAACTGTGTTTCCACAGGGGCAGTAATAATAAAAAGTGTAAATTTGGCTGTTGGCAGAACATAGTGGTGAATGACAAACCTGTTTCCTAATGATGTGCTGTTCTGCATGCAATGTGCTGTGCGTTGCTTATACTGGCTATTGCAACCCATAACAATGAGATGGAGGAGACAGGTGGCCAGCAACCAGTGAGAGCATGTCCCTCCGGATGCTGGCTGATGATGGTGAAAACATGGATGGCCATCATATTAATCCAGTTCTATAGCAGTAATGTGGAAAATTCAGCAGCTGTTTGAGCTTTATATAGAAGACCTTCCCCTGGGCATGAGAGACCTGCAGCGATTCAAATGGCACAAAAGCTGTGGGCTTGAAACACAGCACTCTTTTACGTGGAATATAGATCTTACCTGCTCATTTTACCCTTTTTCCCCCTCTCGCCATGTCTCTGCTTAATTTCACTACAATTTCCTCATTTGCTGTCTCTTACATTCTGATGCTGTTGTCTGGTTATTCCTCTGCCTGCAGTTCCTGTCTTTCATCTCTTTACAACTCAATTGCGGCAGTTACCGTCCAAATCCATCATTTTCTGCTCCCATCTCCTCATTCACTCACACTCTTGCCTTGTTTTTCCCCCCCCAAGTCTTGCTCTCAACAGGAATTTAAACATGACTAGGGATGTAAAGGTATAGCTAAAACCACTTTTTTTCTGTTTAGGAAACTGCCAATTAGATGCATTGTGTTCACTTTAACTTTTTTTTTCATCAAGCACTGTACAATATCAGCAAAGAACATTAGTCTTTAAATAGCAGAAAATAACAATATACTGTACATTATACTGTATAAGATAATAAAAAACTAATAAACAACAGAGGAAGGTAAAAAATATAGTATATATTTTTGAACACACAAACTTAGTTGTTCTATGATGAAGCACAATGACCAGTACCACAGTATATTTGGTGGTCATAAAGGATAACTGCCTCATTCTCACACCAAAAAAGAAAAGACCATCATTACAGTACTTTAATCAAAATGATATATATTAACTCTTAACAAAGCAGCTTTAAGAGCTGGATATTGAAGCCAAGGGAAAGATAGCAGACAACATATTTTCTATAATGCTATCTTGTGGCTACATCCAAATGGCTTCCAAGTTTTAGGGAAAATTATTGAACTTCTCAATAAATTATGTCCTTTGCAGAGCATGTGTTGAAAATGACCCCTAACCAGATAATTCCTAGTCAGCTATGAATTGCCATCATAATAATTGGTGTCAATTTTGTCAGTAGATTTGAGCCAAACAAGCCAGTATGAGAACACTGTACATATTGATTGGTGCTTTAGATGGTACATGGGGAAAAATGCCTGGGATGGAATTGATCTAGCATCTTTTGTGTGTGCTCTCTTCTCTGGTTGTTATTATGTGGATATGATTACATTTGGGCTGTTATTATGTTATTGTGGCCTGTGGTGGAGATGGTCATTATTTGCAAGTCCAAGTCAAGTCTCAAGTCTTTGGTTGGAATGAGCATTCTCTCATTCCATCGGCTCTGTCCTTGACACTGTGTTGTTGAATTTTATGAATTTAAGTGTTTAACTTTCAAGTGTATTTTACAACATTTTGCTATTAGTGTTCTGTAACACAGTGTACTAACTGGCTGTATAATCTAATCTCATCATGCATTACATTTTTAAATGTTTTCTGAGAAAAACATCTGTATTAAATATGAATGCACTAACCATGGTTCAAACATATGAGAAATTATAATTTTAGCAATAATTATAATTAACAATAATAAAGAATCAGAAATTAACCTTCGGCAGGGCAACACAGCTAATATGACCCACTCAGTTAGCCAAATTTGCCTTGGAGGCTAGTCTCACATTCAAGTCCCCATCTCTTATTAAAATTTTGTCAGCCTCAGCAACCATTCTGGCATAGGTGTCCTGTTTCTCCTGTGGATAGGAATGGCAGGGATTTAAAGCTTGGGTCCAGGGTTGATGCCGTGTAGAGGATGTTCTTTTCTGCTACAGTTGCATATCTCTTCTTTAGATCTTGTTTGATACTTTATTTGATGTATCTGATCAAAGCTGTGTCTTCAGTCCTGTCCTGAGTGCCATAAAGAAGCTGCACGAGCAGCAGAGCTACAACTGACAGGACTTTCTTTCTCGCACATGACATTAGTGGCCACTTGCATTGATTTTAAGGCCTAGACAATTTCTTCAGTGTGCCCTATGTCTGTCTTGTTCAGAGTGAAAATATTACTGGCGTTCTTTCTTACTTCGGGAGACAACAGTGCAGCACAATTGGCAAGGTGTTGTTCAAGGAACTGCTGTAGCATTTCATATGCACTGTTCCATCTCGTACTTAGGTCCGTTTTGAGCTTGTGCCCTGCTTCTGCTTCGTCTCCAAAGCATGGCTTGCCACAGTACTTTGGTTAAAAAAGGCTGTAATGCGCCACGCCCTACCCATGAGCCTTGCTACTGTTTGCAGGTTTAACGTTTGTTGTGATACAAGATTTAGTGTGGGCACAAAACATTTGACATGCAGGTATCCCGTTAACCGAACGGCAAGTGTTTTTCAGAAATCCTCCATTCGTGGGCTGCATTTTTCAAAACTTCTACGATGTCAGCCCCCGTGTGACTTTCATATCCTTTCTACTTTTTCCAAAGAGTCCTCAACTGAATTTTTTTCTCCCCTCCCCTACTGTATAGTTTACTTTTTACATTATTTTCCATTCTCTTTTGTGTGGCTACTTGAAGCTTCAAAAAGTTGGATTGGCATGCTCCTCTTTTTGGCACTTCCCTCTCCCCTGTTAGTTTGTGACCTTTCATTTTTAACATACCCATAATTGCAGTGCCTGAGGTACCAGGCTTTAACTACTAGAGATGAAGAGTGAGGGAATGAAAAAGAAGATGAAATGAGCTAGGCAGACAAGAAATAGCAGTTACCTAATTCCTGAACAGGCCACTGCTGCCCTTACTCCCCCTCCTTGCCTTTATCTCGTGCTCCCCATCCATTTTCCTCATCTTTTCTTATTTCAACTGAAGGCTAGTGTTGAGGTGCCACATTCCTCTGCCTTGTGAGCCCCATTTGAGTTCCAATATGCCCTGTAGCGGTAAAGGCTTCTCATTTCATGGTGAAACAAAAAGGGTGCACACACCAAACAAATGAGGAAAAGGTTAATTTATTCCAAACACCTTATCTACATTCAAAGACGACATGCCATCTCGTCGACACCGCTCCTCTATATGACTGAGCTCTGACAAGCAGGCAGCATCATGGCTGTCCTCACTTACTTAAATTATGCACTCTGACGGAACTAATGCATTGACTGTTTTCCATTGCCAGTGGACCATAGTGAACCTATTAAAATCACATTGCTATTTCCCCTTTTTCTACAATGTGTCACTCATTAAAAGCCCATGGCAGCATTAGCATTAACAGCCCTGAAGACAACTTTGTGAACTCATGGATCTAATGTGACTTATAGTATCTAAAATGGCTCCCTAAACACAATGACCAGCTATATCAACAGACATTGAAGGGATTTTATCAAACCCAACCGAATTGGACTCATTCCACTTATGGAGTGGCTTATGGAAAATCATAAGCCATTCTGTCAGGCTGCGTTAAAGTCTGTGGTCAGAAATAACGACACCTTCTTGAAGGGAATAATTCATTGGTTGGAGTGTTTTATTAAACAGAACATTTATTAGTTGGGGTCAAAGAAAGAAGCTGTAGGTGACATGAGTGATTCTCTATTTTAAGTCCTGCTGACAAATGATTTGTAAGGCCCAAAAGAAGACATGAGCTTCCATATGTACCACCCACACAATGATTTCAAAGAACAGGGATAACTTTAAATTGATTTAAATTTAAAAAAGTACTTGACATTATCCATGGTGCTGAACAGCCATTGTTTTGTTTTTGGATACTCAAGATAAGATGTCGGTTACCGAGGTTAGTAATCAAACGTGAAGCCTTCAAGCATGAAATTAATGGAATGCTTATCTTGTCATCACACTGTCAACTCCACTTTAATTTAGCAATTAAAGCTTTCATCCTTCAGTTTAAGCCACAGTGTGTTCTTTAAACAAGGATTTTATTCCTCATTGACAGTACAGACAGGAAAGTCAGGTTTAGACCACAATGAGAACCACTTCATTGACAGCTTGCAGTCTTTGCTCGCAGCTCATTTAACAGTGTTCAGGATCCACAGAATGGAAATTACATTCCTTGCATGCAGGTGGAAATAGAAGGAAAAAACACATCATTATTAGATTTTCAGTATAAAAACACAGGTTAGTGATTGAAGTCCTTATTCAAATGCACACACACTGACATCACCATTTGTTTGTTGTTTTGCAGGCAGAGCCCTGTTGTGATTTTTTTTTTTGTGATTACAATTTTCATTGATTTAAACTATTGTAAAATTGGGTGAATATCCTGACAAATCTGTACACTGATGTGCTACATGCTCACGCATTCTCCCCATGTGTGTGTTCTCCAGGTACCAAAAGTCCAAAAACATGCAGATGTTAATTTGTTGCTCTAAATTGATCATAGGTGTGAATGTGTGCCTTTCCCTGCCTTTGGCTCCAGTTCCCCGCAACCCTTGTGGATGATCAAGCAGCAGAGAGTGAATGAATGAAAACATAATTTTACCTTCAAACAAATCAAATTAATTTTATTAGTATATGGCAGGGACCCTCACTATTATAAAGAGAGTAACACTATGAATAGACATAAAAAGAACTCCGTTTTAACAGTAATGAATCTACCAGAACCAGAACCAGACTGTACTAGTTGTCATAATGACAACAGTAGTACTTGGATGTAACTTGGATTGTTTTAATAGTACAACAACAATGATAGCTGCACTGATTGTGGTGGGAAAAAAGCTATAAAGAGACTATCAAAAAGGAGTCACAGAAGAAATCATTTTGAAGCTCTGTGTTGAGCACATGATAATGTCTTTTGGAAATCAGAAATGGAAAAATAATCCAATGTGCTTGGATATGTTTTAAATGTATAGCTGTTATAGAAATGGACTGAAATATTGTCCATGCCTTGGCATCAATTGTTTTAAATAATGTTCTGTTTATGCCAAATAATGAAAGTGGAATATAGATTGATTTGTTAACATGAAGCTTTTAGCCTGATAAATGAGTTTGACCAAATGATTATTGTTTAGAGCAATTAAACAATAACAGCCCCCTCTTGATATAGTAATAACTGTGTGCCGTTAATAATTCATTCAGTAACTGGAACATAAAAACAACAACAAAACAAGAGGTAATAAAGTTAAACCCTGAAGAGATGAGGTTTTCTGATGGGAAGTTGATGTCAGAAACACTTTGACAAAAACACTCTTAGGGCAGAAATGACCCTCACTTAGAAAAAAAAAAATCAGAAACTGCCTTTGTCTATCAAAGACTCATAGATAGACAATAAATAATATCACAATTTAAACAAAAATACACAACATGTGCTTATTTCCTGTTGGCCATTCCCTGGTTTCTTTCCAATGTCCCCTGGGTCAAAGAAACCTTAACCTTAACCATAATTACTAATGCCCTAACCCTGACCCTAACTTAATCTAACCACAACTTCAGCCTATCTATAAAACATGTTTTCACCTTAAAATTTGGTCATTTACATTATGGGGACTTGATTTTTGTCCCCACAAGGAAGACAAGTCCCCATAATGTGACTATGTAAAGTCCTCACAAGATAAGGAATACTAGGTACACACACAGAAATATCTCACTGACCCACCTCAATCCCTCTTTGACATGATGGCATATGAACACTAACAGATTCAGGCAGACACTGAAATAGAATCATTCATTCATGCACACGCATGCAAACACTTGTTATCTGATTGATTTATCTGAAGTTGGTCTTGTGAGTACACTCATAACAAGGACAATGTCAATCCACAGTAGTTCTCCCTTTTCAAGCAAAACTAAAGCTGGTTAGTGAACAATTTGTTGTGGTGATCCTACCATCCTTCTCTTTGCTCTCCTCAGCTCACTGCTGGGCTTGCTGCTCTGTCTCTGCCATGCTCTGTCCTGCTGTTCTGCTGCAACTGTTGGCAGGCGACTCAGTTTTGTGGCTCCCCTGCTGACTGCTCTCTCCCTGCAGCTGGATCAGCCTCTCTGCACCTGCCACACCCAGCCTACCTGCTGTTCTGTTGCTACTCTTTGTGGGACCATCTCTTCTTTTGTGTGGCTCCTTTCCTGCCTGCTCTACTACACTAGGCCTTTTCTTTTCTGCTGTCCCAACTCTGCATCAGCTGTCTGTCTCTTTGACAAACGTGACTCTACTAAACAAATTATTTCGCAGGTTTTTAAACAGATTATTGAAACACCAATATAAACTACTATTGCGACCTCTATAAAGTAAATTGCTTCTTTTTGTGAGATTATGGATTTGTAAACCAGGCTCCTCTGTTGTTCAATCAGTGTTGAGCTTCATGTGTTCATGTCTGATTACCTGATGCTGTCTTATGCAGGGTTTGCCTTTGTTAAATATGCTTCTGCACTCAACCATATACCAAAAAGCTGTGCAAAGTAATGTTTCTGCTCACCTTTTGACTGCTACATATTGTATTTTAGCCGTTTTGGCCAAAATGTCCTGAATGCAAAATTTCATTCCTGTGCTGACATAACATTTACTTCTGTGGTGCTCAGTCACTTGAATATTTGCAGTCTGCCTTCTGCATCTTCAGAGTCTTGCTTTTTTATGGTTGTGTTAAATGCTTAAAAATTTTTTATTGACATTTTCATATACTATTAAGGGATCTGTTTCTCTTCCCGACTTTGAAACAGACTGACTTTGTATCAACAAGTGTTTTAATTGCTTGTCGATATAGATATGAGCCAATTCTCATTAGGGCTTTTTATAAATCTAGTGAATTGTTGGAGACAGATAATAGTTTCCTTCCTTATAATCTCCCTGTTTGCAAGTTATTATATTTTTCATTTTCATTCAATTGATATTATCTCAGTGTGCTGGCACACAATATATGCAGACTTTGTGACCATGTGCCTTCCATTGAATCCTGTTTTGTCCCTCTTTCTTTTTTTGGTTGATTTTCTTAGCCTTTGAAAGTGTTTTTTAAGGTTGTCCTCTAATCCACATGAAGCAAGATTTGATCTGCAAAAAAATAGCCAGTTCATGACCCCAGAATATATAAAGATATTTTAATTCCCCTACACAGCTTTGGCAATTATAAGACACTCTTGCTAGATTGTGAGGTCAGAGCTACTCCTTTCTCATCTTATAGATTCAGCTGACTTGTTTGACACATTCCCATAAATCTAGATATTCACACATCCTCATCTGCTGTAATTGTGTGTGTTTGTGTGTCTGTGCGTGTGCATGCATGTGTACTTGTATTTGTTATTTCTTTTGGATCATTTCTGACATAAACACTAACCTTGTCAGGACCAGTAGTCCTCATGGGGACCAAAACCTGGTCATAATGAGACAGAGCCTCATATCTGAGGAACTGGATATGCAAACATCAGCTATTCATGGTTAAGAGATAATGCTTTGATTAGGCTATCCAAATGAATAAAAGTCAATGTAGTGTCCCAATAGCTGTCTGTGCAAACCATTGTGTGTGTGTGTGTGTGTGTGTATGTGATTTGCACCCCTCATCCAATGAAGGACCTTGTAAAATGAAAGAACAAATTCTGTTATATACTACTCAGACAGCTGCAGCCATAAATCACTGGTCTGCCACAAATGATGCAATACAGCCTCACTGATAATAAAGTTGTGATTTTAAAACACAGAACTTGAGCTTCTGTCAAGAAGCTATTGAAAGGAAGTTATTTTATTGCCCATCAAAAATAACCCTCTTCGATGACAGCAGGCTACAAAATGTGCATTTTTGGCAGTCCAAACTGTAGCCATCAGTTCTGTCCTCATGGACATACAGGATCTCCCAACTATATCAGGCACTACATTTCTAATACTGGTACACATTTTGGTAAGTACTGTCATTCTATAAACCACTCTTTTGCTGAGATAATTTGCATATCATCTCCCCCAAAACTTGCACTTCTTTCCTGAGTTGAGAAATTAGTTCAGTGGGGAAAAAAAACAATTTGAGCAGTTAGAAAAGTCAGATAGAAATATTTTTTTAGATTTTTAGGTGATCATACTGTAGTCGTAATTCCAATAATCCCTTATATCAACAACTTTATGAAAGCTATACTGGTCAGGATGATAAAGTAAGATAAATGAAAGAGCTCTATAGTGAATAGTACACTAATACATAATACAAATTCATATAAGCATCCTTAGCTTCTTCATAGGATATACAGTGTGGTTGTTATGTGGCCTGTTTCATTGCCAGTGAGCTGCTTGTATTGATGTCAAATTCATAGGATTAATACATAGATTAAAATCTCTCTGAGGCAGGCAAGGTGCTGGCAGCAGCTCATAGCATGCAATTAGCTAAGAATAACAATGCCATGTGGCATGTAATTAGCAACAGAGATCAACCTCCAAGTACCAAGAAAGTCAATTTAAGACTAAAAAGGAAGCAGCATTAAAAAAAACCAACCCGCATACACTTTAAATGCTGTCTGACCTCAAAAGACCCAGATCAGTGCAACTCACTAATAGTCAATTTATGAATAAAAAGAGAAAAACCTGCCATTTCCCTAGGTAAAATGTTTATTTTCATAGTCATTTCTCTAATGAGGCACATTTAATTGTGCCTTGTTATTGTTGCGCTCAAGTTAAATCCACTTTGCCTAATCCAAAAGAACCTTGGCCATATTTCCCCAGACGAAGTGCAGCTGATCCTATATTCTCATTTTCATTTAATCTCTCAGGCCTCGGTTCTTGTGTCTTCCACTTGTGTTCACAAAACTTGTTTACACTTTGTTTGTAGATTCATGTGTAGTAAATGATGGTTGTACTTTGGTGAACTTGCAGAGCTTGGCAAATGGAAAAGGAAGAGAGGGTATTCAGCATTCCACTGCACAGATCCAATCCTACAAACATTAACCATCACCACTCGACATCTTATACAGTGTAAAGTGTGTACCGCAGTCAGTGATGTGATGACAGGATAATGATGAATGCTGGCAGCAGCGTCACAGCAAGTGTAACACTCATCTCTCTCTCTCTGCTAGACAGATCCTATAAAAAGATTATAAGAAAGTTTTCTGCCACATCCTAGCAAAGCAATGAATTGGGTGACTCCGGCGAAGCTTAAGTGCTTATATTTTGTTTGATAGCAACTCTGACCTATTTGTTCATGTATATAATTAAATAATTATACATTTAACCACAAAGATCATGGAGAAAATGATGCCATCTTTGGTAAAGTAAATCCACTGACTGAATGAGTTGAAATCGATTTCCTCATTAGAATATTGTACAAATACCTTAAATATACAGTCATCCTATTCAATTTTCCTTTTTTTTTCACTCATTAAGAAACTAGATTTTAACTTGATTCGCATTCTTCAGTCTCTCACTGAAGCTTTAGACTAATTACCTCTGTTTATGGCAGAGAGTAACCTTCTACACTGAGACTACCGCAACAGGAGAGTCAAGTGTTGAACAACACTTTTACTGTCCATTTTAGTTACTTGACACATTTAAAGGTGTCACAGTGTTGCAGTGTCAAGCATCATCTAATACGTATAGTACAGGGCACAGATCATGTCCATCTGTCTGGCTTCTTAATTGAAAAGCTGTGTGCCCCCCATTGCCCAACACATACTGGCTGCAGCATAGACACTACCATGCTGAAACTAATGTATCGGTCATAATTAAAGTGCCTCTCTCACGTAATCCTCTGAGATGAAAAGGATAGGGGACAAGTTTTTCCCTCACCTTCAGCAGAGGGCAGTTTTCAGACATTGGAGATGGGAAAAAAATCCCTAACAGATTGTACTGGATGCATTTGGAGGATTAAGTAGCTCTTGTTAATGGGATAGAGGAATCCTGCAGAGTCATGTGGAGCTGACATCCCCCCTGCTTTGTCCTGAGATAACCCTGTCCTGATACTTGAAAGGACTCATTTTTAATGAGTTTGACTGTTAGGTCTGGGTTGAACAATGGGATTCACATGTATCCCGCATTATTGAGATTAAAATACTCTCAGTCTAATTGAATATACCTATTTTTTTTTAATATGCAGTAAGATTACACGTTGCCTAAATTTAAAAAAAAATCTTCAGCAAAATATTTTGCTGACGCAAGACTATTCGATGAAAGCTCTTTACAGCGTGTACTGCTGCTTATTTACCAGTGGCTGTCATGGCACTTAACTTGAATCAGTTTAAAATGACAGTATTGACACAGTCGTGAGAGCAGTCCTTATGCCACTGTCTTTGCACATGCTAATAATGACAGCATCATATGGGATCACTGCTGAAATAAAGACAGTCTCTGCTCAGTGTTGTCACCAGATGTACAGTATTTTACTACCAGCCTAAATACACAGTTAATAATGAATTTGGAGGTCTTTTCACATAGCACTTGCCCTCATTCTATACCATGTCATAATTGTTCAGTTTAATATTACATAAATAAATAAATAAATAAAAGATGCACTGTGCACCAATGTTGTCTGCATCTAGAGTTACTCTAGACTATAATTCTGGAGCCTCCAGATACCTAATTTGCTTGCTTTCTAACAATTGTTCTAGCAGTCTGAAAGTTTAGCCTCCCAACATACATAGAGTTGAATTTGTTAAGCCAAACCCCAAACATTTGTTTAGCATTTCAAACACAGGAGGGACTTGTAATTAAAAAAAAAATGGAAAAGAAAGAACACCAAGCTGACATTTTAATTGTTGAACAGATAAGAGGCCACCAAAAACTGTTGGAAGAAAACAATCAATAGCCAGATAATTAGGTTTACTGATGCAGTCTAAGACAGCAGCTCTAAAATAAAACATAGAAAAACACTGTTCACATTCACATCAAACTGTTTGTTGTGTTACTTGAATCATAGACCAGTTTGGAGGCTGTCATTTTTGGTATTGGTTAAATTGTGCAATGTGCTACTGAGAGATTTTCTAGTGTCATTCACACCCTTCTCCCAATAGAGGTTATTGGGTATTGAGGTATTGAGACACCAAAACAAATTCAGCCTGTTAGTCACTGCTGCTACAAAGTTGAAGTTGAAATAGCAAATTCATACCTACAAGTAGTCCCAATAACAGATACAACACCACTTGCTCAGACAGCGCTTACAATAACACAGGTGCCAATGTTGGAAGTAAGATGCTTGACCCTGTTGGTATATGATAGATGGTGATATGTAATCTGGGATAAAATTATTTGAAATAAAAAAATGATACTTTGCAGTGGCAACATATCATTTTGGCATTCACCACAGGACTGCTGTCTGATTTCCCTGTTGAGAAAAGCAGCACAGACTGATGTAACCTTGGCTGATGATGGATTCCAAATTCTTTTAATTGCTTTGATGCCTCATGAATCATCAAAGCGGAGCGACTCTGGTCAGCAGTCCAATAACATTCAACAACTCGAAAACACATAACTTTTTAGATATACACTACCAGGCAGGAGTTTGGACACCTTTTACTGTAATAGCCTATACTGTTAAGACAGTAACAACATATACAGGAGAAATGTTTTCTGTGTCAATTTAATGTGTGTGCAGTTTTGTGTCCGGTTGGCTCAACTTTGAAAACACTGTGAAGTCACTATTAGAAAATGTCCCTCACATTAAATCTGATGTTTTTATCAATTTTATCCACCATCCATGTATCATACATTCCATGTATTTGTTTATTATAACATAAGAAACTCAAAAACAATGTCCACAAATTTTAATAAATATAACTGAGATACTGTTAGAATCAAATGAAGAAAATTTTAATCAGAAGCTACGGAGAAATAGCAACAATGTATGTTTTATCTTGTATATAGCTCACTTCACATAGGCCTGACTAATTTCCCTTGATTGCTGATTTGATTAAATCTCATTCAGGAAATCAGTGGGAAATGACTTTTACTGATATGCTTGTCAGGTATTGGCACACCACGACAGAACTAAAAATAACATGGCCAAGGCAGTGGTTGAATTGTCTTCTCCCATTAGGCCCTCTCAACTCTGCTGAGAAAGTCTGACAGTTTGTTAATTTACAAGACCGCAAAGAAGTTTCTTTGATGAAATCTAACGAGCTGTTGCTCTGCCACAGACCCCCTCAGCTGTGACTGAGCTGGAAGGCCAATAAACACAAATGACTAGACACCAAGAGAAGTCCTTCTTGCTGAAACTTCTTTCTAATAAAAGAATAGAACTTTTTTGGAAATCAATATTAAGTCCTTTTACTTGATAAGGTCCCCCGCCTTCTTCTTTTAGAATTCATGAATTCAAGAAGAGAAGTTTTGTTCAGAAGGTACATAATTTAAAGTAATTCTTTGGGAGATGGTACCACTTACAGAGCTGAATATCCATTCAGATAATAGCCCACACAGGGCCAAGGCTGTCACACATACACAGTACTACCCAGTTTTTATGGATTTTAAGCTTTATTTGTTCACACATGACCAACATGAAAACTTGTAGTTTGTAGTTTGGCATCTGTCAAAAAGAAAACAATTCACTTATTTTCAATTATTACAAATGTGTGAGAAATGCTTTATTACTTAGAGTAAGAATGAACATAATGTATACAATATAATATACATGACTGAATTTTTACAAAATACAATAAAATAAATCATAAATGTGAAGGCCAGGTATGCATTAAAATTAAAATGTGACACAGAAAGTTAATATAGTTTGCAATTTTGAATTTTAACAATAGCACCTTGTCCATGCAAGTGCTGGGTTTCCCTTGTCTTTTTTCTATTATGTGTGTTACTATGGAAAATCTTGAGATAATATACAATATGTGGTTATTTGGTGCTATAGATAAAAAATGATTTGGTGGTGGTGGTTTACATCAGTTGGCATTTACAGTGATTTGAACCTTAAGTTTATGTACATTACATTTACACATTTACTGTACCCCATTTCCTTTAATAAAAAATGAAATCTCACGCTTATAAAAAAAAAAATCTGCATCCTGGAATCCATGGGCTGAGTGAGGAAGAACAATGAAGAACCATAACTCTGTAAGTTGTGTGTATTTAATGCTGAGTGATACTGACTCACTTTTTTTAAACAGAAGATGAACCCCTCAGGTGACTTTGCTCTTAATCATCTCATGCAAATCACATCACTCGTGTTTTTTGCCTCAGATTACATCAAATTCTCATTTTGTGAACATGAATTGTGAAGTGGCACAGAAAGGGTGCAAGAGATGTAACTATAGTATAACTAACTATATTTATCAAACTATAACTAACTATATTTATCTCTTGAAATTCTTAATGTCAGATGACATTAATACCAATGATACACAAATGAGTGACTAATAAATTATAGGACCACTTCTGCAGTTCTGTGTCTCTTATTTTAGTGCTTTTCATGATAAAAGTTCTCTTGTTTCTGCTTGTCTTTCCTTTGTAATCTACGAACAGGAGAGCTAAAAGTATAACACTGTGCATTTGAACATGTGGCTCCTTCAGGAAAATTAATGATATCTGAGCTTGGGAATTTATTTTACATCACATCTATTTTTAGATCACAATTAAGCTCTTTGTGCCACACATAAATCCAGCCAAGTTGTTCACATTTTTCTGCTAACAAGAACCACTCTCTCTCTCTGTCATTCAGTCTTCTTTATTGTTGATTCTTCTGGTTAGGTAATATACATCATTTTCAACAGTAATATAAGTAATTACTTGGTGTAAACTTTTATTCAAGTAAGCATAGACAGTATGTGGTCACACACCGCCATTAAAAACAGTTCCTGGCAGCACAGCTTCATTGCACCCAGTTAAGGACTACATCAGTCAGTGATTAGTATGTCATTCTTCCAACCAGCAGTTGTCAACACATGGTACCTTGTGCTCTCGAAGATACCAATTATTTGCTCTTCCTACTACACATCCTGTGGGTTTAACATACAATAAGAGCATATATTGATCAACTATACGTTCAGTTGCAGCGGTTCTGATCAACCCTCTGTCTGACCTCATAATTTAGTTGCACAATGTCAGTTGTATAATGACAATTAAGATCCTTTCATTTAACTTGTATTTTAAATCTGTATAATACACATTCTGTGTAGATAAGCCTTTTCTATCCTCCAACCTACCACCCATCCTTAAAACCAACAGTTCATGTTTCATCAGTTGTTAATTACTTTAATTAAATTGGGATGTACCACGCATCTGGGCCACACAGTGGTGCATGTGTGTGTGTTTGTGGGTGTGGGTGTGTGTGTGTGTGTGTGTGGGGTGGGGGGGAGTTCTCCGGACATGTGAGAGGAAACCGGGGTTTCCTCTCACATGTCCAAAAACATGCCGAGGTTAACTGAAGACTCTAAATTGCCTGTGGATGTTCGTCTCTGTGTATTGGCCCTGTAATAGACTGGCGACCTGTCCAGGGTGTACCCCGCCTTTTGTCCTGTGTCAACTGCGATTGGCACCAGCAGCTCTGCAAGTGGTTGTTGAGGATAAAGGGGTAGACGATGAACGAATGGAAGAATTCACAGTGCATCTAAGGCCATCACACATACACGAATATTGTTAGGGGTATAATGTCTCATTGATTTAAAGCATAGGTTTTGTTTTTTTCCCCTCCTTTCATTGTGTTAATGAAAGTGTATTTAGATCACTACATCTACTAATTGAACCTATAACAACAAATGTGCATACGATTATACCCCTACTTACTACAGATCTTTCACCTCTACTGTCTCAGTAATTTGCTTTTCTTAGGAATCAGGAAATATTGTTCCTCTATTTCATACTATGCATAATAAGCAGGATAAAACAAATGGACTGCAGGGCAGACAGTCAAAGCTTTAAATTATCTGCACTGCATATTGCTTTCCCTTAGCTGTCTTTTTAAAGTTGAGTTTCACAATGCAGTTGAAGCTGTTCTTCAGAGGGTAACAGAAGAGCTTGATGCTCAGGTTGTGCTCCACAGCACAGAGGGGTGGAGTCTGTGTGTTTGATGTGTGTGTGTGTGCGCATGTGAGAATGTGTGTGTATGTTGTGGGGACTGGTTGTGACATAAGCAGTCATTTAATGCACAAATTGCACACGTGCTTCAGTCTGCAGGGAGGTGAGACAGAGAGGCAAAAACCCCCTTGCTCTCCTGGCCTTTTATAACCCTCAGGCCAACGTGTGACACTAGTCATTTCAGAAGGGAGTACATGTCAAGTGTGCAATGGAATCCCAGGTGCCAACAAGGATGTAAATGCAGTTGAGCATAACTAATAAGTGTGTGAAGTGCATGTTAGGAGGCCTGATCTATTTATAAAGCAGTGGTTTTTAACTCTTTCAAGCCACGATCCACAGAACCATTTGGACTTGGGCATGCAAACTCGAACATACAATCAATTATAATAACTGACTAACTTAAATGTTGATAACTCATGACACTATGTTGACACTATTTCAGTGAAAGTGGAACTAATTAACAGAAATCAAATCAATCAAGTAGGGCAGTAGAGTTTTATTTGCATACCAGTGCAAACATTGTGTGCCTTTTACATAATTTTGGAAATTTTTCGCTACCGCTTCACCATTTTTAAAGAGATTTATAGTAGTTAGTTACTGGTTGACAGCAAAATCTCCATAGGCAAATTCAGAAAATTACACCACTTTTCTACCCAGACGAGAAAATTGTGAAACGTTACAAGTGCAAATCCCATTGTCAAGACTGAAGAAAGACTTCTTCACTGCCAAGTGGATGGGTTCAAGTGAATGTCATAATAATTTACAACAATAGTACTTTGCATAATAATAATCATGGTCAAACTTTTCCAAACTAGAGTCAAGGTGAGTAACAGACAGACTTATGTTGTAGAATGACTACAGTGGACTGTCCTTTCCATCTTCCTTTTAAATGAAAGAACATTTTCATCATGTTTTTGTGTTACCCATATAAGCTAGAGAACTCCAAGTGTGGAATAGTTATCTCATTTCAGTGGCAGGACACTTTTGTATACCCAGGATTACTTTTACTATGATTTATTACATGCTTTTTGATAAAGCTCCTCTTTTATTATCAAGCTTGTAGATTAAATCTCCCAAAGTATTCAGAAAAAGTTGGACAGCATGCTGCCTCAAAGCACATCAGATCATTTTACTGTATCTGTATATTTTGCCAGACCCTGAATCTAGAAAATTTCCAAAGAATTCATGAATCATCCCGATGCTTCTCATTTATCATTGATCATCAGTTGTGCAGTTCTCATTTTGTGACATTCTGTATTGGTGTGCTTCTAATAATTAAAAGTTCCCTTTGTTTGATCCACAGACCCAAGACAGACACAAAAAAAGCTTTATACATCTGTTTTGCCAGATTTACTCTGCATGTAAATGCATGGCAGGACTTCTACTTAGAATCTTTGCACTTGTTTTGCATCGAAATCCCCTGAACTTGTTCACAATAGCATTGGATTGTGATGTCCTATCACAATGTAGACACAATTAGGTATTAAAAGTGTCTAATTTATTGGTTCAAGGTGTCAGGTCCTGTGTTTGATGTGGTCAGATTGTAGGCGGCGATTTGCATTCAAATAGAGTGCTGCTACTGAAGTGCTTTTCTCATGGGATTGAAATAAGCACTTCCCTCTGAGGCCATGTTTGTCTAATGGAAAAAGTTGTCCCCTTCAATGCTGCTGTTTTGTAAGTTGATGAGTTTGAGTCTCATTTTCTGAGAAGCAATAAGGAGACACTGAATCTATGATCTATGAGTGTGCTGATTAAAACCCAATTTAAATCGAAAGAAAAAGTGGGCCAAAATCTCACTGTACAGTTGTGATGGAAAATATTCTTATTTCAGCTTCTCCCTTTAAGAGTCGCCACTGCGGATCATCTGCATCCATCTTGGCCTATCCCGTGTCCTCTTCTGTTACACAAACTGCCCTCATGTCCTCCAGATATATTATTTGAAATATACAATTTAAAATCACAACAAGGTATTTTCTCCAAACAGTCACTTCACACAAGTTTGTCCATGTTGTTTTTTTGATGAAAGCTGTTTTCCTTATAAATCAGTTCCATGCTTCTAAAACTTCCTTTAGTTTAAAGCCTGGAATAAACAAAAAATCCAAAACAATTTAATATATAGTTTTGATAAACTCTACCACATTCAACATTCAGGTCACTGTGACATTGCAAAAAACATAAGATCTGTGCTTCCTCTCTTCAGACGATGGTACATTTACACATCATTTTTTGGTGCTCAGCTTTATCTTGGTTAGGTTTTCTGTAAGGCAGTATTACCCTCATGAGTAGAATGAACTTTTCCACACCATTGTAGAGTGATTAATAGTCCATTTTCCCACAGCACCCATCGTGAGGAAATGGCTTTGTGTCCCATCAGACACTGAAACACCTTGTTCTGACGGCAGGAAAATCTGATTTTACTTCAGATCTTTTCTTTAAAGCTGGTCATCTGCATTGTACAAGATTACAAGTACAAGATTAAAATTGTGTGTTTTGAAAATATAATCATTTATTTTCAAAGTAATAACTATAAAGGCAACAATGCACATCTGCAGACCATTAGTAAAATATGCCTTTTGTACAAGCAGCTTAATTTTACAATTGTTTATTCAACACTTACCATTTGCAATTTCTTTCTGTGTTGAAAATACAGCATTGATGTTCATATACACTGGGTATGCAATTTGTCTCCACTGTTGCAAACATTAAACTCATATTTGATTATTTAAACAACAAAAGCTCTCAGGTACTTCTTAGTATACGTATTTCTTTATAGCCTATATAATTCTTTGAAGCTCTTTGATGTGTTGGATCCTGGTGAGTCTGGAAATAACTCCATAGATGGGGTAGGCAAAGAAGCCATAGGGAGCATATGTAAATCCTTCTTCATATTAGGAGAGACAAAAATAGATATTTTCCTTAGTAAATGATTATTGCAGTATGTGTGGCATGTATATGTGGCCATGATGATCTAAACGATGATGTGTTACTCTAGTCTTTATGAAATTAAGCTGTAGTCACACCAAATGTGAATTTTTGCATTCTAGAAAGAGGACCGTCTTTCTCACTGACTTTATTTCAAGCTTTATTTCACAGTGCTCTCTGTAGATAAAGCTCCTACTGATGTAGAACTCCATGTGTGAACACACAGAGATGATAAGTTTCCCCTCCATCTTGAATCAACTAAGTCTGTCTGGCGGCCAGACTCAGACACAATGTCGGATCACAGATGTGACATCAGTCGGAGAATGTCAACGTTGATTCATTTTATGAGACGAAGTTTCACAAAAGTTAAAATTTGTCAACTTGAGCATATTGAGCGAGTGATGCAAGGACAGACCATTCCGGCCAGTGCAGAATGTGTTTCTACTCATGTATTTGTGCTTTGTGCTTTGTCATTATGTAAACTCACTGTGCACATGCACACTTCCACGTTAAGCACATGAGTGCACATGGATAAAATATATTTCATGTTAAAAAAACAAAACAAACAAATATGTAAAAAAAAATGGATCACTATAAAGTTAGAAGTTGGACAGATTTGTCTGTGAGGGTTATACTATAAATTAAGAAAGGATTACACAGGGCATTGCCTCATTTACACTGATGGTTATAAATGACATTTGTAACTGTTATAGCACCACTGCTGGTCTCTTGCATGGCTTCCTCTTGTGCTGATTAAAATTAAAAAAAAATGTTTTTAATTTCTTTGAAATGATCATGCACTGTAGTGAATTCAAGCACATTATATAGATGTACTCATAATGAATCAATCAAGACAAGGGAGTGACATCACTACTACAACATCTAGCATAGTTGAAGGAAAACAAATGTGTTGGCAACTCAATATACTGACATATCTCCAGTGAGACTGCTTATATCATGACTGCTAATGCATTCTACTCTTGCCTTCAGAAATGAATCATTAAAAGCATCGGTAGTCTGGTAGTACGCCTTTTATTAGACTGTCACTATTAATCAAGATTATTCACTAATCCGAGTTTGGGACATAATTTTGACTCTGTTTGGAGGAAACATGCAGCTTAATCATCAGTAGCAACTACATGAAGCTATCAGGTTTAGTTATGCAGCTGATGGAGGCTCAAACCCCTTAGAGTTAGAGTTTTGGTCACATGCAATCGTAGATCAAAAATTATAAATCAAACTAACTAAATTGAACTGATGACATTGTTCATATACTGAGTTTGATCAAATTGTGAAACCGAGTATTTTGTAAGTACAAAAATAATGTAATGTGATTACTGCTCAACATATTGAGAGTTCATTAGGAGTTGTGATATATATTATTATTGTTTTTTTTGTTTTTTTTTGTTTTGTTTTTCCAACAATCTGAGCATGAGCTGGGATGTTGTACCAGAGTGTGGTATGAGTGCAAACTCAAAATTATTTTAATTAAGTTTGAGGTTTGTCCAACTCTATTTCAATTTGGACTTCAGAACAGAATAGTTTTGTGGATATAGACATGCTAAAAAAAATTCTAAGGACTTACTATTTGAAAAGTGTATAAATCAGCCAGATTATTTCTTTGTGATGCAGAGTGAATCAGGTCAGAACAGGGTCAATGTGGTTTGCAGCATTCTGAGTGAGAGAGACTGCTCAATTTAGATTGAGAAGAAGGGACAGAAAGTCGCAACCAGTGAATTCTGACAATGTACTCTTTGAACATCTGAAATATACGGGTCTTGGCTTAATCAATTTCTGCATTATCTCCATCTACATTTAGCAAGATGAATTACTGTATTTTCTATAATCTAATAGATTGAGTTTGAGCTTTGCTGATTTGAAATATTTGTTTATTTTATTTTATTTCCCTTTGGGCTGTTGTTTGCTGACTTCAGAATATGTACATGTCTCAAAGGCTTATCCTTGCATTTCCAGCCTGGCCTCTATAGCAACACATTTTCAGAGTGTGGGTTTGTGGTTGCAGACGTTTAAATATGCCCTCAGCCTCCTTCCTTGAGGATCAGCAGCATGGGTCACTTTGATCTCTTAGCCCCTGGCTTTCAAGTTTCCTGCCTTTGGTACCTTATCATAAAGACTGAAGGCATCAAGGTGAAAGGCAGTATACTATGTGTACTACTTCTTGCTCAGCAAATTTCTGGCTAATCCCCTGAACCCAATGCTTCAAGTGCATCATTACTCTTTAATGTACTGGGCAAGCGCCTAGGTTGTCATCATTGACAGAGAAAGTGTCAAAATGGATGTTTACATCAATAATTAAAAGTGAGAGCTCAGAGAGTCATAAAAACAGTCTCGTACTGGCTCTGCCCTTTCAGATTTTCTATGGTTTGTCCATTAGCAACACATTTTCATGTGGGTTTGTGGTTCCAGCACAGACTATGATACCAAAACTGGAGTATGTTGACAGATTATTGTCATGTTCAATTGTAAATTATATGTTGACATTGCACAAGTATGGAGCAGGTTATACAGTATATCTGCAAAAGTGATTAGATTTTCTTACACCAACTTAAAATTTCAGGATCATTTTAGAATCCTGAGTGGAAGAATTGTAAATAACCATAAGAACAGTAGGTCAAATAAATGGGACATGGCAATTGACCAAACAAAGATAACCACATTTTCACTCTAGGGATGTTTATAACTTTGTTGAAGTGAGATTGTCTTATGTATTGTGGATATTGTGACCTGAACATCGCTAGTTTAAATCACTAGACTGGAAGGAAATAAGGTGAAATGAAAGATTGTACACTTTGACTCTTGATGCTTAGAGCCTTTCAATAAAAGAATATTTACAGTGGTAAACCCTGAGATGTTAATGTGTTGGTTTTTAAATATTAACCACAGCTATATGTGAACAGGAAGTACAACGATTTCATGGTTAAAAGGATGCTACATTTGGTCCTTCTGGACCAAAAGGTCCTTGTTTGTGATATCTTGTACTGTTGCCAGACAGCTGGGAACATGCAACTTGAATATAATGTCATGATTCTCAAAGCACTAAAATTTTAAAGTCTTCTTTAAAGTAAATCTATACACTAACACCACATAAATGAGAGTATTTTCTTAGCTTCCCTTTGATCCACTTGCGAGAGAAAAATAAGCCACAGGACATTTATGTCTATGACATTTAACTAGATTTAACCTGATGGTTAGAAAAGAGGCCTGTTGATGTTGATGATACTGGCCATAATAATAATATTAAAAAAATCACAAAAAATGAATTTCTCCTGTCATTAAGCCAACTTAATCGGTTTAGTCGGGTTTTGTGTTCCTAACCAGGTGTTACAGTTGCGCTTGCAAGTTTACTGTAGTAGGCATTGTTATTTGTGAATGTGAGAATGAATAGCTGGTCATCCCTATATGTAAACCCGACACACACACTACCAGTCAAAGGTTTGGACACACCTTCTCATTTAATGTGGTCCAAAGGTCAAACTCAAAGCTGGAAGTGGCTTAGCCCTAAAACCCCACAACTATCAAATGATAAACATAATTAATAAATGGATAAAATGGATAATACATTCCACTCCCTCAACATAATACTTCCAACCCAAGTATCAACAGAAACCAACACCAAACCACAATTTTCAATGCTCAAGTACTTGATGTTGCTGCTTAGTGTTTAGGGTCAGGGAAGAGCTGTTTTCTTCACTGCAGGCACTATGGGGGAAAAGTGTAGTGTGATTTATGATGTTAATCATGAGCAGGAGAGGAGTGGAAGCATAGGGGGAGAGGAGAGTAGCTGCTTGATGGACTGTGTCCCCACTGCTTGAGCCAAGACGACAGTTGGTTCCTCACAGACAGGCTCAGCCCATTGCTGTGTGATGGAGCGAGATGGACAGCAACTAGTGAGAGGCATACATAAAACGTAGGGCTGTAGTCAAAAAAAAAAAAAAGCACCATAGCTGAGTCCAAATAAGTTCCAGGATCATGATGCAATTCAGATGACTCCAACAATAGCAGAAACATTCTCTTATATCTTTGGAGAATGTAATAAGTACATTAAATCTGTAAAGAAGAATGATTCTTCTTCTATATGGTTTATTTATTCCTGACATTGTGGTACTTTCAGTTGTTTTCAACTGTTGAAACATCAAACCACTGACTGGGATTTTGATAGGCTTCAAAACATCGCATGGTGGATTTACTCTTGATGTTAGATCTCTATTTTTCTCTTGTTGAAAAAATGCAGCATGGTTGTGGAAAATGACATTATTTGATTTCAAGTCGTTTTGTTAATGACAAGTTTTTACTTTATGTTAATCAAATGTTGCCCTTGACGTGATCGGTCATGTTTTCTGAAGTGTACCTGTATGAAACACTGGCATATTGTCAGCACTGTCTCCACTGAGTCTGTCACCAAGAAGTCCACTGTCACTGAGAACCAGCCTGAGAATTGGATGCTTGTTCTCATTAGTTGCCAGCTGGAATACAAGTGAAACCAAATTTTAGCCACTTAACCAAAGTCTCATCTAATAAAATCTGTTTTTGCTTAAGTCTACAATATCTTGTGTGTGACTGTCACCTGTTGTCTGGAGCCTATTTCAGCTGACACAGGACAAAATAGATGTACCCTGCCTTTTTTGCCCTTTGTCAGCTGGGATAGGTCACAGGGCAAACATACAGCGATGAATGATTAACTCTCACACTCACACCTATGGTCAATTTAGAGTGAAGTCAATTTTATTTATATAGCCCAACATCACAAAATACAGTTTATATTTGTGATACAGACTTTACAGTCTGTACAGCAAGTGACCCTCTATCCTTAGACCCTCACTTCGAGTGAGGAAACACTCCACAAAAACCCTTATACAGGGGGAAAAAAATGAGAGGTAACCTTAGGAAGATCACAGAGGAGGGACCCCTGTCCCAGGACGGACCGACGTGCAGTAGGTCTCACATGTACAGAAACAAGCTGAAATATATAAAATACTGAAATGCAAAATCTAGAAAATTGTAACCAAAGCTAATAGAAGAGATGCATCTGATCACAATTACTGTAACATCAACTGGTATTAATATTAGAATTAATGAAGATGACATGAACACAAGGCTGTGGGTGGTTCACTATTTCAGTTCCTTGGGAAATGGAAAACAATGAGGTCTCATCTGTAGAATTTTGGCAACCCAAGATGCTGCCAAACAGAGAGAATCCCCCGACCACTGTGGAGGTAAAAGGACAGACCACAAAGAATATGAATCCAATAGATTATAAAAGATTGCATAAAATTAAATAATCTTAATAGTTGTTTAAAAGAAGGGAGCGGTCTCGGGGTTTAAGATGAAGGAGTCTGAAGAGAGACACACACCTAATATACAGCTAGAAAACAAACCACAGACAGTGCAGGATAATCTAGTTTAATAGTTGCAATGATTGAAATGCCATTAACACTGAGACCAATCAAAACATTATGCATTTTACATTATGGTTCTTATACAAATACCCTTCTGTTGATTTCAAAGAATCAAGCCACATGCAGTTTGAGTAACTGACATTATTTCTGGACATGCTGATCATAATGGTTGGAAGACAACCAAACCTCTAAACAGAAGGAACCATGACAGTTATTTCCATGTGATTCTGGTACACAGCCACACAAACCTTAGACATCTAACAGCAGACCCCAGTACCTTTTTCTCAGTCACATACCAGAGGGGAACAAAGTCTTCATCAGAAGCTGTCTGCTTTGCGAAGCATGCCAAAAGTTCTGGACAAGGGGTGGGGAGCGTTTCTTAAGCTGTCAGTGAGGTTCAAGCAGGGTTCAGAGAGGAGTCAGATTCAACCTTGACGGAAGCTGTTGCAAACAAAACCAAGACTCTCCCTGACATCTCACACACCACAGACATTTGCCTGTCTTCTCAATGGCAGGTCAGATCACCGAAATCTCCCGTCCGATGACAAGAACTTGTTTTTCTTCTGGATGCCCTTTGACTGCCCAAACAGGCCACTGCTGAGGCAAACACATCAGGAAGTGTGGAGGGTGTTTTGTTGAAGCAAAAAGACAGTAGTGTGCACACCATGATAAATCACACAATTTTTCAAAAATATGTGTTGTTTTTTTTTAATTCTTTAGTTTCTGCTGAAACAAAGGTCAACAAACAATCAACAATTGAAGTCATTATGTTGAAAATCCTTTTTTAACTTCTGGTCCTTGTCACACTAATACTGAGACTATATACATTGCTATGTCTGTATGTATGTGAACCGTTCAAGCCCTTCAGATTCAATGACATCACTTGCTTGATAATATGGAAAAACACATTACAATAAGGAAAAAAAAATCACTTTATCATTAATGTCTGTGAAGATTCTCAGTCATCCAGGTCATGGTATCCAAAGTGTAGTAAAAAAAGGCAACTGGACTTAGTTGAATTTCTTGAAGACGTTTTTCACCTGAGTCGTTAGTTATTGGCTTTTGTCTGATTTAGTTTCACCTGAGTCAACAACTGTATTTGACTTTGAGTGTGAATGTGTGTGAAACCTCCTGGGGAGGGAGTCCAGAACAGCACTGTAGGTGGATGATAGCTGGTGTCTCAGCCCACCTCCCCTGTTCAAAGTTGGTTTCTCCAGTTTGGCAATGATGGCTTCTTTCACTCCTCTTTCAAACCATCTGTCCTCCCTGGCCAAAATCTGAACATTACTGTCCTGGAACGAATGTCCTGTCTGGTGTAAATGTAGATAGACTGCTGAGTCCTGTCCTGAGTGGGTCTGTCTTCTGTATCATTAATGATATACAGAATTCATTCATAACAAAAGATTTTTTTTGGCTCCTGAAATTTGACAAAATCAGTTTGTGTAACTGCAGGTTTTTGAAACATAATTATGGGCAAAAATCACACACATTTGTGAAAGAGAGAAACATTTTCTGTCTGACGGAAGACATTTGTTAGTAGTATGTGTTATGCCTCCAAGTGTGTTTGCAAAATACATAAACATTATATTGATATATTAAACCTTTGACATATTGCTATTGACACAATTATAATGTGATATGCAGTATATAATTGAATTAGCCCCTGTCGCTAAAACTTTCTCTTCTTATCTCCAAATTATACGATTGACACACTCTTCACAAATATTTATGTTGCTTTTGCATTTTGCTTGATGGATGATGGATGTAGGATTAGGCAGTATCATGGATCATATCACTTTTTTCCATGTTAAGGTTTGTCCAGTTAAGTCTGGTTTCTACCCTGGCTAACACCAGACTCCATCATGAGTCTGGGAATGGTGTAGCTACCTCTTTCTTCACTGGACCAATGGACATAGATCTCTGTGCACAAATGGATAGACCTACAATCAATCAGACCAATGATTTAGATGACGTTTGCAAAGCAACAGAAAACGTGTAGACAAACGTGGAGCAACTCACTGAATGTGGGAAAAAAAGCAGCTTGACATTGCTTCCCTGACATCACTGTGTTAAACCCAACTTTAGTGCACCAGGGGAAAATAAACATTTGTGATTGGTTCCCTTTTTTAGAAGATTCAGAAGCTGGCCATCCTTGCCAGACATGTCTGCACACCAAATGTAGATCAACAGATGAGCCAGTCACATGGTAGAACCGGCACCCTGTTTTCTGACGCTATTGTCTGTTGTTGCCCCAGAAGTGCTTGCACCTTTTAGCCTTTTGCTGCATGTACTGACATATGATCTGCTCTGTCTAATAAAGGGTTAAAAACATATAACACAAATCATGAATCTGCATATAAAATCTTAATCTTCAATGTACTTGTGATTTACTTTGCACTGTGAAAAGATGACTGCATCTGTTTTTAGAAAAATCAACCTCTATTCTGCAAATGTGCTGCTGCTAATTTAAAATAAAATCTTATTCTTGTGCTTTTAAACATAGAATACCTTGTTATTATTAGTAAACCTGTCTTGTCAAATTCATTAAAATTCATCCAGTCACTCTCTCTGGGTCTGCATACCATTTTTGATGGACAAAACAGCATGTAAATGTCAGGTTTGTTGATGGTGGCATAGTCCACATCCTCCTCAGTCAGCATAAAGAAACAAAAAACACACGCACTGGTTTCACTAACTTCAGAGGACATTAATTTCCTGGAGAATTACTCTTATCTTAACCATAATTACTAGTGCCCTAATCCTAACTCTGACCCTAACCTTGACCCTAACCCTAACATCAGCCTAACTTTAAAAAATGTCTTCACCTTTAAATGTAGTAATTTACATTATGGGGGCTTGATTTTTGCTCCCATAAGGAAGACAAGTCTCCCTAATGTGACTGTGTAAACAGATTTAGGTCCCCACAACATAAGGAATACAAGGTACACTAGCACACACACTGGCAGACACTGTCTTTTATTTTTTTCTTCTTATAGTCTGTCAGCAACAGCAGACATCATTAGGGGCTCAGAAATCATCACAGCACTGACCATCAGCAAACAGGAATAATTTTTCTCTCTACACACAGAGGGTTGGTCTCAAGTTAAAAATAAAAACAGATCTGTCAGGAAAAGGTTAGGTTATTATATAATTACAACATAAAGTATATGTGTGCGCATAACTAACATGATGTATTGATTCAGTTAGATCATACAGATTAGACGTGTAGTTATATAAATCTGAGTATAGAAAGCTCTAAGAAATAATTCAGCGTTTCAAATAAAAATCAGTTTATATTTTAGCATTGTCATGGTAACAGACATTGTCAACGACCCCATGGCATTTGAGCAGCAAAGAAAATCAATGAAAATCAAGAACTAGTGTCTTCTCTCCGAATGATTTCAACAAATCATGAATTGATTAGAATTATCTCAATCAACATTTCTTGTTCACCTATTTACTGGTCGAATCCCAGTTTACAGTATTTTCAAGGTTGGCCATCTCAGAATATATTTAGTTTGACTCCTCTTCATGTCTGTCACTATAAAAGATCTTGGAAAGTGTATGAAAAAGAAACATTTTCTCGTGCCTTTATTATTGATTATGCCTTGATTAACATAGGGGGTTATAGGACTTGAATATGTCTTTGTATGTATAATGTCAGCTTACATGTGAGCCCATTTGTGTCATTGTTGTAATTAACAGATGTGAATCTCTTGGGTGCCTCCAGTAGTTAGTTTGTTCTCCCCCAGTCTTCTCTTGAACAGCCATCTCGGAGACGCCAGTGGAAATCCATTTGTTTGCAAGTCTATGAGAAAATAGTCATACTAATAACTTTATTGCCAAGTAGGTATTAGCAAATTATAAATTTACTTTGGTGTTTTGACATACTGTAGAACAAACACAACAAGAACGTATGAGTAATTTTGTAAGAAAAAAGGACTGCCCATTTATATACTGTACATTATGCAATATGAACATCTTTGCAGGCACCATAGTAAACTCAGCAGCTGAAATCCATAAAGGTCCATTTCTGCCTTCTTTTGAATTCTTCCTCATCTGTCTGCTTACTTACTAAGAGTAGAGTAAAATAGATGAGAGAGGGATCTACTTTTTAAAGTGCATCATGCACTTTAAACCTGTAAGGCAGGGATTCTCAGAATGTGAGCTGCGACTCACTAGAAGGTCATGAGAGGTCATACTTGGAAATTAAAATGGACCATGACGTTCTAATATTGGGGAATGGCTGGTAATTGTGTGACTGACAGCAGAACCCACACAAAATGACCTGCATGTCCTCATGGTCGCAGTAAAATGCACCCCTCACCTTTTCCCCAGCTCTGTTCTCTTTAAAATATGGTCTCTTTTAAAAATAACAAGAAGATGGCACAAAGTGGGGAAAAAAAAAAAGCCAGGAAACCAAAAGTTGACATCATGATTGATTGTTACTTACACGGAGGCCAACAGTGCAGTGATATTGCCGCTTTTTTTCTGGAACCACCTAAAGAAACACATCTGTACTCAATAGGGACAGAGGCAACTGTTTAGTCATGTCCAGCTGTGGACATGAGCCCCTTAAGAATAGCCCTTCATTACATTTTAATGCTTCGTAAACAACTGGTGAATCGATAATATTCCATTTTGTTTAAGCTGGGAAGGCCATCATGTTTCCTGTCCCTTAAGTCATATCCTAATCATGTTGCCTCTCCAGTGAGATAAGAGAACAAACAATGTCAAGCAGCTCATCTGCAAGTCAAGTTTCACTCAGCATTTCTGTGTTGTGCAGCAGCTGTTAATCATCAGGAATGAGAAAAAAAGGCCACCAGGTGGAAGACATCTAATCTATCCCATCAGTCTGTTTCACAGCATGAATATGGAGATTTGCATTCAATTGCTATACATCAACTACACTCTAGTGTTCTCTTGGAACAAAGATCGAATTTTGGCAAAAACACCCACATTGTACAGGTAACCATAAAACAATTACATGATAAACAAGTGACATAGCTGGTCCCTGATTTTGCTCATACAAATGTCAGCTGGGATTAGGCACCAGTGCCCCCTGTGACCCTCGGGTGGAGGATAAAGTGGTAGAAGATGAGTGAGAGTGAGTACTTTTGAGGTAAACATCAACGTCAAGTGAAAGCACTCCACCAGCTGATGTTTTATTTATATATATATATATATATATATATATATATATGTGTATATATATATATATATATATATAAAACATTACTGAACATTAATGACCAAATCCCTCTATTCTGTCATGCTGAGAACAATGTGCTGCTGTTTTGTCCACCAGCTTTGGATGACTACAATGATGCTGTCCAAGAAACTTTTCTGATTGCTCATTACTTCAATCCTAATTAAAAGGGAGAGCAACAGTTGTTGGCAGTTGAGAACAATGTGGCTAAAATAGGAGACCATATCAGCCTACTGTTATCACCGCAATGCACATGTGTGGTCATTGGCAAACCTGCAAATATTTCATGCAGATAGCTGTTGGTGGGAATAGTGGAAGAAAATAAATATCCACTATCTATATAAGAAACACTCTCTAAGTCTAATTTATACAGTAAACCTTGGCACATTCCAACACAAGAATAATTAGTCAATTTACAAAAGCCTAAAGAATCATCCATCACACTGTTAACTTACATGAAGACATACAAATGGTAAGGACACTTCTAGTGTTGCTGTGCTTTGACAAAGTTGTTAAACTTGTGACTCTGTTGTTTGAAATAATTCTTTTCAGAATTACCTACAAGACACAAACTTGCTAAATGAGACAACAGAAGGCCAGCAGCTTTCATGTGGGGCACTGAATAGCTCAATATTAGGGTACTTTAATAGTTTGGCCAGTATTTTTTATTTTAAATAAATACTTCTTAAGCAGTGCAATGAACAGCACATTTTCATATTAATAATAATAATAGTAATAATAATTATGATACTAATAAAATCAACAATAATTGACAAAAATAAATACAATTAAGTAGGCAGCGTATTTATTCACATATACTGTATGTGCATGTATACACACATGCATAAGAAGTTAAAGGTCCCATAGAATGGACTTTTTGAACCAAACATATAAGTTATTGAGGTCTGCTGAGCAAATGGCATGCCCCCTCCCAGAGCCGCTCCACTTCCTTAGCGCTTAGCAGCATCTTAGGGAAGTCGCTTCATCGCAAGCCCCTTGTTGTAGCTCCTTACCTTTTGATCCAGAGTCACAAGAAACGGAGACAACTGAACCGCCTCCACAACTACAAAGGTAATCGTTATTTTTTACTGTCAACTCCTGACTGCAACTATACAGTAATAAGGCCACTCTATTTATGATGCAAACACTTACCACATATTCCATGCAGATGCTTTGAGGGGCAGAACATTACAATAGTATACAAGTTTTTAATATTATTTTCTGAAGTACAATAGTGTAATATGAACATTAGAGGCCAGTTAAAACATACCATATGAACCAAAGAATGAAATGAAAGAATGACAATCATTTTTCCCCAGAATCTTTTCATTTTCTAAAATGTATACTGCAAGAATAGCATTTAACTGTTCTACAATACAGTCTCATTCTCTTCTCAGGGGTTAATGACTGGTTGTGACGTACTGTACGTGTGGTCTGCTTTTATTGGCTTTGCAGTGGCTTCTACCTTCTTTTAATATAAGTATGACACCATGAAAACAGGTTGGCCTGCAACTGTTTTTGACTGCTTGCAGCTTATATTTTCATTGTGATGAATGGTCACAAAGTACAACCCATGTAAATGTGAAGATGCAGATCAATGAGCCACTACTTTTGACGCCACATAAGTTACTTTGTCAAATACTGTTACAGAGGTCATTACTGTGTATTTGTCCATTCAACAGGCACTTTATCCTATTGTGTATTTGTACATAAATATATACTGTACTTTTTTTCTTGCCATATTTCCCTCAGCTCTTATATTTTATACTAATGTTTTTATTTGTTTTGCACAGTAAAAAGCATGGTCACAGTTTAATTTTACTACTGAGAAATTTATACAGTGAGTCTTGAATCTTGATTATAAGGTGCATCGCCTGCATAAATGTTCCACTGTAGGAGTTAAATGCAGGACCAAGCTGTGGAGGCCTCCACTGATAAAGTCTGTTAATGGAGCATCATTTTGAGTTGCTGTTTGTTTGTTATTGACCTGGTGTGGTATATCCTAAAGATAATAATTATAATTATAAATTCAACAGCACATGAAAAGTTAAGATAAAATATTCCAGCACACACGAAGCACTGATTGTTCCTTCAGAAGTCAGAAACTAAATATACTTGACTCGTTCATAATCTCTCTGAAACCTGTGCTAATGTTACTGTCAGCTGTTCCTACACTCTCCACATTAATGAACACACTTCCCCCCCACAATGCTGCAAACAGCTGTTAGCCTGCTAGCCTTGTGCTAAAGGGGAGCAGAGACACACACACAGCAAACACGCGCCCTTCTCTTTTAATCGTGTTGCAATTAGCATAAGCCCATGCTACATGGGAGAACAAACATGTACACACACTTAAAATGAATTGTTTGAAATACATCAGGAAATCATCATGGATAGTTGACACGGCTCCTTCTTTCAGGTTAAGTTTATTACTGAGTCTCCAAGAAGGTGTTTAGCAAGATTAGCAGCTTATGAAGTGTCTAGTGTTGGTTTTTACAGCTGACAACAGAACTAGCTGTTGAGACAGAGTCAGACTAGAGTCAGTACTAGTTACCTAACAAACATGGCCTTTTTCAGATCGACTTGGCAGAGCTGAGGTAAACTGCATTTACAGAAGTGGCTGAGGTGCTAATGTATAAATGCGAGAAGGACATGGGTATACACCAAAAAGCAACAGAAATTTGGAAAATAGCCTTCACTTCAAAATGCTCATCCCTCAAAGGCAATCTTTATAGGTCTATACGTAATCAAGAAAAGGAGACCAAACCTTTGCTAACAATTTGTCTTTTCTCCACACAGCATTTCATTTTTTTTGTGGATCCACTAATGAAAAATACATTTCTGAGCAAAGAAATTTCTCAACACACTACACGCATCTATAGTGTGTTGGAGAATATGTAATGTACTTGAGGGGAGGATTTGGCTTGGATTTGGATTTAGAAGAGTGTTTAGATAACTTAAACACACGCAGAATATTTATGGCACACAACCCTAATGACTCCAATCCCTATGTGATTCCTCAAAACATAATGTAAGGATGAACTTATACATTAATTAATGGAATTAATGCATATACATAATTAATTAATGTACTTACATTACATACTTACAAATGATTTCAAAACTATTGGATGGATGTCATGACATTTTGTATTCAACAAGCTGGCGCTCACAGTGATAGGACATCTTTGTTCACGTTTAATTAAATGGTTTACATTTCTTTTTCATATTATTGAATCTTATGTCTTATCCCAATGTTTAAAAGATGGTTATTTCCTCCTGTAGAGATCACCTTGAATACTGCAATCAGTGAAGCAGTAGTGTTCAGTAGTTACAATTTATATCTTGCTTGCTGGTGCCAAAGCCTATAAAATCAAAAGCCTATTTAATCACAATCCTGCCATATTAGTCTTTTCCTAGCCTTAGCCCTGTCTCCTGTGAAGAATGGCTGGTCCAGCTTAGGGTCATCTTGCAAGGCCTCTCATAAATTCCACCAGCGTTACCTGTCTTCTGGTACTTGCTTGATAACACTCATTACTGCGCAATGACCTGGAGGCAGAGCTTCACTTTGGGGCTCAACACCTTCAGGCCACATCTGTGAAAGCTCTTCTCGCAGCTCACCGCTGCTTTCAAAACCCATAAACTCAGGCCTGACAAGTTAGCCGTAAGACAAGAATCACAAGCAGTGATTATTTGATATTGTAAAGTGAATTACACCCTCCACTGTCCTCCTGAGGAAGGCAAGGTTTCTAAAAGGGACCAAAGGGATGTAACCAAGATGTGTGGACTTTATGAGGGTCCTCAGTCACACAGAGGAAGTGTGTTTGAATTTCAGTTCAACCCAGGGCGACAATGAAAGTGAAATCTTTGTCAGAGGTAAGATAAAATGATAAAAGTAAAGGGACAAAAAGGCACTACTGTCATCAGTGATTCATCAGTGATTCATTCATTTCATTCTTAAATGATCATTTCAGTTGAGAAATTATATATATCAGTAGTCTGTGGGTATAACCGTATGCCATACAAAGAAGTGAACTGAAAATAACAGCTGTTAAAAGGTGCTTCACACTGGATGAAGCACCTTTCTTCAACATAAATACTACTCTTAAAACAGTCAGACTGAAATATATAGACGCTCAACTTTGGAGAGAAGCTGTTGCAATGGCCAAATGGAGCAAGAGGGCCCTAGGATGTTATTCACACTAGTTCTGATAGTTGTTAAAATCCTGTGTGCTTCACTTCAAATGGGTTCTAAAACAGCTTGCGGATGTGAACAGGGCAATGGAGCAACACTATAATACACTCTGGGATGTTCACCTCAGGCAAAACACTGTGTGATGGTAAGCACCTCTCTCAAAGCTGCCAAAGAAAGTCCATTGATTTCTCTCTTTGTTTGTGGACTTGTTTCTATTGTGGGAATTGAGAGAAAAGCAGATCTACCAAACCATTCTCATGATGAGAATCTCAGTAGCCAGTGGTTGAAGAAAATCAATCAATTAACATGTTTCACTCCTTATAACAATAGCAACTAAGAGTCTCTCGGGACTCTTTCAAAACTAGGTCAAACTAAAAGTAACATTCCAGAAACCAGCAGTGACTGACTTCTGTCACTGTCTTGAAGGTGTATTTTTCAGTTAAAGTCCTTCTTGTGGCAATGCATAACATGTGCCACGACTAAGAACACATTGCAGCAGTCACACAGGTTGGGCATGAGAGACAAGTTTCAACATAATACCTTGTCTGCGTGACATTCAGGACATTCAACTACTTAACTTGCTGAAAGAGACGATTACCGCTACAGAAGTATTGAATCTGGTTTACAATGAGTTGCTACAGAGATTTTTGAACCCTAGTGTTGAATTAAAAAAAGGCTAGAACTATTCAAATTTGTATTCAATCTTTTACATGAAACCTCCTGCACAATTGCAGTAAAAACAAAATAAAGTTTGCTGGTGTACGCATAACCCTCCATAGCAAAGGGGTGATTTGTACAATCTACAAGTTGAATGAATTACGCTCTCATGAAAGGTAGTTTACTTTTTATTGAGGCATTTATCTCACTCCCTTTCAAAGTAAAAATGTCAGAGAGACCATTTCAGTACAATTCTTGATTACACTCCTTTACATCTATAATGGGACTGGAAGAAAGGAGTGGTGCTTAATTTAGTCAGCCCCTAACTGGTTTTACTCTTACCTACTTGGTCACTATAGGTAATCGCATGTCTTTTACAGCCTAGATTACATGTGATGAATAGCAAGGTTCATTCTTGGGTCCCTCATATCACCCAGTACCACAATGTATATTTTCATTGTTACATGGATGACAAGATATTCCTTCCTTTGAGAAGAGAAAAATCTAATGGACTGACTGCCCTTGAAGACAGTCTTAACAATATCAACTGTTGGATGGCACAAAACTTTTATTTACTCAGTACCTTAACATCAGAAGTCTTACTGTTCCACCACACAAACATCATTCTACTTAAAATAGTGTTGACACTCTGTCTACAAACCTCACACCTACTGCAAGAAACCTTGGGTTTAATTTGATTCAAATCTTACCTTTGAACCACAAAAATGTGCCCAATCCTGCTGCCATCAGACAAGATCTATCCAAAATAAAATCAATAATCCCCCACTCTGACCTTGTAAAATGTATCCTTTCATTTACTTTCTCACTACTATAAGTTCAACTCCTCTTTCTGGTATTGATCATAAATCACTTTCTTGCTTCCAAGTAGTTCGAAACTCAGCAGCTAGGCTCCACACTGGTTTTAACAGATGACATCACAAGGATCCCTTCACATTAGGGTGCAAAAACTCACCTAGAGAGATATGTCTTGCACATCTGTGTATTTGTTAGATCCCTTCTTAAACCCATATTTATTGACTTGCCTTAATATAATGTTGTCTTAATCATTTAATCATTTTCTTCTTTCATATTTTGACATTTAGTGTTCTGAATTTTTGTGACTCTGTCCTCTTGTTTCTCTTGTTTCTGTCCCTGAGTATCCTGTATTTTTATTTTTTGTCCTGTTTGTATCATGAGACATTTTCCATCTATCCATCCATGTGAAGTAAAATGCCTTCGACTGGGTTTCTTTCTTTCACAGGGCTAACAAATGACTTATCCGTCAGCCTGTTACTTGCTGCAGCTTAACTCAGCCAAGAATGACAAAGCTGGTGGACTGTGGGAGCAGACAAAAGTGGAAACATGTGGTTAATTCCAAACACAGGCTTTTAAATGGTCACTGAGAAACTTCTTCTTAAAGCACATCTTTAAGAGACAAGATGCACACATTTGGCCCAGGTACTGAACCTATGCCTTGTAACTGTTAGGGCCTATGGAGATAGTTGGTATGTACTGTACCCCAGGGACACCATGACCTTAATATTAATTTAGACTAGTTTGGAAGAAATGTGTAGGATTGTTGGCGGCTCTGAAAGTGCTGCCATGCTGCTGTGTACTGGGTCTGCTCTGCTGCCAAATGTTCTCCCTGTTGGCTGAACCTGAATACTCTAACAGTGTATTCTGTATTGACACCTTCACACATACTTGCCTTCACATTATATGGTAGTTTATTAATTAGGGACTATTTTGTGGTGTGTGTGTGTGTGTGTAAGAAAGACAAGGAGACTCCTAACAACATTGTTGTAAGCCAATTTCCTTGGTCAGGAGTTTGACTGCATGCAGGTTTGTCTCCACTCTGGAGATAACAAATGCCACTGCTTCCAACATTCTGGTCTCTCTGTTGTGTTTCTCTATGTGCGGGTATGTGATCACATGTGTGTTGTCCATATACCAAAATATTAGTTTTGATACTAGTACCAACATTAATTTAGATACTTTTCAATATAAAGGTAAAACACAAATAAAAATCGTTGTTCTTTATTTTAACACAACATCTTACAAAACCATAGAAAATAGAAAAAAATGAAGTTTAAAGATAATTTTTTTGGGATCATCTCATGGTTTTTTTAAGTTGTCAGAATATTCCTGTTGTGGCATATTTATGCACGCATTTAATTGTAAAGGATGACCGACACATGCTGTATTAACAATAGGACTTCCTTTATTTTTGGAGCGATCAACTGTCCATGCACATGTGCAGGCTTGTCATTCAAACAGGATAACTTTATTTAATTCAATTCACATGACACCTACCATCCACTAACTTCACAATGTCGAATTCTTTAAGGTGAAGGTGCTTAAAATCAGTCTATTCATCAGTTCCACAATTGTACAGACCTGATTTTTTACATGTTTTTGTTACTGTTGTCTCATTGTTTTGTGTACTAGGTCCCTTTATTATTTCAAACAAGGCATTGGCTGGGGTTGGGGCCTGTGGTGCATGTGCAGGGAGCCCAGGTTTGCCAAGACTGACTCAAGTCATAGTGAACCTATATATGCATTATTGGCTCAACACCCACTCGCATTATCTGGGTGTGTTAGTCTGACTTTGAGATATATGATTTAGTACAAGTTTAGTTTTATCATGTGAACATTCCGAATGTTTGACCTAATATTGACAAACATTTACAAGCTGTTGCAAGATGTTGACCAGGTCACCTGAAAACCTAATGATGTTGGTCTAAAGCAGCCATCCCTCTCAAAAATGGCTGATTCCTATTCCCAAAAAATTGAAGTAAATACATTGATTACTTGGCAATGTTCATGCAGGCAAAGATAATTTTCTTTTTGAAAATATTTTCTAGATACAGTTGACACGTTAACACTTCTTAAGCTGTTGTCACACCTATTTATGAGCACCCCAGTGAAAGGCATCAGGGATTTTGATATAAGGTGATATTCGTCTCGGTCACTGATGAACTGATGAAAGTAATACAAGAATTGTCAGCTTGTTTTCACTGGTTCTACTCAGCATCTGTAGATATTAATGTTACTGATTATGTTGGGAAAAGCTTATTTTGAGTGTAACCTTTGGATACTTTTGCCCTTTTTGAACTAGGAATTAGTTTTGTGTATATATTTCTATGAAGATGCACTAAATTCATAGGGAGTCAATATAGTGCACTTCAAAGAGATTAGAAAACGCAAACATTGAATTTCCGGTTGCATGAACACTGGACTCATGTACATCACATCCAATCACTATAACAGACCAACGTGATCTGCATCTACATGGACATGCACATAGAAAAACCCACAGCTTTGCCAAAGCCGTGTGCAGTGTGATGAGATGATAAGTGGAGGGTACGGCATGAATGATATGTAGGTGAGAAGTCAAATAAATCTGCTTTTAAAACTCACACACCCAAGTCACTTCCAACAGAGGTCACTCATACATCACACAGGGCCCCTAACTCGTGCATCTCAGTGTTTTTTTTTTTTTCTTAAACACTATAGAAGAGCCGTCCCTGAACACAAGTCAATCTGAGTCATTCATTAATCTAATATTGTCCATATAGGGTCACATTTGGCCATAATTCAGGACAAGAACACAGGCCTGTGTGAAGCTTTAAGGATGTTATCACCACTAGTCATTGCTCCATGTGCCTAACCCTGCGCAGCACATCATTTAATTCTTAGCTGGGCAGAGGGGAATGGTGCATGCTCTACATTAGCCTGTGTAATCAGCCATATTTGACCCTGCCCATAATTCAGTCAGATGTAAGGAGGGAAATACAGTGACCGGTCCACACTTGGTGGCTTGCAATTCTTGTTCTTCTTCATGTATTCAGAGGCAGTTGCTAATGTGAACATGCACTTTTTATACTTGCCAGTTTATCTAGTTTATAATGTGCCATACAAATAATGAAATATCCACGCTATGTTTTGTGAGGGAGTGACGTTATCTATCAGCCCCTTGCTGATCAAAAACTGCTTAATTCTGCTTTGCCACTACTTTGTGGTTCAAGTAATAGTAAAGTAGTTACAGAATTAAAAGTCGGTGTGAACCTTTCTGAAAACAAGAATAAACGTGAATATACTGAACATGAGGATACATACTGACACATTTACATTGTTTTTTCTTTTCACATTTCACTAGACAGTTTACTAAAGAAGATTTGTTTTAAAAGATAGCTTCAAGAGAGATATTAACTGCACAGTCATAGTTATATGCATGGCCTTGGCAGCTTAGTGTTTCTGACCACTCAGGGCTCCGTGCATATAAAATGAAAGTAAAAGAGCCATCCAACACAGCTGAAAGAGCTTCTCGGTAGCTTCTCTTCAAGTAGGCAGAACCACTGGGATTGGTTTTGGACCAAAAGGGCACAAGCTGAAACCTGAATAACCTCAGTCAATATGTCAAAGTGATGGTGAATGATGTTTACGGACCTGAAACCTTACATGAACCAAGGTCAGATTTACATGTGTATATATATACACATGTAAATCTATATGTCCACAAAAATGTATTCAAAGCAGCCTCAAAAACACAAAAAGTAATTTATTACTTACTTACTTATCAACTCTTATCAAAATGCATTTTCCCTTACAATAGGTAAAAAATTATCTTTAAATGTCCTGGATAGCTTCTTGTATAAGTACATGAACTTGGATTCACCCAGAACATGTGACAAGGGAGAGCTTTGTCTATAATATGGCATCACCACCCTACTACTACTAAAAGGGGAAACACACATAATCAGTCCTACTTCTATTCTTATGAGTCAAACAGAATTATGTTTCACATTCCACTGTAACAAAATGCACTGACAGTAACCGCAGAGCCTGCAGGTTTATTGTCCAATTTCTGTGTTACTGAGCCAGTTGCATTCTATTAATGCCATTTCATGTGTCAGTGGCATCATGATGCTGAAACTGAGAAAGACGTATTGAGTGGAAGGAAAATAGGTTTAAGTGATGAAATGATTTCAGGAAAACTGGAATGTCAGCAAAACTGCAAAGATGTGTGGGACATCTAAGTTTATTAAAGGTACACTGCCCTCCTCTTGTCACGCAGATTCTTTGTAAAATAGCTGGGGCTCATACTGGAAACGCTTGTATATAAATTATTCAATAAATAATTCAAATAATTCATAGACACTGGACCTTTGATTCTCACTCCTAATCTCTTGCTCATTAGGTTAAAGGGATAGTTGGACATTTGGATATGAAGTTGTATGTCTATATATGTAATTACACCTCTGGTTCGTTGATCTCACCCTGGTTCAGAGTGGAGAAAAGTAGCTCTGGGAGAGAGCCAGGGTCACAAAACAAACAACATTTCCACCACAATGTTACATTATGTTCACACATTTAAACAATAAGACCGCTATCCATCCTTATGTCAGACCGTGTTATCAATTTGTCACTATTTTCAGGCCTGTACCACTATGCCGGACAGCCACGCAAGTCACAGGTCACAGTGTACAACCTGTTTTAAATCAGTGCGTGTGAAGAAAATTTAACAAACATGTCTGACTACAAAACCGATGAAGATGACCCATTTATAGAAGATCCTAAGGGATATCTTTATAAGATCTTTAGAAAAGAAGAAAAGAAGAGTGCACCATTATATACAAAAATCATAGTTTAATGTAGACATATGTTTATCATTATTTATTTTGTATTTGTACAGAAATATTAACTGAATGTACTGTATGCAGTTAAAGTTGTCTTCATATTTCGTACATTTGGCTGAAGTTGTCATGCAAAATGCATAGCCCACCTTTGAATTTCCAGTAGTCTAAAATATGAGCATGGCTTTCCAGTAGAACCAATGACATATTTTTTTTCCATCATACTATCAACTGACATTCCAAGTTTCTGTTTGAAAGGATATTGCTATATGTGTGTCAGTGGAATTATAATCTCATAAATTGCAGTGGCTCCCCTGTCATTCACAGATTGAAAGACAATGGACAGATGATGAATGATGAAGATGAATGGCATTCCCACAGCTGAATGTCGCCCTGAACAAATGAATTTCAAGGGCGCTCCTCATCATCTCAATGAGCTTTGCCCCCACTATGTTTCAGCATAAATCACGTTAACCTTCTCATTTCCAAGTTCATTCATTTTTAAGGTGCTCTTCCTCCTGTCTCAGTAGCTACAGGCCTCGTGGATGCATCAAAGGGATCTGATTACTGGAATTCCATTAAGCCTCATATTGCCGAATACTGTGTCACTTTTCCACGAATGCCAACTCTACTATCTGTCATACCGCCCAGCTGTCATTGCACCGCTTCCTGCAGTATGCAAATGATCATGATCATGGCTGGTCCAAGGATATCTTTGACACAAGGATGTTAAAAGAATTAAAAAAAAAACAACAAAAAAAACATTGGCTCTATAACACAAGGTGGATCTATAACATGGCAGAAATTTTGAAATTCAGGAGCAGAACACTCAAAGTGAGTTCTGTCTTTCACAGTACAGGTTGCAAGCTAATCAAGGTCTGGTGTGCACAGCTATTCATTTTAACACAGCTTTTTTTCTTATTGTAAACAACTTGTCAGAAATAACTGAATATCGAGACAGAATACTGACATCAGGCGATTTTAACAAAAGATTTTAATCGGATCAGATTATGTTCAGTTACATAATCTCATTCATATCTGTTCCATTGTTTAGAAGGTATTATTTTTTATTCTGTGCATCATGTTACTTAGGAGTGCAGGAGGAGGAGAATTGGTCAAATTGGAGGGTCACTTTCAGTCATATGCTTTGAACATCATTTCTTTCGGTGCAGCACAACTCATTTATTTACTGTTCTGTCTGTTGCTGCTTTCAAGGAGAACTCTAAACCACATAATTACAATATGGGGAGCCACATAGGACATCTTGAACATAGAGTTTTAGGAAATGGTAGAATTAAGTTGTAAATTGTGTCATAAATACAACAGGGGTGATGTTCAAATGTGCTTGTCTCGTGATGGTTAAAAAAAAAAAAAAAAAAAACCTTTTGCAGCAAATTGATTTATCTATAATGGTACTAAAAAGCAACACACTGGGTACCAAAACAAGAGCTCAAGAGCAACACCCTGTGTAGTGGAGTGTGATGTCACTCTCTACTCAAGACATTTATGCATTTTTATTGTTAATATTAGTTTCCTATTATGTCGTAAAGCTGAATTTGAGTGTTGTCCATTGATTGTTGTGCAGCACTTTGCCTGCTCATCCACCCCTTTCCTCTGACACCAGGTCTAAATCATGACTCTCATTTTGTCTATTAATGTGAATGTGAAAGCAATAATATGCCCACAAATTTGAATGCAATGCCAAGGAACGCTGGTGTGACATTTTCATCAACACTCAGAATAGATGCTATTACTGTATCTAGCTGATGAAGACACTGTTTGCCTTTCTTTTTAATTTAAAGTTTTATTTAATCTTTCTTAAAGGTTACAACGTTGTAAATTGGGTTTTTTTTAATGCATTTACAAATCATGAAGACAAATTCTGAAGGATTTTGGCCAATAAGACAAATGAATGAGTAGTGATTTTTCCTTTCTTTTTTAATTAGCAACGAATATCCATTCACTGAAACATTGTACTTTGTATCTTTATTATGGTCTCCTGTTTGTCCTTCAGCAAAATAATTTTTGTTTGAGGTGCTTTGCATTTTTTTTCTCCTTGGTAGCTCACATTCTTAATGGCTGTCTGTTTGAGGTCAAGTAGATCAAGGTTGAGCTGGAACTAAACCTGATGACCTCCTGTTTTCTCAATGGATTTCATGATTGGGTCTTTGTTGTTCAGTTATCTAAAGGAATAAAAGAGGAGAAAGAACTGTGCTCACATTCTCCAGATCATCTCAGGGGAGGCTGCACATGTGGAGTGATTGTAGTAAACCTCACAGATTTTTCAATGGATACTTTTATAGTGTTCATTACTGGTGATGTATTGATAGCACTTTTACATGTCATGCTTGTAACATCTGACTTTGGCAAAAAAAAAAAAAAATGAAAGCATACAGTTTTATAGCCGCATAAGTGCTTTGTAACCACCAGAACACAGCTGTCTTGGTATATTGAGCATGATTTTTTTTCTTGCAGTTGCAGTATCACTGCATTGTTGACCCTGTTATATTATATTGAGCTTTGGCTCAACATTTTGTACATTAAACAATAATGTTTGAACTTGGTGTTGTTTTTTGGAAAACAAACACCATGATGGCTGTATTTGACAGTTCATTGTCTTCATTTAAAGAGTCCTCACCAAGAGTGCATGGGTGCAAAGAGATTGATGATTGACATTTTAATGGTGCTAGAGGAAAAACTGAACCCCAACCCCCCGTTTTCACTTAATCTACTAAGATGCTAATGTGTCAGCGATCGATACCACAGTATATTTACTTCAGCTCTTTTTGCTGATACTGCACATGCTTAAAACATCAAAGATCATAAATACTTTTTTTTTCCTTTCTCCAACTGAGTTCTCAAAAGCTGCATTAGGCAGATAAAGGAAGGGTCTTGGTTTTGTAAAATACTGTCTGATACATCTATGAACCATTATGTGGTTTAGATGCCAACTTGTAGACAGTCTCATAGAGGACGCTTCGAGGCTTTTCTTGGTGAAGTGATCAGTAAACAGTTTTGACACCATTCACAAATCCTCTGTTTCTTCCTCATCCACAATAATAAATGTTTGTACAAGTCGAGGGTTGAAATGCATTCAGGCAAGTGACAGCAATGTTGGATAAATCTTAAATGAATGAGGTGACATTGAGCTACAATGTGAATAATTAACTAAAATAGGTTAGGAAGTGAAATGAAAATAGCTAAAACACCTTTTTGGATAATATTAAAGCTTAAATAAATAGCACAATATATAAATTAAGTAATAATAATTCTAATCCAATTTTGTGAAACAATCTTTTTTTTTTAGAAACATATAGTATACAAACAAATAGTCCCGATATGAATTTGTCAATTTTCAATGACTTAACTTATCCTCATACGTATGAGTACAATCATTGTTTTAATTTTAAGTTTCACATAATTGAAGACACAGTTCCATCTTTATTAGGAGTATACTCATTCACTCACTCACTCACTCACTCACTCACTCATTTTCTACCACTTTATCCTAGGAGTATACCTTATTATCAAAAAGAAAATTGCTCTTTATACTCATTATCTCAATCTTCACTATCCGATTCCATAAATTCACTACAAAGTTTTCAGTGAAGCCATACGGAGACTAATGGAAGTTGATGTAGTATGTGACCAATGACCCACACAGAGATGTAGTGACTGGAGCACGGCTATTGGAAAGTTTTCAGGCTCAACAGAAACAGTTTTTGGAGTGTGATCCCTGGAGAATGTGTTGGTGACTTCATTAAAACATATCATTTCTATGGATCAAGTGTAGAAGGCACAACTTAGGTTAGATGTGTTTCCCTTCCAAGGAGTTTAGTTACATGTCAGGTATAGTCATAGGCACATTTCCAGAAAAAAGCTGATGATGTGGACACTTGTGCGACAATGGTATGATTGTTTGATGCAAATATTTATACATGGACACACACAACTTCACTGACCATATCCTTAGAAAAGAGAGAAAAAAAAAGCACTTGTACAAGCACAACACATTTTCCATTTCCCCACCCAATATCCAAACTGCTTTTATTATCAAAAAGCACCTTTGTGCCTGCAGCCGTGTTGATCATAGAATGACCTATGGCTAGGCACATAATGCTGTTATGTAAAGTTAGTCTGTTTTCTTTGGAAAGAAACGTTCTCTTCTACGCAGCAAATCCATAACTAATTTATATAACTGCAATAAGTTAATGTGCAACCACACTTTTAAATGAAATGGAAGATGACACTTAGACCACACCCATTAATGGGGAAGATAATCAAATTATGCTCTATTTGAGCAATCAACATTCATTCTTATGACTAATTTCGAATCCCTGCCATGAAATGGGAAGTGGGAATCCAGTGAATGTAAGGAAATCAAACCACTGTAACTATCTTCATGAGGAGTGAGCCGCCATCGTGTCCAACACTCCATCTATTTATTGTTTGCTCTGAACCCTAAAAACAATACAGGAAAAATATTTTCAAAAAGAAGCCTCCATGTTTACTGTAAAATGTGATGGTGTTGATGTATATTGTGTAATGTTGTATGAAGAGATAAAATCAGCTTTTAAATGAGGTCTTGTACTTATTTATCTTATTTATCTCAGTTGTATTTTTTTTTCTAAATGGAAAGAAAGAGCAGTCACTCAGTGTGGTTTATGTGGCATCACCTTCCTGTGACCCTGAAATGGGGGAGTGGAGGTGTGGATTGGATTGATAGATGCAATACTGGTTGATTGCATCACTTTCTCACCTCAGACCATAATAAAGTGAGTGAACAAGGAAAAGTAATGGGAATAATCAGCTGGTAGACTGACACATTTTACAAATTGAAATACATTTTTTTTATTTCCTAAAATTTTACTGTTAAACTCACTCAGCTTTTTTGATAATGTTCACTTTTGCTCTTCAGCAAATGCACAAGTTTGTTTTTTTCTTTTTCATTAATCTTTTTTTATCCATTGCGTATCATTGTGTTGTACATCTCTTGAATCTGCACCAACGCTATCAGTTAAAATGTAACTTCTTCCTTGTGGGAGATGGGTACATTTAACATTACCTATGTTTTGTTTTGATGACGTTAAAACTTTTATTCCTCAAAATGCTACACTACACTGGAGCTTAGCATCACAGGAACCTGTAAGCAATGTCTGTATGCTTCGTCTGTACCAATTCTAATCAGGAGCTCATTATGTCTAACACACAGAGACTTCTCAATCACATCAATTGATTAATTAAGTGCCAAGAGCAATTGAGGACCGAGGTGACAATATGATCCCTGGGGACACGGCAAAGGCCCAAAAGCAATTGTTGTTAAATAAATGCTTCTACGGGCTCAGTTTAACTGTACCATGTACTTACGTCTGCATCTAATTAAAAAGAATATAGCTCTCGCAATAACATCTCATAATTTATTGCATGGGCAGATGTTAAGTATCCTTCCCGTTGTCTATTCACTCTCACTTATAGAATAGTGTTAAATAGGTAGACGTACTTCCACCTGCTTTGTCATGCAAATAATGTCCTACAAGTAATCTATGTTGTACTTTGTTTATGGAAGAAGTTACATTAAATGTTACATTAATGTTTGAGGTGATCATATAGATATTTGACAATTTGTCAATCTTTGGGTCCTTTCAGTTATTTTATTATTATTATGGTATTGCAGAAGGAATGATTAATCCACTATTCATAATACCTGGTTACTTACGCAACATTCTTTGGAATGCTGCTGCACTTCCTATATACAGAACCATGCATTCTTACAAACTTGAATCCATTTAATTGTTTTTTGTTTTTAAAATCCAAAAATGAAACAACTGCAGATAAATTTAAAAATTTAAATATCACCTACTTGCAAAGTTGACTTTGAGAAAAAAAAAAAAAAAAAAAAAAAAAAATCTTTGAACTGCAAGTTCCACTTAGCTAATTTTCAGGCAGTTTAATGTTGCCTCCTGTGTTTCCTCTCTTAGTAATTTTGCCCCATGATGACAAGAATGTAAAACTCACCCATTTAAATGAATATTAAGTAAAAGAAAAGAGAGGATTCAGAGAGTGCAAACCTCTACCAAGGTCACTCACAGAGTCAATAATTTGCTACTCCCCAAGGTAACCATTTGTGCAATTTTTTTTTTTTGAATGCTAATTTCTTCCTTGCGCTACTGCCCACATCACCTGCAAATTTCATCAAAATCCATTCCTTAATTTTGAGATGCTGCTCACCAGCAGACTGACAGATACTTGAACAGCACAGGATGTGTCTTGGTAAAATAGTTTTTTTCCCAGTTGCAAACTGTATGACAAGGCCTTTCATATAACACCTTTGAAATTATATAAATAAAGTGTGCAAATAGGAATAACGTGAACAGTATAGGGTGCAAGATAATTGAGTTTATGTTTTTGTCTTTACATCATGTAATTCTAAAAGAAAATAGACTGTTCATTTCAGCATGCAAGTCAAATAGAAAAATGAATGTCACCGTTGTGTGTGTGTGTGTGTGTGTGTGTGTGTTTCCCAGCTGTTTTTATCTTCCCCTAGGGCTGACTTGTGCCAAATCTGGAACATGGTCGCCATGAAACGCAACCTCACACCATGTGTTCTCCTCCAAATCTCGATGACTCCTCCCTGGCAGGCTGTGGCCAATTACTGCTGTATTCATACCCTGTAGGGCAGAATTCAGAGGTGACTGAAGTAGGGTCGCTGCAACAAATCCCACGATTGAACAAGTCACTCTGCCTCAACTTGAGCTGCAAATGTGCCCTTGTGCAGCTTCATTCTTTCTCTTAAAGTAGATACATTTCCAAGACGAATGTTTTTATTTTACTACAGTATGTGGCCGACTGTATACTATATTTGCACCACTTTTTTACAAAACGCATTATCCCCTTTATTGTTTTTATTCTCTGTGTGTTTAACACATGATATCCACTGACTATTGATTTGTCCAAATTGAAGTCTTTTAAAAAATATTCTATCTGTGATGGCTCATAGTAGTAAACAAAAAGAGAAATATTACCCAACTTTACAATTTCTCACTCAACATTTGGACTTCTTTAGCATAATGGTTTTGCTTTATACAGTCCTCAACTACACTTGATTTAAAACATCGAAAAGCAAAAAATCAAAACAAACAAAATAACACTGTTTTAAGGCCCATTTCCCATTAGTCACAAACCCAGTGACATATCTGGCTTTTGTCTGCAGTGGAAAGTAATACAACTACCTTTTCAGTCCTGGATGAAATGACTGTGATGAAATGACACATTTTAATCACCTCTCTTCTCAAATCAGCAGTAATGCAAACATAACATCCTTGTGAATGTAGTAATTTCATCATCTACTATATTTATAATATACCATACTATATCTACTGTATTTTGTCAGTTTAGTCAAAGAGTCTGCAGTGGTCTTTGCCTTTCCTCTTTGTGGGTCTGAATGTTATTCAACATTTTCATACACATGCTCCCATCGTTGCTTGTTTGAAAAAGACCTCAAAGACATTTCTGATGTTTTGACACTTACCTCAGTCCGTAGAGGGTGAGTCCAGTGAGTTACAGCACAGATAAATTCCATTTAAGATGACTGTCATGCCATTTTGTACCCGCTCAGAGCCCGGCTGACATGTCAAAAGCATCTCCTATCCCCCTGTAGTGAAAACCTTGGCATGACCTTCTCCATCCGACTGGCCTTTTAAGAGAACATTCAATCAATAACTCTGTTGTGTTTAGTTTAGTTGCAATGTCAGACACTCTCTGATTTATCCCTCGTGTCTCTTGCTTGAATTCCCAGATTGGACCCCATAAACTGTTGTTTTTATCACATCATACATTTCCAAGTCATATCAATGCTGTCTGTCATACTACAACCATCCCATACAGTAGAAATAGTTAAAACTTGACCCAATATAAGGGAAAAAAAACAGTTGATGTCTTGCTCTAATCTTCACACATTTATGGTAACACCTTGCCAGTGAACCCGTGAGACTTAGCATATCTCTCCGCAACACCCTGGAGCTTTTCACACATACAACTCGTATAATTGATGGAATAAATTCCCTCAACTGTTCTAGTGAAGGCATCAGAGTAAACTGTTCTCATGGCAGTTATTTAAATGTTAAAAGACCATTAAGGCACCAACACCAATATGTCTACAATAACACACAGTTCTTTCACAGTTTGTCTAAATGAATGTAATAGATGATTTATGAATATAAAATAATTTTGTTGATTAGACTGTCTGTGTTGTCATCCAAGTACAATGAACAAAAGTAAAAATGAACAAAAGTTGGCTAAATTTGCCAATTCTGTCACTTTTATAGCTTTCTTTTTATTCTCTCATTTGTGTCCTCCATTTGAGAATATATTTTTATTTTTTTTCACATAACCCATAGGCCGATTCAGTCAAGAAGTTTGATGTCTGAGTGCCAGAAGTTGCCTAACACATTTCCCACTGCAAAGTTCAATTTAGAGGCAACAATTGTCGCGCAAACTGAGGCAGAATCATCGAGAAGCCATCAACACTGATCGTAATGTTTTTGCCCTCAAGAGTTGTGACCTTATGCAAATAGCTGAGCTCAGGGAGTTAAATTTGTCCTTCTGCTGCGGAGTTAGTGCTCACTGTAAGCACTGCAGAACTATGCTTCATTCAGAGGAGGATACATTCAAGTGACACAAATTCTCGTATGTAAGACGCCCGATGGATTCTTTAAACATCCATTTTCGCATGTCTGACATTGATTGAATTGACATGTGAAACAAGGGCACTGTTACTATTTGTTCATTGATATTGAAGCAGATATGGGACCACGTAAACTCTTAATCAATGTAATCACTGAAGAAACATACCTTCATGACCTCCATATAGTCATTCACATCTAGGATCTTTTGCCTGAACTGTTGAGTTAATGATTTGCGTATAAGGTCTGCTTACTCAGCGTTTACATCTCAGAGGCACAAGCTGCGGCTGAAGCTGCTAAAATGTGTGCAGCCTTCGTGGTTTTACTGAAGTTTACTCCGAGACAAAATTGATCGAGTGCTGTCTGAAGTGTAATTGTGGAATTTAATCATCATCCACTTAGTAACTAACATATTTACCATATAAAGTATGTTAATGAATTTACCTTATGTATAGTATTATTAGCTATCAGTCAGCAGTTCCAAGTATATATTAATTTTTGAACTTTACAAGTGAAGGCTTGAGTAAAACAAAAAAAACAACTATGATAAAAATCCTCCCAGCTGAGATGACACTATATGCCTGAAGTAAGTTTATGTACACCCTACTCCCTTTCCTCCCTCTTTTGAAATGAACAGGCTCTGCTCTCACTGCACATTCAAAAGTATTGTCTCCTGATCGACTTGATCATTCCTCTGACACTGTAGAACGCTCTGTGCTTCCACCCCTGGAAATCAATTGGCACATCAAAGCCTGTAAGGGAAGGCTTGTGTATTAATTTATTCATTCAGTGTCTACCACTCTATCCTCCACATGAAGGTTACGGGGCCACTGGAGCCAATCCCAGCTGACACTGGGCAAAAAGCAGGGTCACACCCTGGACACATCAGGGCCAACATATACAGACAACCAACCATTCACTCTTACATTCTCACCTATGGTCCAAAATGTTGGGGTCACGGTATTTAAAGAAAATGTTTATGTGTTACGACAGACATATCAGGTTTCAGTGTCACTGACAAAAGGTGCTAAGTTTGCACACATTTTTATGACAGGAGAGGGAATTCTGTCGATTAAAGCAGGATGCTCTACGCAGACAGATATTTCCTTCACTTTACTGAGCATAACTGAGGTGTCAGAAAATTATGACAGTTGCAAGTGTATTTGACAGTGGGTTTTTTTTGTCATCTACATAACAACGTTACGCCCAAGAAATTACTAATCTGGAACAGTAGCATAGTGGTGCTGTGCCAGCAGAGTGTGAATGCATGGGTATGAAAAATAAGTGATAGAAAAATGTGCTGTACATAGATGCGCTGTGTGAAAGTGTGAGGGAATGGGTGTGAATGGGTGAATGGAAAAAAAAAATTGTTGTGTGAAGCAGCATTGAGTGGTCATCAAGACTAGAAAAATGCTATATAAGTACAACCCATTTAATCCATACTAAATACACATGTAAGCAAAGCCCCTGATCCTCTGGCATAAATCCAGATTTGCGTGACCCAACAGCCTGCTTGGGTGCAGGATTATTCAGGTAGTTAATCTGGCTAAGATTCTCTGTGTGTTTGTTTGCATGTATGCGTATTTAAATGTAGCCTGATACTCTTGGGACGAATCAAGGCATTAAGCCAGCCTGACAACCTGCTGGTCACTTCTAATGTAATTAAATCAGACAGGAATTAAGTGACCTCAGTGTGACACAGAGTGATACCTGAAAAAGAAGGTTCAAGTTTCATTGAGGAATTAATTTAAATTAAATTAATTAGTTTCACCTTCAATCACTTGCAGCAGTCCTCCCACATTTGAAATGGTGTTGAAAGCTAAAATAACATTTCTCTTTTATGCACAGTAGGTTGAAACACTTTAGTTTTGTACCATAGATGGTAGAGCTTTAATCAAATTTAAAACAACATGACATTCCTTTATGTAAATATGTAACTATGATACAAATAAAAAATATTGACAAACAATATTTAATTATCAATATCTGAAATAAAGTTGGATGATGTCAGCTTATCCAGTCAGTAGCCTTTGCAAACTAGGAGCACTTGGATTTGTTTCTGCCCACACTTCATGACAGCAGAGTCAAAATCAGAAAGGCCAAATCCAAGACCCCACACTAACTGAGGCCAAGACAAGACCAAGACAGAACCAAGACTTCAGGAGCTAAGACCATGTGTGCATATACATGTACTGTGTGTGTGTGCGTGTGTGTGTATACTTAATATATTTATATATCTTATTGTCAGGAACAGTTGTGAGTATAAACAAAATAATCTGTGAGTCTGTGATCAGACCACATATAAGTTGTCAATGACGCAGATGACTGGGTCTCCAACTTTTTCAAAATAGTGCCCTTGACTTTCTTGGCCAGTTGTGGGATGTTTTCCTCTGAAATTGTCTGAAATCAACATGTTCCACAAGTGACAATGGTAGACAACTGCTGACGATCAAATCTTTGACTGGTGTGTTGCCTTGTGGAAGTGAGAATGTAGAACTGTACTTTTTGGAAAGTGTCTTGAAATAATGTATGTTGTAATTTTGCACAATTCAGATATATTTTAATTGAATAGAAAGCTTTATCTCAGTCAGGCTTTACTTGGCAGATAAACAATAAACTTTAAGTGTTGAAAACAGCAACACACCGAATAGTTTATTTCACTTGAAAAATCCCAAATACTGATTTTGAATTACCTTATGTAAGCATGTGTTTCCAATTTCAAATCAGTTGACTTTGGAGACATAAATATACCCATAAACATAAAGAAAGTTGTAGCCCCTATTCGCCCACATCCAGAAGAGCTAGAGAACTTTTGTCTTTAAATCAATAGTGAACAACAATATATTTTCTGAGCCTGGAAGAACAGTATTAGTTCTGTAGTCTTCTTTATATTGTATTGGTCATTGTGATTCAGGCTTCATTACTTCTCAATATAGTGCCATATATTCCAGTGCATCCTCAGGCCTTGATTAATTTACGCACTCATTCACTCTAGGATGCATCTTTGAATAGTGACCTACAGGGCCATGTGGCCATCTGTGGCCCTTCTCCACCCCCTTGCAGAGTGGGAAAAACCACAGCTGCTCTTTTGGCTGCATCAGAACTCACCAGGAGGAGTATTTAAAAATCCCTAATCTATCACTCTGCACAGCCAGCCCTTGTCTCTGCTGGCTGGCTGGCTTAGAACCTCCAACGATTATACTTTCCTGCCTGTGTCTATCTCATAGGAAGAAGGATACACAGGGTGAGGCAGAGAAAGTTATTGGGATCATTCAGAATGATTTGGAGGTTTTGCTTTATCATTTATAAACAGGTGGTATCAAATACCAAAGAAAGGCCACAATTTTTTCAGCATTTCTTCCTATTTTTTCATTGCATCAGATTACCCTAGTGTCATTGGATCACTTGCATCCTGGGCTGTAAATTGTAAACCTACTTGGCATGGCACAATAGGGAGGAACTCAGACATGTTACAGGGATAATAGAATTAGAAGACACTATTAAAGATTCAATGGTGGATTTAATATAAGGGAACACAGGCTTTGTATCAGAGTGGCTTGTACCACATACTGTATTATTAAGAGTTGTATGTTTGTTGGCCTGTTGAAATAGATTTAAAAAATATATTTCCATGACAGGGGTAGTATAGGCAAGAACCACATATATTTTTGTTAGAACAAAAAAGCACAGCAGTGCTATTGGACAGAAAATGTCCAGAAGAAACCATATCTCCCTCACAGGTTCATCACTGCATGGAGCTTTTAAACACCTTGGTACTGACCTTGGGCAATTTTGATATAAGCTCCATCCAGCAACCATTTGTTGTCCAAGGTAAAAAAGCATTTCCATGTCTCCATAGAGAGACACTCTACATGTCCTTCACAGTTTGGATTTAAAAGAGGTAGCCTCTGGCTTGCTGGTCGAGGCTCCCCAGTGTGTTAAACTCAGCAGTGGCAAGCTGACATTGTTTCACCCTTATGACATGTTCTGACTTTTTTTCTTTTATGAATGATTGTGATTCCTAACTACATTCAAAAAAATCAATGGGATATGCTTGGGAAAAGATGGGGTAGAAGGATAGGGTATGAATACATAAATCATCCTCTTCAATTATTTTGATGCATCATGGAAAACCAAGAACATGGATAGAAACTGACAAACTCAAGCTTGGCTCTGTGAAAAGACCTCAGAAATGAGCAGGATCTACTGACTATAAGATACGAACCACATGGACGTGATCACGAGAGCATAATGCTGATTCCAAGTTAAAGCCAGAAAATGATTTATATTTGCAGGCTTATATACGGTACAAAAAATCTTTTTGAGCAACACCTTCAACATCTCAGTTTCAGAGCATGCAAAGCTGAAACTATTATCCTCTTGTATGTTATATTGAAAAGTTCTCTCATTATTGGAGTTGCCTGCCATCTCTCAAAAGGCATTAATTAAATGTCTGGCACATGTGCATACATTGCAGTGTGGCACTGTGGTAATACCATAGTGAAAAAAAAAAAAGAGTTAACATTCTTACACTCTGACATCCATTCAATTATTTTGTAATTGGAAAAAACCTTTACAGTCTGTGTCTCATGGCTGGACAACGGTGTCCATGGTCAAGCAGAAAAAGTCTGGATAATGGGTGGTCATGTAAGGAATCTATTTTTGCTTTAGTCACTTCAAAGAATGTAGAAAAAGAATCAGAGGTATCTGAGCTCCATGTTCTCTACAGGGAACATGGAAAAATGTCAATTAATCCCATCAAGCTCTGGGAGCTGGGGCTCCTCATTAAACACCTGTTTGAACAATATTAGGTGGCTTCAGTTTCAGGCTGACAATAGCTCTTGCACAGCACAATGAATCAGTCCATCATGAATGCATTATGAAGACAAAGAGGGCTCAGATGAGGTCTTAGAGAGTGTCTTTGTAATTAGGCCAACTCCAAACTTAGTTGTTCTACTCAGTACAGAGTATTTGTCTTCATAATGCTCTCCACTCAATATAGAAACATCAAGCAAGTTTAATGACAATGTCACATACTGTATCATTGATTAGAATTAATCATTTACTATATTAATCCTTTTCTTTTCTATATATTTAGTTAAAAATAACAGGGTTGACAGATTATTTTACTGTTTTGAGAGAGGGTTTATTATAAAAATGGATAAAACAGCATGTTAATGAGTTTTGAATAAAAACAACGTGTTGAAGTATTTAAGAACAGATGCAGCAAATTTAAGAGCTGACACTTTTAAGCAAGCTTAGTAAAAATTTGAGTAACTTTTTAGTTACATTCATAGTTTGTTTACAAAAGACTCATTAGCATTCAGGTTGCAGATACATTTTTTTTTATTGTTTAGTCTCCACAGAGTGATCAATTACACAATTGCAAAACATTTGTGTGCAGAGCTATATTAATTAATTAAAATGATTACATGCATCCCAGATGGTTGACATGCATACAAACATTAAATCTAATAAAACAGGGGCATAACACAAGCATTGACAAATAGCTGTATACAACCAAGACTTGGTTGTATATAGCATTGTCATTGTTAGGGGACAACACTTATTGGCAATAATAACTAAATAATTATCATTCATTATTATTTAAAAAAAAAAAATCAATTAAATATTCATTTGGTGCACCACCCCGAACACAGGGAAAACAGTCTATTTATGCCTTTAAAATCAGTCTACACAATCACTGTAATTCATTAAAATATCTAAAGATATCCCATTTAAACAGTATGGAACTCATCCCCCATTTGTCACAATGTACAAGCACGAAAAACACACAGTGTTCCCTTACGTGAATAAAAGTAACAATTTATTTAATCAAATGACGCAATATAAATTGAGCAGCTTCAATCAATGAAGATCAAAAGAATAATAAAAATTGAGTAATTTGAATAATACTAATAAATGTCACTAACTATAATGAATAATCGCACAGAGAGAAAGTTAGAAAGTGTGTGTGTGAATAAGGAGGGAAGTTCAAAGCACAGCATTTCGTATGAAAAAAACAAAGGATGATTGCCGTCAAAACCACACAGGCTGTTGCAAAGTCAAATCAGTGTGTGTATTTTAAAGTTTGCACAGCCACATGTGATCTGTCGGCTCGCTGGACACAGCGAAGCAGACACACAACAGCGAAGCGGCTGGTTGGTGGCTGAACACCAAAAGAGTTCCTGGCTTGACCAGCGAGGGTGAAACCGGAACAATCTCTTTGGGGATTGGGTGTCTTTAGTGTGATGCTGGATGATGAGAGCTTATGTGCAGCCCCTACACTGTGGTCGTACGAGGAGAGGTGAGTTGAGCTCCATTACCTTTGTGAGCTGGTAGTAGCAACAGCAATCGTCAGGTGAGGAGGGATGGTTTGTGGCAACTCCTATTCCCATGGAAGGCAGATGAAAGGAGCCTGGATACGGCCCCTACACAACCACATCCACGATTGGAGAGGGTGATATAAGATCGGGGGGTCAGATATACTGCTTCAGCCAGGGAGGAGCAGCATCAAGTGGGGGTGGCCAATGAGACTGTAGGATTTCACCTTGTCTTTTACTTCACATGTCTTTTATGACTGGCTATTTGTATTGGAAAGGAATTCCTTTGTTAGAATTCCTGCCTCTCACATGGAGTTAGGCTTTAGTCTCTCCATGTAGGTCGCACTCATGCAGGATAAAGGGGAAAACAGGCCGCACTAGGTTGCAGCCCTCCCCAACATCATTATAAAAGCTATGAATGTGTCGTGAAAACAGGAGAGAGAGACAGTAATCGGGGGTGATACCCAAAAACTCATGTCTGCTTTCTTTTTCAGCATCTGTACATCATTTCCTAATTATCTTGCTGTTCTATTGTGTAGTGGAGTATTTGGACAGGCATTTGTCTCCAGGCTGCAGCGCTGCAGTCTGGGTTTTCTCTTTGTGTGTGTACCTGCAGGCAAGGCCTCGCTGGAGATCTGGCAGTGTGAGTGAACACATATGTGGTGAGTCATCCTCATACTGTGGCTCTGATGACATGCCGCTGCACACGTGCTCCAGCACATGTTATGTGATAAGAGGAGTCATCTTAAAGCATGCAGTCTGTGACATAATACCTATGTAGGTCTCACCTCCTAATCGCCCAGCCTATTTTGTCACATATGGAATGATGCTTTACAGTATGAGGTGTTCAGGGCAGCATTATGGAGCAGTGGTTCATACACTTAACTTGCATCATTGACTCTTGTACTCATATTTCTCTGTGAAGTTCACCTGTTCTCCTGGTGTTTCCTACAGTCTAGTAAATTGCCTTTAGTTGCAAATGTCAGTGTGAATGCATTTGTCTCTTCATGTGTTAGCCCTGGCAGTCTGTACATTCTGTGTACCCTGCCTCTCGCACACTGCATGCTGAGACTGGCTCCAACCCTCTGTCGTATAAAAGATAAGATAAAAGATAGATAGAGAATGGATGGATGCAAAACCTATGCTAATCTTGTAAAGAATGCTACTTTTTTTTTAATTGAAGCAATATACAGATTGGTTAATCCAGCTGCACCATTGAAATAGCTACGAGAGGTTAACACTGTGATTACATAGGATGTGATTATCTCAAGCAAGGTACAGCTGAGAGCAATTACAGTGTAAAAAATGAACATCCTTTGTAATTAGTGCTTACACTTGCTTAACTTGCTTCTCATTTAAAGCTATGCTTAAAATACACAGAAACACGGAACTCTTACTTACTGCAGGTGCTTCGCTAAGTTATGTGTTGTATATCTTTCACTTAATGCAACAGTACTCGTCCAGACTGACGGTAAACTTGAACCTGCGTGGTGCAGTGTACAGCAGCAGTTGTGTTGTGTTTGGCACATTAAGTGAGCATTTGATTTGCGCAATGTGCTGTCGGAAGAGCCTGCATTTTCTATATCATTTGCGATAAACTAAAACCATGGTCACGATTAAAGTCCGACTGAATGTCTTTGATGATTTATTTTTCACAGTAGGATCCATTTCTGCCATAGTGCGACTACGTCTCACTTTATTTGTGCTGCGTGCTTCCCCTGCCTCACCTGCTCAGTCGTGACATCGAATGTGTCACTTGCCTGAGCAGTGAGGGGAATGTTGCAAAAAACACAAAAATACTGCTATAACGAGAGATAGAAATGTGTAGCGAGTCACAGGGAGAGAGTGACTCCCCGCTTGAGCAAGACAACAACAATTTTGAGGTCCTGCGGGTCAAATTAATCGGAGTTTAACTGATTTATGTAATTCTGTGAGCATGTTGTTGGTGTTTAGCTAAATCTTCTGCTGTATTTGCGACTTCTGTAGAGAAACTCGGGACGTATGAGTTTTGCCAGAGAGCAAGACACAAATGCTGCTTTCATGTTCGTCTATATTAACACGCAAACAAACACAATACATCTGTTATTGATTTAAAAAAAGTGAAGGGGTTTGAACAGTTCCACTTCATGTACCCACTGATATTATCAGAGTGAGAGAACGTGGACAGGTTTACATGAAACATTTGCATCAGTTCCTTTAAATGAACTGTGACATGTGGTTTGCACAACAGTCTCATCAACATACTGTTTAAAAACATGATAAAGTGTTAATAACCTGTAAATAAAACCACCATCACCACTTGCGTCACACTGCACCTATAGCACTCCACTCACGTCTAGTTACGTGGTGCCACAGCAAACTGCGTCAGTACAAATGTGCTTTTCTTACACATACAGATAAATATGACACATGCAAACAGGATAGATGGGGTGTGAGGTTACAGCGGGACATATCACAGAGCATCTTATTATATTTCTGTTTCTCATTAGACATATGCCGCAATGAAAAAAATAAGAATATGTATATTTTTGCCAGTTTATGGGGACGTGTATGATCCGATTACACATTTTCAAAGTATGAGTTTCAAGCTGAAATAATTAAATAGGTCTTTGGTTTGAACGGTGCACATGTTACTAAGTAGTGTTTGTTAACATGATTGTGACATACTGTATATATTATGAGGATTACTTTTTATCTGTCTTGGCTGGTCCTGGACATGTACTTTAATCGTTTTTTTCACCTGAGGAATCGTTGAAAGAGTATGAGTTTCAGCAAGTCTCATATTTTCTAAAAGCCATATTGAAACTTCATGCCATTTCATCAGTAATGCCCCATAAGGATAGTCATGGAAAAGTCACGTCAGTTACCAAGTCATCAGCAACTGAGCAAGATCTGTAAATGTTTCATAGATCTTCTAGGTTTCCACAGTATAAAGCCTAATGCCTTTGGTAAATCCTGAGATGCTGTCGTCAGATCCAAATTAGAACTTGAAAGTATATCAAATGTAAAAGTCAGATTGCCATTGAGTACTCCCATGCTAGAAGGGGCACTCTCACTTTTCTGCCAGCCATTGTCCAGTCTGACACTTTCATATTCATCTCGTTCAGGGTGCAAAAACAAAAAGTGCATTGTACCGAGTGTGTATGTGTGTGTGTTATATTGTTTTTGGATTATTATTGACACAAATCACTACTAACAAACTGTAGATATGCTTTGTTGTCAGAAAAAAAGGCATTTAGTAGAACATTGTGCCATTACACAGTTTTAATTCAAGATATATTTAAACACATTAAAAAATAGGATATTTGTTATGTCAGCCGTGGCCCCTTTTACAAAATGCTCGTTATTCCTGACAGACACTCAAATACAGTCCTACAGTATTGTACTGATTTACTACTTTACTTTATGTCCTTTCAAATTGAATAAACATATTTCTGTCTAAGATTTTAAGACTGTCTCTAAGAGAGTCCTGATCTCAGAACCCATCCTTCACTGGTATTACAAAACTCCATTGTAATATTGTACTGCAGTCAAAATTTCAAACTTTTTAACTTCTCTAGAAGGACCATGACACCGCTGTTGCTCTGTACATCCCGCACACTCTCTTCATTCACAGCACACAGGAGCTACTGGGACCACAGCAGGTGGGTGAAGTTTTCCTCCATGAGAATATGTCTGTCTTTTTACGTCAAGGAAGCTGACTCGGTTGCCTCTTTGAAGATGCAGTGGAAGATTTTTTTTTTTTTTTTTTTTTTTTTTACTCCCTCTCTATACTCGAGTTCTTTAAAGCTTTATTTAACCTGCAGAGAGAGTCAAGTGAACTTGCATTCTCCTGCAGTGTCCTTGTTTACATGAAGCAATTCATGCTGAGACTTGAGTGTCTTCATTTGCTAAATGTTAAGTCTACATTTCGAAACAGTAGCTTTTAAAGGAAGAGGGAATATCACTTATTTACTCCCCGTAGTCATTTTTGTTGTGAGCTGTCAATGTGTCGTTTAGCTTGTGTGGCTGCTAAACCTTCAATCACGCAGTGAGACACCAATGTGGCTCTGCTGCTCTTTCCAACATCTGTTAATTAAATTCCACAATATTTTTTTATGGGCCAGTGAATGGATTCAGTGAAAGAGGTAGGAATCGGAAGATACAAAGATAAGAAGGATAAAGTTAAGGTTTTCAGCACTCCTAATCTGTGCACAAATACAAGTAAAACACAGAAAGAAGACTTTGATCTGCAAGTTTTTACCTTGGTACTCTTCCACAGGTAGTATCAACAGTAAAACCTAAATATTTTCTTTGATTTTGTCTTGGACTTTTATTAATTAATTCATTCATTATCAGTGTAAAAAAACTAAACATGGTCTCATATGTCACATATGAGCCCATTTCATGGGTTTAGCTTGATGTGTGTGTACCTGCAGACACTGATGTTATGCTCTCATCAATATTTACTCCTGAGACAAAGGTCTATGGAAATAGTCTTCAATTATGTTGGTGTCTGGTTTATGCCTTGCTTGTTGCTATGACTGCAGTCTGGATCATCTTCTGACAGACAGCCAGGTTGAACTGAAATGTTTAACAGGACAAAATTTAAAATAAAACCGGCTCTCACTGTCCATATGTTTGGTCCTGTGACCAGCTGCTCGGGACATTCAAGCCCATCATCTTTATTTCACACCCTGAGCAAAGCCATTTTAAATTCTGATGAGGGACTAATGGTGAGGAAGCAAGCAGAGGACAGTGAGCAGGAATAGTGAGCTCGTTGAATGCATTAACAGTTGGGGATCTGTTTTAGTATTGTAAGAGTTCAAAGTAAAGCACATGGGCTAAGAGCATTCTGGATCAGCCCTTTTTGCTATTTTAATGTTACAAAAGAAGATTAGCACACCAGAGACATGGTTAAGGTTAAATAATTTCACCCATCATCTTCACTGGTGTTGTCAAAAGTAGTGCAGTTGCCTTTTGTTTACATCCTGTCGAGGCTGGCTTTAGACCACACTTAAAACCACACTTACATCTTAAGGAGATGTGCTACATGTGCTTCCAACCACCCTAAAGATAATTGCAAATAATGAGGGAATCTTTTGTTTGTGTTACAGGAGTGCGTTACTCACTCACTCACTCACTCATTTTCTACTGCTTTATCCTCCACATATCAGGGTCGCAGGGGGGCGCTAGTGCCTAACTCTAGCTGACATAGGGCGAGAGGCGGGGTACACTCTTGACAGGTCGCCAGTCCATCACAGATATTAGTCATGGGCTAATAAGGAAATGTAACTGTTAAATGTACTAATGCTTTGGCTAACTGTATAGCTAAAATAGCTGTCACCAAATAACATTGTACAAGAGAATAGACTCACAGAAATTCTTCAAATAGTACTGGAGGACTCATTTACATTCAAGAGGAAGTATTGTATCACAAATACATAGAGGTACAAAAGATCACGTCACAACCCACTTGACTGATTCTGACTGATAAAGACTGTAGTCATTTGCACCAGCTATGAGTAAAACAGTAAAGGCAACTTATAGTAAAATGAGCATACATGTTTATATTTGATTCTCTGTCGTCATCACGTTAATCCCAGGGGAAGAAAAATCTGTTTGTGATTGGTTCCCATTTTTAGGTAATTCTGCAGTTGGCCAAAACATCATCCTCGCCAGACGTGTCTGCAGAAAAAAAATCGAATCACTGGCAGACTCGGCTGGGTTCACCCAGGCTAACGTAATCCCAAAAATATGATTTAAAAGGCACCAGATGGTCCATATCAACTCAAAAATTCCAGCTGAGTTGGTAATTCAGTTGGAAGTTTGACATGGGGAACTGAAAAAAAAAAAAAAATTAAACAACTTTGTCTTGCATTTGATAAAACTCATGTTACAAAGAGTTGGGTGATAATAACTCATAATACCTCAGTGGAATTAATGCCACCTACGGTCACAGTTTTTCATCTGCTGGCTGAAGGGAAGCTCACTATTTCTTTACGACTACAGCACAGACATCAGTGAGCAAAGAAATCTTATTTTTGCCATTTTGAGTGGCAGACTGACAGTAGGTTTTGTAGTTTCCAGCAGACGAACCATGCTGGGCCAGTTCAATTTCAAACCAGATCTTAAGAGGTGGCTCTAAGGTGAAGCTTATATTCCACATCACACTTCTCCTCCCAGTAGCATACCTTGCACCGTCAGTGAGGATGAGTTATGCTGAGGCAGATAAATTTGATTCTTCTGCTTGTACAGACCTCAACTCCGCATTATGCCTATGTTGCAAACCGGATGGTGAAAGGATATAATCCCATTTTGAGATGATCTCATGTCACCACTAATCTTTAGCTACAGACGCATTGTTCTCATCTCTGCTTGTTGTTCTGTGGGTAGGTCCTCTCTACAGTCCTGCCTTAAATAATCTTAAAAACTCTTATAGATATAGTGATACAAAATAAATACACATCACCACTCGTAGTGAGCATGAACAAAGTGAGTCCTCCTCCTTGGTAATCTGGATGTTTCACCATTATTTATTAGGCAGAACAATCTTGCACAAATGTAATGTAATGTAATTTATGAAAAGGAAATTGCAGTGTTTAATTGCACAATTAATCAAAGCTGTGCTGATGGTTTCAGTGGGCATGCTGTAAGACACTGCAATGTGGATTAAGTCAGTCATTTATTCTTTGCCACTGACTCACACATCCACTTGGATTTATGAGCCACTGAAGGTAAAATATGAATGTTTTTGTTGAACTGCGAACAGTACCTTTCAGTCTGCAGATGAACATGCATGCATGGTATTTCATTATTGCACTGCTTGAGATCCATCTATACTCGCAGGATATAAACACAGACAAACACACACAGAGACACACATGCTTCATGTCCCCTTCTGTGCAGTAAATACTAATAACGCCATGACAGAATGTACAGATCTGCCTATTCACCCCAAACACACATTCTCCTCCTACTAATGGACTGTCATACAAGAACATACAAAGAGCCAATCACATCTTTTATTAGTGTCAGGTTTTTGCCTCTCCAGTAGGAAATGTTGTTTTGCTGTCAGCCCATCCCTCTTCCTCGGCTTATATTTGTGGAGACAGCTACCAATTAAGCGCAGCGGCCAATGACACATATCACAATAATGCATGTCAAGAATTGGTTGAAATTGAGAAAGTTGCAACTGAATCTCTCATTTCAGCATTTGATGTTGATGATGTGACAGATTGAGGCAACGGTATCTCAGCAGTCAAGGAAAGACTATGTTGTATCTCCACAGGCATGAAGAAATTGCTGGAACAGTTGTGTATCCTATTCTTTTTGGTAAATACAGTATGTGTTTTTATATAAAAATTCAATCTGTTTATTATAAAACAAAATTGTACGTGGATGCATTGATTAACCTCACAGCAGCTTGTCATAAAAATTGAATTCATGCTGGGATGTCTCACTGGGGGGCAGTTCATGATGCTTAACCATCCTTCATATTTCTTTTTTCATCAGCATCAAAGCACAAACCCCCAAGCACCTCTTCATCAGGAGTAAATAAATCTTAATGTATGAATCCGAGCATGGCAGTGGGGCTTTGCAATAGCACTTGATTCTATTAGAACAATCTTTACCCAGAGGTACGAGAAACAGTGAACTATAAAATTATGGGTGAAGAAGAATTTGGAAAACGTCCTAATATGATATTTAATCAATTTTGTTTAATCAAGAACTGATTCTTAATTCAGGGAGTGTAATTGGAACTGAGGCTGCACACTGTTGCTGAAGCAGAAAAAATAAGTAGAATTCCACACACACACATAAGGCCAGCGCTTATGCCACAAAAGAGGAAACCAAACAAACACTAAACTCATTCACACACACAGGCAAGCAGATAATTGTGGAACTGAACCTTTAGTGTTAGGGTTGCATGCATTATAGCATAGTATGTCATGACACTTGTTCAGAAGCTAAGCATATGGTTGCACACAATCATACACTAATTTCGTAGCCTCGGCTAAGCAACTAGTACCGTGATGCCAAAGGTACTATGCAACATTTAAAATGTATTCCCACAATCACATCCCTTCCTCTGAGAGCTGTAATCAAGATTTACACAAAATGTAGCTACATTGCAGAGCAAATGTAAAGTGCTGAACCGTAGGTGGAACCACACACCGAAAACCTAAATTAATCTATATCTTAATTTTGCTTTGCTAGCCTAATTGCAAGTTACAGTTTTCTAAGAAGAAAGAGATTAAATATAACAGATTGCACCCCTGCTCAGACAGAACAGTGGGAGGCTGTGCAAATAATTTAGTGGATATTTGAGACTGAATAATGCATTTGATAATCAGAAGTGGAATATGAACACTGGTGGGACATATTTTATGTATTATTTCATTTGACTGAATATGCCAGCAGCAGTCCCAAAGTTCATCAGCTGCAGTGTGTTCATGAACGTGATGACCTGCAGTGCAATGGAGCTACCATGTTATTTACATATATACTGTTTTCACTTTGATTTATGTTGTTTTCCACAGCAGCATTATTATAATGTCAGTAGCAGTTACAGTTTTTTTTTTGTTTTTTGTTTTTTTGGTTACAGAAAATATGGACAAATGTGCATTTACCTTAAATCTACAGAAATTATGCATGCATGTTTATCAACCTGAATTTCCTGAATTTCCAAAGTAACATCCATTTTTGCCTCAAAACTTTTTTGTACACCCAGCCAAATTATACAAATGGATGATTCAATTTATTAAAAAAAAGATCCTAAAACTCCTGCTTGGTTCAGGGAAGGAAACATCCTGAGAGCACATGCCATGCTCTGTGTCCTCAGAGTTGTTTGTTCCTTCAACAACAAAGTAATAAAGTAGAAAATGTGCAAGTGAAAGTTTTAATCTGTAGTTCAATTGGCAGGTGATAAAATCTTAGATGTTTATTGAATTGTTGTTGCTTCGAGTTTAATGAGAGACATTTACTTGTGACCATTATTTCTGGGAAACAAATTGAATATTTTGTCCCTTATTTATTACGTTGTTTTGTTTTGTTCTGTATGCAGATTAGATTAACTCTGCAATTACACGCTATTTGGTTTAGCTAATTACTTAATGTGAGCAATGGAGAAAAAAAAGACAACATAAGAAGGATTTTCAAGTAGAAACCATGAGGGTTTGTATACGTTTGAGTCATAAAAAGTGAATGACCAGATGTAAGCTGTACAATGGTACATATATTATGGGCTTGATGGCTCAGATGATGCAAAAATAGTTTTCTCTGTTACTGCTGGTTTTGTATAGAACTAGAAGACTGAGGACACTTATTGGGCATATTGAGGGCATGGTTCCTCTCAGAGGAAATGTAAAGCCAGACAAGTCAGCATCACAGACCCACCATGTTTGAATGTTACAAATGTCACAAAAATGTTTTCTTTACAAAGGGATCCTCTTTCTCATCCATGTGATTTTGTGACAGTAACACAGATAGGAAGCAACTTTTTAATTTCTTCTCTGACGCTTTTTTGTTTTCAAATACTCACCACTGCCCATGGAAATAAATCTGAACTGTTAAGTGCCATGTGAGATATAAATACTGCACTGATGTTATACTTTCTAATATAGTTTTATTTTTATAACAGAGCAGTGTCATCAAAAAAAAACAAAAAAAAAAACTTCAAGGGTTTTTAAAAGAAGTATTTCCTTACATAAAATTGGAGCTCAAAATGATTGTTGTGGCTTTTTGCCAATAATCTCATTGATTGGATCATTTTGTGTCAATAGCAAAACCTGGTGCACCTTTCTTTGTCTGGTTGAACATTCCGAGTGCCTTTCCATGGCCTAGTTGTCATCTATTTATTCTAACCACATCAGTCTCACTGGGTTGGCAAGGGCGGCTGTCTGAACAACACCACAGGTGTGAGACTAGTGCCTGGTTCCATGAGTGATGATAATGATGATGTGTGCAGTTTGTGTTCAGCCACGTGCTACAAGGAATATGTCTCATGTTTAAAAGCATCGTCTTGCTTTGCACTGATGAAAATTAGACCCTATCGGAGTCTATAAGCTGTCAAAATGAGACGCACAGTGTGGTAAGGAACTGATATACTATGTGGATCATTTACATATGAATGCACAGGTTTTAGACAGAATAGAACAGAAAACATTGCTCAAAGGCAGAGCAATTTAACAAATCCTGCAGCTAAAATAACAGTGCAGTATGTGCAGTACCTTTTTTTTTTTTTTTGAAGCTGTGGAAACACCCTTAGTGCTGTTTGATTCTTTAAAAAAAGAAAATGAATGACAGGAAGGATTTTTAGGAAATACCAAAATGATCATGATAATAAATAAGTGAGTATGTAAATAAATAAATAAATATATTTGTTTTAACAGAAATAGTCCTTCATCAAAAAAAAAAAAAAAGTTACTTTTTGTAGTAAATAATTACTGTAATTAATCTGGATGGATGGATGGATGCATTAATGCATGGATGGGTGGGTAACTTTATTAAAGGGAAATTGAGTTGTCATAGCAGTCTGGACATGATTATGTTCCCATGCATGGTGAGATCAAGTGCTTGGACATAATAGGAATATTGGGGTTTATTTTTCCATCATTTAACAATTGCTCACAATTAATGAATTAAATGTTCAAATGGAAAATGTAGCACTTTAAATGTTACAGTACACTGACAATAAAGTGCTTTATTTTCTGTCCCACTGTTGCACTGGAAATCTCTAAACTGGGCTGTCCCTTGAATATGCTAATTTTAATCCTGTCCATCCTGGTCACTCCCAGCGAAAATCTCAGCATCTTCAGCTGGGCTATGTTCAGGTCCACCTCCTTTCTTTTAGACCACGCAATTCTCCAAGCCATTCATCATAGCAGGTTTCACTACTGTCTTGTAGACCTTCCCTTTCACTGTTGCTGCTGTCTTTCTGTCACATATCACCACTGACACTCCTGCCTGCACTCTCCTTTTCACCTCTTGTGCACACTCACCATTGCTTTGGATCCCAGGTATTTAAACTCATCCACCTTTGCTACATCTACTCCTTCCATCTTCACAATACCACCTTTCTCGCTGACATTCACACACAGGTATTCTGTCTTGCTACTTCTAACTTTCACTCCTCTTCAAAACTGAAAACTCTTTTCCCTTAAAACGGCAACTCCTACTTTTGTTTATTAAATTATTAAGAGTCAAATAAAATGTGTATGACATCTGTTTTGCAAAAAACAGTATGTGTTTCATAAAATATTCTTTCCAAACTTGTGCCCCTGTTGTACTTGTAATCATATTGTGTATATATACAGTACGTGTATATTCATGAGCTTTTCAGGATTTGGTGGATGTCAGTCTTCACTGCAGTGAGACACAGCTCAGTATACTTGGTGTGTGTCAGTCACTCTTCAACTCAGCTGCAAACATTTCATGCAGCTATACTTTTCAAAACTGCCAGGTTGAATAACAGGTCTCTTGCTTTTTTGGGCCACTTTCATTAAGACTTCAGTATATTGATGTGCCAAGTGTGATGTACCTCTACATAGTCTACCATGAGTCAATGCACTGTAGGAAACAGGAGATATGTCAAACTCAAGGTGGCTCACAAAAAAAGAAAACTTTTTTTGTAATTTTACTTATATAAAATATAGTACACAGACACTTCTGCCATATACTGAACTGAACTTAAATGCAGACGCAATTACCTTCAACATTATTTCGTAGTTTGAGCAGAGATTTATGTAGCCTTTTATGTTCCTTCTTTTGAAGGGATGCTGCATATCCTCTTTGAGCCTCAGTTCTTTACATCAGCTGTGGATTATATGCTACTGCAGAGAATGCTTTAAATTTTGAAAGGCTCACCACTGGAGCAGAGTGGAGATGCTGCAAATGTCAAGTACTTGGGTCACTAAAGGGAAAAATAAAGAAAAACCTGACACTTTTTACTTAAACTGTCAAGAAAAGATGAGAAAATAAAGGAGCTATTTCAATATCTGCAGTGAGATGTCCATAATTTGTGATTTTGTAATTAGTCTGATGAATCTAAAATATACCATGGTGTTTTGATATTCCACAGTGAACCTCCCTTTTTTTATATTTGAATGTACTGTATCTTAACTTTAAACCCTACTTTTTCATCTACTCTGGTCAAGACATTCTTGAAGGAGTAGTGGGGCTTTTTAATTTAACCTTGGATGAGGTCCCTCTTGTTGTTTCCCTGCAACTTTCTCTCCACTTTCTGCCAGTTATAGTTTAACCTATCTCCACTGCAGACCCTACATCCTTTTTCTCCTCTGGTTGAAACATATCAAGGAAACGTATCAAGGATTTTTAGGTGTGGTATTCAGTTTGTCCTCAGTTTCTGGTGACACGTCATGGCCATGTTAGGTCTTAATATAATGCAGTTCTTGTATACTGTACTGTATCAGCTTTAACCTTGTGAATGTGTTGGTTTAATTTCTGAGGATGTACATGACTTAAACACAAAGCAGCTGCATAATAATATTTACCTGTATTAATGTAGTTACTTATGTATCTATTTAATAACATGTAGTGATGTTAATCTCTACATCTACATGTATCCCGACAATAACAACATAGTACTTGTAGAGGAGCTGCATTAAAACCTACCACATTATTATTTTTTTAAATAATATTATAACAGCAACTCATGAACTTTAAACCTTGTAATAGTTCTAGGTAGAGCTTTTAACATATATATTAGTGCTGTGCCTTAATAACTTTTTAATTTCCCCACATTTTTTGCATCATAGGTGTTGCACTGATGCAGTACTACTTGTAAAGTGAAAAACAGATTAAGCTTCAGTTCCTAGATCTCCTGTATTACAGGCAGGCACCATTAAGCTGTGCAGGGATTAGAGTCACAGCCTGAAGTGCATGATCATTTTAGGCTATGAGAGAAAATAATAAAAACAGAGAGTCACGTAGTAATTTAAAACAAATAATAAACCAATGAAAATTTTTATTGAACAAAATTATAGATAACATGATGTTTAGATGCTTGTGCATTGCAGCCATTAAAATAGAAAGCATAGGATGAGCTGTTTTGGGCTATTAGTGAAATAGATTTGCTGAAATCTTTCCTCGTGCTGTGCCACAATGAGAATTTCTTTAGAACAGTGAGTATTTGCTTGGGTTCTTTTTCCCCATTGGCAGAAGTGTGCCCAAGAGACATATTCAGCTGTCGGGGATAGCTTTCTTCTCAACTGAAAAGCTCATATTAAAAGCATGCACCATACATAAAAGAAAGAACACAAGCCAAGCAGTACATTCCAGAGCAAACAAAACAGCTATTTTAACTGTGAAGATTTGAAGGTTGTGGGATTACAAAGGCAATCCATATATACAAAAAAACAGATGAAATAATTGATCAGCTACAAAAAAACTACTTACTACTACTAACTACTTGTCAACTCTTAAAGTTTGCTTTGAATCAATTTATTTACTTCATTGTTGCCTTCTGTGGTCTGAAAACATAATTATTGCCACTGAAACAGCAAAGTAAGTGCCAGCATATTGTTCATAAGCTTGTGTTTAACTAAACATAAACAAAGTCTGATGAAAAACACACACACAAAAAAAAACAATTAATACATAAAGTCTCCACCGAGTCTGATTAAAAATGTTTTAATTAAAGTGTTTGGATTCAGTACATTTTATGTGAACATAGGTATTTCAATGTCAATATTATATTTTGTTGTGTGCATGTTTTTCCAGACTGTAAGGGGTCTCTGACCCCTTACACAGAGAGAATTCGTAATCCTGACACCTATTAAGCATACTGCTTGCTGTCATTTAAAGTCCTGCAAACCACAAAGCGATGGATAGATGGATAGATAAATAGATGGATAGATTTTTCTTAGCTCTGACATCTCTGTGTAGGTCAAACACCCACTGGAAAACCTATCTACATTACAGACATCACATTTCATAATGACAGAACAGGACAACATGTGTATGTTTCCCTACAAAGTTGTAGTATCAAATATGAAAAAACTAAGGCACTTAAAATTATCATTTTAAGATTTTCTAATATTTTTATCCATCAAACAATTTGTTTGAGTAATAATGATTATCTTTGTCACCTGATTTACTAATGCAGTTCCCAGTATCCAGGGAAGTCTCCTTTAGCAAGTACAATATCAATTCCTGCTGTTGGTGTGCCTGACACGTAATGGATGATAATAAATTCAAGGCTCAATATAATCCCTGCCCACACACACCAGTGCGTGTGAGGTGTTTAAATCCCCGGGAAATCAAATATAAAGATTGCTATTCCATCAGCTAAGTGAGAGCAGGTAAATGCAGTCCGAGCAAATGAAGCTACTCTTTAGTAGTAGTACTTCAACAGATGAGTTTATTCCTCTTCTTCCTCCGTTTGCTACCAGTCAATGCATTTCATTTTCCCTCTAGACAGCCAAATAATTTATCCTTTTGTCTGCTTATTTGGTCCATTTAGCCAATTGGTATTTCAGTTTTGTTTTCATACTGTCACTTGAAAAGGAAAAAGAAGACAGACTCCTTATCTGGCTCCTTATCTCACTGCAGGAGAAGAGTGCCATCATCTATATGTACTGTTTGTCACTTATGATTTATACACAATGATTATACAAAAATGAGCATAAGTGTTAACAAATGGCTTGAATAAAAGAAAGTAGAAATTGAAATAAATCTGTTCCTTCTGTGAAAATAATTGACTAAATCCAGAAAATCAAACTAAAATATGATTTGGCACACGCCGTCTTGTGCCCTGCAGCACAAAGTGCAATCCCACCACATGTTTGATGTTCTGCCACAGGCTCATAATATGATGGTCCTTTTTTTATTTATTAGCCTACTTCCTTGTGCTTTCTTGTCCTTGGATCCTGGTTATAAACCCTCCTACATCTACATCTACATTTGTTCCATTCCAATGCCTTACAATTCATAGCTGCACTATTTCACTTGTCCTGCATGTAACTGAATCTCACATCTGATGAGATTCAACTGGAAAACGAGCCATGCAGCTCTCATGCCAGCTTTAATGGAAGCTCCCATTAGGTATCTCTGTCTGGAAGTGTTATTTTTAATGTAAATCATTGCATTCATTTTCAGAGAACTGAATGCTAGATAAATAACATGATTGTACTGAGCTCTCATATTATTAGAATCATTGCACACGTAATCACTTAGATTTCTGTCTATATTTTACCTAACCATGTATTATTATTATTATTATTAGTATTATTATTATTAGTAGTAGTAGTAGTAGTTGTAGTAAAAGGAGTAGGATATGTAGTATTAGTAGTAGTAGTAGTAGTAGTGGAATACTATGGACTGAAACTCTATAAATCATTTCAGGAGAATCCCTTTATCTTTGGAGTTTGTGATGAATTATGTTCAAACATGACCTCTGCTTACTGCTACAATAACCAGAAAAAAGGCAAAACGCCTCTGTCAAAATAAGTCATGCAGCCCAGTGCCTGTCACATATCAAGGTATTAATCTGTTGATAATCTCAAGTCATAACCTCCAACTTTTCATTCTCTTTCTCACACCGATGGGTGCACTGCATCTTTGTGCGGTCTGTCTATGAGGGCCACATTTTATTTTTCCCAGAGCCTTAGCTGTGAAATTGTGTTTACAGAATTGTCACAGTGACAGTGACAAAACTCACAGAAAAAAAACAAAAAAAATTAAAGAGCAAACCTAAAAATAGAGCAAACTCACTGTATGAGTGCCAGCTAATGGGTGATTCTTTAACTATCCTAGATTTCCTTGTCCCTGGCAGAAAAAAGAAAATCAAAAACACATTTCTAATCTTTTAATTTCTGTCACAGTTACTTAACACCAATAGGAACATAGGAAAATTAAATTATAGATAAGTCATAATTGTTATTATCTAAAACATGCCCTTTAATGCATGGTTTTTGCTTAATTTCCTTTGTCCTTTGCCCAGATTTTGGACAATAACTTGAATATTGTTCAAATATTATCTTTATATACAAAAGACATATAAACTCCTACTTTACTGAAATGCATCATGTATTGTAAGATACATTAGTATTTTATGTCTTTTTTTCATAAAAAGAACACCTGTGGTCACTGTCATTTCTACCACACACTGGAAAATGTAACTTTTTAGATTTTTCAAGGGTTCGTTTACTTGCAACCACAGTAATAGTGATGTGAGAGGAGTGAATATAGCAGGTGAGCAGAGTTAGCTCCATGACAGGAACGGAAATAGGAAAAAAATCAAGGTAAACTTTTACTAAATCAAGAATATGTTGATTGGAAATCATTTCCAAACAGCTATTTCCCTTTAATGCATAAATTATGAGAAAAATAGCATTTTATATTGTCCTTTTTTTGTGGAAATGTAATGCTAATGCTAAAACAGAGTCTTTTTTTGTGTCATTCCATCACAATATCAGCATTAGAAAATGCATTTCATTTGGCTTATATCCCTGAAAATACTGTATATTACCTTAGAAAATAATAAAGGCATGCACTCTTGGTCGAAACGGAGGTTTGACAGTGTGTGACTAATTGACTAGGCATATAGATATAACAAAATTAAAATGCAGGGAAGTAAATGTCTATTGTGAATGCAAAAAAAAAAAAAAAACAAACAAAAAAAACCAACTATTTGTTAAACTATGAAATAAGACTGCTCTATTGAAAAGTTTGTTTTGCTTAGTTAAACATTCATTAAATTAAATGGTACTTGTCATCTAAACAATGGAAACATATTATCAATTAAATTTAATATAATAATGCATTTGGATACATCTGTGTGTAAAATTTCATCAAATGTTTTGAAAACACAGGTTTTGTTATGTTTTGGTTAAAAAAACATTGTTTTGTTGTGTGATGGAAATTGTGCTTTCCTCTGAATGTTAGCTTAAAATGACAGAAAATTATATATTATTTAAATAATTTCATCACAGCCGCTACCAGAAAGTGTTTTTACACATAATGGGAAAGTAAAACATATCAAAATATCTGTTAGATTTTCTAAAACTTTCCAGACCAAAATGGGCCAGAATTAAAGAATGACCCTTATGTAGAATCTCACCAAACAGAATGTATACTGTGCCAGCAAATACAGAAGTCATACGTAATATTTCATGAAATTAAATGTGTAAATTACCATGAACTTATTAGACTCCTATAATGTAAAACACATTATCATATGAGTGACTCAAGACATCTACAGTACTTCTTTTCATGAGATGTTCTGGCAACACTGAGGCTACTATGGGCTCATCTGTCAGTCGAGAAGTTGTGAAATGTGCTTGTGAAGTGCTGGGCCTCCTTTAACTCACCAGCGTGAAGAAAAAAATGCACACATCAAAATATGCACAAAATATTCAGCATAAGAAGTTAGTGCCAAAAGGTTGGGAGTTGGAGGCAGAATGTGCACACTGAACACAGGATTCTGAGCATCTCTAAAGCACTTCCTTTCACTTTGTCTATGGATTGAGCAAATGTGTAAGGTGCAGAGAATGTGAAGCACAATATGGTTCTGCTTGTCAAGTTGCAGCCAAATTCAACAGTGTGAGTGTTAAGCATTCAGTAAAGATCAAATTAATGACTATCCTGTTGGTGGCGCAACCAGGCCTTTGACATCATTTGTCCACACTGAATTGTTGATCACTAATTGAAAAACCAAAGAGCCTACCCCCCCCCGTTTACCTTTTTAATAGCACTTTCACTTTGCTGCTCAGCTTTTAGGACCGTCAGTAATGGTTTGTTTTGTCTTAGCATCAAATCAATTTGCCATTCTCACTAACACACAACATTTGTATTCTATTAGAGGTGTTTGAAAAGAAACAAGTGGAATACTGGCCATCACTTCATGTGAAGTCTTCAGGGATATGCACCTTCTTTGTCCCTCCCACCTGTTTTCCTTCTTGTAACAGGACCATATAAAATGCCTTTATAGATTTACATCACTGAGTTAGGGGACTGCCTTCATTAATCAGTCAAATAAATATAGCCTGAAGGATGGAAATGTAATCAGATGAAAATGAAAGACGAAAAGACTGAAGCTTGAAGCTACAGTATATTATTTAATGCTTGCTAGTGCTGCTCTTTCAACAAGTGATTTAATAAGAGTGATGCAATTAAGTCATAATAAGCTAAAGTCAATCTGCAAATGCTGAGTTGCTCAGCATTTTTACTTTCCTGCAAGAAATGGGCAATGTTGCATTTGTCCATTCTGTACAGAAAAACCTTGCCAGATTGTATCATATGAGCCATGTCAACATTTGTAAAGTGACACAGTTGTCAAATATTTAAGTCAAAATTATCACCTTGTGGTTGAGTGACTACAGTTTTTCCTAACCTAATCAAGTCCTTTAACAAGTGTTGAACAAATAGTGTTTTTAACAATTAGTTCACTTTCACTTAATATGCACGTCTGTAATTGTAATTTTGATGTAAAAAAGTAAGCGCATTGCTGATACGTGCAAATCCATGATGACTCAGTTCTTCATGCTACACTGAAGCTTGAGTGTGCAACTGATGATAGTCATAACTCTGTAGTCAGTTTTCACACTATGACGACTGCTGGGTTTCTTTCTATAATAATATAAGGTCTCAAACTTACTATGTTTAAGTGCCTTCCTATGACGTATGTTGTGATCTGGCGCCAGACAGACAAAACTGAAATGATCCAAATCTCTTACGACAAACACAGTTACATAAGACCATCCATCTGGGAGTATGAGTCAGAGACAGGAGGAGGAGGAGGAGGAGGAAGAGGAGTAATGCACTACATGAAAATATAATATATTTGGCATAGAAAAGCATTAAGGACTTTGAAACATCACACTAGAAATTTCCTCAAGTGACGAAACATTTTAGACACCGAAAAAAAGAAAATTTTCATTCGTGTGGTCATGTTAAAGGTATGAAGCTGCTATTCAACAACAGATGTTCTTCATTCTGCTATTGTCTTAAAAGCACACCCAGCTTTAGGCTGCAGCACACTGAGCAAAGGGCTGGTTCTAACCTTTGAATATACTAGAACAGCAAACCAATTAAAAACTGTGGTAAAATCAACAGCATTACAAGCCCAGAGGAGACAATTTCATTAATATCTTTACACATTTGGTAAACAATGACTGAAACAGCAACAACACAACCCCTTGTTTCATTGGCTTGAAGAATACTTTAGTTGATGTACCAAAACTTGGAAGTGCACACTGCAGGCACTGTGTCCTCACATATGGCTTAGATTTCCTCAAAGGGGAGGAGTGAGCCTGTAAAATCCAGCAGCCTGCAGCTCAAGATGGATGAATACAAGTTCCTCAAAATAAAAAAAGCTGTCTTCTCCGCCATGAACTAGAGGGCAGACACTAAAACAAATCATTACATTGGATGACAAAATTAGACATTTTACAATTACCCAAATAGCTGGACACCTGGCAGTGAAATTACTGAAGGTCAAAATGTCAAAGGTTACCTTTATTCATGTTGCACATTTAAAACCAACCAAAGTTGTTGTTCATAGGTTAATGCCAATCCTTTTGTGTGTTTGTGTGTGTACCTGGTATTCCTTATTCTGTGGAGACCTCTGTTTACACAATCACATCATGTCACACTAAAAAATGTCCCCATAATGTAAATTAATACAATTTTAATGGAAGACATGTGTTAAAGTTAGGCTGAGTTAACGGTTAGCTTAAGGTTAGGGTCAGGTTTAGGGCACAAGTAATTATGGTTAAGGTTAAAGTAAGTCTCCAGGAAGTAAATGTAAATTAATGCAATGTCCTCTGAAATCATAGAAACCTGTGTGTGTGTGTGTGTGTGTGTGTGTGTGTGTGACCATTTCTGTTTTCATAAATAGCTAACTGAGAAAAAGATAAACTTATAACAATATAGACATTCAGACATGACAAGATTCTTCATGCAGAATTACTTAAACAAATTACAAAAACAAAACTGCATAGTTATCTTATCATCTTATCTTATGAAAATGTTCGATGGGGAGGAAAGGTTGTAGGTGGTGGCATGGTGTAAGACAGGCTCATGAATGTTTGGAATGGACCAGCTGTTTGCTGGGCGTTCAGTCACATGGAATGGCAGGTGAGTCGGTTTGCAGCTACGTCAATCAAATGCCATGTCTGATGAGCTGGCAGAGGGGAAATCGGAAAATGGGGTGAGCAAGGGGCAGGGAAGAAATGACAAGAACAATGCTGGTAGGAATTCAGGATCACCCACACAATGTATGGAACAACAAGGCGGAAAGCTATTACTGCCAGAACCTAAACATCACAGCTTTTTAACTATTTTATTAATATTATTTGACAGTTTGTATTTTTTAGGAATTTGCCCATATCCTTTTTTTCCCCACAAAATGTTTCTATTTTTGTATGAGAGTAGTGGGTCATCTTTTGAGATATGTCCACAGTTTTGTGTATTTACCTCAGAGACCTATGAGAACTAGGGAAAACATTTGGCTTTTACCTCTTGTTGATTTTTCAAACATGTACTTTGATCATTGAAAAACCTTTGAAACCCGATGAACGATGAACAATATTGTTTTAATCCCAACTTCCAATACTCAAATGTCTTGAAGATATTGTTATAATATAAAGGTCCGGATGTTTTCTGTGACAGCATACTGAATACAGTAATCTAGACAGAATGATGTGTCTACTGCAATAAAGTCAACACATTCTACAAGCTTTACTTCTCCACTAATCATGTATGGAAAGTGTTATTTTAAATTCTTAATGTCACAACACCTACAGCCTACAAATCTTAAGCAGATAAATAAATTGGTGTAATTATTACAATTAAAACACCCCAAACTATCAAAAGGTTAAAAAATGAATATTTTATTAGTTACTGACATTTTCTGGCAGAATACTTGCAGACTTTTGACTTGTATTAAGTATTAACTTGCATAATGTTCCATTAATTAGCATCTAAAAATTGGTCACATAGTATTAGAACTAGGAGCACCCCACAGACTTTAACAGTAACACAAGGTTGATCCCAATAATAATAATAATAATAATAATAATAATAATAATAACAACTTATTTGTGTAGCACTTATTTGTTTCTTCACAAATGTTACAAAGTGCAAAAGGGCTTTGTAACTGCTTAAAAAGTCTGTTACATCTGACCCTACATTATGATCCTGCTCACCCCAATAATTTAAATGTTTCATACCATTGACAACAAGACATTTTCATTGGGAAAAAAAGTAAGTGAAGTTTAAATCAGAGAGGTAAGACGGAGTGTTGCCGTTTAGACACTTATAAACAAACAGTAATATATTTAAATGGGAGCCAGTGGAGGGAAGACAGAATACAAGAACTATATTCATACCGTTCGAGTTCTTATTAAAAGGTGCACAGCAGCATTTTGATGGAAGAGCATTGCAGTAATCCAGTCTGAGTTTTTCAAGGTCATGCCTTGGAGAATGGATTTTACCTTGGCTATTTGCCTTAATTGAAAAAAGCAGTTTTTATTACACAGCTAATCTGCTTATCAAACTTAAAATCAGAGTCCATTATTACCCCCAGGTTTCTAACCAGGGTTTATTGTAAGGAGACAAAGGATTAAGACGAACAAGGGCTTGTACTTTGTACTTAGGTGTTGTGTAACCTCAGTCTTGTCTGTGATGTCTTGACAGTCAATAGGGAAATGGATGGGGAAAGGACATGGGCTTGACTTGCTTTAGTAACACAACCTTGAATTAAAACAACAATACTTTATTGTCTTCAGTTTATCTTTGGCTTTAGAGCTTAGTTTGAAAACAAATCCGAATAAATCACAGGTCAAGACAAGTAAAACAAAAGCACACTATACAGATAATGGAGACGGTTTCAATAAGAATGGTGTTCATAAATTTAATATATAGGAGATGTTTTTTTTAAAAATTCTTGGCTGCTGTAGCCAGTCTATAGTATCTTGTTACATTGCAAACACAGAAAGAAGCTCTATGAAAATCATTTCCTTTATTCTCCCTTTATTTTCTGTGTTTTGCAGCTTCCTCACAGTTTTTCTGTTACAATTACCTCATTGGCCTTTTTTATCACCATAGAGAGAAATGAACTGTATTCATATTGCTGTAAAACTATAAGAAACACAGATGATACACTAATATTGCATTACATGAATAAACAGTGTTGAAAAGAATCATTAACTTCATGCCTTTCAGAGATCAATTCATCTTCGGCCTGTTTGATTATTGACTGAAAAAAAAAAAAAGTTACTCCAATGTGGCCAGGAATGGCTAAATGAGTCTTTCATCTTTAAATGATGACACATGGTTTATGAAAAGATGAAGTTTTCCCAATATAATGCAACACTGAAGTAAGATTCTCTAAAAGACCATGATACGCATTTTAATCAGTAAGAGAGAAAAAAATGTCTTCTTTCTTTGTAAAAGCATTACTTTAAATCTAAGCTTTTAAGAAGCCGTCTATTAGAAGTCTTCATCTTTTGGTATAAAGATAAACACTTCTAATCTTTCCTCTTGACCTGACTGAAGGCTATTACTCCACCAAGACCTGGAGTATTATGAAAATTATAATTCTCCGCTCCAAAGATTATTCATCACTGGCTTTAAAAGGGGTAGAATTGCTTATTTAAATGTGCAAATAATGCCAAAAAATTATCCTTCATCCACCTGTTGTGTTTTTTTTTTTTCACTATTATACAAATATGTTGACACTAACTACAGCAAAACAAACATAGAGGTGTGATAACTGTTGACTGGAACAGTCATATCTGTTAGATAAATGCCAATCTATCTGTCACATCACAGACAAGAAAATAAATTCAAATAGTTGTCTCGTTCAAAAAAAGGCTGGCCACGTACCGTACAGTATTCTTTACTAAAACCTGAAGCCTCGGAGAAGCCAAAATAAATTGGTTTTCAATGACTAAATTGTATTGCTTACATTCTGTTGCCCTAATTTTGCTTTGTTGTGTCCTATGTTCAGTGTTCCCTCTTGGATTCCAGAAAAACACTATCGATTCTCTCCATGAATATGAAATGAAATGAATATTAATCATTTCCCCTGGCAAGACTCAACCAGAGAGTGAATGGAATCAAACTGCAAGACGTGTCACAGTGAAAAGCAAATCTTCCTCCACTCCACCATCTAACATTGTTTCCACGTCCTTAAAATGAAATACGGTATTTGCTCAGTTTATCTGAAAAAGGACTGTATATCGGACCTGATGATTGAGAAAGAAAATATATTTTAGGTATAACAAGGAAGTCAGTCCACATATTATATGGCCTCAGTTCCTACATTACTGGGTTTGTTGAATATGCTGATGCAATCTTGTGCCTGGAGTTTCAGACATCACTGGGGAGCAGCCTAACAGAGGAGCACCTCTTCAAACTTCCATCAAACTGCAGGCACAGAATTGCATTGACTTAAAGAGTTGCTAGGTATTGTTCATCACCATTAGAACAGCGGGTACAGCAAATAAACAACTGAGGCAATACTACATACTGTTGATTTTGGGCTTAAAATCGTAAGAACCTTAGCAGGGGAACAGTCAAAGCTCAGATTTATTTCTTTTTTGAGAGAATCAAATGCGCTGAATTTTGTGTGTGAGTTCGGTGGGCAATTTGCATTGTATGTGGAGAGAGGTGCTTATTGAAAGATGGAGGTTGTGCTGTTGTCTATCTGCTTAAGAGACCATGCGTGCTGCTGCACACAGTGGGAAACTAATGACTGATGCACACTGGCTACTCAATAAGGATCTCCAGCACTGCCCTCCCACTCTCTCTCCCACAGGGGATTTCCTGCAGTAATTGGAGCCAAGAGTGTGTGCATATCATTTCTGAGGGGGAGAAAAAAAAATTGGAAGAAGTAAGATGCTGTTGATGTGGGATGCCAAAATAAAAACAATTCAAGCATAGATTTATTTAAAATAAGTGTTTGAGAGATTCTTACTTGGAAATTCCAAACCCATTCATTTGGGACATCAGCATCACTGAAAACAGAAGTGTACAAAAGCATAGTTGCTGCTTCCAATCATATGCATTATCATACTGATAAAAGCTCAGAGGGCAAGTGCATGCACTCATGGCTGCCCACTACAGAGACACACAGAGTGGAAAGGCCACAAAATTGTGCTTGGTAGCAATAATGTTTTATCATAATTTGAAAGACAGTGGCAGGATATTGGCTGAACGACACATGAATACCAACTCAGGCCTATGGTTGTATTCTTCTGAAAAGTAAAGAGGCCTTTGCTGCTTTTATATTATGTGGGATGGCAGGTATGTGTCAGAAAAGATTAATATATTCATATAACCCAAAAGCCTAAGACAACGATGTCTGTTTCATTGTATTTCTATTTTGCTTTACACCGTTACCAACCTATTTTCAGCACACTGGGTTATTTTGGTCTCAGAGTCAATCAATAATAGAGTCAATAAACATGAAGAAAATACAGAAAACCACAAGACTGGCTATGATTTTCCAGATAATATCAAAATGTTACACAAATGATGTACCATTAAAACATTATTATATACTTATTAATAAAAGATGTGATTTGAGTAATGTGAAAACAACACTGTTCAAAGTCAAGTACTGTTTGATTACTTTGGTCATTACTGAAGGTTAATGCGAAGCATCCATGTCTGATTGACTTATTTTTATCAGTAATTACACACAGGAAAACTGGGAAATGATTTTAATACACATTTATATACATATAGTACATGTGTAGATCATTAATTTTCCAGAGATCAGTTCCTTGTCCAGAGCTGCTCAATGCATAATGAATGTCACAAATTACATTTTAGCTGAAATAAAGCTGTGGAAGTTACCTTTATGACTACACTGTGTCATTGTCCGTGGAGCTGAATGAAGGAAAAAATACACTCTCAGCTCCATAGTCGTGTGGCCTGTGGCTGCGCAATGCACAAGCTGCACAGCATGCAAAGAAACAATACATTATCTGAATCCCAATCATATGATGTTATCATGGTCTTGGTTTTCAGACAGCATTTGTCACTTAAGAAAATCATCTGTATTTGAATGTGCTGCGAATATGCACCCGATACAGTGGTGGCTGTTGATCTTTCAGTGCCGTAAACAGAATATTAGTGAACTGCAGAATATGAACAACAACTTGTCATGACAGAATGTGAATCATGCGAGTTCAGTTGAATTACAAGGGTAGCTAAAGGAAAGAATGTGGCATTTCACCTTGTACTGTGTCTCACATTTTTGGTTTATTTCTTTTGCCCAAGCCTGTTACTCAGCAGCAAGAAGCATAAAATGATTGTAATATATAATCAGTGTGGCTTGTGTTTTACCTAAGGCAATTGGCTTCCCTCCTGTGCAGCTCAGTGGAGATGTGTCCATTTTTATCTGCTTTAAGAAGAGGAAAGTGGTGGGTGGTTGCAGTATGGCGGCAAGCATGGTCTGGAAATACAATGCATTTGAACAGCAGCTCCTCTTGGCATGTTAAACACTCACAACAGACGTGTTGCATCAGAAGCTTTAAGCAAACAGCAGAAGTAACAGATGTGGAGCTCTTCCTTCTGGAAAACAATGCCTGCAGAATACAATGCATCTTGTGTATTGCATGTGAGGTGGTGGTCAGAGTGGATGGTTGTGGAAAAAAAAGATTTATTCAAGTTGCACACTTCATAGTCTTTAGCTATATCTGCTCTTCTTAGGGATGACTTTTACACAAAAAAGGGGAAATATATAAATTTGTCTGACTATGTTATTGTTGGCACATACTTTTTATGAATATTCTTTTCCAGGTCCCTGATTCTAGCTTCTGGCACCACATCACTTAGTGCTCATTTGTGACTCTGAGAAAGCAGTGGTGTGTAGTGGCTTTTAAACAAAGGCAAGCAGAGCTGCAGAATGCACACACACACACACACACACACACACACACAGCAACCCCCATAACAGAATCTCAATGCATGAGTTAGTTGTTTACAATACCACAGTTATTGTGAACTGAATTAATAGGAAACATCATTGTGGTGTAATCAAGTCCAGGCATCCCAGGTTATTTATTAATTGTGAGTTTTCTCCAGTGCGGGGGAAAGAGAAGACCAGACCGGAGCAGTGAGAGAAAGGGAACCTGTCTCGGGTCACAGTTGTAGCTTTTGTTTACTAACAGCTTAAATTGCACATATTTTGCACTGCTAATTGGCAGGTAAAGTACTTAACTGCACTGCTCTCTCTCTCATTATCCTCTACTACTGCTTCTCATCACTTTGGGAGAAAATCTAGTAATTTCAATTTCATTTTCATCAGAGGACACTAGTCAGTGACAGTTCATTTATTACAAACTGAACAAAAAAAGTGCTGATTGAACAGAATAATTTGATGATAGCTTTTAAAGTCTTTCCCACTTGAACAGAAGGAGTGTGATAGGATGAGGACATTTGCTTCCGAGCTGGGGTGACAATGGTCTTTGTCTTGCTCCAGGTCATCACCCTTGTAAAATCCCAGCTTATTGACCCTCAATGTACATGTAAAACATACACAGACATATCCACAAATGACAGGCACAGTAAGTAACATGGATGTGTAGTTAAGAGGCTTCCACAGGCAATGGTTTGCTTCACACACATTAAAATTACAAATTGAATGCAAACAGACAACATCTAACTGTATGTGGGACAGAATGCTGCTCTCACATCAGATGCATGCAGAGATTCTGCTCCAATTTTGGTATTATCTAGCTGAATTATTTATTTATTTTAGCTTTTTTTCTTTTTTTTCCAATTTTTTTTCCAAATTATTTGTTATTTCATGTTTCATACATGTTGGATTCTTTTCATCTGAAATGCTCATCAGGTATTTGGCAAATAAATTAGTCACAATGAATTAGTCAAACATTTTCCTTATGTTCCTGTGGTGCAGCTGATCACAAACACCTACAGTAATGAGAATGAGGCACTTGTTGTCATGATTTCAGAGAAATCGTAAAAAAGGGGAAAAAAGGACAGAGCGAAAACGGAGCTGTAGAACAGGGGTAATGTTTTTATTTACAAAAAGATAACGAAAAACACCAGTCAAGAGGGGAAACAAAAAGGGCTGAGGCTGGCCAACTGGCAAGGCGGAGCTCAGGGAGGTCTGGGGGAAAAAGAACAAAAAGCGAGCATTAGGTTATGCTGAGTGCCACGGGAAAATGACTAACCAGAGCTTGGAGCGATTCAACTTGACACGGTTTACCGATTGAACTGGAAAGACGTGCTGACACCAGGAGGCAGGAAACCACAGTATAAGTAGCCGGTGCTTGATGAGGGAATGGGAGACAGCTGTGCAGATTGAAGGCTCCGCCCCACCTGTCAGCCAACCTCCTGCAGGCAAAAGAACAGCAAATTCTCCCAGGAAGTGGGGCGAAAACACACAAAAAATAAAAGCAGAGATTACAACTAGGGCGAGGAGGAAACCCAGGCCAGACATGACACCATGACACTTTTGTTGTTTTTTTTCCTGAAATTTCTGAAAGAAATTGTAACAATGACTTTCTGTCCTCTGTACAAATATTTGACTTTGCTTTCCAGTTAAATGATGAATTAAGGAAAGTATTTATATCTTATTATCTCCATAAGAGTGAAGACTACTAGAATAGACAGACCATGAAATGAGTATATATGTATATAATGTATAATGTATATAACTTTGCATCAGCTTTGAAAACAATTGCAGGGCTATGTATTGAGATCGAAATGAATTTGAGAAATTGAATTGACGTTGAAAGTCAGCCGGTGCATACATCCAACTTTTGTTTCCTCTTGTCCCCTGACCTTGAAAAGCACATGTGAGGTGAGCTCTTGGAAATAGCTTTTGGAGGGTGACATTAAACTCACCTCCCTCATCTCCTTGGAAAAGCAGTGGTCTGATCCCCCCTTGTTATACAGCGGAAGGCAGATAGTGACTCTCTGGCAACACTGGGACTCAATTGCCTTTGCTTATTATCCTTTGGCATAGAAACATCTCACGTCTTGCTTGCTGCACAGGCTGACCTCTATTCCATCACTTAACTGCTGATGATAAGATGGTGGAGACTCGAGCTGTTCAACCAATCAAAGGTGAATACACAGGATGTCAGGGTCAGCCATGTTGACATGTGTCAGTTGTTCAATGAATCCATTGGAGTATTGGTGAAGGTCGGTTCGACATATTCACGTTGCACAACCCTTGTGCATCTTGTTTTGGTGGCAATAACAGCAGTTTAAATGAAATACAACACATAGCTTGAAGGACTGTATTCATGAATTTTTGCATAATTACTGCAGTGAGTAATGTGCAGCATAACTGTGTATACCTTGAAATAATGACTGCACATGCCACTGCGCATTCAATATCACTTTCCACCACAGTGATTGCAGAGTAAAGGTCAACAGTGTAAGGTATTAGCTATCTGCAAGCTAAACCAATCAATGCTCATTCTTATGGGTGCAGATTCTACCTAGTGTTGGACAATCCTCACATATTAATGTGGAGAGAATTGGAAAGGAAGGGAAGAGAAGCTAAAATCGTGAATTGGCCCCATTTAGATTCTAAAAAACCAAACACTCCCAAAATGTTCTGTTTTTATTTATTTATTTCTTTTCAGACTGAACAGGCAGTGATTATCTGTTTTGGTGCCTAGTTAATTAAACTGTTTAATCTAATGTTTACAAGATCTTTGAAGTGAGCAAAAGCGCATCCAAAAGACAATGTGTTTTCCCGAGCTGTTTTTCCTCCATCATGTGTTTGTAGATCTACACGTTAAGTTTTAGCCACCTCCTTATTGATAATTTGTTCTGTTTTATTCTCGATATAACATATAGCTGGATTTGTCTCTAATGTGCAGTGTGAAACAATAGTTATCTCTTTATTTTAAATGAGAAGCTGCACCGCATTAATTAAGTCGTGACATAAAATGGTGCATTTTAAAGACTATCGCACAGACACATGGAAATCACACACATATACAACTCTTTAGTTCACAAGCAGACATACAAATAAAATCATTCACATTCATTTGTTTCTTCTTATGTTTGAAAAGGAGTGAGAAGATCAACACTGCTTCCTGTTGACATCTTTCTACAATATTTCATTTTTCTGTTTGACACTTTCTTTTTCTGTAATAGCAATGCTTCATGTCTTGTCAGGATGGACATTATTTTGCACTGCATCATGAATGCAGACACCATGAATGTGTTTTCTGCCACCAGCCAGCATGTTAAAAACATCTTTGCATGCAATCTGACACAGTTGTATGACAGAGTGATGCCAGTTGAGCGACAGAGTGATGCCAGTTGAGCAGTGGAATACTCATCAGGTTCAATCTGATTTTAGCTGTTTGGCTATACAAATATGTTGTTTTGCTGTAAAATGGTCCAAACCACTTTTTCTCAAATTACTGCTCAATCAGGAACTGGTGACATGTTTGCCAGATTTATTATGTTTATGGAACTTGAGCAGTGTTTAAAATGCTCCTGAACCAGCTCTGAAAAAGCATTGACTTCCTGTCAACACAGGTTTGATGACACTGCTGAGATTATGACTACAACATCACCTTACATTGGCTATTTATGAACAACTTAACATGGTACTATGTATTAGAATTTAGAAACAAAATGTAGCAGCAACTTTCTGACTTTTTCTATTTGTGAAGGTAATACAAAACCGTTATTATTCAATTATTGCAAGTGCTTGGTATTATTTGTGGCCTATTTTATGGTGGCCTAATAAAGAAAAAAAAATAATGTAGAAAAAATGTCCTACTTTTGTCTATTCCTCCTACACTGCATCACCTGCTCTATGCTCAAAACAAGTGAAACCAGCTTCATTTTAATATAGGTCTTGTTGTATTTCCTGGATTCTGATTATTGGAAAGAAGAACAACTGACTCAGTCTGAAGATACCATGTTAAATGTATTATATTATGTGCGAACTTTGTAAAGTAAAAATAAGAATTTTAGCACTCTACCTCCCTTAGTATTAAAAAAGTAAAAGCATGAGGCATGAGGAAAATGAAAATTGACTTTTTTTCCTTACTGTTTCCAAGAAAAGAGTGTTAGCTATTTTTTGCCAAAGGATCGATCGATCAATCAATCAATCAATCAATCAATCTTTATTTGTATGGTGCTTTTCATACATAAAGTAGTGCAAAGTTCCTCACAGAGATTAAAAACATTTAAAAATCAAAAAACAGCAAAGAAAATCAGGAAAAGGAAATCAAAAGAACCAGAGACATACACAAATATATACACACTCATATACACACTCACACGCACGCAGACACACACACCCACCCACACATACATTAGCTGTCACTAAAGAGACATGGCCTGACACCGAGAGCTGAGGCGCGGAAGAAGCTGCCTTTGGGGGCCAGCCACACTGACAGAGATCACGGTCAAAGGCCGCAGGGAGCACCGCCACAGAGACCACCCCAACCCAGGCAGACAGGAGGCCACGCACCAAGGTGCGAAGCCCTCCAGCCACCCAGGCCAAAACCGTCCACGGGACAGCACCCCCAGCGGCGGAGCAGAGACAGGCCCCCATGAGGAAAACACTGGAGATAAAAAACTGACAGACTAAAACAGTAAAATACAGCGAAGAGAAGCTAAAAAGATGAGGGACTAAAACAAAAGGATGGACCATCCACAATTGAGTCCACTGTAACTGCAGCTGGTGGGATGCGGCAGTCTCTTTGAGTGAGAAGAAAAAAACATGCAACAGGCAAAACCACACCCTCCACTCCCACTCTGCACTGCAGCTTTTCACTAAGTGAGGCTGACCTGTGAAGTGAAATGAATGGGTCAGTTAGTGTGATTCAGGAGAAGTGCTTTTATCATGACAAAAAGTATATCTTGACTTTCTTGGGTCGATCTCAAAGAGATGCTCTTTCCTCCTACAAGAAGTTAAATATCAGGTCTTAGCTCCACACTCACCTCCAACACTACACTGCAAGTATTGTAAAATTCATATTTATATTGCAGTATGAGTCATCCATAATAATGAAGTGTGCTGATTGTGATGCATCAGTATTTTGTCACTGCTCAGAATACCTCAGATATAAAACATTGATTAAAAGCAGTGGTATGTAGCCTCTGAAATGTTGTCACTGTGCTGCAATAACAGTGGCACCTGTATTTCCAACTCTTACTACCCCAGCAAACTGTGAAATCATTCAAGGCTGTGTATATAAACATGCAAGAATGTTTCTCTGACTCCTCAAAGTTCAACATTTGCACCACAAAGCTTTGTTCACGGACTGACCTGGTAAAGGCTTTTGAAACAGTCCAAATCAACAGGGAGCATCTAAGGACTGAACTCAAAATTTGATCAGGCCTGAAAAATAACAAAGGGAATTGATTGCAGTCTACCTGTTTTGTTCCATGTAAAGTATTGACATTGCAATGTGCTGCAGGGTAACCCAGTCAAAGAGAAAGGAAAATGTAATTTTGGACCACTGAGTCTTTGTTAACAGGGCAGCTGCTCATGCAAAATAATTTATTTTTTAGATGGTATTGAACCATCATGACTTGTTTGTCAAATGTTCTTTTAAATGTAAGTTGATATCAGACTTTCAACAGATGCCTGTCTACAGTCAGTAAAAATCCTTTTTTATATTGAAGGTCATGCAAGACATCTTGGGTTGATGTTATGCAAGCACTTTGCTAGATACAGACATGCTAAAAAGTTTGGGTAAAAAATTATCTTCCCCTTTACGTAACAATTAACGTTACTTCGATGGCAATATGGTACTTTTCTCTTATTTTGTAATCCCTTAAACAGCATTTTAATGCAACTGTAATATTATTAATAGATGGGATAGTAGGGATGCCTAACTAATTATCCTCAGTTCCAATGTCCTGCTCATTTGCCATATGTGGCCGACATTTTCAAGAAAATAAAAACAGTGTTGACATCAAAAACACGGGCTTAAACAAATTTGATTTATTTCAGCAGCTCAGCAAAAATGTTTTCCTTTAATTGATGTTCAGCTCCACTTCACAAGAAACTAATGTTGACTAATGATGCTCTTGTCAAGATAGTTTTATTTATAGTTGGTATACAGTATCTATTGTGGGCACAGCTCAGTGACTTGACAATCTGACCCATCCTTCATCATCTTGCTTCTCTCTGCTCAGTCGGTCATTGCCTGCCTAAAAGAAACTCCACCTGTGTTGAACAACCTACCAGTAACTCATCTGGAGCTGAACTGAACTGAAATGAACTTGAATGAAACTGAACTTCCTACATTCAGTTCTACTGACTCTTCACTGGTCTTCATTTTTATCACTGTTAACAGAAATTAGATGAAGATAAGTGGGTGTGAATGGTATTGATTAATGGAAAAATATACAGTATATATATATATATATATATATATAATGAGTGCATGGAAACTATCAGGTCCTTCTATTAAATCACTGAGCAATATTGTTATTATATTACAGGCTCCTGTTGTTGATCATATACTATAAACAGCTCTTACTTCTTTCTTCTTACTACTTCCTGTCATCCATAAAAGAATGCCACTATCTAGTTGTGGTAAATAGTTGCATGAACTCAAACTAAGGTCTTTTCTTGCTGATTTGGACATTATCTTGTGGCCACAGTGTGCATAGCTGTGTTTTATGGGTCAGATGTGGTTTTGAATCTCATTTTGCAAAACTTTACACACGTTTCCTAAAGAACGAGGTTCATGTCATATATATTCATTTCCTGCTGTCATTCTCTTCCTTATCTAACAGCAGAGGTGACAGTGGTGTTGGTGAAGGTGAACAGTCTGTAGAGCTGCCATTAGGACAGAAACTTTTCCAGTCTCCTGCTGATCTGCCCACAGGTGGCTGTGGGCAGATCAGTCAAACTGTCATGTCAGATCCATCTTACATCAACGATAACTGATGCTGTGATTATTGTCTGACCCTGTTGGAGGCTTTGGATTTACATTATGAACATTTCAAACACTGTATGGACTTTACAGGTTAAGACATGTAATTTCCAGTTGTTTGGACTTTATCTGTTATGTCGTGCATTTCACTTTGACATTGTTTACATTCTGTGATTCTTACTTCTTGACTTTTTCTTCTCTGCTTCTGTAACTAACTATACACAACCCCTCCCCTGATGATTTGCTTCACTTGTGCCCAATTGTCCCTATGTCCGTGGAGTTCCAGTCCTTTGGCTGCACACTTCAGTCTTTTAACAAAAGAGTATGGGTCGTTATGCTTCCTGAAGTTATGTCAGAAAAGTCACTTTAGAAAACTCCGTCCACAGAGCAAGTAAAGTCTAAACAGCTGGTGTTATTTAATAGGCTTTTCTGTGCAGTTAAATTAATGCAGGGTTATTTTTTTGTGTCTTGTGTCTTATGTGGTCTAGGGTCTCTGCTTGCGTACTATAAAAAAATTCAAATAAACATTTGATTCTAGATTCAAAGCTAAAGTACATGTAAGCATGTGTGATCCATTCTTTTTAGCTTATTTAGCTTGTCCAAAACATTCATTTCACAACAGATGTCCAAATGTCTGGGAATAGCTAAAACATTTTGCAAATCATCAGCTGTTGCATGATACTCTCAACAGAGTAAATGTGTGAAACTGGTAGAATGTATTGGTTTACTCTTGCCGATGTGTGATGTTTGTGTATGCAGATAATGGTAAGACAAAAACACATCCATGAACATTCATTCACTGTTTGTTTGGTGTACTGAGTGGCCTAAATCAGAGTAAACAGATGCACCCAAAAAAGCCTCAGACATTAAAGCTTGAAAACACATTGACTTAAATAGCTGGCAGCAATTTCTGAGTGAGGAAAAAAAAAATCAAACTTCTCATTAACTGTCTAGTATCAAAAGTGGAAACCTTTGATGGAAAGAAAGCAAGTTACATAGTTTGGGTTTGCATTAATGGTTTTATAATTCAAATTGTAGCAAACAACCAAACTGGGTATTAGCTGCTGGTGCGGTCTTATAGTACATTTGAACAGATCATTTCAGCAACAAGCTGATTAAAGTTGATTAAAGCTTCAAACTGTGTTTTTATGTGCATAATAATTTATTGTCTTTGTCTGAGTTTGGTGCAATTCAGTTTTGTTTACAGATTCAGGCCAAGAGGGACTGACTGACTGAATATTGTGTGAGTTCTTTTTAGTGAAAGTTTTGGATGGCCTTGACAGGGTAATTGTTGTTATAGTTGAAGTTTCATATATGATGATCATTTAGCAAATCATATTAGCAAGATAGAATTTAAAAAAAGTGTTAGACCAATCAAACTGCAAAGGCAACAAAAGATAGATGTAGGCTAATCATAGAACTGGAGTTGCATCCTTAATCACTACTTCTAAGATAAGCAGCATCATGCTTATTCACTTTATATTTTATCATGGATTACAGTTGGGCCTAACAAGGCAAAATGTATAAATGTGTTTGATTTGTCAGAGATGTGATTGTATTTTTTATTGGCATCTAGCTCTCAATCTGATGGAGATCAAATATTGTCTTCTAAGTGCTTTGGACAAAATAATCCGCAAAAAGGGTTTAGTTGTATTTTTAAATGGACACAGCACATGAATGATATTTATACCTCATTCTGAAAGAGACAGAAAATGCAGATTTCCTAAACAGCTCAAATATCTTCCTACATATATTCCACCTTACATGGATTTCCAAATGTTTACCTGTTGGTCGTCATATTTGATCATATTCAGGACTTTTGATTCAGTCCATATGTTGTTGTCGATATTGTCAAATCATCGATGCACTGTTGGCTTGGAATCATTTTGCAAAAACACTGCATAGAACATAGTGGAAAACAGGGAAAACAAACATGAGCCATTAATTTGGGATCTGAGAGGGAGCTGGTCAACAAAACATAAACGCACAACAAAGTGTGTGTTGCAGTGTGGCTCATGACGACAGAGTGCTTTTTTAATCCTTTAGAGAGCTTTTGAGCTGTGAATTAGTGTGTGTATGAAATAGGAGGTAGTAATCCTCAGCCTGGCATGAGTGGATGTTCTGTCCTCCTACACCACTGCAGAGTGACAGGAACAGTTCCCTCAATTCTTCTCCAGCCTTTCGCGTGCTAGCTATGTATGATGATATGTGTAAGCAGTCCTGAAAGGATACATTTGTCTGGTTAAATGCTGAATGAAGTTGCGGTACTTGCTGGCCTCACCAGCAATTGCCCATGTGTCATCTTCACTGTCTGATGCTACATTACACTTGCATAGCACTTCATGCTCCATTTGTTTGTAAATACTCTCCACTTAGTGCAGTGACCCTGTGCACACCTTGACATCTGGCGCCTTGCTCAAAGGTATTCCAACAATGATGAAGAGCTCATGTGATTGTTGTTAATTCAGAACCAAAACTGTTAGCATATTAATATTTCATCTAGCATGCCCTCAGTTGCACTTTTTAATTTACACATACATATTTCCAATGTTCCATAATTCCATGCTTTCTTTCTAACCAAGATAATGTGTTTGCTTACTTCACCCAGGACACAGAGGGATATCAGAGTTAGACACCAAAGGCTGAGGGCAAATTCCTAAAATATGAAGCATTGCTTTGCAGGACAGTGAGTCTCTGGGGCCGACAACTGCTCCGTTATACCCGACTGGACATGTCTGCCTTTTCCCCTGCTACCCTTTTGTGTCCTACTGTCCTCTCACTTTGTCAAATCAACGCTTCCCTTGGGACAAAGGGAAAAGGGGAAAAAAAGGGAATCTCTACCCCCGAATGCACCACTACTGTCATAACAATAGCTCAGTATTCTGAAAATAGTAAAATTTACACTGAACCACTGCATACTTAGGTAGTTTCTCTTGAAAGCTTGCTATGTTTAAAAATGCAGTGATGCTTTTTGAATTGCCCATTCTGGACAACTTATTATACTCATCATTAGAGTTAACACACCTAATGCAAGTAAGAATGCTAATTAACGGCATAAAACGGATTGGAGGTCAGAGAAGAGCTCACACAGCCCAACTGTTTTATGTCACCTTCTAGGTTTCAGATTTGTTCACTGATACTATACCCTGACTGGTACTGTCACTCAATAATAGTTTTATGAATTTGGACATTATTTTCCTATTTATCTGAGTGAAATAATATTTAAACAAATAAAAGCAATTACTTTCTTCTAATACTGTTAGTTTTCATTTAAACCTAAAATCATTATTAAAAAGAATCCCTGATGTATTACTGGTCAGGTCAGAATACAAAAAATTAAATAAATAAATTAACTGTTGTGATTATCATTCCACTTGACTCCATGTTTCATGGTTCATAAATTATTTTAATGACAGTCTAAATGGCACTAGTCTGTTGCCAGGTCCTAAGTTAACACAATATTCATGTAAAGCAGACATTGGAAGAGGTTCATCTGCACTGTGAATTTATTTAGACTATCTCATTTTCTTTGAATGTCCCATAGAGTTGTTGTGCTATAACAACTGATTCGAACACAGCTGCTTACAAATCCAAAGACCCCAAAACACGCTGTACCTTTATACACAGGTACCACAGCTACACTTCAATGAAATGCATGCACAAGATGATAAAGTCAAACAAAAGACAGGTGCCAATGCAGCTGCATCATGTTTTCACAGACAAACACATAATATGCCATGAACAAGTTTCACTACTCTCCTGTCCATCTGCCTGCCTGTTTATGGGTGTGTTCGTACACCACTTTTTTTTGGTTGTAAAAACCATTTCACATTGTGTGGATATTTTAGTAGGGCCTTACACCTTCAAATGGCTTTTGGGGGATAAGACTTAATTGGTATACGTTTAGAGTTAGAATTCGGTTGGGGTTAAGGTAAAGGGTAGGACAACTGTAGAACGACAACAGAGGAGCACCAAAATGATTTATGAAAGGTTTTTCTTGAAAGAAATCTAGGGGGATGTTTGTAGTATTTTTGTTTATGCGAATTTCACCTTGGTTGAACCAAAAAATGGATAAATTAATAAATAAATAAGCATTCCTTTATAGAAAATGAGAAAGTTATTTCTTTGTGGAGACTGGAAAATGTGCTGTTTTGACTGCCTACTCTAATTTTATATTGATTTATCAGATGCATTGGAGCCCAACGCAGCCCCGGTAGTTTCTTCTGAAGAGGAAATAGTTGGGAGGCTATATTCTCTATGTCAATATAAACTCTCAAAATTAATGAAATTATTTCAACATAAAATGTTTTGACATACATCGTTCTGGACACTGTTGCATGAAAACTATTGCCTCAAACAGATGTAAAAAACCTCATCCACATTCCACACTAATGGATTTCATTTTTTAAATGGATTACATATGCTTCAGTTATGCCTTCTCTACACACTATTCTGAGGTTTCCGTGCCCCTAACAGACATGTTTGGAAATGGCAGTTTGCACCAATTTAATTTGAAACATGTTACTGAAACCTGGTTTTTAGTATTTTCACAAATTGCCCAAATACATTTACTAACCCAGCATTTCAATTAAAAGGTTAGATCTGGGTTGAGGATAGTGTCCAATCAAAGGCACTGAGTAAAAGAAGCATCTCTGGCTCTGGGGTGACTTTCAACACAAACTGTTTTCACATTTCCCTTTAGGATACAGGAAATTGTAAATGGCATTTATTTTTTCTAGCATGATTCATAATCATATAAGATGGAATAAATCTTTACACCAGAGGCTTTTGAACAGGCAAAGTTCATTTCGGTTGCATAATGAGTTTGTGGAGTAACAAATGTAAATGGTCTTCTACAGGAGCTGTTTTATGGGTTCAATTCATGAAGAGCCAAAGATCCAAGTTTCCCTTGGATCACTTCAAAGCTAATTTTCTGTCATGATAGGCAATAACTTTCTGATTCTGAGTGATGAAGTTGTTAAAATAATGGTGGAGGAAGAGATTTTGAATTTTCCTTTGCTGAGATGACAGTTGTAGCACGAGAAAAGGAAATGTAAGAGTCTGTTGACCCAAGGCAGCAACAGGAAGAGTATGTTTTGGTTGAGTAACTGAAGACAAAATCTCTACTTGGAGAATACGACTACCAGTCATACTTCATGGCCAAACATGACAATATCTGTGACACAGGGAAAACATCAGACTTATTTAAAATCAGCTGAGAGGCGATGATGAAAAATGTATTCACTTTAATTGTTTGCGAGGAAACAAGGGGCCTTCTGCAAGGAGTTTGCATGTTCTCCCCGTGGTGCTTGGGTTCTCACCGGGTACTCCGGCTTCCTCCCGCAGTCCAAAAACATGCAGATTTGGGGATTAGGTTAATTGGACACTCTAAATTGCCCGTAGGTATGAATGTGAGAGTGAATGGTTGTCTGTCTCTGTGTGGCCCTGTGATGGACTGGCGACCTGTCCAGGGTGTACCCTGCCTCTCGCCCTGTGTTAGCTGGAGTTAGGCACCAGCGCCCCCCGCGACCCCTAGTGGATAAAGCGGTAGAAAATGAGTGAGTGAGTGTTTGCGAAGAAGAAAATTATGATCTAATATATGATATTTAGCATGAATATGTTTTGGAAGTTCAATTAATTAGTTCAATTAATAAAAAAAGGCACATTAATGACGATAACAATTAAAGCAGGTTATAAAGGAATTTTATAAAAGCAGTAAAACTAAAATTAAATACTGGAAAGTATCTGTCTCCTTGATGTCCTTCCAATTCAGAGTCTTTTATGCACATCTGTTTAATTAGGTCTTCCTTTGTTGTATGTAAGTTTTATCAATTGGATGAGATATATTGTGAATATTTGGAGATTCTTACATGGATAACTTCTCACAGCAAATGAGATTTATATCTCCAGCTGAAAGTCCACTTAATTCTTTGGCCCATTCTTTTAGTTCCTCTTCTGAGCCCACCTATTCACTCCCAACACACAAGTCTTATAAATTCACACTTCACACTTTTATGTAAATAACCACCTACACAGACTCTTCTGCCACTTCTTTTACTCTTCATTGACAGTTTGTGGATTTTCTTTATATTGGTGTTGACATTCAGTTATAATAAAATGCAAATCAAACTGATACTTTCTAAAGCTGAAGTTTGTACAATATAGTAATGCATTAATCTAGGACAGATTAAGCTTAATATATATTTTGTAGTCCCTCGGCATGAATTATAAATAGGTGCAGTGGGTGGGTGAATGTGTGAATGGTGCTACTTTTTCAGCATTTAGTTTGTGAATCATTGTGCTGACAAATGATACTGTCAAATAGGTTTGTTTCCAAGTTCACACCAGACACCAGTTCATCGTACTGGAAATGTCAATTTTATATTTTATCTTACTTTTATATGAAAGAACATACTTAGATTAGATGCCATAAAAAGAAAAAAAAAAAAAGGCATCTGCTTATTTCTTTGTATCTTCCTGTTTTCCTTGAGATAAGCAATAGTGATACTCTTAATACTTTTAAGTGTCCAGCTTAAACATTTCACATTTCTCTGTCAATAAATTAAGTAAATCTGATAAAGTGTTAATTAATCTACAGTATCTTTAGGGGTTTTGGATGGAAATAGTCTGGCCCTTTTTTATGTCTCATAACTCAACTTCACCTTAATTCAAATGTGACATTTTGGTCAAGATTGATTTCAAGATATTTTGTAATTTAAACAAAGCTGAACACTCTTTTTGAAATTATTTTATATTTACCAAAACCTTACAGCAAATACCTTGTTTGTGAGTAACAAAAATTAACAGTAAAATGTAGCAATTTTTTTACTGAGCCATAAATTCAAAGAAAATGTATATATATGTTGCACAGATTACTTTCAGATTAAACTTATATAACTGCGGTATAAGCAATCAGACCTTTTCCAGTTGCTTCCTACAACTCATTTCTTTCAGCAAGTTTAATTATCTTTAATGGCAAAGTCAGGCTCTGCATATCTGGTGAGAAACAAGGTCCATTCCTCATAAATTCATTATGCTATCGAGCCTGGGTAGAAGGTGGTGCTTAAGGCAAATAAATGTCTTGTCGTCCAAGGAAATGCAACAAATGAGGTTTGCTGTGGTATTTTTAATCTGATTAGACTGCAGAGACTGTTATCCATGGAGACAGATAATTATTAAGTGTGTTCAACCTGTGTAAAGCATGCACACTTTGCAGGGTGAACATTGTTTCAAATATACTTTGAACTTAATAAAAAGATGCACAGGTATGTAATGAAAGAGAATGGGCTACACTACAGACACATTTATAAATCAACATATTTGTATTATTTATTTATTTTTTTTTTCCTTGAGTGGATATGTATACAGTATGACAACTTGACAATTTCACTTTTGTTTCAAAATCATCAAAGCAAAGTAATGAAAACACTATAAAATTATATAAAAAAAACCCCACTAAAAATGTGACTTTAATAACATTTAACGCCACTAAATCATGTGAGTGTGTATGTGTAATTGTGTGCGTGCGTGCGTGCACACGTGTACTTTATGTAGAAAAGGCTACATCAGCGATAGCCCTCTGCTGTTGAAGGTCACCGGCCTGTGTCACATGATACACAGTATGTGCCGTGTGTGTTGTGTGTGTGTGTGTGAGGTCAAATGTGGAAAAGGATGACACTGACAAGATTAACTTATTAAATTTCATGCCGATCAGTGTTTAAATTATGCACACATTCTAAGTGTCAGAGCTGTTTTCCAGACAGACATGATCTCATTGGTTGAGCTAAACCTATATGGGTGGAACCAGACATTCACCACCCTCATGTTTACTGGCTAAGTAACACAAGACAGTGAAAACAGAAAATGTAGGAGTGGAGGAAACTAACACTGCAACACCTTCTCACACTGGTAACTGAAAGAATGTAATCTAGCTAATTCCGAGCTGGTCCTGACCTCCCTCTGGCACAAAGCCAAATTCTAGTCAAATATCCTTGGAGCTGACCTTTGAGGCATAAACTATTTGCTGTTGCCACAAAGTCACACCACGTACTCCGGTGCCCTGACTACAATATTGCTCTAACTGTCAGTGAAAGACTAAGTAGATCTATACTAAATACAAAAAAAAAAAAAAAAAAAAAAATATGTAGACTATTAAGAAATAAATAAAGTACATATATTACAAACTGTAGAAAGCTCTGTCCTTTGGTAATTAATCCAGCCCTCACCTTCTTAGTTTTGGATATCCCAAAAATAATAATAAAAAAAAGTAACATCAGCTGGTTGACAAAGAAGCTGTAAAATCAATACAGCTGTGTCATTAGTTAAAGCAATACCATGTAAACATAAGCCTCAAGGCATTGTGTCCAGGTTTATTTCTTAGAGCCATAAAATAAAAACTATACAACTGTGTCATTACATTTTTATTACACTAATATAAGCCTGTTGGCTGTGGCCACAGAAATATGTCCAGAACAGTGATATGAAACATCCAAATATCAGTATCATAAGTTTTGGTTTTACAATGTAATTTAATTTTCTCCATGCACATATGAAGATAAGGCAGCTATTGTTTATGAGCTTCAATTTACTGAAACTGTTTTTCCTTTCTGTCACAACCTAATTGAAAGGACTCAGTTCTGGATTTGAAGTGGAACTGGCTGAGCTAATTATTTAGATCAAACGGTTTTACCTTATTGTTGAACGATGCCTATAACCCAACCCATTATTAAGCAAATGAAACCCTGCATTTGTCACAGCTTCAAACAACACACTGGCATTCAAACTGTAAATCAAGTACTTTCTGGGCAAAAAAAAAAAAAATCCAACTCATGTCACACTGCAGATGATCTTCAAGAAAATCTTGGCAAAACAAGTCTTTCTATTTAAAATGTGAGGTGTAATCCACGTGTTAATCTCTACAACCCTGTTATCACCTCGTCTTTTGGCTCAGTGAGAAGTTTATGCAGCCATCTTGTGATAAAATGAACATTGTGGAAAGCTTTGGAATCACTTCCTTAAAATTGCTGACCTGCACAAAATACTTTTTTATCCCTTTTATAGTCTTTGGCTGTTTTTTTTTTTCTTTGCTTCCTTTTTTAACTTCTCTGCTGCAGCTCTGCTACTGTCATGAATGATCCGTGTCTACACATTTGCACTCTTTGCTATCCAAATGAATACACTGCACATGTGTGACTAATTGCAACAATTTTTTTAAGAGGTGCCAAGCTGTAGGGTTAGGGGTAGGGTTAGCACATTTTAAAAAGCTGAGAACTTTTGACTTTTAGACCTGTGCTGCTCTTGTGGTTTCAGAGATCATAGAACTTGAGGCTTGAGTCTCTCTTTAATGTGTCAAGAAACTAGTCCTCAGTTAAATTCACCCCAGGAACACTTGGTCTCTTGCAGTGGCACAGGTTCTGTCAACATAAGGAGTCTGAGATTAGAAAGTAAGAAAGTGAGGCTCCTCCTCACTTTCTTACACCATTGTTCCAGATGACAGAGCTTGAGATAAGCAGCCAGCAGGCAGAAATTCAGATCTGTTGTCCCGAGGGCAAGGCTGAGCATTTCAGAACCTCCAGCTTAAGCTGCACATATCATTCAGTGGCCTTAATCTTTAGGCAAGTTTCCCCAAAACTTGTAGTTTCACACATAATGTTTGCTGCAGACGCACACTCATGTTTCATACATAAACACTAACTCATCTATATTTTAAAATGCGGCAGATTCACACAAACAGCTGAGCCTGGAGAAGGCCCAGAGGCTACGCTGTCAGAGTATAGATGCCTTTGAGCAAAGTGATGTTATTTGGCAGCATGGCTCTGAAAATTAAGAAAAAACAAAAATACACATCTATTAATTGGGAGTTTTTTTTTAAATACAAACTTCAACATGTTGTTTCATATAATTTTATAATTGTGTTCTAAAGACACACACTTTGAACGTGGACAACTATGTCCTGGTGTTCTGTAAATATGAAAAGAAAGGCACTAAATATGTGTACAGCTTGTTCTACACCCACTGCTGACTGTTCTTTCAAGCTCTACAAAGAATCAATTACTGTAGGTGACAAAAAAAAAAAAAATAAAATAAAATAAAATAAGACATTAGTACTTTGAATTGAATTAAATCAAAGAGAATAAGTCAGCACATTGGTAGAGGCTTCTATTCAGCTTGTGCAACATGCAGAGACAACCTGCTGAAGCAGCTTTTTTTGTGTCCTTAGAAACCTCAGCTCCATCACAATATTATTGCGTGATCTAAACTTACTGTACGTGAAGAATGCTATGATTTATAGCATAAAAAAAAAGTAACTTGGCTTTACCATGTGAGAAATCGGGCACTTTTCCACCAGACAGTTCCAGCACGGCTCGACTCTGCTTGTTTTTTGTTTTTGTTTTTTTTTGCTTTTCTGCTAGCAAGATTACCTGGTACCTGGTACTTTTTAGTACCTGCTCTGGTGAGGTTCCAAGCGAGCTGAGTCGATACCAAATGTGATGTCTCCACTAATTGGAGTGATGTCCAACACAGGAATCAAACCAAAAAATGCCGAACTATAGATTAGTTATCCCCAACAAGGCAATTTCTAACATCTTAATATTATAGGTATAATACTATAATAACAGAGGATTCTGGTGTATTTAGCGACAGCACTGCCAAAATCCGGCAATGGGATTTTGGCACCTTCCACCGTATTTTAGTTCTCTAACTGTGTCATTGGGAGTCTGTGCTCTGGTCATGCAGGAAATCATTTAACCATAATCTTTTTAATTTATTTATTCTAATGATATCAATACACCGCAAAAGAACTGATTTGCTCTTTTGGTTTGCGTCTGTCACGAAAAAAGCAACATCAAGTCAGTTCCATGCAGCCGTGCTATGACGAGCCCTTTTTGAATTTCAGTCATAAGGGTAATAGGAGAATAAAAGTAGCTGTATTCTTATCTTCAATTTAGAACTATCTTTGGTGTTTATTTAGTTAACACAGCTCATACTTATCAACCCCCTATTACAGGTTAATTTCCATCAGTTTAATGAATCCATCAGAAAAAAAAAAAAAAAAAAACTAAGGGCAAAGTTCTGTACTACTAATGCTCAGAATTTGTGCTGTTCATGTGCAAATGTAATATATACATTGTAATTTGACAACCTTTATATAAAGTTGCTAATAGTGAGAGTTTTCTTGTGTATGATTTTTTAAGTGAATTCTCCACACAAGAATAACAGACCAGTCAACTGGTTGTCATATAGGTAACAATATTGTTTTATGAACAATCATATGTCAATGGTTTGAAATAATTATACATTTTTTGCTAAATTTTCTGCAAAGAAAATGCTCTAAGGTTGTTGTTTTTTTGCCTTACTTAGGGTCTGCATGGGTACATTTACTTGATTGAAAGAGTAATTTTAGTTGGAGAGCGATTCCTCAATCAGACTGTATTCTGGCATAATAGAGAATCTGTCTGTCTTTTGGTGTTTTAATTAAAAAAAAAATCACATGAAAAATAAATAAATAAATGCACATGAAAACACCTTTGGGCACAATATATGGGGTGTAATATTGCTGTGGTTTTGACACAATAAAAAGGTAATTTCACAGTAAAGCAATGATTGAAAGTCCAAAAAAAAAAAGAAATAAGAGGTTTTCAAAGCACTGTGTATTATTTTATAAGACAACTGAGACATCTCAAGGGCTCTCCTCTGTGCTGTAATATGAGAGAAACGGGATTTTCTCACCCTCATCTTTCTCCTTGTGACTCCTTTTAAATAATTGAAAGCCGAGCAAAGCCGACAATTCTGTTCCACTGAATGAGAGAAAATTCTTCTGGGCTCCTGCAGTGAAACAGTTGAAGAAGCCAAAACAGCTTAGATTTGTAATATCTCTACAGCTGTGCCTTGCCATTGTTATATTGTTCATCCCCAGAGCTTTGCAAAGATTTAACTGTTTTCAAAATTCTATTCGGTTTTTAAATGGATTTGGGTCTCAGAAAAACTGGATTGATCACACTTGCCTGTGTGTTGTCTGTGTGAACATCTCTCTCTTGGAACTTACCCACGTCAGTTGTTTTTCTGAGGGCAATCAGTTTTATTGTTGCTACCTTTGTAAAAGGTTACTAACTGCATCTGTAAATTGCTGCATGTCATAAAGCACAGTATTATACAATAATGATGCTGCCATCATATGTAAATGCTTTTTACATATGGATCCAACATTTAGAGGAGCCTGTAATCAATCAATATGGAGCACTTTTATTTGTAATACTCTATGCACATCTAATACTGGGAATGCAGTTGATCACAGTGGTGACAGAATTTTCAATACAGCCTATCATTATTTTAATGAGAGCTTGAATGTGTTCAATTTGGAAAACATGCATTTGATTAGGAGCAGCTGTGTTTTGGGAATTATTTATTTTTAGAACACAAGCCATCGACGCTGAGCACTTCCATCAAATGTTCAGGGGCTGTAGAGGCAGGCGAAGAGTATAGAGTATACAGTAAAGTCATGTGGCTGTCATTACCATTACTTTAAAATAGATATCTATACATTTTTCAAAATCTCCCACAATTACAATTTAATTTAATAATAATAGTAAAAAAGTAAAAAAAAAGAAGTAAAAAAAGCTTTACGTTTGAATTTTGATGCCATTCCCATCAGGACCAACAGACCTTGATGTGAGCAAAGGCCATGGCACTCAAATATTTCATGCACAGACTTTGATTATTGCTCTTCCTGTTTGACTGTGATACACCTGGGAACAGTAGAGTGAACATCTAAACCAATCAGTAACTTAATTTTAACATAACTTAACTCATAGTGTTGAGACCTGTGAATTAGACAGATCAAGGTTATTGACACTGTAAGATTAGTGAAGAAATGCAGGTCACATTTCTAATATTCAGTAATTACTTATCTTAAATGTATTACACACATTGTTTAGCAAAGCCCAAATGTATGTGGGTTTGTTTTCAGTCAAATTAGACACCATGGGTGGATGGATAGCTATAGATGTTGCATCATTTTATGATGCAGTCAACATATGCTAATTACAAGGAGATGAGAAGAAAGATGAGAAGATGTAAAGTGCAGCAGACAGATGAGATGCAAATGGTTACTGGAGAGGTGAAGAAGAGGAGAGTAACAGATATACAGATAAGACAAACTTAACACAATTTGTCATAGGTCAAATTTGTCACAGTTCAAAACATCTCACTGTCATTTGTCTTAGAATAGAAGCAGAAGCTGGACAAGTTTTTCAAAACACATAACATGGTTTTTCTATTATTAATATGCTATAGTTGAATGAGAACTTAAATTCCACTCATTTTAACTATTTCAATTTCATGTTATTTATTCATTTATTATAAAGTTTTCAAAATACCTAGGCTAGGCCAAGCCTCTATTGTTTCATAATTCTGTAAATGCCTTTGGTCTTAGCCCATTTTATAATTGATAATTAAAATAATTAAAAATTAAAGGGACGCTTGACCAATTGTATCTGTCAGTATTTCAGCTTCTTTAACTTCCATCTTTCTTCTTTAATCAACAAATATGTCAGTTAAGTGCAGAAATAATTTAGTGGACTGTGATTTAATAATAATAATAATAATAATGAATACAATAACTGTTAATAAATATAAACAAACACATTTATACTGTATAATGTAAATAGGTATACAGATTTGACTGAAGATTATCATATTTACTGTATATCTAAGAATAAATCTGTGTCTACAAATTTAAGATGAATCACTTTCAGGATGTTATTTAGAAGAGCAAACCCAAAATATCAGATGTCCCAAATCTGTACAAACCATGTTTTTCCTTTCATGTACGGTACTAATGTACAATATGATGAACCTATAACACCACTGAGATAACATGTTTGTATGCCCTCCTAAAAACTGCCCAGACAGACAAAAAACAATATCAGAAGGCAGGCGGAGAAAATGATGAAAAATGAAACCCATACTCACCTGCAGATATCGTCGAACAACACTGACAAATGGAGGCAGCAGCCTGGCTGTGCCATTTTCATCAGATCACATCGTCTATCTTGCAACAGCACCTGCCTCAGCCGCCCCATCAAATTTCAGCAGCCCGCTTTGAGGTTAGTAGGCAGAAGCTGAATTATTTGCAGACGAGTTAGCCACTTCAAGGTGAAACAACAACTGACCTCTCAATTATTTCACGCTGGCATAATCAGGCCTCACATGGGGGAATTGGAAATAGAAGAGAATTATAGGATGGATCTACCCCTCATCTTCTTATGTATTCACCTTGATAATAATTTCCCAGATCACCTTGGTAGCATGTGTACCTGCAAACAATTTACTTGCCCCCTAAAGTGAGAACAATTGTAGGTCCAGTATATACAGTCCTCAGCAGTGACACCATTTTAGCAGGCTGCCAAAAAAGATGGGTTTAATGGCAGGCAGATGCTGCCTTTTGGCTGTCACTTTTCTTTGAATTGGGAACTCATAACTCTTTCATGGGGTTGTTGAATAAATAAGGAGGGTAAATTGAGTCACCTACAGAGACGTGGGCTGCAGCATATGGCCCAGGCAAAAACGGGTCTCAACAGATATCCTTATTGGACACCATCCTGGCGCATGCTCGATATTCACAAGGCTGCAAAGAACAGCAAAGCAGTCAAAAGTGAGTAATATAGGGGTTTTAGGTGACTTTTTTTTTCCTATTCTTTTTTTCTAAGCTGCATGGCTCGGGGAGTTGTTTATTGACTATGCAGAACTGTCTACTCAACATCAAAGCAAGAGCTAAGTCTCCCCATGGGAGCCACACCAGACATAAACCCATGAACCCAGAAGGATCAAAGTTTCACCTAGTGCTGAACTTAAAGCTTATTAAATAAATATGAATATTTTGTATAGAATTTTCAAAAGTAAAGCGTACATATTTGAGAAAAAAGTATATATACTTGATGTTCTTTTACTATTATACTATACGACTATTATAGCAGTCCAGTCTAATACTGAATATTCTCATATACTCCATTGCTCACTAACTTAACTGGTTTATTTGACAATTTAAATTGTCATTATAATCATCAATTTCATGATTATTTAATACATTTGGTAAAAACATTAATAAATTACATTTCTGTTGTATATTTCAGCCCTTTTTTAAAATAAATATATTAAATGTCGTTTAGATAAAAGGATATGTATTTATATTTCATGGGATCACCGGTCATTCATTATTTGAGTTAATCAAATTTTGATGAATTCCAGATTTTAAGCACATACTTTTATGTACACATTGTTTGAGAATGATGCCTAAAGTCCCAGCAGAAAAAAATATGAAGAGTAGAATCTGAACAGGGTTGTTTTTAATACATTACAGTAGTCTAATATACACTGTGCCAATCATAAAGTAATAATGTAAGCCATCCACATAGAACAGTATAGTGATGAAAATAAGTGGCCACGTGCGACTTTCTGGGGAATTGCTGCTTTCAGTCGTCCGAGTTAATGCAGTTTTTTTGAAAATTGCTTGCTACTACAGTATATCCTGTGTTGCCTTAATGACCCATGGAAATGACTGTCTGCAGCAGATGATGTTTTACAACAGCAAAGCAATGTACAACTACGAATAAAACAACTATAATACTCTAAGTTAAGCATGATTCGTATTATCCCTCTGAACTGAATTCATCCCATCACATCTTTAGACTGGTTTTTCACATTATGACATTAACTTAACAGCCATTTTGTCATTTAAACTATTAAGACTGGCATGTTGTATTTTCCATCCTTTGTTAGACTTGAGAGATTCAGCCTTATAAGTCTCCAATTGGACATTGCCTTGATAGTCTCTGAAATGCCTGTATCGAATAAAATAGTTTACATATGTGGTTGATGCATGATTTTCTATGTTCTGGCTATTTCATTTATACACCTATGAAGTACAACCACACCCCCCAACTGCCACCAACTTTCCAAGTTGGGTCTCTGGTTAAATTTTACTTCAACTGTTTTAAAAAATACCATTTTAATCTGAATATTACCTCTTAGTGGGACAAAGTTATGAATTAAGTCAGTTAACCCTCTTCGGAACATATTTAAGCAGCATACACTGTATTGCCTTCAACTGATGTACTGATATACTGTTATGATTGTTGAATCATGTGATTGTTGAAACAAACATGATGATCTAAACCCAGTCTAAACTCAGCTTAGTGAAGTCTGCTTTATAATGATAGGAAGAGCCGACACTGAAGGATCAAAAAGTGGCATCAGTATGAACACTTGGCCGCCTGAAGGAACTTATCCTTGTGGTAAATGTTCTGACACCTCTTGTTTAAAACCCCAAAGGTCAGAAGGACTGTATATCCACATATACAATCCTTACATCATTATCGAACTGTATGTATAGGGTTTGGGCTGTGACAAGTAGAGAATAAAACATCTGAACATGAATCTCGTGGGATTTGCTTATTTTAGGAATCTGACACTTCTGCTGTGCGACAAGAAATGCCACCAAAAGCAAATTCACGCCTTCCTTTGCTTACATGCACTGTTTGCAAAAAAGTTGTTAAGCACATGGATTTGGATAATTGCATGGGGCACCCAGAGGTATGTCCTGGATTTTCATGTTCATTTGAGGAGAAATAACTTGTTGGGTAGTGTCAGAATCCATCAGCCTGTTCCTGACCTAGAATATTTAAGCATAGATCTAATATCTGTGGAACAAAAACAATGAATGTTTCCATTACTCCCGGAGCTCTAAGGCCTCAAGAAAAGATTCCCCTCTCTTCTCTTCTGCCTGTCTGTTTTTAAGTCAGAAGATAAATGAGCATGCTTTGATCCTGCCTGAGGGCGAAAAAAAATGCCAAAAGTCCCCGTAGAATCCTAACCAAGGCAGCAAGGATGAAAAATAAAAGGGAGTGGGGCAAAGATTTAAACTTAATGTGGAGCAGCAGCATGTTTTATACAACTAGGCTGTCATAGTCATATCCCTGGTCATTTCCCATAACCTTCAAAGTGTAGCCTAATTTTCTCATTGCTAAGACCCATGCACAATAAAATTGTTATTTAATGTGAAAAAACTACTTTAATTTGCATATTTCTTTAATCCATTAACTAATCATTTAAGCAACTTTGTCTCTTCAATATTACAAATGAGCAGCATAAAATACATAAAATAATCACACTCCCTGCCACCACATACCATGTCTGTGATGCCTCACTAATGGTGGCTAATTAATGTTAAGAGGCCACACAAGTGGACAAGAGAACTACCAATTCCCTTGTAAACAAGCAATTACCACTGAAACATATAATCTAAATTACCCTGCCAGCTACATCATCATTTAATGAAGAATTCAATCAAACAAATCAAACATTAAACAGCTCATTTGGTCACTGACACATGAAAATCACACCCAAATGTTCAGATAGACTTTAAATTGTTCTTGTTGGTTAAGCACTAAATTTTACTTTTCATAGGTCTGTATATTAAAAAGAAAGAATTTTGTAACAAGAACAGCAGGACTGTAGCAGTGTGCTGCAGGTGGTATGAGAACATTTTTAAATTAGTCAGTATACAAACTAGTGTCCAAACCCCACAGATACACACTTGCTATTTTTAAAATACCTTTAAATCAAGATAGGACAATGATGTGTTTGAAAAAGTCCATAGATTGTTTAATACAACATACCATATTCTCAACAATTCAACATCAACAAAATTTTGTTAATTAAAAAAAAGAAAATCTGCATATTACCTTTATTGCACAGAACAATTTAAATGTATTTTCCATAGATTTATTTTTAGTATCTTTTTTATAAAAAAGTTGGCTTGGACTACATGGTCATTATAGTCCAGGGTCAAAATAAAAAAAGGAATCAAAGAAACAAAAAAAAAAAAAAAAATTCTCACGGTCACTCGGGGCCAAGAAAGGCTAGGTACAGTAGCCACACTTTAAACGAAGAGAGCATTCATAATCAGCAAGAGGGAGAACCATGAGCCATATCCACTGATATTTTTTTTTTCCTTTATGCAAAACGGATTACACCAAAGCTGCTTCTGATTGCTCCATGGGTGAAACCATCTGTGTCACTCCAGCCATCTGCATATTCAGTCCATACTTCAGGCCCATTACTGTGTCATTGTCTGTAATGTCATCCATCATAAATAACTTAGTCTTTATTCTCACACACGTTTGCCAAGCCCAGCTGTCCACAGTGTGTACTTATAAAGGTAAGGCTGTAACCTGACATTTTCTATGCAGCGCCAAATGGAGCATAATATGCAGCAGTTCTTTTTCCCCCCGACAAACAATGCACATTTCGAGGGGGATAGCAAATCGTTAAATGATCCCGGTGGGTACGATTTCCATGGCTTTGATGGGGGGGGGGATTTAAGAACAGTAAATCACTGATTTCATTAAACCATTAAGAAAAATAATCCACAATGAAAGAAATATTCTATAGCTTGAGGAGCACATTGTATTCAATAAATTGGAGCACCACAACTTGTATTTCTCACAATCATTTTCAGCACAAAATATTACCGTTACATAATGCAGTTTAAAAGGTTTTGGATAAGCCTCTATTGCATTAATCTAACACAATATAGGATTTGCTCTGTGTGCTGTAAAGTTGAATTTTGTAGTTCTTTTTGTGGCATGAACCTGAAACCAGGAGTGACATAGTGCCAATACAGGGGATATGGACCTGATTGGACTTTGACAGGGGTACCATTCACCCTGTCATAAGTTGATGTATCATCAAAATGATCTTGGAGACATTATTTGAAGGTTAAAATCTTACATTGTGTCGCTTTAAGTTATCTCTTATCTTTATCTCTTATAATTTCTACATCTCACATTTCTGTCTGCGTCATGCCTTCAATCTTTGTGTGTACTGAAGAAGTGACACCGATATTAGATACTGGGGCTCAGAGTGTTTTCTCAGTGCTAAAATTATATGAGACACATTTAACCACTGGATTCCCCTCTATTTTTCAGAACTAAATCTTGTCACACTTTTATTTCTGACAATATAGTTACACTTATATCATTTTGGTTGACCTTTACAGTGCTATATGGAGAATTTGTATCAATAACAAATGATGTGCTAATGCATCCTTATGACACTAAATCTAAATATTTTTCAAGGACTTATTTCTGTACATCACTGTCATATAATGATGATGTCACCATATGTGCCAATATCTAACTTAATCAGTTTTTGTTGCTCACTAATCTCAAACTTGTACAAAAAAAAGCTTCTACACATATGTATTGGATTTTCATATTATTTAGTGTTTCTATGCCAATTATTTGTGTCTTCATAATAATCAAAAATCAGACTCACTTCTGCTTATGATTCCACGTTGTTGCCATTTAAATTGTGTCCTCTTTACTCAAAGGTCACCTGCCTCTTCCAGAGACAGACATACTTCTAAATTTCTAGAGGACAAGACTATGTTCTGCATCTTGGTCTGGATATGTCAAATTAATGTCAGTGGTTCACTGACTATAGGTTGTTGACAGGGTTGGTAAAAACTCACTACCACCTCACTACCACAAGACTGGCACTGCTCTCCTTCCTATCAATTTAAAAAAGGGATGCTGCTACTGTATCCTCACAAGTCATGGCCAGCCAGCAATCAGAAAGCTGAACATCTGTACTCGGAGTATCATGAAAAAAGTTATGCAAATGTGCATACTTTTATTAAACGATGTTAATTATGACTAAGAAGTAATAATAATTCATTTTCCTGTTTGAAGAATTGTGTGCTGCCACACAAACTACTTTAACAACCATCCATTGAGCTGCAGCTTATCTTTTCTGGCACTGATGCACACCTGAGGACTGTGTGCATGTGTAACTAATGCATGATGAGGAAAACAAAATAAACATTATTGTAAGGGAAAATGGGTGACAATTTCAGGCATAATCTACAAGGTAAAAAGATAAATAATTTGATTCATGATGTAAAATGATCACAACAATATATTATTAAAACAATAACAAATTAAAATGAAGTATTTAAAAATACCCAGATATTAAAAATTTGCTTCTGACCAGTTTAAACTCTTTTACATATCTTTTTTTTCTTTGTCAACAAAATGGGTACAAAGCAGTTGCTGCAAAATTCTTTTTTTCTCTCACATTAACCATTGTGCCAAATTAAGTATCTTCATTGTGTATTCTGCTACATTGTGGGGGTTGATACAATTTCCATTGAATACATAAGGTAGTGACACAATCAGTAAAAAAGGAAAAAAAAAAGACCAAGTGTAGCACATTGTATTCACGGTTTGTAAAAATAATGTATCACAATGATGAGTCCAAGCTGTGTAAATGTGCTCATCAACCCATACACATCTCATTCATGATGACACCTAACCTTGAGAAAAAAAAAACAAAAAAACAGACAAATATAATAATGGCCAAATTTGCGATGCCCTTGCATTCTGGTTATTTTAAGTGTTTACTTCCCAGTATAAACACACAGGAATATGAAATGCTTATGACAAATTTGACTTTTAATTAATTCCCCCATCAGCCATGTAGAATCCACCAGTGTCCCATAGCACTGGCTGAGCTTTCATTCCCTCTCACCTGAAAGTCAGGAACTGCCCTCCTCTCTAATCCTTCAGTCGGGACAAACAAGACCAACACACCAGGATCCACGGGTTTTTAAGAGCGGAAATAAAAATGTCCTCTTTTCCGTTTTGTCTTATTTTAAGGTTGAAAATTAGTAAATTCCACTTCTCCACATTAAATCATTTTCATGTTAAACTTGCGAGGTGCTTCCACTGTGCTGCTGCTCATGCCAGCGTCCGATTTCCGTGGCACATACTCAATCTCAATGTTGTGCTTAGTGTTGCCTTTTCCTCTGCTCCACAGAAAGAGCAGTACCAGGCAAAACAAGACGACACCGAGAAAAGAGATGAAGCCCATTGTGGTCGCAATGATCAATGTCTTTATGTCAAATGGAAAAGGGGCGTTGGCTCTTGTGTCGTTTGTACCTGTTTCTGCTGGCTGGTTGGAGATGAAGGCAAATGTCTTGTTGGGCTGGTGTGGCCAGTCTGGCGAGTAGCTATGAATGTGCAAGTGGGCAAGAGAGGTGTCATTTCCTCCTGCATTACTAGCTATACATACATATGTGCCATTGTCTTGAATCTGAGCATAGCGGACCTCAAGGGTACCATCTGGCAACACAGAGAGCCTTCCAATTGTCTTGGTGGTGATGAACTTTTTCTGTGGGGACAGCCACATTATCACTGGAGCAGGGTCTCCATCTGCTTGGCAAGAAAAGTGAACAATGGCTCCCTCGTCAACAAATTTCTGCTGGGGTTTGCGATCCCTAATCCTAGATTTGCGACATGTGAAGTAGTTGGGCTGCAGAACATCTGGGAAGTCTTTGAATTCTTTGCCTTGGACAAACTCTGGAGAGGCACAGGTGGGCTGCTGCCTGTTAAAGTTCAGTCGCCAGCGTCGTCTAAAAACCCATAACAGTCTGCAATCACAGGCCAGGGGATTATCGTACAAGGCGAGGGTTTCCAGGTTGCCAACTGAATGGAAAGCGGACTCCTCCAAAGTGTTCAGAGAGTTTCCAGAGACATTTAAAATCTTCAGGTAGTTTAGACCACGGAAAGAGTAGGGCTCAATCATAGCCAGTCTGCCTCCCACCAAATGAAATTCCTGCAGACGCAGAAGATCATGGAGCTTATTTCCCTCTATGGTATGGATAGGGTTGTAAGAGAGATTAAGAAAGCGCAAATAAACCAGGTGCCTCAGGGCTACATAAGGAATTGTGGTCAGATTGGCATTTGCAATGGTCAGAGAGGTGAGATTCAATCCATACAAGCAATTTGGGGTCATCGTATCCAAAAAGGGCCAATTTGCTATTTCCAGCACTTTAAGCCTGTAAAGACGTTTAAAGGAGTAATCCCGTATCACATTGATATTGAGGTTGCGCAGCCTGAGAGTGATCAAACTGTGAAGATGGGTAAAAGCCTCTGTTGGCACAGAGGACAAGTTGCACTTCTCTAGACTCAGGTGCTCAAGGCTACTTAGTCCATGAAAAGCCCGGTGGGAGATAAAAACCAGGTCATTATCACCCACCTCTAAAGATCGGAGGTTGTACAGGTCCTGGAACATATAGTCCAACAGAATGACAATTTTGTTTTCACTTATGTCCAGTTGTGTGAGATTACTTAAGCCTGTGAAGACACCGAGCTGGATTAACTTAAGTTTGTTGCTACGCAGCCCCAAGGTCCGCAAGCCATAAAGATTGTTGAATGCTCCAGGTTCAATAGTGGAAATTGTGTTTTCACTAAGCTCTAGGTGTTCAAGGTTGAGAAAGTTGGCAAACTCATCTGGGTTGATGGTTCTGATGCGATTCTTGCTGAGGTCGAGCACTCTTGTGTCTGCAGGAATGCCCTCAGGAACTGTCATGAGTTTCTTGCGGTAGCACATCACAGAGCGCTCTTGAACATTACACTCACAGCGGGATGGACAACCTGTGGTGGAGCCAGAAAGCACAGTGCCCAGCATCAGGATCAGAATGGGCTGCCAGCAGGCCACCAGGTAGCTGTGCCCAGTTGCTTCTCTGGCCACCATCTTATCAGTTACCTGATAAGACACAAAGACAAAGCAAAACATTTTGTTAGGAGATGAAATCACACAGCTGACACACTGCAGAATGACTAACTATTCTATTAGTCTGTTGTTGTCGTTTTTTTTTTTAATTCATTTTATTTTCTGTATGGCATATGTATTATTTAACTAAATTTAACTATGTATTATTTAGCTAAATTTGACAATTTTACATTGCAGATTTAAAGGGAGGGAAGCAGTATGAAATTGAAGTAAAATGAATTTGTGCTCAAAACAATGGCTATTGTGTGAGTTTTGTGCAAAAAAATGCCATTCTCATGTGACACAGTTCCGCAGAGAACAGAGAATAAATAAGGTTTTTGCTGCAATATTTATGTCACAGAGACAAGATGAATAGAAAAGACTGGTTACAAGGAATCAGGTAGGTGTTTGCATAATTGAGTGTACTGACTGTTTTGAATTATGTAAAATGCTTCAAAAGGTCTTTCAAATACAAGTTGCTGCAGTGTCTGCATTCCATCACACATAGATTAGATGAGCTAATGATTTGAGCTTAAGAATCAACGGTAAATTATTCTGGTAATCTACATACTGTATATCTTGCACTTTACCCTCATTTTGTCTGCTCTGGTAAGCTGAACACCATTTCCACTGCACACCTTGCAGCCGATCAATCAGTCAGTGTTATCACCCTGATATGAAGTGAAAGGATGCAGCTTCAAGTGGAATTAACAGCAATTTTCAGACAGTAATCCAATTCATGCTGTGACACAGACACATCTGCTGAGAACATCTGTGTTTTTTTCCCTGTTACCATTGAGTCTATTCTTTTCTTCATGCTACCAGGTTGAATTTTCTGTGTGAGCTAGAAAAAACAGCAGGGGTGGAGCAGAAGTAGCAGGAGGATGCACACAAAGATGGATGGTGGCAAGTGTGATGTATGTGCTCTGGCTGACACTCAGCTCACGTTATCTTTTATGATAAAATATAGTCTACACACTACTAGGGAATTGGATACTGAGTGTTTAAAAGGGGTCGGTTTAGAGCAGTACGTCTCAAATAGTGGGCCGCGCCCCCTTAGGGGGGCATGGTGAGATGGCGGGGGGCGCGTGTGACCCTGCGGAACATGATTTTTTTTGCCGTACTAGAATAAAGTGTAATTGCACATCCATTACAGTAGTTGGCAGTGGCGCTCTCGTTGTCAAACTGTGCGCAGGGAGTATTAACTCTATGGTGTAGGGTTATTTTTGCACCGAGCAAGCAAAGTGCAGTATACAAACCCTTAAGGGACAACATGGAAAAATTTTTAACAGGTATGAAAAGAAAGGCGGAGAAAGATGGAGATAATGAGAAAAAACAAAATAATCTGAAAGCTAAGGCGAGGAACTATGACGAAGCGCATTTAGCGCTTGGCTTCACTGTGACTACGGTGGGAGACGAGGAAAGACTGGTGTACTTATAACAATTTTATAGACAAATGATACTATTTATAGTCGCGGCGGAGAGTGGGGGGGCGCAAATTGTTTTCTTCTTTCTGGGGGGGGGGGCGTTACAGAAAATAATTGAGAAGCACTGGTTTAGAGCATAATACAGCATAATTCAATTATATAAGAATTTTATGATTTACCTTTTCTGCATTATGTTCTGTGAAAATAAAAAATATTCATATTTGAAAACTGGATGACAAATACACATATAAAAGCCTTATATCTGCCAATTAACTGTGACTCATGTCTGTCATAGGGAATTTTGCCAGTTCTCTTGCTTTAAAATGTCTCTTGCAGGTTGATAACTGTTCATTCTCCCTGATTCGGATGAGGTTTGGTTAGAGAGACAATGCACATGCATGTGCTTCAGTTGATATCATGCACCTTGCATGTGGCAGACTGAGATTATGGAAATAAGGGAGAAAACTGTGATATTGTGGTTGACAGTTAATTATGGGGTGACATGTCACTCCCACTGTGGTCACTGCTAATAATTTTTTCCCTCTTGACCAATAGTCAACTGGACATCAAACTCATCAGAAAAGAAGGATTAGATTTACTTCACTCAATTTCATTTCATTCCCTCTAAGGTCATATTTCAGATTGGGGAATTGATGATACAATCTTGAATCAAGTGAAGTGATTTCAAAACAGGCAGAGATGATGGTGTGTCTGGGATCAGAGACCTGCATCAGAGCCTGCTGTGCCCCTTGTTGCCTCTAGCTATACTTAGTCATTCTCATTCTTTAACCTGCATTGATCAATTCAGTGCTGAGCGCTGTGAGATGGAGGAGTGTGGCGCATTGTATCACATGCTAAGACACCTGAGAAGAAATTGCTTTATAGCAAGCTCAGTGATACTGTATCTATCAAGCTATATAATGTGGCTGTCACATGCGAGATATTTTCAACTTTATTATAAATGACACTAAAAACAATCACACATTCCCAATCTCTTGTGGTTGTTGATTTCTTGTAGTACTCTACACGGGGTCACATTGATTAACCATAATAGTATATAGCTATTTATATTTATTATAACAGAAAGCGTTCCTAATGCTTTCATAATCATTAATCCAAAATACATTACCATGTTTTGTTAATGACAGAGCAGCATCAGTATTTATTGCACATGGCTACAGCAGCAAATTTCCAGGAAAAGCAGTTAAGACGGGGACTTATTAGGATGAAGAATGCCATCCATTGGTAACTATTTGCAGCTCTGTTTTGTTAATGATCTGGTGTTATCATTCCCTAACAGCCATGTTGTCTGAATGCAGTTCTTCATTCCGATCAGCACTCCAGTAAGCGCCCAGAGAATTACATTAACTAAAGTGAAGTGAGAGGGGGCGTGCTTTTGAATGAATGTGGTTGAGGATAAGTAAGACAACGGTGCTCAATAAATGACAGCTGGTCCAAGGCCAGTAATGAATGGTGAGATACAGCACATGCCTTTGTGACGGCATCCACTGGGATCCTGAAAATATCGCTTCCCTCATGGAAATGGCAATGGAGAGTCCTTGCAGTAGTAACTCATTAACATGACATCTTGGGTCATACTTTCAGCGTTCATGTGCGTGTTAGTTATGCTTGAGTTTGCGTGATATAAATTTTGTCTTCTACCCATGTCTGTGTTGGTCCACGTAGATTCTACACTGACAAATCCATGCCCATTCTTTTTTTTTAAATTAATTAATCTCACTTTACACTGTACACCATACACCAAGCACCATATGTGCTGACTGTGTATGCTCTCAGTATCACATTTTCCAATCCAGTTGGTGGCACACATTTGTTAGCCCTAACCCTAAAGAGACAATGAAGAAGACAATAAGTATGGAAACTTGCTTGAGGTTATATGTAGAAATTTACCAGTACACACATATGTATATACAACTCAGAACTTAAAGACTTGTTAAATTTAATTTAAATCTTTGGCTCTATGTCATGCAAGTTAAATTCCGCCAGTTGTTGTAAGTTATTGTTTGCTTTCTGTCCACATGTAGCTTTCACATACATGTTATCACTACCCCAAATCTCATTTCATGCATTTAAATGAGCCTGTCTATCCTCATTTACTTCTCTGCAATAAGCAAATTAAACATAGGTCAGGACGGGTATTGTTGAGACTTAACCATCATCTAACACTTACGTTTACCTGTCACAAGACATCACTCCTGAGCCTTGTTAAATACCATAGTTAAATACCTATAAGCTTCTGGGAAATCCCTCAAATAATGCTGACATTATCTGTACGTGTTAAAAGCTCTTAAAGCCTATTCCCCTCACCGTAAAACTGCTTAGTCAGATACCAGGCTGATCCTAAGTGGACATATATACAGCTGTTGAAATTAATAATTGTACTGTTTGCATGGTAGTCTACACTGCAAGAATTTGCAAGGATTTTTAAAGGTAAGAAAGCATCCCCAATCCCCTTACCCCTTGAGGTAAATGCAACAAATTTGTAAGGGACACAATTACTATCACTTTCTATTATTTATTAATCATATTGCAATTCATTTCAAAATGATTTTTATTCTCTCCAAGCACTTTTGAGTTACAACACAGCCACATGTTGGCTAAATCCACCTTTACCAGGTGTGACTGACCCTTATCTCCCCAAGAGAGTGCACTTTCATACTGCTATATGGGTCGCCTAATTTCAAGAGAAAGGTTACTGTTGTGTCATTGAAAAGCTAAGCTGCCTGGTGGGATTGCTGGCTGGAGTCAGGTCTGTGAAATGGCAGGGCTTAAATGTAAGCCAATGCCCGACAGATGGACAGCAAAGCCCTAATCCAGGCGAAGAAGCTGGTTGGTGCAGCAGTGGAAGGAATTTCCGACAGTGGTCAGTTGTTGTGACTTGAACCCTGTCAACAAGTCTCCCCTGAACTTGACCTCGAAAATGGGTCATTTATCGTCTCTGTGTCTCTACTTACTAATGCCACTCAGCTACAAATATAATTTGTTAGGAATTACAGTTGTTTACCATCAGAATTCATATTTAAAGTTAAAATAGAGAAACTAAACTGATTTAAATAGATGGGCTGGATATTATACTTTAATAAAAAAGTTCTCCCTATAGGGCCATGTCTCTTTATCCAGTTTATTTGCTGTACTAAGGTCTCACTTGCAAAAATGTTAGTAATGATGAAAAATGTTATAAATACTATGCAACAGTACTACAATATGGGTCCTCTAAAATGAGTCCATAAAAGTCCATGAAGGTAGGCTGTGCTGCAGGACTGTTGCACAAGATGCACTTTATTGGTTTTAGATTGATGTGACTATAAAACTGTAGACTGAGAGGATAAGGTATTTTCTGTCTAAAAAGAAATAATTACAAATATTCTTTGAATCAATAATATTTGACTTGTTCAGGTAGACTAAAAGAGTAATATGTGAGACATTTTGTTGTGATGCACATTGCTAGAGCTAGACATTGTACTGTACCAAAAAGCCCTTAAACATTAAGATTGCTTTATGACTGTTGACCCACTGCTCTGACTGCTCTGACCTTTTTAAGTGGTATGGGTGGCAGTTAAACAGTCAGTAAAAAAATATTGTTGTTGATATAATAGGTTCAGTGGTTGTGTTCTTTTCACCCCTTTTTATAAATGTGATTATGTATGAGTGTGCATCTTTTTACATGATACTCCATCATTGTTATCCTTATTAGCCAGATCACCTTATTTCTTAGCTGTGTTTCTAAACCTAATTAGTCTCTGGAATGTCAAACTTTCATAAAAATAGGCTTTGGGGAGGAACTTATATAATAATAATAATAATAATAATAAAACGAAGGGCGCCAACAGTTCTGTTAAGAGGAACAAAAAATGTGGATGTTGTTTTCTTAATAGACGTAATTTGACTAATACTGATGTAAAAATGTTAATGCTGTTCATGTATATGATCAGTATCTGTAACAGAAATAAATAAACACTATGTAATATCTAGTATGTCACATAATCTAAGCATAGGTAATACGGTTTTCCAAAAAAAACAATGGATGCTGTATGTAAGCTTTCCACTCTTCATTCTCCTCAAAGGGCATCTTAAGAGCAGCAGAACTGCCTCAACCAAGTCAATTTCTGCAGAGCATCTGTAGATGCTAATGCTGACGCAATTGATGGGTTTATATGAATTATGCTCCTACTGATTAAAAACAATATGATGTGTTTATTGTGGTGGTATATTTGAAGTGTATAGGGATGAAAGTAGAAGCAGAACAGCTACAGTCAGAGAGGTTGAGCTCCCTGTGAGCAGTGCTGGTATGTCAGTTTCCTTTAAATGTTCCCCTGCCACTGAGAGAAAACGCTTCACAAACACACAGAGAGAGAGAGAGACAGTTTGCTTGTGTACTACTTTGTCATGCTGTGCCCCCTACCCAGAAGCTTGATCTTTTGGTTTGGGGTCATGGTGGCACATGGTCACACATGGACTCTTCTTTACACTGGCAAAATGGACCACACTGCAAACCTGACAAAAATGTAGGACATACATAAACTTTTAAAGGTCAAAAGGGTTTTTTTATATGCTGCTGTTGGATTTACATGTTAATGTATGTGTACAGGATCAACCTGGCCAGTTCTAGTTAGGTTTAGTTTGGAAGATTGAGAGATCAGCACTAGAAAGACCCCAGGTGGTGCTTTAAGAAGTCTGTTTCATGCAATGCACATCAGAGAAGTTACATTTTTAATTCGGCAGTTCTTGTTTTATACATTTTTCAGATTATATGACTTGTTAAACCTGGACTTTACAAATGGCTCACAACTATAAAGGGGCAGAAATGCTTAAAGATGCTCACATCTGCGCTACTGCTGCTACAGGCCGTCTTTCTTTCTTTCTTTCTTTCTTTCTTTCTTTCTTTCTTTCTTTCTTTCTCTGTCTTGCACACTCACACACACACACAAAACGGAGGGTTCACTTAAAGGTGTGTGTGTAAATCAATGAGAGAGAGCATTGACTCCAAAAACAATGATGCAGTCTTGAAGTGGTTAAAGCAGTTAACATAAACACTGACATCTTCAACATTATTAGTGTCATTAATTCAACAGCTATTGTTCTAACAGTAGTTGCTTAGGTAAATAATTGGGTCCCCAATGTTGCTCTGATGAGCAGCCATTAAAACATTTAGTAATGCAACCATCCATCTTTTCCTCACCTACACAAAGTAGGTTTTATTGCACAAAGACTAAGAGAGCCATAGTTGTAATAAGAAAATCCACTTATGTGTGTGTTGTTATACTGTATATAATTACTACTTAGGGTGGAGTCCAATAGACTTTTTTATGTAAGCTGTATAAGACAGAAATTCAGAAAGAACAAGTTCACAACCCCAGGGTGAAGGATGGTTCAAAACGAAGAGGGTGTTTCTCAGTGGAAGCAAACATATTTAAATAATCCACATTTTTGCCTCAAATCAGTAATTCATGAGTTAATAATATGCACATAAATTGGACACCTTTGGACATTATCATTTTCTGATACATAGTGTCAGATGTAACTGAAGAATGGCAGTACTCATGTAAATGAGACTAAGGTATGATGTTAAAATTGCAAAGATTATCAAGAGAAACCTACTGAATATCTTATATTATCTGAATATCTCTTATTTGTGAATAAATTATACCTTCAGAGGAAGTGAATAAATTTGGCAGTTTTCCAAAGTCTGTATGTTCGTGAATATATTATGATGCACCACTACTCCTCTATATAGGCCTATAGATTATAGCTTTAATAACAGCTGCTTGACCACAAGCTGGTCCATCAATTAAACTGGTCAATATGGAAACATGCTTACATTTCATCATCAACTATAGAGAAAGCACTCCGAGAGTGCAAACCATGGCTGCTCAGTTTTCCACAGTGTTAATGCACTCCCTTGGAAGGTTAGCGTGGAAATCTAATAATTTATTCCTTGGATTACCTACGTTTCAAGAAAATATTTAGCAAAATCTGCCCTTTACTTTTTAAGTTATGCTGCTCAAACATGACTAAAAACATGACCTCCTAGGCAGAAGTAATAATTTCGGTTCTATCGTATCAGCTACTACTAAGTGTGATGGACACCGTGCAACAGCTCAGGGTCATATTGTAATTCTGACGGGCTACATGCTTGTTAAGGGTTTTTTGGCATAGTGGTTTGGACCCGGGTTTCGGGACCGAGTTGGAACAAGGGCCTTTCAGCATAAAGTTTGCATGTTTTCCCTGTGTGTGCATGAGTTTTCTCCTGGTTCTCCTTCTTCCTACCACAGTCCAAAAACATGCAGATTTGGGGATTAGGCCAATTGGACACTCTAAATTGGCCTTTCTGTTGTAGGTGCGAATGTGAAAGTGGATGGTTGCTTGTCTTTATGTGTGGCCCTGTGATGGACTACAGATCTGTCCAGGGTGTACCCCGCTTCTCTTCCTATGTCAGCTGGGATTAGGCACATGTGGAGGATAAAGCAGTATATGAGTGAGTGAGAGTAAGCTCTAAAAAATGCAGTGGTTGTTTTCAACATCCAGTCCAGCAGGTGTGTCAGTAGCCTATTTATGTAAATGTAGAAATTCACCACCACACATTTTCTATACAGTCTATTTGTGCATTATGCCATTACATGCATTTACTGATAAAAGAAGAAAGTGAATGGAGTGCCATAAATACATTCAGAGTACTTTAGAGGCAATGTTGTTGTTACTATCCACCAGAAAACACTTGTAAGGTTTATGTAAGATGTATGGGGAATGCTGAGCCTCAGTGACAGCAATCAAAGCCACGAAAGCCCACTGTCACTGAAAGCCCTTTAATAATCAAACATGTAGTATTTTTTCCTGCTTTGTTCATATGAAATTATCAGCATAATTTAAAACCTGCTACAATAAAAATCCCACCAAAGCCAGATTTATACTTTATCACATGACATTTGTAGAATGTGTCCAGTGACAAATATTCTCATGTTGCTCTCCTATAGGATGCCCTTCTGTATCCAAATCCATACATTATAAACTGACACTGATAAATAATTGTTGATAAAAAAAATAAATGAATGAATGGACAACTGGAACAAGGAAATGTAATAATTATGCAAACATGAAAATGCTATAATAGTGTTTATAAACAGAGAATAAATCAGTTGAAGCTGAGCTTGAACTGGTTTTAATGTGCCGAAAGAATTGAGAAGAACATTGCGTCAGACATACTCATACAGTTGATCACGTGCTAGTGCACTCTTAGTAATGCACTCTTAGCACTCTTAGTAATGAAATGTAAACACAACAGTATATATTTGAGTATCTATTTTATGACATTTTAGAGGCAGCAGAGCTTCCCTTCCTCTCATAGAGCAATTTTAAGTAAACACCGCTCTAGTACTACACTACTATTTGCCCTGATGCTGTTTAATATAATCTGACATCATTTAATGCACTGGCTTTCGAAAAATGTCTCCCCACTTTTTATTTGTAATGAAAATAATGATGATTTATGCCATAGCTGATATTATCCGCTCATTCCAAAAACCATATCCATATTTACAGATATGTTAGTGCAGAAATAAACATTTCAGGTAAGACAGACACTGCATCATGATTAGTATATACACTGGAGAGCACTAACAAATTTCTGTTTTTCAAAATTCTTATGTTGAATAGTAAAAAAAAAGTGCATCTCAACTGTCATTATTAAGACAGTATTGGTGTATATCTTGTGCATTCATATGAATTTATTTGTTTGAAATAATTTCTAAATATTAATATTAAATCCTAAGAATGTGGCAATGGGAAGATTTTTCTTTATTGCCCCCATATGTCTAGATTTTCAATACCACTTGCAAGGATGATGCACTTGTGAATTGCAGCAGCTATTTCTTTTTTATTATGAAATCAGTGGCACAGAACGGATTAAAGCAACAGTGATACGATCCATCTCCAAAAGCCTTGCTCTCACTTCTGTACTGTATGTACCATTCCACACCTTGCCACCATCCTGTTTCCACGTGTATCAGGAAAAAAATTAAATAAACAACAAAATAACTTTCATAGCTCAGCCTTGGGTCACTGATCTTTTGAAAATACATAGCATTTTTTTTAAATTCAAATACCTGTTGTAGCATATCCATGAAGGTCACCTCCTTGTACCATCACCACTTCCACCACACAGTTCTTAATTTACAGCTTTCAAATGTGCAGACTCTTGTATAAAACTGCCTGAAGGGAGTTGCTTCAGTTGACTCATTTAGGATTTATCTCCTCAAATGGTATGGGCTCAGACAAAAAACACTGTCTCATAGGTCCTTTATCAAAAAACCAGAGGGGTATTATGAGAACTGCACATTAGCCAGCCAAAGCTCTGAGGTATAGTAGATTGTGCTTCTGCACCAGAGCAAAACAAAAGGTGTTTTTGTCTGCCTCTCTACAGCAACGTGAGAAAAGTTAAAAGAATGATTTAACCTCCAAAGTAGTCAGTGACAGGTCTGCAGTTTAACACTAAGGTATTGCCGTTCACCTTCTGTTTAGAGTTTAGAGTATTCTGCCCGATGTTTTAATGAGTCTTGACCCAGACTTTCATCTGCCGACTTTCAGCACTAAAATATAATGAGCCCGGACCCACAACAACAAGGCAATTTAAATTCATATGGTGCTGTTCTTGAACTGGCAAACAGTGACCCAAGATCCCTGCACCAATGAAATATGCAAACAAAATGGCATCTGCTAAGGCATGCAAACCGAATGTAAAGTAATTGTCCAAAGGCTATATCTGTGCGGATGCCAATTGAAATGCCTTTCTGTTGATAAAATGGGCTGGATATTGATACAGTAGAGTTGTACATATAGTTGAGAAGGTAGCATAAGCTATTGAAAACTTACACAGAAGACATGAATAAATCAACAGCAAAAACTATTCTGGATAGTTTGAGGGTGCAGGATTCCTGCAGTCACTCACTTAGTTTCACTCATCTTCTACCGCTTTATCTTCACATGAGGGTCACGGGGGTGCTGGTGCCTTCATACCAGCTGACATAGGGCAAAGGTCGGGGTACACCCTGGACATGTCACCAGTCCATCGCAGGGCCACACATAGAGACAAACAACCATTCACTCTCACATTCACACCTACGGTCAATTTAGAGTGTCCAATTGGCCTAATCCCCAAATCTGCATGTTTTTGGATTGTGGTAGGAAGAAGGAGAACCCGGAGAAAACCCATGCACACACAGGGAAAACATGCAAACTCTATGCTGAAAGGCCCTTGTTCCAACTTGGTCCCGAAACCCGGGTCCAAACCATTATGCCAATAAACCCTTAACATGCCAATGCTTTTTCTTCCACAATGTAGGGGGAATAGAGCAGGCCTGGTTGACCCCACCATGGCTCCAATGCAGAAATAGGGGAGCTTAATCCCTGTCCTCTGAGAGATCGCCCAGAAAGATGAAGCCTTAATTAGTCAGATAAAACCCCACATAATGACGCTATTGATGCAGACTGGGAAATAAGATCTAAGTAGAAAAAAAAAGAAAAAATGGCTGAGGTAGACTTGGGAGAGTTTGCTAAGAAACTGCAGTGGATATAAAAAAGGAGCAGTTCACTCTTACACTCAGCTTTAGTAAGATAGTGTTGCCTCATCTCTCCCAACAATCTACCTGCTCCAAATTCTCTCATAAGAAGCTTAGAGAAAAATGCTGACCTTCATATAATCAAGCTTATGTGAAGAAAAACAACAACAGTTTTTGGAGTACTTAAGCAATAGCACTCATGGGAGGTTTGAGCAATTAAAGGCAAAATTACTTGCCTAAGCTGTCCTTGTATCCTCCCATTCCCTATCTTTGGTTCCCCGTGGTATGAGAGGAGGTCATAAAGATTGTAAGTAGAAGGAAATCACATCTCACAGGCTCTGCTATTCCAAGGGGCACTAGGACAGGCAGAGACTGACTTCTTGAAAAACAATCTTGGTATTTCACATGCTACACACTGATCAGTGATCAGGTGACCCAGTGTAGTATTTCCAGATGACTTTAGAATGCCAAAGGCACTGCAAATCCATTGTCAACACTTGTACACTCTTGAAAATGCATTTGTGCTTACTACCTTTCAGCTTTAGATTGCTAAATCAGTTTTCCTAAAAGGAACATATTTTCAATGGTACATTTTGATAAAAACAGTGTCCAGTAAATTTGAATTAATGTCACTTAACATAAGAAAACAACCTCTTTAGATTCTGAATAAAACTGGTATCAAACCATGTCCAATGTCAATGTGCAGAGCAAGGGAGTAAAATCTGTTCTGCCATTTGTGCTTTAATCACAATGACTGTCTTCCTCCTTTCTACCAAAAAGGAGCAGTGCCTTTGCTGAAGCACACTGACAGACAGATACAGTACATTATAGAATTTTATCTCTGTAGTCTTGTCTTTTTAGCCTTGTTGTAATGTAACTTGTTTGACATTCACAAAAGGAAACCTAAACTTGCAGGGCTGAACGACTCCTAACTCTGCTAAAAAAGCATTTCTGCATTCCTCATAGAGCAGAATTTTTTTTTATACTACACTTTCTTGTTGAAAGCATTGGCCTCAAGATTATAGAACAGGAATGGTGGCTTCACAAACATGACCTACCCAGACACAGTGCTCCATGACAGCTTCATTTTGGAAAGACACTGGTGAGTCTGAATGACAAAGTGTATTGCAGAGGGCCAGTTGTAAGTAACATTTAAATGCTGCAGTCTGTTATTTCTAGTTAACCTACAGACCAAAATAAGATATTGGATAATGAGAATAAGGACTATGAAGTTACTATTTTAACAGACATTTTGTGGACCAAACAAAATCTCATTAATTTAGTGAATACATTTCATTGAAAAGGGCCACTTTTGCATTTGCACCTTTTCCCTTTCAGCCTATGTCAGCTGGGATTAGATTAGAAGATGAGTGAGAGTGAGTGAATTTCATTGAGAAACAACTAGCAAATGTAAATGTAAATGAAAAATGATTGGGCCCACACTCCATACAGCCTGCGGTACACATATTTTTCTTGTTGTTTTAGTCATTATGGTCAACATGGCAGGTGCCACAAAATGAAAGAAATGCAAAGGAGCTGAATTATTTATTTTACATTTGCATACCTACCACAGGTTTAAGACCTTGCTGGGTAGGTTTAATATTATGAAAGAATTACACCTGTTAATTTTTAGGGATTAACATCAGTTATGAGCAGAAAAAGTTAAATTGTCATGGCCTGTCCTCTCACCCCATCCTCAATACTCTGCAGACCTGATCTCTCTCCCCTCTCCATTCCCACAGGTGTCCAAACTACTTTGCACTTCTGTAGCAGAATGTCTCTCACCAGCATCCAACAAGGTCAAATGCCATTTCATTTTCCTGCCTTTGACTGCTGCCTGGCTCTTTCATCAGTCTTCACCTCCCCACCCACATGCTACCGCCATCATCACTGGTTCACCGGTTAAACTGCGCTCATTCATGCACCTCAGCTTTTGTGACTGGCTGTAAACAAAAGTAAAAAATATGTCTGTCCACAGGTAATAACATTACCAATCAATCCTCAACTTGTCAAACTCAAAAGCTATACTTTTTCTTTCAGACCACATCATGTAGTTTGAGGCGTGGCAAACATTAATCTCAAAAGTTGTCAACCAGTAATCCTTGTCCTATATTTGAATGAAGCTCCTTGCTTTCCTGAAGAGAAGCTGATAAATTAAAATCTCCATCTTACCTCCCTGCTTAATCAACCCTGCCTATATACTGTGCAGCTCCACTTATAGGAGATTTAATTTTATGATGCCATGTAAAGTTCCATCAAATTACAGTTAGGGGTTTACTATGTCGGCCATGAAATGACAACATCCCTGAGTATAAGAACACCAAATCCTCCTCTACTTTCCTCTAATATATTTTATCTGATAAATTTTAAGGTGCCTCCAGAAATGCTGACAAAAATTGACATGTCGTCCTTCACCTAATGCTTCATCAGTCTGTGTATTTTAGATGTAATCTCTTCAGCCCCACAGCTGAATATGTCGTGGAAAAGATGTTGAAATAAAATTGACACAGGTCTCCTGATTATTGAAATACTAGGTTACACGTTTCAAATGTCTCATGTCATGAATTATACCAGTGCAATCAATTAACATATCATATCAAAAGCTGTTCTTATAGTAATAATAATAATAATAAGACACATAAAATGATTAAAATGCACATCAGCGAGAAAAAGAATAGGAAAGACATTAAAACACACTATGCATTTTGACTTGGTTCCTGTATGTATTTCAGCCTACGACTGAAAATATTATGTTATGTGTGCCTAGAGTACATTCATGTTAAATAATTTACGGTGGTACTTAATGGTTAAGATGAAAATTGGATTTCAAATGGTTAGTGATGAATGTTTTAGCTGTTTATGAGTAAAAAAAATATATTCAGGTTTGATCATTATGGATTCACAAGTACTGAGATCTTCTTGCTGCTTTTGCCTGTTTTCACATCATTATAATTTCAGCACACAGGGCTTTTCACTGCTGGTCAGACTAATTAAGTAATTCTGACACATTGACTAGGGAAAGTTGTGATGAGAATGTTTTTTTTGTTTTTTTGTTTTTTGTTGAGCAAAATATGTTTTGGGGGAAAACTGCTTAAAATTATTAAGATTCTGACATTCCCAAGTGAATTATAATTTCAGATAATGAATGCATAGCATTTGTAAAATTGTCTAACTGCTGGTGTGAATATTGTTGCTTCTTCATGTCGGGCAAAATAATATCTCCGTCTTGTCACCCAGGCTGGTCGTTAACATGAAATCCGACCTCTTGTTTCCATCCTGCACTTTCACTCTCCTCTATCTAGTAGTAGTAAAGTAGTTCTTCATTCCATTTTTGTCATTCCTCTCTCACTCTCTCTGTCTCTGCATTGACAGTGAGTGGGTAAAAGGAATCCAGAGTGAAAGAGGGAGGAAGACGGATGGAGTGAGGGAGTGCTTTTAGGAAAGTTAAACCGAGGGAGCGAGACTGACCAAAGAGATCAACAAAGGCATGGGGAAAGGAACTAAAAGCCTCTGACAATGTCTCTGTTGTCTTGAATTACACAAAGAATGGGAACAGACTGTCAGTGGATTAAAAGCAACTTCACTGATGGGATGAAAGGGATAATATTGGGCACATTAAAATATCTGAAATAAGGCATGCTTCAATCCGAGTATCATGGAGCGTAGCCTTTTTGTGGCAGCCTTTCAATGGGTTCTGGATAATGGCTCTTTCTTAGGGCTCTGAAATATCAACTAAACAAATTTCAACTAAACAAATCACAGTGTAAATGAGGGACTTGGAGGATGTGGGACCACTGGTCTGATCAGATACTGTACACCGCAGAAAACCTGACTCGCTTTTGTGAGTTTTTGAAATAAGAGGAACACTGTTGTAGATCAGATATAAATGACAACTCCACTTTTAAGTAGGTCCTCTGTCAGCCATACTGGAGAGAGAAGAGTGAGTTGAGAGTGCTAGTGCTGTTCCAAAACACCAAACTCAATGAACTCGGAATTTCACAGGGGTGTTTTAAAAACCATTACATCAGGGAGATGCCACACAAGCACAAATCTTGCTCCCACTTATGAAAAATATCATATGCTCCATTTAAGTGTGGCTGTGAACGAGGAGCTGCTGTTGTCCCGCTATTGTGTTTCCAGTCACCAATGAATAGCATTGTCTGAAACGATGCTTCAACAGATGCAGCATATTGTAATTTTGCAGCACAATACTGTCATCAGCACAGCAAAACACTGTTCAGACTCTTGTTGTAAATATCCAGTGACACATAATATTCATTGCCTAAAATGAAGAGAAAATGGGAGGCATTTTAAATAACAATGAATGTGATATTCGCAGTCCGAAAAAAAAAACCCATCACATTGGAATTCATGTTCTTTTGTATACCTTTATAGAATGTACTTGAAATACACCACCATTGTGCACTCCTAAAACTCAATCACTACAGCCTACAATGAGTACTGTGATCCATGTGCTGTATATACTAGGTATTGGTAGCAAACGACAGAAATTAAAGAGATCATTTTGGCCTGTTGGAACTTATTTCAGCATTGTCTCACACGTTTCAGCTGTGGCCTCCTCCGAATCAATTGACTGCCTGAGCCAATGTAGTTTAAACGACCCCAGCCGCACCTGTTGACACAGTCATCTAAAAGATGGATATCTGTACTTAAGTCTGCCTGGCAACAGGGCCACCACTATGGGCAATGATTAGAACCTATGCAGTGAATACAAATGTCCTCTCCAGGGAGGTGGAGCGGAGCCTTAGTAAGCACAATAACACAACAACCCTTGACCCATCACCTCGTCCACCACCAATGCCTTGTTTAATGATGCATCCTCCAAGGGTTGCTGAGTGGTTTACAGCAGGATGTTATCCAAAGCCTGGCAATGATTAGAGGTTTGCATCTATTTAAAGTAAATGGCTTGCAATATAATTTTATTGAAAGTTGGAGGTCAGTGAATTCAAGAGACCATTGAAATGCTAGCGATAGTCAAGCATCATTACAGTAAAAATCTATGGAGGCTACACTTACAATGTAGATTGAGGATCAAGACTTGGAGGTACAGTTCTAGCCATATGACAGTGACACTTAGTGACACTGCTGTGTGTTGCCACTGAAAATATTACTTTGTGAACACGTTTTTATATATTTTATACACTGGCATGAAGGATTAAATTGCTTGCTCAAGGCTCCTTACCATTAATTCTCTTTACACATTTTTTACAACACTGTTAAGAACATTAAGAACATGAGCTGCACTTGTATGAGCTTTTTTTTAAAAGGAGCATGAATCCTTTAAAGGTGAAAGGACCCTGGCGGCTAATGTAAATGTATGACATTTAGACATGCGTCTAACAAGGCATCACTGTGTAATGACATGTCACATAAAGAATTAATCCAAATGCATACATGCAAGCATCATGAGTGGTATTTTTTTTTTAAATATATATATATATTTATTCCCTTTTTTGGAATATTAATTATTATTATTTTGATTAAAATGAGCTCTGAAAAAAATACTAGTTACAGGAACTTTTTTTATCCATCACAAATTAGGGCACAATTCAGCAATTTTCAAAATTGTAAAGCCAAAATGTGAGTCAAATTACCATTTCACAATAAACATTGTCCTGTATTATACAAATCAGATTCTAAAGACTGAAGACAACATTGTTGTTTCTCACAGATCTTCACACACACTAATCATTTTAAATATGTTATTAAAATGAAAATGAGAATAATTATATAAAAATTACCATTCCCTCTCATATCGTGAATCCCATTGCAATCACAATTTCAGTCAAAATTATTGCAATTAGAATCGTTTGTGCCTTATCACAAATGTGCTGTTGGCATATGTGTGGCCAGTATCATTGAGCTGTTAAACACACAGAATAAAAACAGATATTTGCATATATTCTAGACATCATTTTGGACGTAGTGTGACAAGATAATAACCTCATCTTTATAGCAAATAAATTAATGGTTTTCAAGTAGGTATATTGGGTTTGGGAAACCAGAGACAAAGTGAATAGATGTTTCGTTGATATTAAGCTCAGTCAAATGGTTATGCCAAAGTGAGTGGGACACATTCCTAATATGTGACGAATAGGTGCTCAAAAAAAAAAAAAAAAGTAAAAATACTGATGACTTTTCAACAACCCTTGATTGATCCCGCTTATCTAGACATCTATCAAGGACAAGAGTGACTTGTGAAGAATTGTCTTCCTACCGCCTCCCATCAAACAGCTACGATTATCACACCGCAGCCCTTTTACAAACATGGTATCCCGCCTCAGGCGTTGAAGTACCAAGGCAGTGGCATCAAGTACAATGGCAGTCGGTTCGTTCTTGTGAAAGCAACATAATTGTTGTCCCGGGTGAAAACTCTCAGCACCCATGTCATCATAACTTCATGCAGGCATCATGGCCTCACAACTGGGAGCTAATAAACACCTTGCGAATGTGGAAGGTGTCAGCTTTACACCCAAGATGACTGTCTCCAAGAGACATGCTAACACGTCATTAGCCAGCAGTAGCCCGCTCACTTACACTATTGGTCATTTAGTGTGTTGTGAGAAGGCAAGCCTCTGATCAGTTATCATGCAGTTATATCGTTGTCCACACCATCACCACCCACTCTGTCTCGACTGCTCCTCTGCCCCAGTCTGCCGACAAATCCATGCAGAAGCTGATTCCTCTCATGAATTATTTAAATGCTGCTCACACTTGTCTTCTTGTCTTATTGCCTTGCTATTCTGTTCTTCCAACATGTGATCAAATTACACACATGCAAAAATGTAGCGAGAACAAATTTTCTCTGAAATGTAATGCTGTTATCAGGAAGATGATTTTCCTGACATCTGATACCCTGTGTTATATTGGCCACTATGTAGAGGTTCAGCTTATTGCAAACATTGATCAGCATGTTGTAATTCAATAGAGTATGTCAACAGCAACATAATGTTGGGATGGAGGGATGGTGGTGCTTGTGTATGGGGTCTTTGCTATATGTGTCTACAGCTGATTGCAGGGCAACTCATAGGTGGCCAAGGTCAGCAGCCGCACATTTGTTTAATGAAGGCGGCCAGAGTCTGGGCAACACAGATTACACACTTCAGCAGCATATTTGTTATAGTAAGGCAGCCATTATTGAGTCAGTAGCATCTCATTCATCAATTGGATTGGCCATGAAGGAACCTCCCAAACAAACAGAATTTCCGTGCCGGCAAGCGAATCTTAACACACCTATAGGAATGTTGTGACACCTTGATGGATTAAGAAGGAGGATTAAATGTGATAAGGTCACTCTAAAGTCACTAGTCAGGGCCAAAAGCACACTTGGAGAGCAAACCGAAGCAAACTAGATTTGATGTTTTTCAAATAAAAGGGCACACAATACTGAGGGAAAGCACAGAACAAAGGAGAGGCTATATCAGCAACCTCTGTGCCACACCCTTGCTGTGATATCTCCAAGTGTATCAGCTATCTATCATCTAGGATGATGTGCCAAGATAAAGCTGAAGAGGCTGTATTGCTGCTGTTGGCGATGCTGCTCGAACTACAGGAGGCTGCTCCTGCAGTATATGGTGTCCGCTCCCTCCGGCTATTTATAACCAATAGAGCCACAGTACTTTATGAATGTCCGCAGGCACAGCGTCACCTCTCCTAATATTCTGCCGCAACTCCTCGGTGTGTCACATTGGCGGGAGGCAGGACTGGACAATAAAAGGGACGAGAGAAAAGAAGGGGCCAGTATCCTATATTCAGAGCAAAATGTTGCCTTTAATGACAGAAAAAAACGGAGTGTGGAATGCGCCGCCAGCCAACACTCAAGTTTTCCTCGCGTGTCCTGTCACACAGTCGCAGTGTGGGATCCCGTGACTGTTCGACGGTTGTCGAAAACAAGACTGCCCAAGTCGTTTCCGAGGATCGATAAAATGCACAACTCCGTTGCAGCAGAAGCTGTCCATTTAACAGATAGCCATCTCTGCAGATGAATAAAATGGCATATGGGGAGGATCACGACTGCCTCACACAGCTCCACGGTGAGAAGTCTTATCTCAGCAGAGCCCGTACGGGGCCAAACAAAGGCGAGATTAAGATAACATTTTTTCAATTCACCCCAAACACACACACACACACACACACACACACACATTGGCGCCATAATTAAATTTGTTTAATGGTTTAAGCCTTCCTCCTCCCAGACAAACGCACATAGACACACTGAAAGCGACCAGTAAGAGCGACTATATGTTCACCTATATCAAATCTATAAATTAATCTCTAATGTTTGTGAAATATATGCACATTTTACCTGCAGAGGATGCGCCTTTTCCACACTCCAAACGCTTATCTGCTTTTCTGCCTTGTCAACCCAGACTGCCATGATCATTTAGAATCATTTAGTGGCTTTAACATCGGAATGAGCTCCGTTATTTGTTGTTAATAAGTGGCGCACTAAAGTCCATGTATTTGGAGGATGGGATCCTCAAAGTATCGCACAGGGAGACTATGGTTTATCTGCATTGTATAAAACCTTGGCCTCAACCTACAAAATAACATAAGCAAAGACAGAAGAATCCCGACAATCGCGCTTCCAAAATCAGACACTCACCTGCTGTAGCCTTCACTGTTTCCAAGCATCCTCTCGCATTTCTCCCCGACGGCAACTCCCAGCCACCAAGACACAAATTGAGACGCACTATCTCAAGTCCACAGCCTTGAAAGGCAGCTCTCAAAAAAAAGAGAGAACGAAAGGCTGGGAAGAGCAGACGACAACCAGACGCTTCTTGCAGATTTCCAACGACTTTGTCCGAAAACGACAGCGACCGATGAAAGGCTGAGTTAGAACAGGCAAACCCCCACGACACGCATTCACAGCAACACGCGCGCGCGCACAGACGCGGTGCAATGCTCCCCCGGTGACGGGACTCCCTCCCTGTCCGTCCGGACTCGTCCGATGATGGCGATCGTATCAGATATAAAATTAAAAAACGAGATGTAAATGGCAGGTAGAGAGGGGAGAACTCCCACGCAACCCTCCCGATGAAGACGCACTGCTCTTGCTCCGTGATGCAGTCTCTCTCTCTCTCTCCACAGCCCCACACTGAACACTGTCAGTGTCAGGAGGCTCAGAGAGAGTGAGAGGGAAAGGGAGAGAGAGATGATGGGCGCTCTGCCCGGTGTGCCACTCAAGTGTGCGTGGCACAACTCAAGTGTGTCTGCGCGCGCGCCTGAGCGCGTTAACCCGCCGTCATTACTGCATTTGACGCACGGAGTCCGCTCATATGCTGGTTTCTTTATTTAGACTCTGTAGCGCATTTTGTTGAGCAGTCTTTACAGTCTAGTCACCCCTAGTTCTCTCCCTTCCGCACACAAACGTTCACGCGCACACATGCAGGTGCAGACGCCCACCGAGGACAACTGCCCACCGACGAGGGACTGACACGAAGTAGCTCTCGCTACTGTTGAAAAATGCTAAAGTTCCATCAACAAAGTGAATCTATAAGTGAGGCCTTGATGGTTTGGAGATGAAACAATATTAGATTTAAGTCTCTGAGACTGGAGTGGTGGCAACAAGGGTGCACGGGAAAGTAGCAGTTCCTCTTTTGAGGGCCTGATGGCACTGTGGGCTTCAGATATGCCGTGTACACGCACACAAACGCACACACATGTTTGCGCAGCAGTCACAGTGAGGACACTTGTGCATAATGCATTCCCTTGCTCTCATCCTAACCTTAACCATCACTAACTAAATGCCTAATCCTAATCCTTACCCTTACCTTTACCCTAACCCGAAAAACCACGTCTTTAATGGTGACTGATCATGGGGATCAGACAAAATGATGTCCTCTTTGCCAAAATGTCCTCACTCCCTATGGGTTATGCGTTTTTCCGTCCTCATAAAGATACCCATGCAGCAACACACTCGCTCTCTCTTTCTCTGTCTCTCTCTTTCACACGCAAATATATTTTGTCTATCCTATTTTAGACACAACAGACACATATGGTAAAGGTACAGTAATAACAACAACAATTATTATTATTGCCAAATTTGATGTAGTTTCACTTATTTAACGTGATAGCAAAGTGAGACACAATCGGCCTTAAGTATACCACTTCATACTTCATCATCTTGATCTTGGATCGGTTTTCAGTGCAGTCGATGGCGTTTTCAGCCGGGGAGTGATAAAACTCATTTGTAATCACTGCCCATGTTGTACATTGATTAGCCCAGGTTTGTGGGAGGACAAGAGAAGTGATGGAAGCCTTGCATTGTAGGTGTTTATAAACACCAAAGCCTCTGCTCTACTACAAAAGGCTCTCTTTTTTTAATTAAAGTCTGCTGCATGTTGTTGAAGGTAAGGATGAATGCAGTTGTGGAACAACATTTCAATAAAAGCTATAAAGAACTTTTCTAGTTTAAAAAAAATGCTAACATACGTTTATTCATTTTGTTGTTATTAATCAATTTAGACATTTGGAATGTTGAGACAGACACTGTAAAATTCCAATCAGAATGTATTTTAGAAATTAGAAAAAAGGAGTTATTTTTGTGCACACACTTATAAGTGATAGTTGACCTCAGAATTTAACCCATCCTTGATACACACCAGTAGTGAACACAAACAAGCTCCTGAGCAAGGCACCCAATCCCCCATTCCTTGCTGGGCACAAATGAGTGCTGCTCACTGCTCCTTCACTTGGGGAGCAATAGGGGTTTATGTGCTTTGCTCAAGGGTACCCCATCCCTTGACCTGTCCTGGAATTTTTCAATTCCTTTCCTCTTCGCCACAGAATTAGAATAAGTCAATTTTGTAGCTCATAGGCCAGCAATGTCAGCTTAATACCACACTTGTAATATAAAAACTAATCCCAGGATTATTTCATAAACAAAAATAGGTTTTTAATGTAGCCTTATACCAGGGTAGCCAATTAAAGGTCTAGTAGTTGCAGTAAAAGTAATCAAGAGCTATTGCTGTATCAAGAGCTGCCTCTGGCTGTGTCTAAAAACCTTTTCATCGTTAACTCAATCACTCCTGCCCAACAGCCATGTAGTTTACTCTCTGGTGAGCAGTAAACTGAGATTTCAGATCATCATTTTCTGTCATCATCAAGTACATTTCCATCTTCCAACTCTCATATACAGTATATATACTCTGTATGTGTATATTGCATTAATGTTAGGAGTAATGTTCCTTTAACGTTTGTATCCATATTTAACATGGGTTGATAATTGTTTAAATGTTGCCAAACAAAGAGTATTCAGATGTTAAACCTAAATTACCCTTCCTGATCTAACACTTTGTGTGTTTCAGTTTTCAGTTTTCACTAATTGCCCGCAACAGAGAAATAACCCAAAAGTATTTGTCCGGCACTGTTGCACTGTGTTTTTGTCCTCCTTGCATCCTCAAGCTTCTCTGCAGAGACCCTCCGAGCAGCTTAAACCACTCAGGCGTCACAGTTACACGTGAATGTCATCAGCATCAGTTCACGCATGGCCAAGGCACCCTTGCCATGAGTGCATGGGTTTTCCTCTGTATTTTAGAGCAGTTGTCTACTGTGAACATTTCTCTGGAGCAGGGTGCACTACACTAGGACTGGCCAGATCCAAATTCAAATGCAGGGTTAACTCACCATTGATTTTTAACTACAAGTCAGCTGACACTGCATTTCCACCTGTACTTAACAATAAATTAAAAAAAATAATAATAATAATTGAGGCTGATCCACATTTGAGCATATGTGACCCACCCTTATGCTTTTTCGCCATTCCTTAATGTGTAAAACCTAATAAATGACTCAATATCCACAGCAATTGTCAAATGCTCCAGACTGTCAAAAGATGACTCATGCCCATGAGAATAAAAAAAAAAAAAATAGGGATGCACCTCGTGGGAGGGAGGAGCAGAGCTAAATTCATGGTCATAGCTCTGTTTTGCCTCTCTTCCACCCAGACCCTGCTAAGAGCTGCAAACAACAACAGAGGTAACAATGGATACCTAGTGACGCCAGGGGCTTTGAAAGCATTCCATCAATAATTAATTTGTTCAGCTGTGTTCCTCACCACTGGCACGCATGCTTGTCCTTAATCTTTGGTTATACTGGGTGTGCGGGATGTCTGTCACATGGACACTCTTGTGTCTAACAGACAAATGGCTCTAGGATGAGATGATAAAACTGCAGTTTGCTTGTTAGGGTCAAATCACATTATCTGCTTTGCATACTCGCCTACAAGACTTTCATTCTTGCAGTTGAACTGTATTGATTAGACTTGCTTTCACATGAGCATCAATCATATTTTGATATTAATACACCTTTCAGCATAATTACAATGCATACTTTAGGGAGACTGTGGTGCTGAAATGCACACTTTTTACACTACATCATAAAATATGTCTGCAAGAAAAGTCCCCACTTCCGCTTTATTAATCCACTTTTACAAATTAAATTTTGGGTCTCCTGAATTAATGTTTTTTTTTTTTTTTTTTTTCTCACAGGAGGTGATGAATGGAAATGCAAGAGTAAAAGCTTTGTGAAGCGCAAACCTAATTCACCCATGTACAATTCCCCCTCCTTTTGGAATAAAACATGACAGAGTGGTTCTTACAATGATTTGCAGTTAACCACATCAGAGCATTGAGTTGCACAGATGATCATTATATTTTGCTGTTTAAAATAGATATAATTCAATAACTAAACAGCATTTTTTTAATATAAAAAATAATATATCAAGAAACAACAGAAATATAGTCATTGCATTGCATGTAGTAATTTATTCAAACTACAGCTGAGACTAGAGCATCCAGAGAGGTGGCAGCACTTTATCACTTTGTAATAGTATTGTTGTATCTGTATCATAAATATGTGAGGACTGTGTCACTTTGAAGGTGGAATGATATGAGTGATGCAAAAGTGTTGATGCAAACATTTCAGTTGTCTTTGGTGAGTGAATTTCTTTTTACAAAAGATCTCTTATGAGAAAAAAGTTATTTTATTTCTTTTTAAACTTTTGTGATTTGTCTTTTGTGTGTGTGTGCATGTTAGTTCCAAACAGTAGTTTGCACCATGCTGTGACAGCAGACCAACCAAAGCACTGCAGTTTTTTTTCTCTCAGTACACAATTTGGATGGCTCTTGGTAAGAGAGGAAGTCAGTCAAACCCTCCTGTCAACACACAATCTGCAATCTGCTCTATAGAAAGGGAACCCTGTTTCTGTTAAGGAAATATTTAATAATGTAGATTTTTATCTATTATATTTTCTCCTTTAACATCGGGAGGTGAAACCAGCAGAAAGAGACCCTACTCAGTCAGCATTTCCGCACACTGGATGATGTGAACATATACATTTCCGTGAGACAGAATGCTTATGTGTGCTGTTATTCCAACAACATGCAGAGCAACAGTTAATGATTCAAAATAATAAGGGACAGTAAGAGATACTTTTTAAAATCCTGTTAACAACTACAGACATGACCAGGTTGAAGCCAATCTAGCTCCGAGTATCATACATTGCACTTGCACTTTTTTTTTTTTGGACCACGCATGTGTAAACCCATGTTTCTGAAGCAAAATTGAATATTCATATTTTTACAGATGTGCATATGAGTGTGATAGTATTTTGCATGTTTTGCTTTTGGCAGAAATTAGAAAATGCGGGGGACAGTGTATTCTCTGGTTATGAATTTGTATAGGTTTGTTTAAGCACATTGAGTAACCAATATTTTGTCAAAAAGCACCAAGGAAAATAAAGTTTTTTTTCCCCCATAGTATCAACATCCTTTCCATAAAAAAATACACCAAGTCAAAACTTCAGAATGAGTTCTGGAATTAGTCTTGCACTGTAATCTACTGCTTTCTCTAGAACAACATTAAATGCTTCCACCCAACCCCTCTATCTTCTCCTCCTCCTTTCGGCTTCTCCTTTTAGGGGTTGCCACAGCGGATCATCTTCCTCCATCTTGCCCTATCCCTTGTGTCCTCTACTGTTACTGTTACACTGTCCTCATGATCTCCTTCACAACCCCTGTACATCAGAGTAATAATTTTACCTCACTTAAAATGTTACACTCTAGCTTTTCTTTCTGTAGATAATTAACATTTCCCACAATTTGCAAAAAAGTTAATGTTTTTTTTTATCTCAATAGTCATATGACATATGTCATATTACCTTTTTTTTTTACAGCAGCACACACAAAACCCCAGTTACATCACAGCCTAATTATCTGCCATCCTGTTTTTAATTGATCATAGTCAACAACATGGACAAGACAGCCTCTGGTCCTGGAGTACTAGCTTAGACAGGAGGGAAACCCAGACAATCTGCTAACAGGCGAGAGGAAGGATATGCTAAAATTGTCCTACAAAAGTTGATACTATTTTGAAATGTCTGTCAGTTTTAAACATATCCATGCCTGGTGGGTGGGTTCCAACATTGCAGTCAGGCAACTGATACCTACACAAACACTCAGCTAAGGATTTATATTGTGACTGTAAATTTCTGATTAATTGCTCCAAAAAATAGAAAGGTGTTTTTGAACCTATGTCAACATAAGGTTAACATAAGCGCAAACATGTTTATGTCAGTTAGGTTCATGGCATGCTGGACATTTCTTAAAGAGACCTCACAATCTTGAAAACTATAAAAAGTATAGTCTTCCTCATGTAAATCCTGACAAAAGCATCACTCAGGCTTTGTCTTTCTCTCTCCACTCCAACCACAGTCTATAAGCGTAGGCACACAATCACATGAATATATCCTGTATGAGGCATAATCTATCATTTCTGTGTGCCGAACTACTTTTCTAGCGTGAACACAGATAGGCAACATACTGTGTAATTAATCAGACTGGATTAATCGGAGCCTAATGTGCTTTTTCACCGTATACATTGTTAAAAGTAGCTATTTTTTTTGTGATAAAGTTTTGCCACTTTACTCATCCTACTATAATCCTCCTACACTCCTCCTGTAGTTTAAACATAATTTTTAGTGATGCTGTTTTACTTTTGATGTAAATTTGGGTAGATGGCAAAGCTGGGCAATATGGTTTATAAATAATATCAAAATATGCTTAGGCTATACATTGTAAAGACACTCATAATATTGACTCTTCTATGTTATTAGTCTATATTACATGCCTAAATACAGTTATTGCCTTAATACAATATTATTTCTGTAGGTTTTGATATTTGATATTTATAGTACATGTATTAGAAACAATAAAATTCATATAAATATTGACAAAAATAATTGTTGATTCCATGTATTTTTAAGTGCTATATGTAATATTTAATTAATATAATTATCAATGCAAGAGCCCTTAAAACCAGTATAAGTCATCACAGATATCACAATATCCAAAATCTAAGACATCGTTTCACATGTCATGATATAAATATACTGCAATATATTGCCCAGCCCTAGTGGATGGATGGTCTGTAGTTATATAGCGCTTTATTAGCCTTGATGACCACTCAAAGCTGCTCTTTCACTCAATTTTTCACACATTCATACAGCACACCTTGCAGCGCTGTTTCTATCACACATCTGTCAAACCCATTCGTGTACACTGCAGGCACAGCCAACTCATGGTTCAGTGTTTCGGCCATACACACATTGGCATGTAGACTAGTGGAGCTAGGGATCAGACCCACAACCTTCCATTTAAAAGGTGACCCACTATACAGGCGTACAGGCAGTAGGATTTGAATAGAACAGTGACATGTTAATGACATGTTTGTACCAGCAAGTCTTAAACCTGCACGAAAGCTATTTTGCATCATTCTTCAGTCTCACACTTGCTCACTTAATCACACACTGTATACACTATCTCACCCGTTGCCACTTACTGGAACCCTTACAGCATGCATAACCAACATAAATTCAAGCTAAAATAGTAAACCAGTAGTAATTCCAACTAATAACATTCTCTGTAAAGCATCATGTTCAGCAACTGCATAGGTTTGTGTGTGGTGGGGAGTCATTTAGTTTTGCAGAATGATATGCTTGGATTAAATATTTTTTTAATGATAGACAGTTTAAAACCATGGTCTCAAAAAGGTGTCGAGCCAGTGTACTAATGACATTCATGAAGAACATCTGATTGTTCTGTCAACAGTCAATCTGATCGAGATGATGCAGTGTACCAGTGGACAGACTTTGTGATGGTGATAAGATCGACAAAATGAGCAGTTAACTATTACCCATCATCTAATCATAGCATAATAATAATGACAGTACTACCACTGCTAATGATAATAATAATAGCCTTGCAACTGGATCTGTATCTGGCACCCCAGGGGTCACAGAGAGGGGGGGGGGGAGGAGGACAGGAAGGAAAGGCACAAACGAGGGAGAGAAAGAACAAGGTTAATGACATGTAATAAAGTCATTTCATACCCTGAGTGTGAGGGATTGAGCGTGAGCACACCACAGGAGTTTCCCCAGCAGTCTAGGCCTACAGCAGCATAACTAAGACATGGCTCATGTTTCCCAGTGACACTGGGAGCTGGTTCCACAGGAGAGGAGCCTGGTAACTGAAAGCTTTGCTTCCCATTCTACTCCTATAAACTCTGGGAACCAAAAGTAAGCCTGCATTTTGGGACTGAAACGATCTGTTGGGATGATAAGGAAAAACAAGTTCTGCATTTGGACATACAGAAAGTAACGATACAGTAATCCAATTTAAAATGAACAAATGCACAAACTTATTTTTCAGCATCCTTTAAGGACAAAATGTTTGCTAGTTTTGTTCGCAGGTGGTGGAAGGCTGTTCTCAAAATAAGTTTTATGTGTGAGTAAAATTAAATATCCTGTTCAAAAATAGCTCAAAGGAATAATGACCTCACTGTTCAGTATAATATACTCATAACCTCTAGATAGAACTAGCTCCTGAGTTGCATTACAACAACTAACAAATACCATGTTGTTAAACAATGTCATTAACTGTAAAGTCAGTGTCTACCAAAGTGAAATCAACAATTATTCCTTAATTTTAAAAGGGAAGGAAGCCTAATAGAGAATTCTCTATTAGGTCAGTAGTCATATGAGTAACGCTTTGTCTACAGTGGTTTAATTTCCCACTAAACAATTGGAAGGCCGCTGCTCTATCACTGATACTCAGGCTCAGTACTGAGCAAAGAGAAATGGGGTTCCCATACCACTTCCACACACTGCTTTTGGCCAGCCTATCATTCCTATTAAACTACTAATAGTTAGCTTCGTATCTCAGAATGTCTTGGCAAAGTCACTTCCACCCTTGAACAAAACATAATGTGTCTCAGTGAGGGGCTTAATCAATCATGAAGGACCAAATAAAACTGTAAAATCCTCTTTAATTTTCTTTTTTTCTATTCTACATTATCACTGATTTCCGCTGCAGTTTCTGTACACAAGTTCTTTAGTGGGGGGGTCATTTCATTGATGGTGCCCCTTAACTTCCTGAACAGGCACAGTTTATTTATTTTCCTACTGATCGCTTACTGATCAAAGAAACCAAATTTGTTTAAAACCCAGTGCCTGATAAGAGTCTTCTACCAACTAGGCTCTCGCCTTGTACAACTCCTATGTAAAATGCCTTTAATTTGACTTTAATTAAAATCTTTAAGTTAAATATTGAAATGGGACACTCCAACATAAATATTATGTTCATTTAAACATTTTGAGCCAGAAGAGGTCAGACAGACATCAGACAATCCTTTAAATCTAGAAATTATGGTCAGCCAAATGAGACAGATCAGAGGATGACAAGGGAGATTAAGCTCCATAATCAAGTCAGTCCATGAAAAAAATATTCACATAATGGCATAGCTGTGACCTCACTTCTAAGTTGCTTTGTCTCAGTTGCAACTGTCAGTCATTTATCGAAACACACTGTCAATTTATCACCTACTGTAACCATGTGTTTCTCTGTTCATACACTGATGATAGAAACAAGACTATATTTGATACTATCCTCTGAAAAAAGTAGAATTTTAAAGTTGATGGTAGATTAGGGATATTTCTAAGTCTAAGTTAGTGTACGGTTAGATTTTGCTCTATTAACCAAATTGAACACGTGAGCACCTAGTTTAGCCTTGGCAATTCACAATTGTTACATTTAGTGTCCATTGTATTCCCTGAGAAGGATGTGATACAGCAAATTATATACAAACAGCTTATTTGGAAATTGAAAACGATGTGATTTTCCACTCATTACAAACAAAGCATATTTGCAAATCCTTTAGGATGCATCCACATCCAAGTGTGTGTGTGTGTGGGGGGGAGGCGATGGGTACCATCTAAATCAAGGTGAATACAAGGTTATTGCTGTTTGTCTGAAGGTTTATAGGTAGAGGAGTGTGGGATATAAACGTTTGATCTTAAAATCTTTAAAATAAAGGCAAGCATAACTTGGTCCTCATGCTTACATGCTAACACCAAGCAAGATCCTAAGCCCACTGGCTAATTATACCAAATTTGCTGAAGCATTTTTTTTTTTCTAATTGTTACAAAATTGCAGCTTTGCTGTGCATTAGCAGTGTTGGGGAAAATAACCCGTATCAGTTGTTGTCTATCACAGAATAATAATAATAACATTAACATAGTTTGCTTGAATTAAAGGATGGAAATGAAGGCAAATTCACACATGCTATATATAACAGACCAGACGGTATATGTTAGAAACATTTATTAAAAAGATATCAAAGACTGAAACAACAATATGAATTCAATAATTTAATTGATCTTTAATTCAGTGAGAGAATGTGTTCAAACTTTTGACTGGTTGTATATATATATATATATACCATATTAACCTAAATCCAGCTATGCTATAACAACACTTTGTGTGAGCAAGTAAGCTCAATACAATATTTCACACGGTTAAACAGTCTATGCTTAGCCAAGTTGTGTTAAGGCATGCTAGGCCCAGTTACGTTACTGGCCAAGTCCTTGAAAGATGCAAGAAGTTTCCTTTTGAGGTGCTGTCCTTTGGTCCAGAAACTGTGGTTGGCTGACCGTGTTCCTGGTGTCTGTTGGTCAGGTTCCTCCTCACACAGTTAGCAGCTGGAGCTTGTTTGATCCTTAGGCAGGCTCTTGAGTCAGGCTGCTTCGAGAACCTTCAGTTAAAGAGCTGATGTGAGATTCCTCCACACAGGAAGACTGGGGAGAGAGGAGGAGTTGGCGTCCTCTTGGGAGGACCAGAGGGTGAAGAGAGATGGTGTCCTTCTCACAGGAGGACCGGTGGGAAAAGAGAGTGTGGAGGTGGGGAACCCGGCTTTTGTAGTGTTGGTGACAAACAAAAAAGTGTGTCAAAAAAAGAAAAAAAAATGAATTAATTAAAATTAAAAAATTAAAATTAATATTTCAGATCAGTGAACTGAATTTTCATATCATTTATGATCTGAAAATTTGACCATGATTTTATTTGTCATTAGCAATAGTTGCTTTTTTTTATCTTGTGAAGCCATATGGGTTTTTCATTTTGCCAACAAGACAGACGTGACAAATGTATTTCCCCTTAGACAAGCTATTATGAGCAACACTTTGGCCGGAGAACCCTGCAGATATTCTGCTCATGGCTTCTGGTTCCACTTTTATTTATTTTTTTCATCTGCAGGGCACCATCCATCGCCAGGGCTGCTCGCCTGTCATCTCGCTGCACAGACAATGGCTTTTCTGACATGAGAGCTCCTTGTAAAAGATGTTGCCACCCCTTGATCTCTGTGGAATACAAACCCATGCACGCACTTGTGCAAGGCAAACTCACAGTTGCCACAAACATGTAAACATTTGAGTACACACACACTCAGAGAGAGGGAGAGAGGGAGAGAAATCTAATCTGACCCTGAATCAAATCCCATCCAATTGTTTTTTAGACAGTAAAGAAAGGTGAGGGAGTGGTAGTGGAATTTTAAAGTTGATGGTAGATTAGGGATATTTCTAAGTCTAAGTTAGTGTACGGTTAGATTTTGCTCTATTAACCAAATTGAACACGTGAGCACCTAGTTTAGCCTTGGCAATTCACAATTGTTACATTTAGTGTAACACACTCAGAGAGAGGGAGAGAGGGAGAGAAATCTAATCTGATCCTGAATCAAATCCCATCCAATTGGGAGTAGTGTACAATGATAAAGTAATCACTATTTCAAATGGCTTTTGGTTGCTTTTCTGACATGAGAGCTCCTTGTAAAAGATGTTGCCACCCCTTGATCTCTGTGGAATACAAACCCATGCACGCACTTGTGCAAGGCAAACTCACAGTTGCCACAAACATGTAAACATTTGAGTACACACACACTCAGAGAGAGGGAGAGAGGGAGAGAAATCTAATCTGACCCTGAATCAAATCCCATCCAATTGGGAGTAGTGTACAATGATAAAGTAATCACTATTTCAAATGGCTTTTGGTTGGGTCCACACACACACACACACGCACACACACACACCTCACCAACAACACACCACTTTAAGGGGTAGTGAAATTCCAATCACTTTATAGTTGCCAAAATGGCTTTAGTAAATTGTTGGCAGCCAAATCCATGTCAATCCGTTGAGTGATTGCATGCTGCAAAAGGTCTAATCTTATTTTCTCTTCAGTCTCTGATGATCTGTAAATGGACAAACAAAGTTTAGGTTTTTGTCTTAGTATTTTCCCAATGATGCAATGCTTTACTATTCAGCATATGCATTTCATGTAGAAAATCTGAGGAATGCTGTATGGGAAGCTCATGTTAAACTATCCTCTATGAAAGTGTAAAGCAGGGCTACAGCATGAGCACAAGATGATGAAGTAATTCTTATAAAGATGTAGGTGGTCAGTGTTCATGGATTTTGCTGATGTAACACACATAAAAATGCTTACGGAGAACCCGTGCCTCTGGCTTTTTTTTTTCCCAGTGCCTGCATTCTTAATGTTATTCATGCATTTAATATTGTCACTAAAAGACCTGAGTCATGGAAAAAAATATGAGGCAATTTATACGAGCTGTACTGGTTAAAGAGAGATGAAAGAGTGTATTTATATATATATATAAAAGGTTTTCTAAGGAATATGTTCAACAAATGTCTAATATTGTTGATTATAGTGACATCTGCCTCAAACTATTGTTGTAAGTGTCCTTTGACATAAATCGGAACACTGTTGTTTGCAAAGAAAGAAAGATGTCTATATTAGTAGCATGCTTGATGAATAATGTGAGCAATAGAATAAACCTGAAATCCTTTAGAAATAACGGTCTATTCAGTAATATTTATAACTGCCTTTAGGGAACATTGTGATTATACATAGGTTTAGTAACCATAATGTTACTAAACCTATGTATGCAGTATTTATGAACTGACCCATGTGACAACGAACTTTGAAAACTGTTGTCATACCAAACCCGTTTTCTTAAAATGTGCTTCCTAACACAATAAACTGTCATTTATTATACAGTAGAGCCCCACTGGTGCATCTACATTTATTTATTTATTTATTTTTTACTTTTATTAATAATCATTAGTTTTCCACACTTCTATAATAGGTAAATTGCTGCAGACTGATGACTTCTTAACCCTCTCACATCTTTCACCTTGAAAATGTCTGACCTTGCATAAAGCTAATTGCATGCAACGTTTGCCTCAATTGAAAAAAGACGTGACGGGAAGAACATTCCCTCTGCCATTTCATTTCTCAAACCTGGCATCATTAACTCTGTTGGAGGGGTGTAATGTCTTTTAGACTTCAGCAACAATTCCCCAATAAAACCGTCTCCATCTAATTTAATATTTGAATTAATTTAGTGGACTAGAATCACCAGCACAAATTACCAGATGGGAAGCAGGTGTAGATTAGACAATAACATTTAATGATCTGAATCAAATACAAACCAGACAGCAAAGTATAAATAAATAGCAATGAATTGTTATTTTAGTATTGTGTAGAATAATATTCTTTTCATATGCATAAACATTTAGTAAATTACATTATTTTTAAGCTGTTACTGTGTTCTAATCAATGTTATATTGTCATGTTGTACAAGGTTAAGTACTGCAGAGCGATGCTTCTGAAACTTTTTATACCAAGTGCCGTCCGAGAAAATATTGAGCTCTTAAAGTCCCACCATTAATGCCATTGTTAAAATACTGTGGTGTAAATAGGCTGAGTCAGCTACAGACTTTTCACAGGAGGCAGATTTATCTCCAATAAGATAACATGCTTCCTCACATACTTCAGACACTGGTATAGCCAAATTATATTAAGATGGAACGAGAGATAAGTTGAGTCTATTATTATTTCATTTATGATTATTATTTTGTTATTTGTTTCATTTTCTGCACACTGCAGTCAAAATTCCTCGGCTCCACTCTGGTCACATACACTGGTATATACAGTTGTACAGTATTTATGATTACTACTAGAGGGAGCTTGCATATCACTAGTAGTACACATACTACAGTTTGACAACCATGGACCTAGATGATTGAGAACCTTCACTGACTGTTTAAAAATGAAAAGCTGAAAAAGGAAAAAATGCTGATATATGTTGTATTTGCATAGCATTCCCACCGATATGACATCAAAATTAGACTTACATGTGCTTCAAGGTGGTCTCTTATGTCAAGGTCATGTTAAAGGAAATTGCCATTATTATGGCAAAAAAAATTTAGAAGAGATTTTATTAAAAAAAAAAAAAAAAAAAAAAAAAAACAACTAAATATTATCATTTATTCACATGGTTAAATTAATGAAGGGCCAGCTCAAACATCTATTTCATTGAGAGAAACCTAAACTGGATGAGCACAATAACAAAAGCACTTGGAGGAACTAACACTATTCATTCAAGTATGTTAAATATGAGAAAAGGAAACAATAATTACAGGTTTTAACATAATTTGTATGTTTGTTGTGTCAAATTGCTCAATAAATAGTGATAGGATTAAAATCCATTATTGTAATGTTCTTTCCCAGGTCATCATTCATGATGAGTCCTGTTCAGGTTCTTTGATAACAATAGATATTTTTATGATAAAATGGCAATTTCAAAGGAGCATAGAAATAGGAGCATAAGCAGAAGAAACAGGCAAATTAAACCCTTTAACCTCTTCAATCCTGTGTGCCTAGGCAAGGCAAAAGGCAAACACATAAATATGGGCATATACTGCACACAACTGCACAAACACAGACTGCTGGATGGGCTGGATACAGTATACTGCATTGTATTGCATTCAGTCTGGCCACTGCATTGTGTCAGCAGAATCTCATTATTTCCATGCAGCCTCTGAAGCAATTATCAGGTGGGGAAATACTTGCTCCCTATTGGGTGGCTTTATTTGTTCCAACGTTATGGCTATTTCTAAATGTGTGGCACAGAGTAACATGTCCATCCCCTTGTGATATCTGTGTGTCAGTAAATGGAGTTGGATGCATTCGGATCATTATTAGTCTTTTCAGTGAAAAGCCAAAGCAGAATTGGCTGCTGGGACTTAAAGTCACTTAGGTGTCAAACGTCAAAGAGGACTCTGCTTTTCATCTGGTAATTGCAGAGAGCTGAACTGAATGATGTAGAGCTGAGCTTAGCCAGAAACAATTTCCTCTTTATTCACACAACCAAACATATTAAAGATAATTTCTCTCTCAGGGCACTATGTAGTGATATTTCAGTCTATATATGATAATTGCACAATGGGAGTTCAATTTAAGCAGAAATGAGTGATATGTTTTCATATATAGACTATTTTAAAAGTTCTTCTAAGGAAAGTAACATTCCAATATCCTTTACTACATACTTGTCAAGGCAAGTTGACAAGTGGGTACCAACAAAAGCTACATGGATTGTTTGGATGACAAGATCATTTACCAATGAAAAAACAAACAAACTCCAAATTCCCTTCATCTAACCACCCTTTCTCATTATTCACCAAGCAGAAAATATGTCCTGCCTTTTCACTTGAATTCAAATTATCCTGTTTGTGTTACATAAATGCAGGTCTACTAAAACAGAATACCATAATCACCACATAATGACTTAATGGATTTTCTCACTCTGCTTCCTTGCCTCAGACATGCATTAACTCATCTCACAGGAGTCCTGACTCAGCACTAATATGCTGGCAACAAATTTACTTTCTGTCTCTCTCTCAGTTGGAGAAAACAAAATTCACAAATATCATCCCTTAAAATGTTGCTGTCATGGCATTAATGAACTTCATTTAGCCAATATGAAAAAATAATTGACCAAGACGGTTGGTGCCTCTCAATTTAAGAACTTTTTACCTTTATTTAATTGCCTTATCTGCCCAATTACTATAAATAATAAAATAGTGTGCCAATATGTATCTTCTTATAGTTTAATCATTCAAATCTGGTTACTTTAAGTCTTATACTATTTCACTTTTGACAGTCAGTATTTGGAAGTCTAAAGTTCACTCTGTAAAGAATCCTCTATTTTGGAATAATTTGGATACTACAATGGAGGAAATCGCATCACTTTTAATGTTCAATAAACAGATCAAATGATACAAATCAATAGTTTCAACTTAGAACTGATGGAGCACAGTTGTAGCAATTTAGTGAATGTAACAGTGTTTTCTCAATTCAGGAGCCTGGAAAAAAATTATTTATAGAATTTATATTTAATGGCTGAAGCCATAGAATGACTTCAGGACTCTCAGAATTAATGGTAAGGAAGACCAACACAAGTATCCTACTGATAGCAAAGCCAATAAAAACTTGCTGCTCCCTGTTGGAGCCGAACCAATGCCACGGGGAAGCAGTAGGATTAAAAGGTCTCCTGAACAATTGATAAGGCAAGGTGGGCTCAGTAATGTGTGTACAATGACACATGCTGTGTCACCCAGCAGAAGTGGTGAATGATGTATGTTTGTTTTAGTTAAAAGGCTGTCGTGATAACTCAGCATTTATACATGAACAAATACAGGGAAATAGGTCTTTTATAGTACTTCATGTCTTGTACAAGAACACGACTGTAGTCAAATAGGTAATCCAAAAAACCAAAAGGCACTTTACAGTACTGTAATTTGTGTTGTCACTCAATTTAGGCCCATGGCCAAAAAGAATGGTTGACAATTATTGGCTACATCACTATACGCATCTTTTTCACACAGTGGAGCTAAATAACATCTATTTTTATGGAGTGAGTCATCTCCTTTTTACCCATCTCTGCTGAGATGCCTGCAAAAACGATACCTGTTTTTCTCGAAACATTATCTTTTAAAATTGTCGTCCTGTCTGCTGCATCTGAGGTCTGTAAGAGACCACATAAAGGAGCTCACTATGACAACAAGCAAGTGAATGTTGAAAACACACAATGACATGCAAACATAAAATGTTTAAACCCAAGTAAGTAAAGCAGCAAACAAAGAGAGAAAAGTCCAGGGGTAAAATAAAACTAATACATTGTCTAGATGAATGATGTGATGCCTCTCTCATTGTAACACATTATATTCATGCCAATAAAACAAGCAGAAAATAGGATAAGAATGACTGTGATCACAATTTGCAGGTAAATTCAGGCTCATATTAACGCAAAAACAAAAGATAATCTGGCACTAATTTTATTTAAAAAATTGCAATAGAAAGAGAAAGAGGTTCAGGAGCTTAAACTCAAAGAAAATTCAGTTTGTTAATAAACAGTCCCAGCAGTGCATATTTGCTTCCACTGCATTTGCTTCCACTGCATTTGCTTCCACTGTATATTTAATGAACGCTTTGTTCATCTGAATACTTTCAATGTCACTTCATCAACAACACATTCTTTTTTGACTGACATGAACCTATTCTTCCAAATTCCATCACTGATGTGAGAGCTTGCATTTACTGGCTAGTAGTTTAAAACAACAGCAACAACAACAACAACGAAAAACTTAGAATTATAATTTCTATGCAATGGCCCTGCATGTGTAATTTATCCTTTAACATTCCCATTCTATGCAGTTGTTTACTGCAGAGGACACTGGCTCCTCACTGTGTCTGTTGAAGCATTTAACAGCTGTGACAAATGTGACACTTTAGTTCATTTCCACCTGCCGGATAGAGCACAATTTAAGTTTGTCCTTGGTAAACTATCCTTTGCACTACAGGAGGGTCTTAATGTGACCTGGCAGTGACATTTATAATACCACTTGTGTCTTACTTAGTTTGTAAGGTTATTGTCATAACATAGTGGCATGAAAGAGCTTGTAGAAAAAAGGCTGTGTAATTGATGTTGTAAGGAACCCATTATAAAGTCTCAAGGGCTCTGATGTTATTCCCATGAAAAAAGTATTATCTAACACGGCGTTCAACTTGATGATGATATGGTCATGATATGGTCAGAGCAGCAAGTAATCGTGGTAAGGAGAATATATTAGAAGGTTTGCAACTACCATGATGCATCTCTTTTCACTGACTGATGATGCGTTGCCCTTCACTCTTTTTTTCAGTGAACCCCTTTCCAGATCATTAAAGCACCTTTGGCTTGATCTCTGTTGTGACACATACCATGCACCACACACCACTACCAACGCCCTCTGACCTGCACCTCCAGCATCAAAAACCATCCTTCACCAGCAAAAAAAAAAAAAAAAATGTACAAATTGCCTGTCTATAGGGAGTAAATGCCTCTTTCACAATCAATGCTATTTTCCTCAGATGCGGCACATTATTTACTGCCACTTGCCACCAGAGCAGGCTATTTGTCAAACAAGTGGTTCATGTATGCTTTCACTGAGGCTGTATTTCTAGATTGGTTTCCCAGTGAAAAGGAGCAACGAGACTGACGGCTCACTTCAACATTAAAACGAAATGATGAAGAGTCTAACATTACATCTCTATTAAATACTCCTAGCCCTCACAAAGAACATACATCTTCTGCATAGGTGCCTTTAGATGATGTGGGTTTGACAATAGTACAGGTAGACCAAGCATTGCTACATTGTATGGTTTGCAGTGGAGGAATGCTCCATTGGCTGTGAATCGAATGGATTTTTTCTGTGATCTGAGCCTTGCATTGTAGGCAGCCGCAGTGTTTCCCATGTTGGCAGCCCTTTTCAAAGTCCTTGAAACTAGTACCAGGATGATAGTTTCATGAAACCAATGTGCTGTGAACCAATGTGCTGCTTACTGTAATGTGCCATGCTCTGTTGCCAGGAGACAGAATAATTGGACGTATTAATTAAGGTCTGCTTACTGTCTTAGTATTACACTGCTTTCCAGGGCCAAAAAGAACAAAGGCTGACCAGCTCCACTCCTTCAGCAAATCGCCAACCAGTATAGAGAACAATTTATGTTCTTCATTAACATAAACTCTACTCATCAGTTATTGCCAACTGTAATTTCACAACATTACAATTTCATGGTTTTTGTAGCTGCCATAATGCAGTATCTTAATCCAAGTATGCTTTGAGGAAAAGTGGTGTCACTCCTTTATGACAGAATTGTGTCTAAATACATTTAAACTAGTCAGTAAAGAAATATATGGGGAACTAAAAACACTTTTTTTATTCCATGGAAGATTTATGTCTGCTGCTGGGGATGAAAAAGCTATTTCTCGTATTCTCTGTTCCTCTTTAATGCTTTTGCTCTTGACCTTGAGGAGAAATACCTCTCTGATCATTGTCTTCTCTTTCCCCTACCTGTCTGTGTTGGCTGGTGGAAATCGGCCGTTGCTCAAAGAGGCAATGAGCTCGCTTTGCTGGACTGAGTATTGGCTGTTTGTTTGTCAAGTGAGGGAGATACTCAGACAACATTTTGTGCTCTGTTGATTCAATATTGTGCAAAAGTCTTACCATTAGATCTGTTGTTTTAGCAACACCATAATGACCAAATATCTCTCCTGATTTTAAAATTTCATTTAATTTGTGGGGACCTTTTTTTTAGTGATTTACTTATTTGGTTTCTGTATCTATTGTTTTACTGCCTGTCTCTGTCTTTTCATCTGTTTCATTGATCTGGTAGTATATGAAAAGAAAATCAGCTATCAGAATCATAAAGAACGAAAATGTGATTCTAAGAATGAAATCAGAACCTGATATTACAGTTATTATTTTTTAAGTATCTATATAGCATAAAAAACCCACATGTTCTAGCAAAATTACTATAATTGGCAACACAGGTTTGTGGGACACAGTAGACTAGACACAGAAAGGCAAATGAAATTATAGTGACCAAGTATGAGCCAGTTGCTCTGAAGTCAAGAATACAATTTTAATGAATGAGCTCAAGATAAGTGTAATATATAGCTCTCCAAACAGTGATATATTCTACTTATTGTACATCACGTAATTTAAGGTGTCCTAGTATATGGCACAATAGAGAGGGAAACCATGCTTTTCAGGTGAGCAGTGCATTAATCCAGATATAGAAATGGGAAAATTTGTCCCAATTTAATTTAAAATTATGTAGCTGGAGCTAAAATCAGACCAGTGTACACTTGTCATATCCCTTTCTGATAACAGAGAGTCCTGTTTTTTTTTTCCCAACGCAAATAGGATGTGAGTGGTCTCTTCAGATTATTATTCACAGGGTACAATCATGATCTTTGTGAGGATGAACAGCATGGTGACCTAGAAACAAAAGAGATCAGCCCATAACCAAAACATAATAAGCTAAATCAAATTGACAGCAGGCCATGTGTCAACGGCTATGTCCAGCCAAAGTGTCCTTGACATTAAACAGATACTAAAAACTCACTTTCCCAGTGACTGTAAATCAAGTCTGATATGGACATTTACTGAATGTCAAAAAAGAATATGAACATAATCAAACGCATGTGCCAAGATAGGCTTATCATGAAATTCCATCTCAGTATTGACATTTGTGAACAGAGTCACATAAATGACTAGTGACAGAAAATACACACTCTTTGAAACTGGGTAGTTCTGCGTGTTCACGTTTTAGGGGCGCTGCTTTCGTGAGAGCACTGAAGGGAGGGGCAGGAGCTTTTCAAAATACAGCCTGCACTTGTTAGCTTTTCTTAAATTGGGGACAGCACCTTTAATGTAACTTCTGTATTTGTCATCCTAAAACACCTCCTTTGCTGATTAACTGATTACCTTAACTGTGTAGTGGACCTGGGACACACTTCCTACACTCCCAGAGAACATGAAATAAAAAATGATCACAGTTGCACAAAAAGGGCACTGCCATCACCCATCAAATTGAGTGCATGCTATGAATTTACTGTATTAATAGATATTTGTCATTGCAAAAATGGTCAGCGTCGTCAGTCCCAGGCATGGTCAAACGTCTAAAACAAAACTGAAAATGTTTAGTTACAGCATTTATTCGATTTCTAGCTCTAGTATATTATAATATTCCTTTTAATGCCTTGCTACACTGTGGTTCTTAAATGTACTGCACTCCCTTGGCACCATAACTCTGCTTTTTGTAAAACTGCATCTGCTCTAATTTCTTGCGCTCCATCGACGGGAACACAGGAACATTTGATATGGAATCAGCTCTAAATCATTAAAGCCAACCTTGGTGGAGCAGTTCACGTATCAACACGAGGGGGGATTACCTTCACGCAACAATGCTTTTCAACAACCTTAAAAGCATATTCTCATAGAAATGGCATACACGACTTCTGTAAGTCATTGCAAAAGGAAGTGATGGCTCACACCTAAATTTAGCTTTACGAACTGAAAAATGAACATCAGGAACTCAAGCTTTTTTAGTAGCTCTGTTCACTTTATCCCAGTTTCCTTTTGTATTCCTTGAGCTTTCACTATTGATGTCAGGAAAAAAAAAAAAACTGGTTTTAATTCCTCGCTGTGGTTGTTCAACATTAAGCAAACCCTACAGATGCCATACTAATATGCATCTTCTGACGTAAGTCATTTTGCATTCAAGATTAAATACTACTGAATATCAAGAAAAACATTAAAACGTGTCAGATATCCCCATAAATTCATGTGAGTAACATAAAAAGCAGAAAATGTATTTGTATCCTGTCTGTTTTGTGTTTCAGTGAATGTGCTGACATTGAACAGCTAACCCCTCAACTCCCATTAATACTCTCAGAGGAGATGACAGTTCAGGCATCTTCATATTTCTTTTGTAAGGACCCTGTATAAGAATACAATGCCCATTTCTATAGCAACAATTAATCATAGTGTTTAAACCATATCACAGGACAACACCGACAAAAGAGAACAGATTATACCTATTTATTCCAATAATCATAGTCTGAGTTCTCACAATCTGTGTGGCCTACAGCGTTGCTTGTTTGAAACTATGTTTCATCTTCAGAGTTATCATTTTAATCTGCTGTGCATTCAACTACTTTCTTAAATACACAATAGCAGGACAAAGAAAATCATAAAGCGTGTTTTTTTATTCCCAGCCAGGCAAAAACAATTTAAAAAAATCATGTGGCCATGCTGTTATGTGTTATATGAGACCTGAAAAGTATCCTCTTATTGGTGTGAGCTCTGTGAGACAATGGTACCACAAAGCTGCACACACAAAATCCCTTTGCATGATAGAAATATGGCCTCTGTGTCCCCTGGAAAGCCGACCTTGGATTCTTGTTTTGCACTTAGCAGCAGTGATTAGAGGAAATCTTCAACAAACACACATTTTGCTTCAAGAGATCTGGGCCTATTTAGCCTGTTTTATTTCAAAAATGCAAAAACAAGGGTACTTTTGAAGCAAACTCTGTATATTAACAGAGAGGGAAAACATCGTGCATGGGGCTGATTTTTCTCTTATCATTTCCTTTCTGTGTCAAAAGTAGGTTGAGCTGAAAGGCAAAGAAATTTAGTGGTACTCAGTTAGGAAAGGGAAAAAGTATTTCCAAAAGTCAAGCTCAAGTCATGGACAATGTGACCTTAAGCTAAATGAATAAACTGTCTTGTTTTCCTTTTCTTTCTTCCTTTTAAAAGCTTTGTAGTTTGGCTCTGGACAGCTGAATGTAATTTGAGTTGGAATTTTTAAACATGCCACACCAGATGTTTTAAATATTTCACTTCTATTTAGTTCTATCTATTGCTTCTATATTGACTGCAAGTAATAATACTATAGATACATTTTATTTATAAGTCAAAGCTCACAAGGTAACTTTATGATACAAATAAAATAAACATACTCAAATTAAACACAGCTAATCTAATCTAAGATATAACAGACAACATCAGACAAGATGATGATATTCCTCCCAAACCCAAGCACAGAAATAAAAGCAGTAGGAGGCCTAGTGACAGTATTCATTTAATCAAAGTTGCATAATGCAAAGGACTAGATTACTCTAGATTACTGGAACAGGCTGCCAGGGAATATTTAATGCTTCAGAACAGGTCATGTATAAAAGATTTTTTATTTGTTTTTTGGGTTAGATTTTTTTAGCTTAGTTTTGTGCTCATGATTATGTCACATGCTGATTTTGTTACGTTAACAAAGGGCATCTTGTAAGAAATTATACAAGTCCAAATCTCAATATAAGACAAATTTTGGATGACATTTGATGCCAAACAAACATGCACCATTGAATTCAACAGTGGGTACAGAAAACAGGGAAGCAACATTCGGCTGCCAATTCATACTAATAAAAACAATAAATCTATTAAGCTGAAACTTACAAGTTTGGCAATTATTTTAAAAAGGGTCCTGAATCTGAGTCTGTGTCCAGATCGACTCCAAATGTAGTATTTCTTCCTTGGGCATGTCGCCAACAAACTGAAAAACTGACAAACAAATGTGACTGAAAACACACCTTATTGATGAAGGTAATTTAGCACTTGAGTAAATGTTAATAAGCATGTGAAATGCTGTGAAATTCTGTTTGGGCAGCTGCTAACTGCCCAGTGCAGCCATTCAGAATAATAATTACTGAAAAAAATAAAACAAACACATTCAGTTTGCCATAATTAACTTGATCTAATCTCTCGTGATTTTAAAAGTTTGCAAAGACACATTCTATTTATTTCAGTTGAAGGTACAATTTTTTTCAATATGATAAATCCGCACTGCAAGATTTGGATCACAAAATATTGCACTATATAAGTATTAGCATGTGCATATACATACATGTATACTCCAGGATTATAATGATTGCAACATACAGTTGGGCAAGCCAGATACATGTTTGTGAGTGTTGTAACATGCTGCTATTTTAAAACTCTTTTCACATATTGAGACTTGAGTGGAGAACATGGCAGTGCATAAAATACTATATCTCTATGTGAAGAGAAACTTGATTAAATATTGTAAAGCTCTTTGGCTCAGCTCCTGTTGCACCATATATGTAAATGAATGAATACAGCTTTGGTGGCTTTTTAAAAATTCAGTAACATTTGTTACATTTACCTTCACAGAAGCTATAATACTCTGTTTCTCAGAAGTACTGAGATAGTTTTAAAGCATTTAAACTTTGGGATGATTTATGATGGGGAAGTTTGCGTATTTCTTTATATTTTATGACCCCATTTATATTAATGAGTGTAGCAGGTGAAGTATAGTCTTGACCATTGTGAAGGGAAGATTTACTGACTACACTGGACTACAGATTTAACTTGGCAAATCTAAGGTGGCAAGTGAAAAAAAAAAATTTGAACATTTTCAGCATTTTCCAAGTTATATCTCTCAGTGAACATTACAAAATATATAACTTCAATCTTTGTCTTTTTGACTTCAAAATCCATTGCAGTAGAAATGTTTGAGAGTGCTCGTGTCAAAATTCCAATTTGTCAAAACAGCTTCAAACATCAGCTCAGGCAAATATATTTTGTCGTGAGGTGGAGGTTTACATGTTTTCTTCAACAATATCAATGAAGATTGCAGTATAGCTTATTTGATTTTTTGGAGTTGATGCAAAGGTATCCTTTGGCAAAATCAGAATATGATTATCTACTTTTGACAAATTGTATTGAAAACAATAGGATCCAACTCAAGGGAAATTTTCCCTAATTGCACAAAGAATGATGTGCTGCCCTTCAGCATGAGAAACCAATTATGTTGCTGGTACCAAAAACAACATTCTTTGAGGGGAAATTCATGATCAAGCAAAGAGTCTGAGCGTCTGATGACATCTACAGATAAACCTGCTTTTTGAAGAATAACAGGACAGCATGTAAATTCAACAGCTGTGATGAAAAACAAGGAGGGGCTGAAGCTGACTGTATGAAAACAGTCTGGATGTGGAGGTAAGCTTGCCTTCATGAATCTGACACAAAATTCATGAGTAAAAACATTTGTTTTTTAGATCTCTAAATAGAAAAATTAAAAGCGTAGTGACTCACACTATGCTTTGACAGTGCATTTTTAGATGTTTTATCGTAAACTCTTCTCCTGTCTTTACAACTTGGATGTAGCTTCATCATCTGGTCAATCTAAGGGGGTTATACTGTATATGCAGGGTGGACTTTGAGCCACTGAATGTAAAAAATGTCTCATTAGAACTCAATGTCCTTTTATTGGTCCTGTGCAACTGACAAACCATTTTCTGATGCTATGCCTGACAGTTATCATGTGATGAAGAAAAGAAAGAATGTGTTTTCTCCTTTCACCAGCTTTGAAATTTTCCTCTCTTTTTTTAGTCTTAGACATCCATTATTTTAATCTTCCATTTTACATCTTGTAAGGATGCTTGTCATAGTACATTAAATAATAATCATACTGTAGATATGTGTTTAAACTAAGAGTGCCATACTGATGTGAAAACAATGTGTTAATAAATGTTTGCGAAGTGTGATTATCTACGACTCCATGGTGCTAATAGTGGTTACAGAAACACTATATTTTATTTCTCGGATTAGACAATGGAGGAAAACAAAATTGTAATTGTGTAATAGCACAGAATACTTAAGTGAGATATGACACAAAGAGCTGACAGACTCAAACACCAATAATAGAACCTATTACATTGAGTAGGATGAAGGAAAATTATGCATATTTTGTCACCATTTACACCCTTTTGAGTTAAATTGTTGGTTGTTCGGTTGGTGCAAAATAACAGGAGACAGAGGAGGAAAATAAAATGCTTGTGGAATGTCCTAGTCCCTTTTAGGATGGCAGCAATAACAAGGGTTGGCTTTGAGTGTCTTAACAGACTGACTCAAAATGTGGCAAAATATAAACTCAAAATAGATGGATATGAAGATTACTTTTATATTTTATTCTCTCTTGGTAAGGATGATGTTTATGTGCAGATGCACTTGTACGACTATACTTGTGCTGCACTGAGGACTCACTCACCATTTGCAAAATGCTCTATTCAGGCAGAGAGGCATTGTGAGCATGGCTACTACTCCCTGTTGGCACCTTCTGGCAGCACTGAAAATACAATGAAAAAGCCCCACTAACTCGCCTGCATGTCTCATACATCTTCAGTCATGCGGAAGGCCGTCCGTCAGTTTTACTGCACATCGGCTTCCACTCAACGCCACACCGATGACTGATGGCCCTAAGTGCAACTAGATAAGTGCGACAGAAGATGATAAAAATGTGAAAACACACATCCCAGACAGGAAATTGGCCATTTTAGAGTAACTGACGCAGAGAAGCTAAAATGATTTCACTTCCTGTAATGCTCCAGCCTTGAAAAGTAGAAATGTGTGGTCATCTGTGGGCAGATAGATACAGTCCACTGGACATATTACTGAGATACTGTAACGTAATAGATTTCATTTTTTTTGTCTTCTTTTCCATGTATGTCTTTCCATTACAGATTTGAAACGGACATAGTCGTGTCATGGTAAAGATGTTTCAGTCTGTATTCTGGCCATCTGTAGCAAAAAGAATCAATATTCAGAAAAATAGCAATAGTTAGATAGCATTAGTAGAAGAATAATAAAACAATAACCCAGTTGAAAGGTAAATACCTGTTGGTTATGAGTGGATACAATAATGATAGCTGAACATGTTTTTAGATTTTAGATTTTACTTTTACTTCTTTTTTGCTTCTTTTTTGCTTCTCATCTTTAACAGTTTTACCATACATAATGTGTCAGTGTGAATTGATTGATGGGTGATGATGATGATACCACCGCTTCTCTGTCGGGGTTGGATGCAAATTATAAAGGTCAGCAGGTTAAGGTGCCCTTTTATGGTGTACAATCAAGAAATGACATTGCTCTACATCTAATCTGATATAAATGATGCAAATCATACTAATTGAAGTCAGACAGACAATTCATCAGTGCACAAATACGATTTCATGGGTCATGTCTCCAACTGATTTTTTTTTTTCCTCGCACATCGAGGCACAAACTTTGATCACTTTAGTGCTGATTAAAATATTTCATCTGTGTGCTGTCAGAAAGTGCTAGGGGTCCAGTGCTTCAAATTCCATTACCTCTGGCAACATAGGGACTGCATTGCTGGCAAAGATTTACTTAGCTGTTCCAATAACAGATTCTACAGTTGATTGAGGAAACCAATATAAACATGAAAACAACTTAGTTGATTTGGTGTTGAGAACAAAATGAACTTTTATAAAGCATTATATGTCAACTTTAGATGCAGGAGTTCTCTTAGGTTCTTATAATTTCTGCTTATTATCACTGAAAGATTTGCCAACAGATCAGAGACACTCAACTCGCTGGGAAGTCGAAATTTGACATCATTCCGGCCAATAAGAGACAAGGATGAGGTGAAGGCAGTAAAAGCCTGAATAGGAATGCAAGACTGATCCACCAGACAGGAGGAAAAGTGGTAGAACTTATAAACAACATTGTATCAGGAAAATGACATCAATCAAACTGTAGAGATGGAAGTCCATTTTGTGTATATTTGCCTTGTCCCTTCTTTAATGTTTATTTATAGATCGGGGACTCTGGTGAAAAATCGTCCGTGTGACAGTCACTCGCATAAAGTGTGCATTCACAACCACTGCAAGACTCCCAGTCACAAGGATGCAAATCATGGCATGTTAACTGTTCAGCCATCAAATGTTTTTGAAAGTCTTGCTTGAGTTGAACTTATGGGAACATTTGGATGCAGTGCAGCGATGTTGACTTACACAATGCGGTGTTTGAGGCATGTGTAGTGACTGCTATATGTAGAGTCAGCTTTATTAAGCCTTTGCTTATAGCTTCCCCACATTGTGACATGTGTAATGTTGTTTTGTGCATAATCGTCTTGACCACGCTTATTGTTAACTGATGTAAATGTGCGTTAGACAAGACAATCCAGTGCATTCGGGGGCACTGAAGAAGGAGATAACGTTCGATCTGGCCACCAAACACCAAGTCCCTACACTGTGTGTTGGATCAGCAGGAACAACTCATAAGTCCGGAAGTGCAGTAATACTCACAGGCAGTAAATGTGGGCCTGTTGTTATCACAGAGCTGCTGGAGCTGCGTACAGTGCAGAAGGTGGGACGCTGGAGGTGTGAGGTGAGCAGCGTCTCCCTTTAATCCACATACCCTCGCAGCATTCCCTCTTTAATTGATCAGTCACCTGTGTGAAGCAAGCAACAGAGTAAACTTTACTCCCAATCTAAGGAATAAGAGGTAATTTACTCAAATATTACACATTCTCATACAAGCTGGATTTTTGCAAAATATGCAGTTGTCTCACTTCAGTCTGTATTTACATCAAAAATTATTATTTTTTTACTTTACAACCACTTTTCCGAGTTTGTTCTCGCTCTCTCATTGAGCAGTAGTAGCGTAATGTCGCAGTTTCACAGTTTACAAATGTCGACTAAATTTAGTGCTTGTTAAAATATGCCATTTTGTGTGAGGACACAAGCTGGATTTTTGCAGCAGTGGAGGCAAAGACTTACATTACATTCCCCAGTTGTGATGAGGAGCATCTGAACATGTCACCCACCCCTACTATATACAATATATTGACGGTATGAGTGACCAGCCACCTGCCTGAGATCAATTCACCAGCAAATTCTACTAAGTACACTTGTAAACAAATCTTTTAAAGTCACTTGTTTTTGGATCAGTTACAAAAATTAGACAAATGGAAACAGCCTTCTGTTCGCACCCTGACTTCATTACATCCACCTTTGTGTTTCTTCTTCAAGATTATGGACAAATAAAACAGGTGAAAAAAGCAGTAGTTGTAGAAATTAAAGGGGTGAAATATTGCCAATCGTTTAAGACAATAGTTTAACGGAGCCAACCACAAGACAAAGACATTTTAAGAGAGGCAAAGCTTTTTGAGAAAGACCCAATGATGATAAAAAACAACGCTATGCTTTTGCTTTTATAGTATGCAATGGCAGCGTATATACAGTACATAATGTACTACACATAACATTTACATTCATTTGGAGTTGTGTTTTTCGTAACGTAAAGAATTTGAGTCCAATGTTCACTATTTGTTGAGTTCTGTTCTGATCTCCTCCAACCAGTGACGGAATTTTTGTTCATGGCTCTCGCTGTAAACTGTCCCATGAACAATACTCACCAGCTAGTCAGTGGGCTGGTGGTGTATAGCAGGTGGGTGAGGTCTTCTGCGAATACAGTACTGATGAAAAGGATCACGCTGATAAGTATCTGATGCATCCTCACTACCAGAAAACAAAACTAACCACTATCACATTAACACAGTCACGGCATCAAGACATCCTAATATCTCAGGTTAAAGTATAAGTACATTGTAAGGACTGAGATAAAACACAAAACTGCTGGTTTTGTCACAAAATAATCCCATTTACAACGGGAATTATGGGAATTGAAAACATTAACACAACATGAATGCATCTGCTCAATTTTCACAACTCAGAACCTCTTTACAAAGGCGAACAACCATGTTTCAGCTTTACTTTTGAATTTCACATCTCTGCTTGCTGCCAGTAATAACCACATGCTCCATTTCCCTCTCTGTGGGTGAGAGACTATCAGACTACGAAATGCTGCAGAGATCTTTAGTATTGCAGGTTGTGAATGCCACAGTTAATTTGTTCCTTCATTACAGAAAATAAACAACCAAGGAGCTTCTGGCAAAGTTATTAATATTCACATTTCCAAAAACTGAGTTTGTATTATAGCGTTTGTCACTTGATGCTAGGAGCACCCTAAGACATTTGGTCCATCAAAACAGAAGCATCAAAAAAACCTGTATCCAAAAAATGAGGACGTGTAATATTATTAATTCAGCTATAAGCTGTGTTCATCAGAGACAATGGCACAAAAATAATTCTTGCACATTTTGATTTGCAAATATGTGGAAAATAGGATACATATACATATATGTAGGCTTTGAGTTTTCGGGTCATGTTTGAAGAACACAGCAGGAGATTGTCTGGGTCCAGCGGTTTCCTAACAGCAGGGTAATTTGAAGGAACTTGTAGAAGAAGGGTGGTGCCTGTGTCCAGCATTCACGACACTTGCCATGAATTTTCCAAAAATTGACTACAGGGCTGTACAGTTCTATATGGAAGCTACAATTTGAAAATAAAATCAGACAGTAGTATCATGTATTTTATGACAGGTGAGAATATGACAGTGTCCCTGATGTGGCTGTTACAAAGCCCCGGATTAAGTCATTTTCTCTAAGTAGTCCTAAAAATAAAAAGGCAAACAGAATGTTGATGAACGCAGAAGAAAACATATGAAATCATATAAGAGTTGAATAGTATAACACTAAATTTACATGGGAGGCACAGATAAAGGGTAGATTATAATAATGATGATAATGAAACTTGCAAGGAAGAACACAAGTCGGCATCAGTTTCCTAATTGCTATAGAGCACATAGTATTAGATTATAGTTACTTAATAATACAGTTTTAGCCATTTGCCTGGTTGAATGTCTGATTGAGCACTGAAGAAAAAAAAGTCTTAGGCATACTGCCTTGTTTTAACATCAGTTAATTATGAAAAGTTGGAACACAACTTCCTCAAAAAAGGTCTGGTCATATTTTGTTATGACCATTTTTGTTGAACTAATTAAAATTAATGGAAAAATGTATTTGTTAAAATATTCTTTGCACCCACAAATATCCACTGTACCCTGAATTATTGCTCACTGTGATTTTGAGGTGAGATAGGTGTGTGTTTTTCAAACTAAGCTGTATTCTAACAATGATGGCATTACTTGCTAAAACGACGAACATATTATGCTTGGCTTCCCTTTGATAATGTAAAAGGAGCTGCTTGACTGAAACCTGAAACTTAGCTCCCCATTAAAACTGCTGCTGGGTATTTTAAGAGGGAAGCAGAGCCCGATAGGGGAATTGGGCCATTGTTTCCCCACTTGAAAGACGTCAGCTTGGGCTTGCAAAAATTATTTCTGCCACTCCGTCACACTGACAGGACCTCCGAGAATATCACTTTCACTGCCCCTGCTACTGCGCCACCTCTACCACAGCATGCAGAGTAGTAAGTAGTTACCACATGTTTCTCTGTGAAGTATAGCTGACACTGAAAAGCAACAAGGATGTGTGTGACAGATTTATGTCAAGCAGACAAGATTACCACAATCACAGAGCAACCTGATAACATGCCTCTTCTACTTCAGCAACCTTGGAATACACAGTTTAGTACATTCACACAAAGTTGGTTGTTCTAGAATCTGAACCCCATGTAGAAAAGTGGGTACTGGAGAGAAAGGGGATAAGTCACTGATAAACATTATCTAAACAACAGCCACACTTTTAAAATGTTTAACAGGGAACCAAACAAAGTGGAAAACTAGAGCAGCAAAATCCTACCAGCAAGCTTAACAGAAAAGTAATTTCAAGGTTAAGTGGATGATAAAAGAAATGCATGTATGCAATAGTAAATTATGGATTAACAGCAGCAAAGCAAAAATTAATATAATAATAATAATAATAATAATAATAATAATAATAATAATAATAAACTTTTTTCACTTTAAACCATGTGCTATGGTTTTACAAATAATCTCCTTGAGCATGCATCTTTGCTACTGATAGCTTTAGACTTTCATCCCCTCCATGTCTGTGACAAGATTAGGCTATCTCTCCTTGTGCACATGGATGACTGACTCCTTGGGGCTGGTCGCATCACGTTTGCACCCCCCCTCCCTCATCCCAAAGCAGAGAACATTTCTGTTTTCAAAAGGATTAGGTCTCACCATAGGCCACCTGTCAGGCAAAAGCATCACCCGCGTGGCACGAGCCCCCCAGGCATGCAGCAGAACATATCATGGCCTCGGTGACTAACAGGAATCCCGTGGAGTTTACCTTACAGTGGCATGACAGTGGGTTAGACGTTTGCAACTTCTTTACAGCATCTTTCAACTGCCCACATCTAAACCATTGTCTGTGATGTCACACTATATATAGATATGTGGATGGAACAGTAAGCTAGACTATCCCTTACTAAACAAACATGAGGGCAACTTCAGAGAATGGAGAGGTTCAAAGTCCCATATTTTAGAACGAGAGCATTATTAAGGAACATTAAAATAAGCACATTATAATGAATTAAAATGTATTAAAGATGAGCTACTAGTAGATGCCAAAATAGCGAAACAGAGTAGAATATAAAGTCAGAGTATGAGAGGGCATAGGAAGGATTTATCTCTTGCTCGGTTTTTTAAAATGTCTTAGAGGAGCAAGACAACATAAAATGTGAAATAAGAACCATTTACTGACCCAGTAAAGGAAAAATGAAAGAGAAAATCAACAGTGCAGGAAGTCATGATCTATTCCTTGATTTATGATAAAGATGGCTTTAGATGCTTTAACTAAGCATTTCATTAAAGTGGACTCAGACTAAACAGTTCCAATTAAAAAAAAAACATTTTGCCAGTCATCATATTTGAGGATATTTGTTTAGTATAATAGTATATTAAACATTGCACTTTTATGACAAAAGTGTTGGACCAAATGAGAACAAAAAAAGATTTCATTTTGAAGCCATATGCCTTTGTTCTGTTCCAAAGTGACTTGAGTTTCTCTCCAATGAATAGTACATGTACTGCTCACTCCCTTTACCTCATCAAAAAGAACAATAAATAAATAAATAAGAAATCATTGTGCCGTGGAGGTCATGGAAGGGCTATAATAAAACCAAATATATTTGAATCCCCTTTTTAACAGTTCAGACACTTCTTGCTTTGTATACTTTTATCCCAGTCAAGACAAGTAGACAAGAAAATGCCTGTAATGTGATGTGATTTAAATGACTTTGGCTCCACATTCTGCCATTGTTTTTCCTCTCCTTTTAAACAAGAATGTGAGAAAAAGCTGAAGGCTAGGGGATACAACATGAACTGCTTCACAGGCAGCCCAGTTTATTAAAGGAGTACTCTCGACCTTGACATTCTTTATTCTGGACTATTATTTCCTCAGCCAGCACTGTCACACTACACTGAAAGTCTCTTAATTTAAATGAAATAATGTATAGCTCAGGCAAAATTACACAATGATGTTACAACACAATAATGCTAAATCATTTAATTACACTGCAGCTTGATTGTTATATTGGCCCTATGTTTTTGTTGTGTTTTTTTTCCTTCAGTGAAGATGTACATATATATTCAGATGGAGTCACCTTGTGTCTTGGATAGAGACTACAAGGTCCTTGGTCTTGAGGGTCATAATACTCAGTCTCCCAAGATCCTCCATCTTCCACATTTTGTTACATGTGACTCCATCCATCATCAACAATTTAAAGGCCAGGTCTCCAGGTCTCTCTTTTTTCCCCCTTTCTCCTGTGTGGAGGACACTCCACTCATTTCAGTGTGCTCCTGTGTGGAGGAAGGCTATAGACTCTCTAGTTTGGCCGTACAGGGGCCAGACACAGCTCTCCAAATGAAGCTTCTCTAGTAAAGAGCTACACAGGCTCCCAGAAGCAAGAGAACCCTCTCTGCTGATCTCTGAGCAAGACTGCTTGAGACAGCCTGTTGTCGTTTTCAAAGGTGTTGTTGCAAAAGCCTGCCTGAGGATCCAAAAGGATCCAGAGCTGAGTTAAGTTCTATCAGCTTACCCTGTAAGGAGGAGCCATGCAAAACCATAGTCAGCAAATTATAGCTTCCAGACCAACATACAGCATCCTAAAAGGACACTTACTTACTTGTAAACTGTTGTATTGAGCTTGCTTGGTATATACACCTGTTACTGTCATGTCTTTGCATGCAACTAACCCCTCTTGAGCTGGATCCAATCTGAGCTGACGTAGGGTGAGAGGTGGGGCACACCCTGGATGAGTCACCAGTCCATCATTGCAGGGCAAACACACAGAGAGAAACAACCACTCCCTCTCATACCTGCAGTCAATTTAGCATGTCTAATTAACCTCTTCATGTTTTTGGACTGTGAAAGGAAACCAGAGTATCCAAAGAAAACCCAGAAAGGCCATTGGTTGACTCTGGATTTGAACTGGTGACCTTCTTGCTGTGAGGCAACATTGTGAGCCAATACACCGCTGTTTGGCCATAGATGTTAATATGTTGAAAGTCAAAAATGTATTACTGAAGTGGTAATTAGGAAAATAAATTCAATGATAAACAAGTTTGGCAGTAATTTATATTGTCAGTAAAAATTTCCAGTGAGGAAAAAGCTAAGCCAAACAGAGAACATCATTTGGTGTTACACTCATGATACCTATGCTGTGACTTGTAGTTGTCAAACTCATTTAATATTTGTGACAAGCATGTTTCCTTATGCCTATTCTGGATCTTAACTCATGTACATGCAGGTGTTATTCCCAACTCTACTGTAGTTTTTATATATTGTTGAAAGTCTCAACATGTGGATGTCATTATCCCAGTGTCAGTCTTAGCCTGTGAATGACTGATGAGAATTAATTGAGATGCACATTGAATTATTATTTCTTGTTTCATGTGGGATTTTTGTGAAAGATACATGTATTTTTTTTTTTTTAAAGCAGCATTCAAATGTTAATATAGAGAGTGAATGTAACAATGAGAGACCAAACTTCACATCACCATGGCATCTGGGAGAGCCATCATGATACTACCATCACCCATATCACTGAATCTTCATCTTCTCCATGCCTTGTTGAAAATTCCTGCTTATTTTTAAATTTTGTTGCACGGTGAGATGTAAAAGTGCACAACCTTAATGGTGATACAGGGTTAAATGATTGTACAGGTTTCTCCTCCTGTCTCTGAAATCATATTCCTCAAGGTCACATGAGAATAGAAAGTACCTCCTTTTAAATTACAATCTCAAGAGAAATAGAGATTTCATGAATAAATTTGACATACTAGTCTGTAAAATCACAGAGTTCATAAAATGCAATCTTACAGTAAAGTGTGCAGACATGATGTACCTTCTAAAGCTATAAAGGGTTTGAGGTCCATATAATAATAGACAGTTATGTGTGTCTTGTGTGTGTGTTCACATTTAATAGATTCATTGGTCCACACTTGATGAATATTAGATACTGTATACTGTTTACTTTTTAAGCTTGTTTGGTTTATGTTCATGAACGCAAATTTAAAATGCAGTACAATTTTTCACAAGTCATGTGATCAGAAATACCGCTCAGTTATTGGTCAGACATGTAGACTGGAAAAAGGTGAATTCCTTGCAATTTCTAAATCAGTGGAGGTGGAGAAAATATTGAGACCTGCCGGACACAGAGAATGGAAGCTGGGTTCTCATTTGCGTTTTTCATCAAATCTCATCACAGTTCTCCCTGCTCATCATTTGAGGATGTAGATAAGAACACTGAGGCTGTAGCCATTATATTACGCTTCCAGTAAAAGGTGCAGATAGAGTTCACACCAGTGATGAACTACTTCAGAGTTCACTTATAAGTGGCCCTAGACCATCAGTTTCAACTGGACTTTGTCCTAAGACAAGGGAAAATGCACCGGGGTTCATTTCAACCACACCAAACAAGACTGGAATTAATGCACCCTAAGAGAATTAAACCAATGTTTTCTCACCCCTAAATTGTTTGTTACAGTTAAAACATAATTAAAACAACATATGTTTTAATCATTGTGTGAAAGTGAAAACCAAGTGCAGAATATGTGAAAGTAGTTTATCTAAATTGCTACCAAATCTATATGCCAAATCTAAATTTCAAGGAAGCAATAGCACAGCTTTGAACATGTAGTCTTGATCTTAAAAAGTAAATTCCTTACAGGACCAAAGAAACACACATGCAGCAAAGTATGGCACCATACTTGGTTTCATGTAGTGCTCTCGGTGTGATAACTGTTCAAGAAATTAGTTCCTTGTCCGTCTCTATGATAGACCAGTCCATGTTGTCCCTTTATACAAAGCCAGTGTCCACACTGAACCAAAAAGTAGTCCTACTTACCAAAGTGAGAAAAAAACAATATTTAAAAGGTTGTGGCTCAAAATGTATCACTCCTGTTTATTTTGCATTAAGAAACTATTTAAAGCATGTAAGAAGCAAAATATTTACAAAGAAAGTCAAGTAACACAAGCTGCGTAAATATCGGAAGTCACTTAGGTTTGGTTGGCTGTCAGGTTGAAGTCCAGGTCACTGCTGTGAGATGCTTCACCTTTAAGTGAAAGGAGTAGTTTAAATGATGCAGGTAAGAGAGGTGTCAAGGCAACATCACCGGTTTCACTTTAATTTATGGATGAACAAATAATCAATTTCTCCAAATACCAAATTCAATGTTAATTGTGGCGTCACTTACTGTCATTGTGCTTTTTCAATGTTCAGGGTTTCGTGAAAGTAGGTGCTTGCAGGTATATCTTAATATGGTTTGTATGTTGTAGACATTTTCAGCACAAAAAGTCTGAATTTTGGTCCCCATTTGCAAAACTCCATGCCAATTTCTAAATAATCCATCAAATAATTATTTCATGCAAGCAAACTAATCTTCATTGTGCAATTATCATGTCATTAAGAGACTGTGTATCCCTGAAAATGATGCCTAAATGGGTTCATGAATCATTCAGTCCAAGATGATTAAAAAATGTGGTATATAATCCAGTGTGTTCCTCACAAGGAAAGTTCAGCTTTTTAAATTGGTAACTTAACAACACTGGAACTGAAATGTCTTGATTCATGGCACATTATATTAAATTAGCTCCAAAACACACTACCAGTCAAAAATTTAGACACACCTTCTCATAATTAATCTTTATGGTTTTTGTTTTGTTTTCATGACGATTTACATTGTAGATTCTCAAAGAAGGCATCAAAACTATAAATGAACACATATGGAATTATGTAGTAAACAAAAGAGTGTGAAATAACCATCAAGCACTATGGCGGAACTGGCTTACATGAGGACTGCCCCATGAAAGGAAGACCAAGAGTCACCTCTGCTGCTGAGGATAAGTTCATCCGAGTCACCAGCCTCAGAAATCACAAGTTAACAGCACCTCAGATTTGAGCCCAGATAAATGCCACACAGAGTTCTAGTAGCAGACACATCTCTACATCAACTGTTCAGAGAAGACTGTGGGAATCAGGCCTTTATGGTCAAATAGCTGCTAAGAAACCACTACTAAGGAAAAGCGACAAGCAGAAGAGATTGTTTGGGCCAAGAAACACAAGGAATAGACATTAGACCAGTGGAAATCTATGTTTTGGTCTGATGAGTCCCAATTTGAGATCATTGATTCCACCTATGTGCGATGCAGAAAAGGTGAACAGATGGTCTGTATATGCATGGTTTCCACCATGAAGCACTGTTGGGGATTTATTCAAAATTGAAGGCACTCTGAGCCAGCATGGCTACAACAGCATCCTGCAGCATGCCACCCCATTCCCATCCCATTCGGTTGCCGTTCAGTTGGACCATCATTTATTTTTCAACAGGACAATGACCCCAAACACACCTCCAGGCTGTGTAAGGGCTATTTGACCAAGAAGGAGAGTGATGGAGTGCTGTGCCAGATGACCTGGCCTCCACAGTCACCTGACCTAAACCCAATCGAGATGGTTTGGGATAGGATGGACCTCAGAGTGAAGGCAAAAGGGCCAACAAGTACTCAGCCAGCATGGCTACAACAGCATCCTGCAGCATGCCACCCCATTCCCATCCCATTCGGTTGCCGTTCAGTTGGACCATCATTTATTTTTCAACAGGACAATGACCCCAAACACACCTCCAGGCTGTGTAAGGGCTATTTGACCAAGAAGGAGAGTGATGGAGTGCTGTGCCAGATGACCTGGCCTCCACAGTCACCTGACCTAAACCCAATCGAGATGGTTTGGGATAGGATGGACCTCAGAGTGAAGGCAAAAGGGCCAACAAGTACTCAGCATCTCTGGGAACTCCTTAAAGACTGTTGGAAAACTATTTCAGGTGACTACCTCATGAAGCTCATCGAGAGAATGCCAAGAGTGTGCAAAGCAGTGAGTGAGCAAAGGGTGACCATTTTGAAGAATTTAAAATATAAAACACTTTTTTGTTTACTACATAATTCCATATGTGTTCATTCATAGTTTTGATGTCTGAGAATCTACAATGTAAATAGTCATGAAAATTAAGAGAAAACATTAAATAAGAAGGTGTGTCCAAACATTTGACTGGTAGTGTATATAAATCAGTGTCCCTCTGCAAAAATTCCAAATATGACATTAAAAGGTATTAATTCATATTTATTGTACAATGAAAATGCATGACTACTCTTCTTTTCATAATTGTCATGGCATCTGTCTCATATAATGAAATAGGGCATTTACTTACAGTAATTGCAGTCTTGGATGGACAACTATTCCTGTCTGAACATAATTAATAATTTTAATATTAAGAAAAGTTTAGTGACAGGATTGAGTTGCTGAACAATTTTACTCTCTAAGCGTATGTCCAAGGGCAGAGCGGCATCATTTCCGTGGTCATAAAAGCAGCAGCATCTCTTTGATGACTGAGTCATATTACTTCACAAGGGGAAGGAATGTCGGATAAAATTAACAGCTGAATGGCAGGACTGGGTAGAGTGTAATTTTACTTTTTATCTCATATTTTATGGGAGTGCTGACACAGGGTCTGTGTCAATTTTAACATCAAAATGATGTTGAAGGAGGAAATAAACACAAAGGCTGCGACTGACTTTGGCTTCTATCCATCAGTGTAATCAATGGTTGATTACACATTACACAATGATTGCACATTTGAAACATGTTATATATGTTTTATTGATGCTCAGATTATTTGATAAGAGGATGACCTGTGATCTAGCAGTCCAACATGCATAACAATGAAGATGACAGGAGACTGAGGGGACAGCGTAATACTGGGCCATTACTGCAGAGTGCTAAGTTTACAGAGAACTAGAAAGCTAGTAGATTTGCAGATGTGGTATCAAAAATGTATATTTAAGATATACCATTTCTCATTTTAAGTCACAGAAAGACAATAGTACAATCACCACAATAGGAGTAAGGTTTTTAGTGTGACTCAGTGGTTGAAGTGTGCCAGTACTGTACCCACACTTCTTAATTGTACTATTTTGAGTACAGGCACATTTATTCTTATAATATCTTTTATGTAGTGAAACTTTTCATAATTTAGTGTTACTGATTTAGTAATACCGATGGACATGATTGCCTCATATGGACGAGGGCAGTCCTGGCACCTATTTTTCCTCACTTCTCACACTGGTGTGACCGAATGTTTCTTGAGCATTATTTTATACTAATCCAATCTAGAGACTAATTCACTCATGACGAATCAACGATTATCAATGCAACATAAATATTGTGGTAATTTTTTTAAATTGTTTTTTTAAATATAGAAGCAGATATACAAAACAGACCAGAAAATGACAAATATCCTAATCAACAAATGAGCATATGGGAGTCTGTCTAAGGATTTAATGGTGGTGTTTTAATAAATGCTTAATCTCGCATCCACTCAACACAGCAGAAAAAAATATCCACACAAAGGAGGATCTACTGCATCTGACGGTCAGATGTTTCTGTGATGCTTCAGAGCCTTGAATATACACATCGCCTCACCTTGACCCAGTCTAATGAAATGGTCAGCAACATACACTGTTTTCTGCTTACACAGTATTGGTCACAGAGACATGGTTACTGCTTCCTTGCTGACAAAGACTTTATATTAGTACTGCAACCGAATATCATATTCATCACAAGGTACCAGAAGCAAATAATCAACTCTCCACCCGGAGGCATTTAAATCATAAACGGAACAAGGAGGGGTCCAAAGAAAAGGAAGTAGAAAAAGAAAAAAAAATTCTGAAGCAGCAGATGGTGTGAAATGACTTGTGAGTTTGGTGTGAAACAACTTGAGATTTAGAGCATTACTAACGAAAAATGCTGCCAAAAGCACTTGAGCTTATTTCATAAACACAAATGGGATAAATTGCAATGGTGAAGCATTTTAGGGTCTTGAGATTAATGGCGAATGCTTATTTGTGTTTCAAGGAGGCGTCCAAATCCTGACTGGCTGTGGCTCAGAAACTGTCTGGATAATTTTAAGTGGCCAATAGTAGACAATAAAATGCTGACACATGTTCGTACCATCATCATATTTCAAAATAATGTGTCTTGTTTTTAATCATAGGTAAAGAAAACTCTATACTTAAAACTAATTAATAAAATAAAAAAAAAATAAAATAAGATCATGACAAACTCCTTGACTAATACAATTTTAAAAGAGAAATTAGCATTTGCAAGCAAGTATGCATTTGCCTTGGTCTAATTTGTTCATAGTGCATGCCTAACAAAAGCACATGTATGATACTGAAGAACATATTTAAAAGTTGTTGTTACAGTTTGTATATTTATTGTTTATTTATTCCTGGGGTCCAAATAAAACATAATGACATAGCAAGATAATGTAGCCATGATATTAAAATGGACAAAAACAAACAGTCATTTTATTATTATATTAGGTGTAGCTACATAGTTAATCAGCCAATTAATGGGTCAGTTAATCAACCAACTAACCACCCAATCGCAACTTCAGGAGATCAGTTTAGTTCGACAGTATAACAGATTTTTTTATAGTAGACTTTAAATGTCCATTACAGCTGCGGAACACTAACTGATCAGTTTCTAAAATATGATCACACTGCAGAGTGACTTCATTGGGCCCTAGGAATTAAATACTTTGGACTGCACAGGAAGGCCCCTTGACAATTCTCCTCCCCTTCTCAATAGTCTTATCTGTGATGTGCAACTGATGAACCCATGAAAGACTCTGCAGGTTTTACTCGTATGGATCAGCTGACAGGAGGATGGGGCGCTTGGTCCATTTCTCTCTCACTGGGAGATAAGCGCTGTCTTTCAGCTTGATTGACGCATTAAAGAAGGGCAGCCTTTGCCATTGTGAAGGGACTTGACTTCTAGATCGTCTTTCACAGCCATTCACTGCTCTGGTTTTTAATGTGAGCAACATGGACAGATGTGTCTGCTTTGTTTGCAGCCACAAATACAGATTATTCTACTGATGTGCTCTTGAACCTAAAAATTGAATAGCAGACTTTTGCACATACACACACACACACACACACACAAAACCACTAAAAAGGTCTTTTGAGTCTTGAGAATGGACCACAAAATAATGATTGAGGATCCAGGATGCATGTCTAGAATTAGTGATGACAGGGAAAGCATACACTGTAGTAAAAAAAATACCTGTAAAAAATACAGGTATTTTTAATTAAAGAAAACGATAAAAGAATCAAAACTGATAGTGACAAGCATAGTGACAGACTCTCAAAGTAAAGGACAAACAGCAGCTTTATTATTATTATTATTATTATTATTATTATATCATTCTGATACAGTTGTAGGCAATTTGCCAAATTCACTGCTGCTCAAATGAGGTTTTACTCATTTAGCCACTGACCAGTGAGGAATGGTAAGATGTGCACATTTAAGATCGTTCAGGATTCTGTGCACTTATTTGAGTTTCTAAAAACCTTGTAAACAAGTGATAGATTCATTGGTGAATCCTAGTGGAGCACATGGCATCAGGTACATTCACATCACACCACTGCCAGTGAGGAGAGCCTGACTGGAGCCGATGATAAATGTTTTAAACCTACACTGTATTCCTCAACAGCTGCTATTTAAAGGTACATAGAACTACAGCAAACACAAAATAAAGGTATGAGGGGAAAAAAAAAACCCATACATAATGCGGCCATGTTCTCATGCAAAGCCTTATATATAAAAGGCCGGAGGACCAAGCAGCCAAAAATCACAGGAGCAATTTTGCATTTGCCTTTCCATCTTTCAAAGCCGCACAAGTACCAGCTCAACTGGAGAAGACACAGAAAAGTAATTGGAAATTCAGCCCCACACCAGAGGCCACCATTTATCAGACAACGATAGGTACAGTCGCATTTTACCCGAGTACTTTTGTGTTGAGAGGATTGATGGTTGTTCACAAGTTGTTTGTTACAGATGAGTTCTGTGATGCAGTTAGACAAGTCAAGTGTATTCATGTGTGGTCAGTCAATGCTTTCATTTAGCTCCTGGTAGTAGGCCTATTATCTGTATGTAAAGAAAAAAAAAGAATAAATAGATAGATTCAATAGTGGCACAAATACTACACCTCTGCATAAGTACTCTTATATCAGATTAAAGTTTTTATTTACTGGGTCATTATCTTATATAAACTAAAACTACATAATTATAGGTTAATAATAATACAGTTACACTAGTCTGCAACACACGTTTATTTGAAGTAAGCCACAACTCTTTGCATGTGCACTTTATACATCTTCAGGTCCATCACCCACGTCTGAGTTGGCTGCAAGACAGGGAGGTCCAGAGGTTTGAGGAGTTGAAATTGCATTGAATTGAAGTTATGGATGCATCTGTATCACCCCGATGATGGAGTGACTGGCCAGTTTCAAACTGCTGTTTCATGCACCAGCTCAGAACTCTTCAAGACCATTTGAATATATTATGATAAAGCAACATGGAATGTAGTTGTACATCTTTACTAAACTGATTGTTTTAGGCACTTAGACAATAAAGACACTCCTCTCATACTATTTAATTCACACTGCAAGTTAAGCTGAAGCTATCTGACTTCATCTACCCTTGTTAAGACAGATACCTTCAGAGCACATCCATTTATAAAAGTGTTTTCCACAGGGTTGAAACAGTTTTCAACCAATCAGTTGCTAAGTCTCTCAAATTATTTTAGAATAATGATTGTGATGTAACATGGAATTGAAAAACATGTTAATCACAATATCTAAGAGCCTAAGCTGATGTCCTGAAATGTCCTGGCTTGTCCAATCAGGAGCCAAAAATTACAATGATCTTTGTATTAACGTAAAATCAAAATCCACACGTGAAATTTGCAGCATTATTTATGATTTAATATTTACTCAAATAATGGCTGACATTGTTTAAGCCATAATTAAAAGAGACATTTTTAATCAATCCACCAAACATTGCTCTTCTATTACTTACAGTGCAATTAAAAAATGCAGATTGAAAAAACATGCCAAACTTCTGTCAGTTTTGTTCACTTTCCTCACATTATTATCAGTTCATACATGGCATTACCTTTTCCTTTATACACACATTCCTTCAGAAGCAAATATTTCTTTCCTTACAAGCTTCTTTGTAAGACCCTTCATCTTTATCAGATGGCCAGAAGAAAAACTCGGAGTTCTTTTTTTGCACTCATATGAATAGATGTTGAAAAATGCAATCATAAAACCCACTGCAATAACTGCTTTGTAAAAAAAAAAAAAAAAGCTAAATGTGCCATAAATTAAATCACTGCTGTCATTTAAGGGTACACTAATGACTGCCATTAACGTAATCAAGAATAGGGTCTTCATTTAATTGATTTCTTACAGAGGATGACTGTACAGTGTGTGTGTGTGCATGTGTGTGTGTGTGTGTGTGTACACTTAATTGCCGTAAAAATATAATAATATTAGGTCTGTCAGGAGTTATTTTAGGTCAGTGTGCAAAAATACTTTTATTTTCTTATTGTTTCTCTGGTCTGTTTACAAGCAAAAACTCTGACCTACATTCTTTCCCTCCTTTCCTGTCTTAAGTCTACCCATATTTCCTGTTTACTAATATAGCACATGCCGTCTGTGAGCCATTATCATTAAACTCCTGCACCACACTGGCACACAGGGAGAGACATGATTGAGTGAAAAAGGTGCAGACACTTTTTTATTGTCAAGACCGACTTCAAGGTGACAAGAGAGACGTCGAACATTTGATTGATTGTGCTCACATCCAATAAAGGCCAATAACACACAGCTGAGTCAAACCACCTGGATCAATATAGCTCCCACTGACCCCAATGTATGTTCATTTAACTTCTCTGTGACAGCATTGCGTAATCAATCAAACACCTTTGATAATTACTTCATTTACTAATTACCAGCCATTATGAATAGACTGGGAGACAATATTTACTCATTAATAAGTCTGAGGTGCCTGAACATTAACAAGGGGCTCGAGTGCATGGGTTGTGCAACTTGTCAACATTGAACATGCATGTTTAGCAACAAAATAAATGGGGCGTAATATTAAAAGTAACAAGTGGTACCACACTGAATTCTAAAGTCTATTTTATACTTTGTTGCTTGACACAAATGCACTGATAAATAGTGGGTCTCGCCTATGGAATATTTTTTGTCGCGAAACAAAGAAAAAGCAGTGCTGCTATAGGTATAAATGAACCAGCAAACAGAATGACAATTAATCAGGATGACACAAGGGCTGCTTGGTGTTTAGAGTGAGGTTGGATTGCCATGAAGATGACTAAAATCTTCTGCTGGTGCATACATTGAAAACGTCTTGTGACTCAATAAGCTTTGTTAAGCAACATTTATCTTAAGTCTAGGGTGACAAAGAAAAAACAGGTTTAAATACTCACTGTTATTCCATCAGATGATCTCCACTGACCTATGGAGAGTATCTTTACCTTCTTGTAAATGACAAAATGACAGCTTAGGCTGATAAGCATTATCTTGTTTCTGACTTGACCTTGCACTATAAAACAATCTTAATTACGGTTAATTCTGGATGTTACCAGGAAAAGAACATGATGTTTAAGAAGGAAACTTGTCAAAATACTGCATAGCCTTAATTTATACTCTCTTCTTTGTCTTGTTTTTAAAGCTGGAGAGGATTCTTGTAGGGAGGGAAAGGGATATTTTTAGCAGGTTCTACAATCCCTCTTGTACATAATACGTAGTTACTGCTGAAGCTGCCAAGTCATTGGATTGGATGAATGCACAGTGTCAAACATCAAAATAATACATACAGGGATGGAGGCGTCACATCCACAAAGGTCAGATGATGATAAAGGACCATATAATGGGGTGGAATTTGATTGGAAAATCTTTATTGTTCCCAAGGGGCAATTTTGTTTGCAACAGGAGTCACACACCACACAAAATGCACATACATAGGAACATATACAGAGTACACAAAAGCAGAACAATATTAACATTACAGATATCATCAGGATAAGGTACAATGAGCCTTGTGACCTAATGGCAACTCTGGCTTGTTTAAAAATCCCACAGCTGATGGGACAAATGGTTTCAGATTTGGCCCTCCTGACGTAAACTAACCTCCTCCCCATTGGCAGAAGTTTAAATTCTGTGTGCATTTGGTGGTGAGGGTCTCACAGGATGGCCAAAGCCTTCTGAGTGGCCTACCCTTCTCTTACCACAGCATAATGTGAGCACTGGAGGGATGGAACGGGGCGAAACAAGGGTCAGTACATTTTAAATGAACTGACTGAAAAGAAACTCCACAGTAACACTGCAGAAGAGGGGGAAATGAAAGTGTGAGTATTAAACCACTTTTCTAACAGAGTTGTTGAGGAAAATGTGAGTTTAAAAAAAATAAATAGAAAGATGAAGATAAGCCATAGCATTTAATGGACATTTGAACCCTAACCGCTGAAATGGAATTGCTTGGTGGATAATAGTAGACTGCAGTTGTTTTTGGCAGATGATGTGAGTATAGCCCCCTATTCATGCAATATTCCCACAAGCCACAACTATAAACAAGAACACACTATTAGCTGAGTTGTCTTGTTAAATGAGGACAAAAAAGAAGAAATGACAAGTCAAATAAAGTATTATCTCTTTTATACTGGCATATTCAGTGTGCTGAATATTATTGAACACATTAGAGTTCAGCTCAATAAGTGTTGCGTCAGGCACTTTTGTTTTTTACTGTTCACAAAATAGTTGTTTTGTGTTTTGATCTACATCATACAGTGACTAAAAAAGCTGCTTAGATGCCCATCAAAGTTCTACACATTAAAAACGAAAGTCATTCTTGATCCCTCAGCAACATTTCATTGCATAAACAAATACATGGTGCGATACCTGTCCAACCCTGTTCAATCACAAAACCTAAGAAAATGAGAAGGTAGTCATGGAGCTCAGCAAACCAGTACACGATGCAGTTTGATTTATTACCTGCAACAGAGAGCCATTTAAGTGACTGCAAATCAAAAACAAAAGTATTTTACATCATATTTGGATTGTGAATGGTTTGTGATGGCAGGTGTAAACTGTGTCCCTTTTTTTTAACTGAAACAGAATAAAGTTAATAAGCTTTATCGTTGTTCAGACTTCAATTGAAAGGTTCTTTGGGCTGAAAAGTGGAGGACAGTAATTACAAATGTACTGTCAACTAATTCTTGGGAGCCCCATTCTGACTCAGTGAACCTTTGTTTGGTATTTTATTGAGACTTCTGAGGAGACTGATGGAATTCCCTCTATCTAAATCCTTCTTTATTCCTTTGGTTGTGAAGCTATGCGTTGACTTTTTTTTTTTTTTAACATCCTCTGGACCCACAAGAAAGAAATCTAATGTGGCCAAACAATGCCCCATCATCCAGCAACTTGTACCCACCATAAACCTCAATTATGAGATAATTAATAACATCCATCACTGAGTTTCAAAACCCACTGCCTGATACTTGTCTAAGATAATTTTCTCAGCTATCTGTCTTTAAATCTTTCCAGTCCAAAGCATTATTGTATAAACTTTACCAAAGTCAGCATGCATCCTTGTGATATTTCTGAGAAGTAACAGCACCAAAGTTCCTTCACAAGCAAACACTGAGAGAGAGAGAATGTGTACATCTAGAATACTTGTCAGCTAGTTCAGGCAGTATTCCTCCCTGTTCTTTTTTTTCTATATATATATATATACTTTTTATACACAGTATATTATTTGCTGGGAAGATTTGAAGATTTTATTTAAGATTTGATTGTGCACAGAATAAAAGAAAAAAAAAAAAAAACTTAAGGTCCATGCAAGGTTTGACAAAACTGTCAAATAAGCACAACATCACAATGCAAATGTCATAGTTTTAATGTGACAAAAACAGAGGCTTTCTGCTTTGGTCAGTTAAGAATATGGTCAAATTGTATAATGTACATCCTTTTGCCATGTATACATGTATGTATGCAGTGGTACTGCTGAAGTAGCAGATTAGTTAATGATTTAATTTTAAATGACATTCATACCTTTACAACCACAATATGGAAAGGTTTTGGTCATACTGTATGTCTATAGGTTAAGGTCAAGAATAACTCTTTTGTCAACAATTTCCCAGAAGGGTGCTTAGAAAACTAAATTAGCTGATAGGATAGTGATGTGAAAGCATCAGTAGAACCACCAAACTTTAATCAGTAAGAGTTAAAATATTTATCACTAGGAAATTAGGAGTTACAATCTAAAAATATGTAAAAACATATTCTGTTTAGACTTTTTTTTTTTGGTAAATTTGAAAACAGATAGGTGAGTTTTAAAATAGTGGTAAACAAAACAGCATAAAATAGAAAACACCACTACAGTCCCACAGCCACTAGAAACAACTTTGCCCTACTTTTACCTTGAATTTCCTGGACAGACGTTCCTTTAAGTTTAACTTGTGCGTTCAGTTTAAACAAAAAATGATAAACAACACTGAAAAAGAAGATTTGGTTCAACAAGGTCAGTTACTTTCAGATTTAACCATTACTCCTAACATTGTCATGATGCTGTTGTTATTTTTGTTTCTCATAAGTGAATATCTGGTTCTGACACAGCTTACCTAATGAAATCTTTTTAACCTTTAACACCTTGCTTACCTCTTGCATTTTCACTTTTTTGAACAACTGAGCATAAAATAAGCAAGTGGGAAAATATCAGAACTGCTGTTGTATCATGTCCTTTTCCTTGTAAACTAAATAGGTGTACTTTAATTAGCTCCCTTACTTTTCTCTAGTGGGAAAATGCAACGTTATTGTTTGTATAAATTAAAATTTTAGTGCCATGGCAAAGGCCATTAAGGAGACCTGGGGATTTCTCTTGGCAAAGGACGATGGTGCCTTTACTGCTGGAAAACAAAATTATATTAGATATGAAATCCCAAACACTCTATACAATCACCATTGTATTAAAAACCTCAAGTGACTAAATAGAGTGTGATGTTTTACGTATACAGTATTTAAATGTACTTCACCATAACTTGGGAATACTGCAGCATCTTCAGTTGATGGTCCATCTAAATTATATAAAATATAAATAAACAAAATGCCTATTTTATTTTTTCTTTCACTTTCTTCCATGTCTCCAACAACAATATCAATAACAAATGAACACTGTGGAGACCTGCATACCAAATTTCATTGTGATTTAAAGAAAACTAAATTGAACCCAAAAAGCAGAAGTCGGGAACTGTGAGGAAGGGGTAATGAAACATTTATTAAACAAAAGGTCAGCCAAAAAATAATCAAACAAAAGGAGCAGAGACTGGCCTGGCTTGCTGGGCAGAGTCCTGTGTGTCCATGGAAGAAACTAAGGAAGGAGAAAAAAACTAATAGAACGCACATGGAAAAAAAAAACAAAAAAAAACTAATTATTTCTTAAAGTGGTTAACGATCAACAAAGGCACTTGACACGCTGGTAATTGTGGAACCAGGAACCAGGGATTGTAAAGCCGAGGGCTGATGAGTAGATGAGTTGCAGGTGCCTCCTCACCTCAGGAACTCCGTCCGGCTGCCCAGCCAGACATCGGTAAAACTAGAAACAACCTCCACAGGAAACAATAAAATTTAACAAAGTAAAAGATCGGAAACCTGATAAAATTTTCTTGCAAATTTTGAAGATCTATATGAACAGAACAGGAAGTTAGGAAACTCTTTTGTAGGATTCACTTTGACCTGCAGGATTTCAAAGACAACACCAAGATACAGTGACAAAGTGTAGTGAAAATTCCATTATATCTTATTTCATTTAATTGTGAATTAAAGTTCATTTTCTATTATTTCACTGTAAAATATTTTCATTTTTTTGATTTTTGTCGCATACTATATATCCTGTATTACTTTAAGTACCATACTTGTTTTTGCAAGTTTTAGCAAGACTAAAAAAATTCAATGTGGCACTAATTAAGAAATAAACCAGATGTAGAAAAATATCAATATGTAAATATCTGCATCACTCTTACTGGAGGCAGATGATCCAATGTGGCAACCCCTAAAGGGAGATGCCAGAAGAAGAAGAAGAAGAAGAAGATCTCCAGTTTATTTAGTTTTTTCTTGTTGTTTGTTCCTGAGGAGGGTTATGTTTCTGAGGAGGGTTAGCATTTGATATAGAAAATATTGATTTTAGTCATACACATTATTTTAGATGTGTTTTCACAGTCACAGCAGGTTGGGTCAGGTGTTGCTGAAAAAAGTAATCCCTCAATGGGTAATTTATTGATATTACAATCATCCTTCCAAGAACACTGATATTTTTCTTTACGGATGATGTGATTCAGGAATAGTTTAGACCGAAATGAAACACTACGCAGCTCAAGACATTTTGACGGTGACAGCATTGCAAAAAAAATGGAAAATTATTAATAAATGGTTGAAGCAGGAAAAGTGACAAAGGAAAAGAAGGGAGACAGAATGCTGAGGACTGGTTTGGTGAAGAGGTGCAAGTTGGGAACAGGAAGAAAGACCTCATTGTAGCTGAGGGAGGGAGAAGTTATGTTCTGTTTTCACAGACGGGGGAGGGGAATCCAAAGGTTGGATGCAAAGTGCATGAGTGAGGGAGGAAAATGGAAGGATGATACAGAGATGGAACAGCATCTAAGACTAGAGGCAATTTCCGATATCCCTCCCTACCTCCCACTCTGTCTCATTATCAGTGCAGTGTTCTAGCCACCTTCTCTTTCAGTGTCAACCTCAAGACAGGATGTCACTGCTGTCAAGATTATTTGTGTACGTATGCCTCGCTTAGTGGTATGTAGATTTTTGCTGTCTCGCATACTGGCAGAAAACAAACACCTGTCAATCAGTTAGCAGAGGAGGAAGGAGTAGGTAGTGTAACAGTTTAGGTGAGGTTGCTTGAACAGTAAACAACAAATAGAAACGTGAGCCAAGGAACTGCACCTGTCTAAGGTGAGTCGTGTACGCAGTGTCTAGAAGTGTCTAGAACTGATCACTTTCTCAGTATACTCAGTCAGAATATAACTTCAAATGTCATTAAAAAAATAAGGAAATTCTCCTCACATAACAATGAATTTTAGCTGCTGTCAGTGACAGTCTTTTGGCCAACTTCCTGTCTGTGAGCCTGTCATTAATTCACAAACGAAGAGCCCAAGTTAACGAGCAGAGAGGACTGGCTCTTTGTGGAGTTCTGGCTCCTGATTAGATAGAATGTGATATACTGGAGACATTTTTCCTAGGTCAGTAACAACTATGTGTTATTGAACGCTAAAAAATATTATTTAACACAATTAAACACAATTTAACACACACACACAAAAAAAACTCAATTAAGGTTAAATGTTGACAGTAAATCAATTCATTTGTGTTAAATCTCATTGGTCTCAAAAACAAATGCTTTCTTGTTTCTTATGAGAAACACTGCCACGAATCATTGTTACTTTTTCCCAGACTCTGTATTTTCTGACAAGGATTACTAACAGGAAATCAATAAATAATTATAGAAAATGACTCACGAACAGATTTTTAAATTATAGAGTCATAATCAACTCAGTTGATTCTTCATTGCAGTCTTAAATTTGACTGATAAAGGTGAAAATGAAAGAAGCCTCAGTTGAAATCTAATTTTTTTTAAATAATGGAAAGGGATATTTACAAAAAGTATGGAGTAGAGACTGAAAACAATTTCCTTTCGCTGTTCTTTTCAGGATTTATTTTATGCTTCTGCTTCCATAGTAAACAAATGCTGCACGTGTCTGCTTGTCCCCTCGCTGTACAATATCCGTCTCATTTTCCTCCTGCTACATTCATGTCTGTTCATTGTTCTTTTTTAAAATGAAAATACAGCAGTAACTAAACCAGGACGTCATGATCGGATTGACCGTTTACATGAACACCAATCCAAAATGACGATCAGCATGTACCAGCAGAAATTTGTTTCCGCATGGGCTGTTTCAGATCATCGTTTTCTCATTTGCATGTTTACATGACATATTTTTGTTCCAATCAGTCTTTTGTTCTGGTTACTTGTGTCCATGTGAAGATAGCTATACATGTTTTAGGTGTGAACATAGCTGCTGAGTGTTGCGTCTAGACATTCTCTACAGTGTGTTTACTTTTGTATTCAGAACAAACACTGACAAACAGCAACATTCACGAACTTTGGTCCCCACAAAAGTGTTTAAACCAGTATGTGTGTCTACTGTAAGTGTGTGTGTGTGTGGTGGAATTTTACAGGGTTTGAAACCTACACTTGGCAACTTTTAATCATTCAAATTTGGCAAGGTGGTTAATAAAAGTCAAAATATATCTTTACCATTTTAAAGGTATTTTTATGCAATTGTGAAATTGCAATTGTCTTCCTCATAAAATAAGAAAAAAACTATACTACATCAAGCATAATCTTTGGGTGTGTGTTGCTGTGTGTCACCACAATGATGTGCAAGGATGGTACCCAAACTGCTCGTCATAAGACAGCTGATTGCTGGCTTTAATTACTTGGCCTTACATTGATTTCATGGCATGTCAGCCAACGATCGTGATTCATGAGTGTAACAAGTGCTGTATCAACAATTTTGCTCTTCTGTGACCTGATACAACTTGACTGTGTCCTTGGGTCAGGCTTGTAACATTAACTGAAGTTTATAGGTGTCATTATCTCAGATTGATGACAGAGAGTGTCAGGCAGAGGCATATGGCAGTGATTTCATATCCCACACTAACACTATTGACATCAATTTTATAGATTTTAGGTTTTAGTTTCTATTAATCTATTGATCTTTAACCTGTAATAAGAGCATCTCTTTGCCTTTGAGCTGCATTAAAACCCATGTAAAATCAGATGTGTGTGTGTGTGTGTGTATATATACACACACACACACACTGTATGTACTGCAAATGGTGTATATATAATGATGTAACAGATGTTCTGTTATGTAAATGCTATATTTCATGTAAAGCTTGGAACAGCAATTGCATCTAATACTGTATCAGCAAGACTTGAAGAATCATATTCCACTGAGAAAGTATCTAAATCAGACCCGCTCTCTCCTCCGATAATCCTGTGTCCGTGATTAAATGTAGCTTACACAGTTCAGCTGGTGTTGCGCTTCACTCTAGTTAAATTTGACAGACTGCTTTGGAAGGAGCATAAACCATCATACTGGGAGTAATTTTTGTCTACTTTGGTAATACAGGTAGAAATCTAACTGAAGAGCTGCATAAGGGAATTTAGTTCTCAAGAACAAAGTCAAATAACCAAGTAGGATGATTGCAAATGGACTCACACTCACTGATTACTCAAACTGTCTGCAAGACAGGGCAATAAAATCAGGGACTATGAGGAGCTTTCTGAGCTTTCTGATATATATATATATATACAGTATATATATGGCCCAAACATCTGCACCTGAGCCAGTGGTGCCAGTAAGTACAAACCACTAAGAGTGGCTTTATTTTCCTGATGTATGACAATGACAATTCACACTATAAGCGGTTATTTTTTTTAAAAAAATATGTTTACAGATTTTGTCCTGCATAAATAAAAGAACAGAGGTAGGCCCATGTTCAAAAGATTATTATTAATAAATGAAATGACTGAATATTGTGCAAATGTAACCTGATCTGTGATGAATCTTTAAGGATAAAGTAGCTACAATAAACATCCAAAAAGCGTCAGTGGGTATAGTGTGGGTATAGTCGTCCTCGAGTAACCCGCAGTAACCATGCTGCATAATGGTGGCTATCACATAATTGCAGCCTCAGGCATATAGGGACATAAAATAAAGATGTAAAAGCTTTTCCCATACAACATCAATCCTGGATGAAAGAAGGTAAAGTAAATACAATCTGGGGAAAAAAAAGTAAATAACATTTATGTAACTATCTAATTTACACAAGAGCCATTTTCTTTCTGGAGGAGTTTCATTAGTGCAGACAAAAACTTCAATGCACTGGCCTGTCCTTCATTCCCTGTCATGTTGCCATGGAAACAAGGGGAGAAGTATGGAGCACAGGAAATAAATTTAGATATTTTTCAGAGTACAAGGCCTCATTAGGTCCTCATGTTGTTGTTTGTTTGTTTGTTTGTTCAGAAATAAAAAGGAATGCATCACATTGCCCACACAGGTAATGTAAGCAGGTGATTTAAAGCCTAAATACAAAAGCACATATTGTTCACAAAGGAAACTGTAAAGAAATGTCCTCATTGTTACACTGACCAAACATCATTTAGCAGCTGAAGCTGTTTTACTCAAAGTATCTCATATTAAATGCTATAGAACCACTGAAATACCCTGTTTTAAAAAAGAGCATATTATTTGTTGTACATTATTTTTATAGCAATGCAATAGCAATTTACCTAAACATCTACATATAAATAGTACCTACATATGCACTGTATATTTGGCACAACCAACTAATCACATACAATAAAACACCTCCACATAAATGTAAGTTATTATGAAAGTACTTAAGATAATGAACTTACTGAGGATTTAAATGTCATCATGGTATCATTAGAAGTTAATCAATAATTTATGGTGCAGGTAATAAGTCTGTGCTCTTCACTCCTCAAATATGAAGACAGTGTGGATAGCATCTCATCATGAGCACCTGTCTGCACTCTCACAAGTGTATGTGAGAGATACTGCTGTGGTGTTTAACATATATTTTATGTCAGTATTATGAGTGAAATTAGATTTATACAATCTATTTCCCGAAGAAATATACTGTTGCACTTGTCCATTTCATTTTAGTTTGCTATATGTATTTATATCACTTGAGCATCAACCAAATCATGGCTATAAAGCATAGACTTATCTATATTGAAACATCCATTACTCAATACGTTTATTTAATTATTGCTGAGAAACTATTTAATAGTTATTGGGATTAGCACTTACCAGAGCTCCTGTCAAGCTGATTTGACGGCTTCATTAATCCAACAACCCAACAAACAAATCTCACCATTGTGTGATACCTATTTTTAAAACAGACTTAAAAGAAAAACTAAACAAAATAAAATCTCAATACATAGGCACCCATTGTTTTAAACACAAAGTAACACCAAACTTCAATTTAAAAAGACTACAAAGTAAAATATATATATGTCAGTATGTAAAGTTGATCCACCAGAAATGCATGGCAATTATTTCTTATGTAAAACTTGCCTAGCAAGTGATGTCTTCCTCTTCCACAGGCCATCTTTGTACCTCAAAACATGGGATTTGGGTTGGTTGAATTTTAATAAAGAAAATTATTAACAGAAAGGGAAATATTCCTGTTAGTTTTTTCAGAGTATCATTGTATCATATACAGTAGTTCTTATTCTTCTGCAAGTGTCACTTGGACAACATTAAGCATGTTATTGGTATGAATGAATTATGTAAATGATATCTACTACAGTTTGCATGAAGGATGCCTACGCTACGTCGCAAGGTTAGGGTTGATACTTTTGAAAAAGAGCTGCATAAACGTGTGTGTGTGTGAGAGAGAGAGAGAGAAATAGTGAGGAGGACTGGCTGAGTCACAAGTCAATAAATAATTGAAAAAGCTGCTCTTGTTGCTCAATTTTCCTTCTGTCTGTTTTCTGTCTTTAATCAAGAGGCAATGGACCCACTAATCCTGATGTTCTGTGTCAACTAGACCAAAGTCACACAGGACAACACAAGTCGTTAAAGATGCAATCAAACTTCAGCTAAAACAGCACAACAGTTAAACTTATAAAAAGTTAAAAACTGTAAATAAGGTATTAAAAAAAAATTGAGTGATTAAATGACAGGAAAGATGCACCGAGGAAGTTGCAACCCAGTGCCTCCAATGAGTTACATAACAAAAGAGCATATACTGTATATACTAATGTAGCATCAAATTTTGTTATTTAGTGCAACATTAACTACATCAAACTGCAGGTGTGACTGTATGTCCTTTGAGGTATACTTGTCCATTTCAATTTAGGTTAGGTTGTTTTAATTCCCTTTAGTATCAACCACATCATATCTGTAAAATAAAGTACAAACTTTATCTTACATTTACTTACTTATTTGCCTCTCTACAGACATGTTAGTTAAGGAATAAAGGTCATGGGTTAGGTTTAGGCACAGAAAGACATCAGAAAGATGGTGTCCTTATAACACAATGAAATCAATATAAAGTGGAAAAAACTGTATCAGCATTAGAACCTGCTGGGATGACACCACGGCGGCTCATCTTATCCTTGTCTTTAATTTTGATGTTCTGCCGAGCTGACATCTCACTGTGATATATGATGCAACCATCCCCTCTACACACCTATGTCACTTTTAAGACACTGATACAACATGTTTCAAATAATTACAAGCAAAATGTTGTTTAGCAAAAAGCAGAATGCTGCAAATGTGCAAAATCTTATCTAAAAAATAAGAGACATTCAATAAGCTTTGGTCTTTTTATTTCATTACTCAGAGAAAGTGAAACACAAGCCATTGACACCTCGGAATTATAAATGGAATCGTGTTAAAAGAGAGCACTCATAAATTTGCAGCGTGATTGTCCATTAGCTTTCATCCTCCTACACCAACTGACAGTGACCTTTGTATTTGAAACAAGATAAGAGAACTGTCAAATACGTGACTTCGTGCCATCTTGCTGAACATAACTCAGCTGCTTTTTCCTTGGTTGATCCTCTGCTGGTGAGCCATGAGACAAGGAAAAATGACCTTTCTGCGGCTCTTAGAAATACACCATTTACATTGTTGTAATTGCATAACCACCTCACCTGCTTATAATTGGTTGAATAACCTTGAGACAGGCAGTTGAATGCAGTGTGACTAATTATCTTTGCAGTTTGCGCTCAAACCTTTGAATGGACCAGTGAAATTCTATAGTGACACAAAAATACATCATCAGTTTTTAGCAATATTAAACTCTTTATTGGAAATTTGAAGCTCTAAGTTTATGATGAAGTTATAATTACATATGCAGGGCAGAAGACTATGGTGACTTTTATCATCTTTCTATAAAGCACTAAAAGACTGAAAATACCAAAATATACTGGTTGTTTAATAAGTCTTTTTTTTGTCATCACAATCATGTGTTTGGCTTCTTGCGAAAGGGATTGTGTGATATTGAAAATGCATGCTCCAGCAGCAGCAAAATGCAGCTGCCTGACATCTTGCCTGCATGTGCCAATCACACGTGCTGCTGTTTCATTCACCACACAGCTCCAATTGAGTTTCCAACATGTAAAGTAATTTTACGCCAAAATAAATATACAACACATAACGTAGCAAAGTAGCATAGTATCTTCTATCTGTGTGAGAGGGAAGAGAAAATTAAGAAATTGTGAAACACTGAAGAACAAATATTACCAAGGTCAATGCTTACAAGAACTAAAAAAATATTTTACTGGCTAATGTGCCAATCATGTACAACTACATGTATAGAGAAGAGAAGAAAAAGAAAACATTTGAAATTATACCAAACAAAAGGAAAGGGGGATTAAATCCAATTAAATGGATGTTACTTTGTTCACATATGATGTGTATTTTGTAACTCTTTAAAAAGCCATATTCAAAAATAATGTCAGATTGTAAATGTGTTTCATGCTTTTTCCAACAAAGTGGTTGACTGAAAATGGTGGATTACTGTGCCAGCAGCACCTGATTAAAATGGAGGGCACCTGTTAAGTGTAAACATCCTGAGAGAAATGACAAAGCAATCACAGTGACTGTAGCTGATTGGAGGGGTTAGACCTGCAGTTTAGTTAAGGACACCAATCAAAATCAAAGAGAAAGTGACTCCAAAATAGGAAACATTTTACATTTTTCAAGTATTCTCCAAACTGTTCAAACTCTGACTTGATGGATTACTCAATCAGAAAGAAATGGGAAACTTCTGGTACCTCCATCTCTATTATGTCTGTTAGCACAAATTTACAGGATTTAATTTCACAACCTCAGGAAAGTCCCCACTTAATCTAATCCCAATCTGCATCTCTTTGGACAGTTGTGTGCCAAAGAGCCCACACAGACAAGGGAGACACATACAATTGTCACAGCTGCACCTTTGGTTGAACCAGAATTCTACATGAGAGCTTTTTGCTGTTCTTGCCTTAATATGACACACACTATAGCACATTAAGTGGAAAATAATCATAATATTATATACGTCAAAAACTAGCTTTTATGTGCTACAATATTTGGGAATCTGAAGGAGAGAGCCTGCAAAACACAAACACAAACTGCTACAAAAAAATCTGTTTACTTGATTGCATTAAAAAAATAATGTTATCATGTAACCACATAACCAAGCATTTATCAAAGTGGCACATGGAAATTAAGTGTTGATGCTCTAGGAGCTTTTTCTCCATTGTTTTATGTAATTACAAAATATTAGCTCACATATCAAAGGACCATTTGGGTGTTGCCTTGGGTACAATATTGATATGATGCCTTTATAATATAAATATTAGAATAAATGTTGTTGCACTGGCATTCATTACATTAGGGCATAATTATCACCAAGTCATTTTGGTAACATACAGAGCTTGTTTTGACAGCGAAAGAAAATTTAATTTATTTAGTCAATTATGTTTGAGACTTACAGTCTACTCTCTCCAATGTTGGTTTAAACAATACACACATTTGAAAAACCTCTTAAAATCAGGGTCTTGATTAATGACACGCATTTGGCACTTCTTTAATGTCGAGATCCTTGGGTTAAGTAAATCATAACAAAATATTTGCACATTTGTGTCGCCTCTTACACTTCAACATCACCAAAGTAGCTACAGTCTGATAGGTGGACCTCAACTGAGAAAGCAGTCGGACAGTTAAAGGAATATTTTGAGAATCTTCTCATTCCTACAGATGAATATTCCAATGAGGAAACAGAGTCTGGGGAGTCAGAGGTGGGTCAGGTCATCACTGGGGCAGAGGTCACTGCAGCGATTAACAGCGCCACAGTGTCAGCACTCTAGGTACATGAGACAGGGTACCTGAGAGGAGAGTCAGACTGTAAGTGGAACCTCGCATTCAGGAGGAACAATGTGGGAACATGGGAGTTTGTTCAACCAGTCCACATGTGCTTTGTGGAACTGGAGAAGCCACAAATGTCATTGAGAAAGGAAACAGTCCAAATTTCCATGTCTAAATTTTCACTCAAATTCCATGTCCTTTCCTTTTCACTAAGGAAAGTATGGGCTTCTCGTTTGAGGCTTCTGCCCCTGTGACCCTGACCTGGATAACTGCAAGATAATGATGATGATGAATTCCTTGTGTAGGTTTAAGCGGGTACCTCTTTTCTGCTAATGTATAAACCCGTAACAATGACACATTTCCTAACTTCATTAAATAAACAACCCCCCACTTTGCTGTGTGATTTAGTTACCAGCTACATGTACACTGACATGAACAAAAATGGAGATCATTAGACAAATTCCAGAAGTTCACTGCTGAAGAAAAGCGTCTTCCTTATGTCAGACTCTCATTTAACTGCTTGACAGTTTCTTTACTGAGTACTGACCGTGTTGCTACAACAGGGAAATGAATGTATTGCTGGTAGTACAGTGCTTTACAGGATATTAACTTTATTTCAAATGGCACATTGTTAAAACACATCCTTGCCTCACTTCACCAGGCACAACAAGCTGTACTGCAATTGTTTAATCAGTAATGGAGCTCACTTTGTTTTTGTGTCTCCCAGCGATGACTGATGGCACAACAGCTACATAGGGTAAATAAATGCAGTTGCATACAGGACTGTGGCCAATAAGCACCCACAGAAAGCTTCAGAAGTAGATTCCACAATAAACCTATTGTAAATTTTACAATCACCATTTCAGCTTGATGTGAATGTGAATGCTTTTGAAAATGTGAAAACAACACTATCCTAAACGTTTGCCTGACTACATGCTATTTGCAATTGGCCAAGCTTCCTGGTTGCAGTCCAGTAGAGTAACAGACAGATATACAACACATAACTTACCAAGGCACTTGAAAAATGAAAAATCTAATTTCTTGCATAGCAGACTTTTCTGTACGTGTATATGTGTGTAGCATTTTGTTTGGCACCTGATGTGCCAAAACAAAGGACCACTGAAGTGGGTATTTTAAGGGTGGTGCCAGGTGGGAGGATAGGATGGAGTGAATGATGGTGTCGAAGGCAGCACAGAGGTCAATTAGGATGAGAATGGAGAGGGAGTTGCTGTCAACTGACGGGAATAAGTCAGTAGTGACTTTGATGGAGGCAGTTTCTGTGCTGTGATCTGAAACCACATTGAAATGGTTCATAAAGCTGCTTTCAGTCCAGGTTGGATTTTAGTTAAGAGCCATTGGTACGTTTAAGTATTTTAGATTTAGATATAAAGTGTTGCTTACTTTTATTTTTTTCAAAAAAGGCCAGATAAAGTATATTATGCACAGTGAAACACAGCCCATAAAGCTTATGTGTAACAGTCTTTCCTCCTCACTGAGTCTTTTTTTAGCCAGCATGAAAAGAAGGTATGCACAGATCAACTGTTTCAGAGCTATGCATCAATTTCGTATATTCTTCAAAACACATACAGTATTTCTCTGAACTTGAAACTTGATAATCCAGGAAAAAGAGCACTGTCCTGCACATCTTGGCTTTTACCTAACAATTGCCAGCAGTATATTTCTAGACATAATCTGACCTAGAGGCCACAAAACACTGATATAACAAAACAAATAGATGCATGACATTTGCCAAGAATTCTGCTAAGGAGAACTGTCTTGTAATTATTTACTTCATTTTACTAAGATAAAGAAAGAAATAACCAGATTTATTTTTAATCAAAAACATTGCGGTTTTTCTTTACTATGCTGCATTATATGTTGTGTATCTTTTTTTTTTCATCCAATCCCCTGAATCAACAAATTTTAATTGCTTGATTTTTATAACTTACCCATCTGAAGGTACAGCAGTGTTAAATTCTGGTTTTAGCACATTTTCCTTTCTCTCTGTATGTTTATTTTCTATATTTCCTTCAAGATAGAGCTGTGAAACGAAAACCATTTCTGTAGAATTATGTGACACAGGTTCATTTATTAGCCTGGCCTGGAAGAAGTCAGGGGTTGGCAAGAAGTAGCAACAAAGAAAAACATAATACCCAAGAGGGAGCTCGAGAAATCAATTTTCAGCCAGTTTCCCAACCAGTTCCCAGCTGCAAACTGAAAACACAATTGCAGTGCAAAGCAGGTTTTAAAGATGATATCAACATTTGAAGAGCCTGAGGTACACTTCTACAGACTGTTGTAGATAACTACGTAAGTCACGTAAGCCAAGGAAAGTATGAGCACTGGGCATCGACAACTGATTATCCACAGTGAAACATTTGTCCACTTGCCACCTATTTTCACACAACTCACTTAAAGGTTAAATCTTCAATCCCAAACATATAAGCGCTGCAGCTTGACCATTTTCACAGTGACACAAGCTGCTACCTCGAGGGACACAATGTTGTTTCTTTCTCTTTCTACTCTAGAAAGTTGCATTTTCTGCTCCCGTGTTTAAACTGGAAATACAGCGGAATTTCCAAAGCACAATGCTTTCAGAGACTCTTAAGTTTTCTTGGAGGGCTGAAGATTTTTTTTTTTTTTTTTAACAATCACCTGGTAAGTTTGTGGTCACTTTCATATTAAGTGTCATACTTTCAATATACAATATATTATACCTACTGTATGACAGTGTGGTTTTACCTCATTCTCCTCCAATACAAGTCATACTAAGACCAATGAGAGGGCTTTTCAATTACACCAGTAAAATGATCTGATTCACAAAAAGTTCTCCTCATTTTGGCTGTAAATTAAATGTCAGCTTTGATTTGAGAGCAAAACAGCTATAGCCTTGCAGAATAGCATTACGCTGTGGCCAATCTTTTGCATTTACATTCAATATCTATTGTTTTTTCCCCCGTTTTTCTAGTGCAGTGACTTGTTCATATCTAGAGATCTAGATCTCAGATTTACAGGTGTTTTTGTAATCCTAAACCACTTTGAACCCACTGAAGACACACACCAGTTTCATCAGCATTAAATATAGTGTAGCCTCGATCATATAATAAATAAAACATGGGTAGCAGTGCCAATGTGTTAAACCAATACTTTATTGCTATAATTTGTATCAGGTGGCAATGATGGTCATTCATTAACACATGGAACCAGCATATGTAAGGCCTTGTTTAGACTGCAGCTCAAACCAGATTTTTAAGCATATCCAAATTTTATCTAACTAATTTTTCGGCGGTGTGAACAGCTAAAAAACACATGAGAACCTTTTTTTCCCCCGCTGTCAATCCACCGGTGATGGCAGCTTCCTTGCAATCAGAAGACAGTTTGCACTGTGGCTCCGCATAACCATTTGGGACAGAAACAGGCACAGGTTTTGGCTTGTAACTATAGAAATCCATGTGAAAGACTATATTTTGCTACGTCACACGCAGATTGGACCTGATCACTTGCAATACATATAATCTAATCGGTTGGTAAGAAGATCAGATTTTGATCAAATATGCTGACAAATCTGCAGTCTGCACAGCTGCACATGCTTTCAGTGAATGCATTTTGCAGACATATGTAAAGTGGCAAAAAAGCAAATGAGAGTGCTCACACTGCACACATATCACGTGTGCACTTATTTTTCATGCAGACTCTCTCTCTCTCTCTCTCTCCATTTGTGTGTCTGTATAACAACAAAAATCCAGTTTTGTTTACAAACAACCACTAAAAACAAGCAGGAAAGTTAAAAACCTGTAAAAACTTAAATTTTTACAGGTAGTTTTTATCAGTATGTCTCTGATTTAAAAGGAGAAGCCACAGTGGCATGCATGCATACACACATACACACACACACATACACAGGTGCCAGCAGAAAATATGGGATCATACAGTCATAAACATATTGGTATTGCAGAGACACAGTCGAGCCAAACGCAGCAGAAATTCAGCCAGTATGAACACCCACATGGGATGCACCCAGTGTGAACCAGGCCTAAAAATGTGTACTTTTAGAGCATCAGTCATACTTTGATGTCAAAATGTGTGCTTGGTACACAAACTGCAGGAAGGTTGGCAGGTATGCATAAACACCAAACTGTTAATCACTATCAAATGTGAATGCAAACAGGCAGTGCATGCACACACAAAATGTAAACAAGAATGTTGATGAAATAGCCTACTTTTTGATGCTGCTCACCAGCCACAAACTGCATAGATATAGCCTACTTTTAGGTTGGTGAGTACCAACTACAGACTGCATAAACTATCAGGCAATACTCTCCAGAGTCTTCTCCAAAGGAAAGAGCTCAGTTTTGAACTTGGAGCGAAAGATGAGCACATGACAGACTAGCCGAGACTTCCAGTCTCCCTTAGATATCTGGAATGATTAATTATTTTTGACTGAATAAGGTATACAGTATATGGTGTATGCTGCTTTTATCACCAAATTCTGACTAAAGCACAAATTGCAGAATTGCAGTTGAATGAGTGAACTGAAAATAGAAGATTGAGCTTCAGTGGATACAGGTACAATTAATTAATCAGGGTAATTATCCCTCTGCACCCTGCAGGTAGAAGCTCAACTGTGGAATAATTCTTTGTTCTAATAACACATATAAAGGTGAAAAGGTCTTCTAAGCCAGCAGACAAAACATAGCACAGAGTATGTACAGACATGGTGCAGTTAAAAGGGAAGTAATCAGGCACAGGGAGTGAAAAACATCCCTGTGGGTGGACAATCATTTTATAGAGGCTTCAGACAAGTAAAACTTTTCAAAATCACTTTTGGTACTTGGTCATAAATGAAGAGCAGCCCCCGTACTAAAAGAGCTAATACACTGTAGGAAACTTGACAGTGAGTTGTTTGCATTTGTGCTATTTAGATTTTTTAAAGCAGAGTGCTAAGTCTTAACTAGAGTATATAACATATACAGTGAACTGAACATTATTGGGTACAAATCAGCAATCAACATAAAAGTAGATTTCTCAAACTTCTTTTGCCTTTATTCAAAAGTCTCAGCAGCTGGAGACCTTTGAATAGGGATGGCCACTTTTTTGTCTCCAATACCAATATCACAAACTTGAGTATCTCCGAATACTGATATTAGTCTAATTTAGTAATTTTACACCTTTTAATCTATGACACTGTTAACAACACATTTGTGCCATTTCAAGCTAATGTCCAACTGTGTAAGGTATCATTCTATGGTACTGAGTATCATATATGCGCATTCCTACTTTTGAGGATATTATACATCGCACAAGTATAACACATTCCTATGTCTTATTCTCAGGAGCATGTGGGGAAATCACTAGGGGCACAGTAATAGATCTAATATTGTGCACAGCATTAATCAGTTGATGCATCAGTCTCTGTGGACAATGTCTGCATATGAAGTGAAAAAGGGTCATAAATCTAGTGCTGAGAAATTAGAGCACATACAAAGCAAACAAAAAAGTGTAAAAAAAAACATAAAAAATCACTATAAGAATACATCTGTATTTTCCGGGATAATCAGCAAGACTGAAACACACAAGCCTAAAGCCCTAGCTCTTTTTTTTCTTGACAGCTGGTGAAAGAAATTTGGCATTCCTGATGTGCACATTAGCAATGATGAGCAAGGATTTGTGTTTATTTTAAAGTGAGAAGTACTACAATGAGAGACCATCATGCACAAAGGTGCTTAATAAATAAATAAATAAATAAATACTAAACCAACCAAGACGAGAAAGCACATCACTGACCAGAATTCTAATGACAACAGACACTGCAAGGGAAGCATAAGGTGAGGCCTGAGCCAAAATTAAATGCACAAGCACAGTGACAATCTATCAGGCCAGCTATCACTCCAGTGGCATTTCATCACAACTCTGGTTAGAGACTGAATTCACCATTTTTCATACAGCACTATTCAATAAGGCTCAAACCATTACGAGCAGCCATCCCTGGTGTTCTCAGTGTCTCTATCTCTAAGTATTAATGTCGATTTCTGACGCAAACTTAGGGTTTTGCTTTTTGGCTTAGAGTTTATGATGGTCAGATTTCTTTTGTCAGTGGCCTTATTTTTTTCCCCTTTTCACATTAAATCCCAAACTGAAGGCTCAGCTGCTTCATAACAGGTCAATCCACCTGCTCATTTGGCCATTAATGTGAAAGCATAGTGCAACCTGTTATTTCCACACACACCAATTTGCATAATTTAAAAAGATATTTCATCAACAACATCAACATTATCAGCTTCTTGTTAGATGTACCATGTTGCACAAGTGGTATTTATTGTCCTCTTAATGTCATTGGTTAGTTACAGTGTTTATTTGTGCACTGATGTGAAACCTTATGATATAATGTAATATTTAAAAAAAAAAAAAACATTATCTGTTCATTCATTACTTCACAGATGCCATGTTTCTCCAAAAACAGAGCTCTGTGTGCATCATTCGTGCATCATTCATGATAGTTAGAGATACTTTTATTGATATTATTGATAACAAAACATGATTTATCCCCAGTATGATCCTGCTCTTATTGGGATACAAAACATTAGCATCTCTAAAGCTACAATATACTGACTTACATACTTCTGAAAGCCCGAAAGCATCTGGATGAGCATTTGGGATTTATCCAATCTGCCCTCCCCCTCAATTTCAGTAGGCAGCTCACTACTTGGACCAGCAATCAAAGAGAATTTATTGAGTGCCAACCCACAAGTATCATTTGGATGTCAGTAATGAACTGGCACAAACTATTTCAAGAGAAGTAAGATAAGGGATGAAATGCCAATAACCTTTGTAAATTGAGACTGAAAGGTGATTTACCACGGTTAAGCCACCTCTTCAAGACAAGACAGAATATATGTGACTTTGTAGTTGATCTCTGTGTCAGTTGAACCTTACTCTAATGTAAGTCTCCACTTAAAGTGGTTTCACCCAGCTTTGGCATAATATCAACAACTGAAATTCTACTGTGATGCAGAGGGAGAAGAGCTGATACTTTTCACAACTTAATTCTGAATGGCTGAGTGGTGTTGGAAGTACAGTCACATTATTCACAAACATCCAATTACTTCCAACTAAGGGCAACATTAAGGCTACAGAGTAAGTATTATTTAACTGCTGAATGCTTTTTTCAATTAGCCAAAGTGCATCCAGAAGCACACAGTAAGTGCTATTTAGGGCATGTTAGGGAGTTGGAAGTGTTAGGAGAGGTGAAGGTCTTACAGGAGAGGAATCTTTGAGACATGCTTGAAGATAGAGGCAGACATTCCTGCTGTGGTAGTATTTGTTTCCCCACCAGGGAGCCACAAATGCTAGATGATGCTCCTCGGAGGAACATAGAGGCCAAAAAGGAGCATTAGCACAAGTGACTGAGTTGGAGTAGATGAATGCAGACCAAGAAGTTACTCTGTTGCCAAGTATTTACTACTTGAATATGATATGAGTGGACATTGCCAGTTGAGGTCGTTGTGCAGTCAAAGAAATGCATCTGTAACGGTGTGACTGTGGCTGAAGCCATGTTGATGGGCCTGGCTTATGATGATTATTTCTTTGCCCTTAACAGTATTTTGTCTATTTTTTAAATAGAATTGTAATGTATTCAACACATCATTCCTTTCTGTATGTAAAACATTTCATACATTTCAGTGTCCAGGAACACCCCTGTGTTGGGAAAATAACCATTCAATTAACAGTTTAGTTACACTGTAATCTGAAAGCTAGTAATTTCTCATATGAGCCTTTACAGTATGGACTCCTTTTCAGACAATCAAGGACCCATTGTATTAAGCCTGGCGGTGTTGCATAAAATAAACATGGCTTATCATACAATCAAAGGCAGTATATGTGCATTCATCAACCTTGCTTGTAGTTAAATGGTATTAAATCAGTTTTACTAATAATATATGAGGCTGAAATGGGTATTTGTTTCAATTAGAAAGAATAGAAGTAAAAGTAAAATAGTGTGATTTTGCTGCTTAAACACACCCTCTCTCCACATATGACCTACTGCCTATATATTGACAAGCTGTGGGAAGGTTTGTTGTAACTTGTAGCACTGACGAGCTGCCGAAAATCTATCACACTTGTTTTACTTCCTCCTGGGCAAAGCATAGTTGTTTAAAATGATTGACACATACTATATGTATGGCATTTACAGTATACCAGTCATATGTCTTCAACATGACCAAAGTAAAGGAGGTAAAAGTGTAAATTTAGTGTAAATGTTGGACTCATTGGACTCGAGTGCAATGTATTAATAAATTGGTGTCAGAGATATTGCATGTTAGATTGGTTTTGCAATAAACCTAGTAGTAGTCTAGCCATTGGTCTAATTTAGAGGTATGAATAAAGAGATGAACAAATGAATGCAGATGAATAATCCTTTTGCCCCATTTCCCTATGAAAAACAAAAATAACCTCATGTTTACTTTTTAAATTAATTTGCAAGGAGACAGTTCATTTGAAATATAAAAAAACTGGAGCAACAGAGGAGGCTTTTGATATGAGACTGTGGAACAACAGAAATAACCAAGGGTCAAGGAGTAGTAATTCTCCCTGGCCATATAACATCTAATAATCTATATTGTGTTGACTTAACAATGTATCCAAATGCAGAAAATAAAAGAAGTTTCTGAATTATTCATAATTTTCAGTTTACAGCATTTAGATTCTCTCCGCCATCTGGCAAAACTAGCTGGGGCAAGAGGACAAAATGCTCTCTCATCCTCCATGAGCAAATACTGACTAATGTTCTTACATTCAGCAGCAGAATACAACTGTATTTCACAAAATCTTCCAGTACATGCAAATGTATGAGTATGGAATGGAGGGCTGTGGCACTTGCACAACTGTGGCAGAGTCAGTAACTGAATTAGTAATATTTTGAGGTGGATAACAGGTGCTTATATTTTATGTCTAATAAAGGGAGCAGAATGCTGCAAAGATTTACAAAGAAATCCTATAGTGTTCAAGCTACAATTAAGGTATATTTAAGTGCTAATTAATGAAACGAAAAGAGAGAGAGAGAGAGAGAGAGAGAGAGAGAGAGAGAGAGAGAGAGAGAGAGAGAGAGAGGGA